>BSBN01000401.1:1376968-2065452 GCA_027924645.1 Cunninghamia lanceolata
TACGGTATGAGGGAGCAACTTAAGTCTGCCCTAGATGATCTTGAGCAGTTAAATTCTGAAGTCAATGAATTGAAGAAAAGACTCAAACAGGCTAATGATTTCATAAATGAACTAAAAGGGAAACTGAGTCTCTCTATGAAAAAGAGAAAAGAGCACCTTCAGCAATTGGCAAGTCAAAGTGAAGCCAATGATACAAATGGAGATCTGAAGGAGAAAACCAAGTTGTGTGAAAAGTTATCAAAAGAGATCATCATGGTAAGACATGAGATGGAATTAGGAGTTATGAAGTTTACCCAAGAAATTGAAGAGAAAAGAAAGACTGAAGATGATCTAAGACAATCTCTCAAGGAGAAATCAGAAGACTGCCACAAGTTGGATAGAATAATCAGACACCTTGAATCTGATCTTGAAGATGCTAAAGCTAATGAAGAAAAACTTGAGGATCAAATTGTCTCTCTTAAAAGGGATCTTCAAACAGCAAATGAATATAAAGAAAAATTCAAGATAAGTTCTGCTCAACTTGAAGTACTTCTTGAAAGTCAAAAGAGGGTAGATGACAAGTGTGGTTTGGGATATGAGAAAGGAGAAAGCTCCGGATCCAGTCAAAAAAATTTTGGATCAGAAAATCCAAGGAACAGGCCTAGAAGACTTCCGGTAAGGTAGCCTAATGCTCAAAGATATCCATCCTTCAATGGATACTGCCACAACTACAATAACTTTGGTCATAAAGCTAATCAGTGCAGAAAAAGAATCAATCATACTAATTCATCCTTCTCCGGACAGTGTTTCAACTGCAAAAAGTATGGTCACAAATCTCATGAATGCAGAAATATGAGAGTGAACAAATCATTCAATGGTAGATGCTTTGCATGCAATAGAATAGGTCATATGGCTAATCAATGCAGATCAAGAGGATATCAATCAAATATGCAAAGAAATGTTGTTTGCCAAATTTGCAATAGATCCAGTCATATTGCAAAATTCTGTAGAAGCAAGAATCAGGACAAAAGAGGTCTGATACATCATAATCAAAATCAAGATAAGGGAAAACGAAAAGTGAATGTGGATGAAGTTCAAAGTGAGATGAACAAGATTTGGGTGAAGAAAAGTACAGAGAATATAGGGGATGGGTCCGCACCAGACTCTGGTGCTGATATTCCTTCTGAAAATTAAAAAGTGAGCTCTGGCTCAGGGGGAGACACAAAGAAAACCTTGTTCCCCCAGCCAGTCAATTGGTGCCGGAACTGGCACAAGAAGAGTTGCGGATTAAAGGGTTCATAAGAGAAACATCCAAATAAACTATGGTTAAGATTTGGAAGATCCACAAGGTGTTTAAGATCAAGATTGATCCGGTTCTTCAAGTCATCCGAATAAGGTAAACCAGAATGACTTAGGTCGAGCATTTATTGCAACTTAACATTAGGGTTTGCAGAGCAATATAAGGGTTTTCTCATTGAGCATTTGTTCATTCTACATTCAAGAAGAAACGAAAAGAGAGGCTCTGCAACAAAATTCCTCAAGCTCATCCAAGATCATTTGCAGAAGTCAACTCATCCAGAAATCGATCCGGCTAACTCCCTGAAACCGAAAGACGCAAAAGGTATTTTTCGTTCTTCTCTGCAAATCTTTTTAAAAGATGTCTACTCCGAATATTGTGAAGATCACTGATAGGCCTTGCCCCAAATTCAAGAAACATCCCTACAAATCCTTGGAAGTAGATCCCCTAGGAGCTTTTTCCAGTGTTCCGCATGGTGTCCTGCATACAGAAGATATTAGGTTTTACATTCACGCAAACATTGAAGAATTCGGAGAGGCCAAATTGATGGATATCTATCACAAGCAGTTAACAGATGATTCTTTTGAGATCAAACCTCAGTATAAAGCCATCCGGGATAAGCATTTTGCACAGTGCATTCATTTCCCCTATTTTCTGGAAGATGAATGGGTCTGATATATCCTGAACAGAATACATGACAACTTCATGTGGTTGAACAAGCCGTTTAAAATCACTAAGGATGCCATTAGGGCTATAACCGGATTACACTCAATCGGTGAAATGCCTACGCTCAAATCTGTCAAGAACCAAATTGTCAGTGAGGCTACCGGATCAAAGTTTGATAAAAGAGCTATGACTATTGAGGATATCACAGATTCGGATATCAAATTTGCATCAATGATAATTGGATATAAGATATATCACTCCAGCAGGGAGAATTCTGTTTCTAGAACTGCTATCTATACTACTTATGAAATGTTAAGGAAGAATGTAGACTATGATCTATGTGAGCTCCTTCTGAACCAACTATTTGAGAATCTACAGAAGATAAAGAAGGATAAGAAGAACTCCTTCAAATACGGTGGTTTGATACTCTGTCTTTTCTTTTATTACATGAATGAGCTTCTCAGATCCAGTGGCTGGGTATGGCAGAATGATAGGCTAGTAGCCATTCAGATCAGAGATTATATACATGGGATTGGTGATGACAAGGCACAGAATACAGCTCTCTGGGGATATTTCAAGAATTTTCAGAACATGATGCAAGCAAGAGAGAGAATTCCCTAGTCTCTTGTTGAGAAATACAAAGACACAGTATGCTTTATGGTAGAGACTGATCAGTGCCTAATGGAGGCAGTAGAACCAAGAACTGTATGGATCATGCCTATGGGGTATGAAGTTGATGAACAAATTGTGGAGTTGCATGTTCAACACATGCTAAGTCAGCCAAAGGATCCAAAGGCAGAAAGGTTCAGAACCTTTGAAGAGCTAAGTGTAAAAGTTCATGTGGAACTCAGACAACTGGAAATAAAAAGGAAAGTGAGAAAAGAAGTTGAAAACATTGCCAAAAGCTTTGGCATCTCAAAAGAGGCACTTGATGCCAATAGGGAGAAGATGGAAAGAGCAGAGAAAGAGAAGGAAGGTGCTGAAAAGGAAAGTGGTCCGGTAGAATCTTCCACCCGGACAAGATCATCAAAGAGATTTGTACCTACCACTGCCAAAAGGTCAAGGACATCAACACCAGAAGCAAAATCATCTAGCAGAGGAGAGAAAAGAACTAAAACAAAGGCCACAAGGTCTTATGTCAGTCAGAAGGATGATGAAGAAACTGAATCAGATGAGGAGATAAAGAAAATGAAGAAGGAAAAGAAGAAAACATCCGGTGAACCCTCTACCGATCAAGGTGAAGAAGAAAAGGAAGAAGAATTTGTAGAAAAGCCCACTCTGTCTTTAGATGATGTCATCAAATCAGTCACTGTGGATGGAAACCTTTAGCCAATGGCTAAATTCTATGATGATTACAATGAAGCAGACCAAAAGATCTTGCAGGAAGCAACAGTTAAGTATCTGAACATATATAACAAGGCTTTTATTGAAATTATATCTCTTATTCCCAAAAGCCTAGAAAAAGAGTTAGAAATAAGAAAGAAACTGCCATGGCAAAAGATCTTGAGATCTGGGAACAGATAGCCATTCAGCTATATCCTTCAATCGATTCAAAGCAAATGAACATGATCTTCAAGGATTGCAAGGATGAATTTCGGAGCAAAGCCAGAATGAATCAGCTCATGCTTGGTGAGACTGACAAGATAGCCAAGGAAATAGAAGAGATCCTCAGGAATGCCTTCAAAAGATTCAATCTTCCTATTATAGAGGACTTGGGCGTTGATCCTTCGGCCACAGGTGTTGAAAAGGAATCCATTGAGGAAATGACATAAGAACAAATGGACACTGGTGAAGATAAGGGCTTAGAATCCTCTGCTCCGGAAGAGGTGGCCCATGAACAAACAAACATCACTCCTCTGGTTTCCCCTGCTAACTCCGGATTCAAAGGAGAAGAAAGATTACAGGAGAAAGAAGCAGAGGTGAAGGAAAAAGAAGATGACAGTACCAAGGCTATAGAAGGATAAAAAGCTCCAAGAGATAGTTTTGAGACTGCAGAAGAGAAGAAGAATCTGTCTCCGGCAAGAGACACTGCAGAAACTGTCAAAAAGTTCTTAGACAAAGAGACAATGGAAATTGATGAACCGGAACTTCTGCAAGGGCCATTTAATTTTGACTCTCTTTCTCCGGTAAAAACAATGAAGATAGCTTCATTTGCTAATGCAAAGGCCAAAGAAAAACTCCTGAAGTCTCACATGGAAGACTGTGAGCTTATAGCAGCTGCATCTGGAGTGTTAGAAAAGATCATGCCATCTTTTCAAAAGGATCCCTCAGCCTCCTCATCCGGTAATCTCAAATCTCTGATTAATAGCATTAGTACACATTTCAATTATCTAGAGAAATCCGCTGAGGAGAAGGTCAGGGAAGAGTTTTTGGACAAGAGATTCTCTGAGTTGCAAGGGCTGATAGCAAATGACAGGAGAGTAATGGGTATTGGGATAAAGAGCTTGGAAATTGCTCTCAAGGATGGAGGACAATGGAGATTGAGAAGAAAGTGAAAGAACAGGAGGACAAACTAATTAAACTTTCTCAAAATTTTGATCCACTTTCCACATCCATAATAAATCAAGAATGTCAGACGATTGCAGTTTTGAATGAAATTAAAAGCTTGAAGAAGAGAAGAAAAATAGAATCAGCAGGTTGAATGAACTTAGAGGAATAATTATCCCTAAGTTGGAAGCCATGCATGAGGCCTTAAGTGATGCTCAAACTACAGCTAGAACAAATGATCCGACAGATCTGAAAAAGGCAGAAGCTTATGCATTCCTGTTGAGTGGTCACATCGTAATTTTGGATAGAATGAAGCAGAGTTGGGCAACAGAATTTGTCCAGTTGAAGACATCTTTTGCAAATATCCTTCAATTTATGTAAAGTATAGCATGTATAAATACTTATGCGGCTAAGTATAGAAGTGTTTTTGAGAAATCTTTTTGGTGTGCGGACCCCACCCTTTGCCATTGATGTCAAAGGGGGAGTGAAGACCAGTGAAAAATGAGGAATCCAACTAAGGGGGAGCTCCGAAAAATGTATATAAAAACAGAGCATCAGCCAAGGGGGAGCATAGTGTAAACACTTAGTCATTTTTCACTAAGTGTTGCCATCAATGCCAAAGGGGGAGATTGTTGGCAAGAGACACTATATGGATTCATGATTGTTGTCATTGATGGCAACAAAATTCATCCCACACATCCGCAAGACATGGTGTGTCTTTACCGGAAGTCAGAGTGAAGAATGTTGTGGTGCGATAAGCAAGAACAGAGCATGTGGCGAGGTCTGACAGTCAGGTCCAGATCTCTCAGAGCAAGTATCTTGGTGAAGTGCAGATTTGGGGAAGTCAAGAGGACTACCTTGACTGATAGATTCCAAGGATTTAGCCTCCGGTGGTAGATAAAGAAAAAGATATGAATACTTGAGTATCGAGTTCCTGATTAGCAGTGTGGACAGAGGAAGAATTGACTGGCAGAACATCAGACATTATTCTGGATGTGTTACTGATGATGGTAAAGGTTAATAAGGCATAAGTTATGATTGGCCGACATGATTGATGACTTCTACAAGTATATCCTTGATCTGCATTACTTGGTAAGCAAAGATTCAGCTGACAGATTAGAGTTTGTGGAAAAGATTGACTATTCCGGATGCCGACTAGAAAGGTAATGAAATCACTTGTGCAGATATATATACAAGATGGTTTTAGTTATGAGAGTTGTGTTTTTTGGTGATGTGCGAAGAAAAGCAGTAGAGCAGAGTAAAAGCAGAAAGGAAGGTCCGGTATGTGAAAGAAGAGTAGCACAAAAGAAGAGGAAAGATGAAGTGCAGCAGATCAGTATACTGAGCCTAACTGGAACTGAACTCTAGCATATGTTGATGCTCCTTATCAGTTCAAGTATTGTATTACACTCTTTATAAATTGTAGACAGTGTGTCTCTTGTAGGCAGTGTGCCTCTTGTGAGCAATGTGCTCGGGCAATGAGCCCTAATTGGCAAGTGCCATTTTGTATTTCCATAATTTTAACAGAGAATACAATCTTGGGTTAATCACCCTGTGGTTTTCTCCCTTAACAGGGTTTCCACGTCAAAAATATTGTGTCATGTGGATTTCCATTTCATGGTTATGTTTGCTTATTTGAATTAATGTTGCATTGATTATTAAGAAAGTTCAGAAAGCAGAAATAATTAGGATAACTGATTCACCCCCCCTCTCAGTTATCAACAGGGTGGATATGGTAGATTATTACGAGCCCCTGTCAGCCATACTAGTAGGTTTGATTGGAGGTGTTGTTTGTCCTGACAGGAGATCCTGGGGATTTCAGGTTGGATGGGGTTAGACATTGGAGCAGATGATATCTTAGGGGACACGGTTCGCCTGGGGTCCCTGCATACTAGCACACCTATACCATGATTTACATCAATTTTTCTATGATGGAGCTGCGAGTCTATCTATGGGTGTGTCATTACTACAGATTTGGGCATGACTACACATAGCAGTCACATGGCTGATTGGTATGGGAGTGAGGGGACATGATAGACCATACTCATATAGGTTTCAGGAGACTCTTTCCCAGCCCAAGCTCAAAAAGTTGGAGTACTGGTGACACACATTGTATAATGTGGATGAGGTTGAGTGGCGGCCGTACCTAGATTGTGAGGTGAGGGAGGAGGACGCAACTGAGTTGCCATACTGTTTCTAGACATAACGGCTGATAGGGAGGACTCCCTATATCCTAGAGTGCCACATGGTTTCTCGTGTGCTCCGACAGTTTGGTAGAGTCCAAGGGATGCCCCAGGGGACTGTCATATTTGGTCGAATGCACAAGGAGTGTCCACATTGGGGTCCGGTGGCTTCCTATGAGACGGCAAGGACAGACTTCTTATAGATTCCATACTAGGCATGGGATTTGAGAAGACACGTAGTGGATGCAGGGATGACAACGGATTATGTTGCACATTTTACAGCACACCCCTTTCTGAGATATTCTAGACCTGGAGAGAGGGCCCCCAGTTTAGAGGATGGAGATGAGGAGGATGATGATGCTCCTTGACAGAGGAGGAGGCGACGGCGAGGTGGTAGAGGTGGCCGCGGTGGCCGAGGAGGAGGGGATGATGGTGGCAGGGGCGGTGGAGATGACGGGGATGGTGGGGATGACAGTGGGGATGATGGTGGGCAGAGGAGGGTGAGACAGAGGAGGGTGCCCCAGATACAGGCACAAGCATAGGTACAGGCACAGTTATAGCCACAAGTGTAGGTATAGGGGCAGGTACAAGGGCAGGATGACAGACAGGCAGTTGCCTTACGAACCTAGGTGGCTCAGCTACAGGGGATGTTGGACAAATGTGGCAGCAGATTACATAGCTGCAAGGGGATGTCTGGACTGCTATCCTAGAGCATGACACTATGATCCAAAGATATACGAGAGAAAAGACTCTATTACAATAGGTACAACAGACCGTAGCTCAGGGTCCGCATGGGCAGATAGTGATAGACATGGTTCGAGTTGGACAGGAGATCTCTGTAGTGCCTCCAGAGTAGAGGGTGAGTAGCTTCCACCCGAGCTCCTGCAGTAGATCTAGACGTACATAGACAAAGAGTGGGGGAGTTATGGGACTTCCACCTCCTTGTCCTATAGGTTCGATAGGTCCCCAGCCACAGCCTCAGCCTCAGCATCCAGCACCTTCTAGCGATAGTACCACTTAGGTATTTTATGACACATGTATCATGTATTTATCATTTTTGTACACACCATTTTGACAGCTTGAGATAGACACTTTATGATATCATTATATAATCGGACATTATTATTATTGTTTTATGATGATCTATATGAGTTCGATGGACTATATGCATGTACTTTTGATGGATGGATGCTTTCTATATGATTGATAATATGATTATGCTCGATTGTGATGCTTCTATCATGTTGATGCTATGATGTCTATGACACTTATGATATGATGTTTGTATGATTTTACATGATGACTAATATGTATGCATAATGTTTATGTGCAATGATCCTATATGCTTATAGTTTATGATGGCCTAATGCATATGTGGATGATTTCCTAAATGTACTCCCTAGTGTTAATGTTTCTATGCATGATGATCTAACATGCCAATGCTATGATAAATGATATCTATGTTTTTGGATTTTTCTTGATAATAAATGTTATGCATGTGACCTATGTGGACAAATGACATTACTATCGTGTTCTAAATGCTTAATACAACTAATACATTGAATGATAATGAACCTATGATTGACAATGTTTATGCTATGTAACATGATACCACTATATGAAACTGTTGCTACAAATCATGAATTAAATGTTTGATGTAACTAAAAATGGCATGAACTAAAATGATAGATGCACTTAGACGAATGCAAAACAATAAAGATGTATTTTTGTTATGCCAAGTATACTCAATCATAAATGAAATAACACTTAGAAGAATTAGGCGACAGATTTGGATAGAATGAACAACTTAGAAGAATAATTGGACAAATGGATGATATGGATAACTGAAAGATACGATTTGGATCTTTCTAACGCTTGGATAAATGGTATGCATGAAATGCTTATAAATGAGATGAAATGCAAACTTAATATGTATGAATGAGGCTTTGGCATCTTGTAGGCAAGTATTTGAAGTACTTTGCATCATTGAGCTTTTAAAATGTTGTAAGAAAATACAAGCATCGAGGTATAATTATACCATGATGACCTGAGTATCTCTTACATGGATTTTGATTTAGCAAGTTAATACAAGCATCTAGTCAAAATTGAACCTAGATGACTTGAGTATTTCTTGCATGTATCAACAGACAAGGATTGTACTCTTTCATGCTTAGACCCATAATGTCCTTGATGATCTTTTGTTGATCATGTCATTAGACAAGTCATCACATTACTAAAGATTGATCCACAAACAACAAACAAATGAAAATAATCATGCCCCCATCATAGCTTCTCTAGCTTTTAGACATCCTTGAGTAGCATAGGAAACATGATAACAAAAATCAAGACCCTAAGACTTAAAAGTATAACAAGCAATCAAATCCTTTTTCCATAAATATGTTTTCTTGCGAGGAAAACAGATGCAATCATCATGATAGTTTAGGCACATTGTTGTTTGAATATAGGTTATTGTCTTGTGTCCAGCTTTTGTTAAAAAGGTTTGTTTGTAGTGTTGCATGTTGTCTAGAGATAATATCACGATCTGGTTTGTTAGCCTCTGAGATTTTGCAGCATTCAAGAACCCAATTCCTAACTAGGTCGAGGATTTTGCCCCCAGTCAAATAAAGGATCTAGTTATTATGGATGAAATGTAGGGATTAACCGATGGTAGACTCAATGCAACGGGCCCTAAGGGACTGACCTAGTGCCTCGGGGACTCATCGATGATGGCCTTGCCTATGTGACGACGCAACATAGTTTGGGTTGTGGATTGTGTGGACCTAAGACCTAGGTGGTGGGAATTAAGTGGGATTAGAGGAATAACAGTATGGGTGATAAGGGATGGAATGGATGGGAAGCCTCGGGGGCTCATCAATGATGGCCTTGCCTACACGATAGCTCAGAGGCGGCATAGTTCGACGACGGTACTAATGATAGGGTCATAATGAACAACAAGATGGATGAGGGATTGGATGGACAGCCTGATGTGATAAGATGATAAGGGCGAGCGAACAACAAGCCATGGTAAGAATCGTTATGGATTTTGATAGATGTGGACGAAAAAGATAGCTAAAGACGAAAATCCTACAAGATGGAGGAAGCAATTTATCACAAATAGCGCATGTTTCCAGGTTTTCACTACTTGCTTTTATTTACACGATTTTTTTTACATGTTTTTTATTCCCTTGCATTAGGGTTATTAGGTATAGAATTTGCGAAGATGCATACTGTTGATGGGATCATCGAACAGTTCACCTTCTGATGTTGCTAATTGATAGGCCCCTGATCCATAGGCAGCAACGATCACATAGGGGCTGAGCCAGTTGGGTACAAATTTGCCTTTCTTTTCCCTGTCTTGCTGATTTCTGGGATTCTCTTTAAGAACTAGGTCACCAACCTGAAAAACCCTAGGTTTCACTCTGTGGTTATAACTTCTTGACATTTTTTGTTGATAGGCTTTTAGATGATTAAAGGCATTGAGTCTTCTTTCTTCTAGTAGCTCTAGCTCTTGTAGTTTGGAAACCCAGTATTCTTCATCATTTATCAATCCTTTTAACGATACTCACAAGGATGGTAACTCGACTTCAATGGGCAAGATGGCTTTAGAGCCATAGACTAGGGAATACGGTGATGCACCTGTGGGTGTGCGGATACCTGTATAGTAGGCCCACAGAGTGGGATTTAATTGGATGTGTCAATCACGGCCGGCATCATTGACAGTCTTTTTTAGGATTTTCAAGATGGTTTTATTAGATGCCTCCGCCTAACCATTTCCTTGGGGGTAATACGGGGTGGAAAAGTGGTGTTGGATGTGAAATTTGTCACAAAGCTCTTTGACATCCTAGTTTTAAATGGTCTTCCAATATCAGTGATAATGGATAAAGGGATGCCATAGCAGCAAATGATGTAATTCAGGATGAATGAGGCAATTTGTTTGCTTGTGACATTGGTTAGGGGCATGGCTTCGATCCACTTTGTAAAGTACTTAGTGGCGGTGATTATGAATTTATGGCCGTTGGATGATGGGGGATGTATCTTGCCCACTAAGTCGAGTCCCCACTGACAAAAAGGCCAAGGAGTCGTTAAAGGTTGTAGCTCTTGTGCTGGTGCATGTATTAAGTTTCCATAAATTTGGCATTTCTTGCACCTTTTCACAAAATGATAGGAGTCCCTTTCCATAGTTGGCCAATAGTACCCCATACGTATGAGTTTCTTAGCCAAAGTAGGACCATTAGAGTGGGTTCCGCATATACCTTCGTGAACTTCACTTAGGGCGGTTTGATATTCTTCACTATCGAGACACCGAAGGATAGTACCATCTAGACCCCGATGATATAAGGTGTTAGTGATTATGGTATAACGGGAAGCTTGGTGGATGAACGTTCCCTTTGGTTATTAGATAGATCAGGTAGTAGGATATTCTCTTTCAGATAGGTATATACTTTTTCGTATAACAGATAATCAAATCCTACTATGTGGCATATGATGTTGGTTTTGGGGGTATCGTAAGCAAGATGGGATACTGGATCCACCAAGAACTCGTAGCATGACTAGTTTTTAGGTATACCAAGGAGAGATGCAATGGTTGCCATGGCATCTACTGCTTTGTTCTCTAATCTGGGTATCTGCTCAAAGGAAATCACAACAAAGTATTCTTTGAAGTCGTCTACCATACGCTTGTACGGTATTAACTTCTCGTCCTTGGTTTGATAGTCATCATTCACTTGGTTAATGACAAGTTATGAATCTCCATATACCTGAAGTTCTTTGACTTTCCAATCTACCGCCATTTTGATGCCAATGACCAGTGCTTCATATTCTGCCACATTAGTGATACATGGAAAGAGTAATCTGTATGATTTTGGTATTGTGTCTCCATGAGGTGTGACCAACAAGATACCTGCGCCAGACCCATGCTGAGTGTATGATCCATCAAAATAGAGTTTCCATGTTTGGGTTGTGATGTTAAAGATAGTTTCGTCTAGAAACTTGAAGCTTAATGGGTTCTCATTTGTCAATGGTGCATCGGCCAACTGATCTGCAATCACCTGACCTTTTATGGCTCGTCTGTCTATATACTCAATATCAAACTCGCTGAGTATCATCACCCACTTTGATAACCTGCCTATTAGAGTAGCCTTGCTGAGTAAGTACTTCAATGGATCTATCTTGGCTACCAATTTGATGGAATGAGTGAGCATATAATGCCTTAGCTTCTGTGATACAAAAACTACTGCAAGAGATGCTCGTTCTATGGGTGTGTATTGTAGCTCATAGCCTACCAGTGTCTGGCTGATGTAGTAAATGGCTCTTTCCTTTCCTTCATAGTATTGATGTGCCAATAGGGCTCCAAGAGTTGTTGGTGTAGCTGAAATATAGAGTAAAAGTAGTTTACCGTGTATTGGTGGCATCAAGAGTGGAAGATTCATCAGATACTCTTTCAGGAGGTTAAAAGCTTGTTCACACCCCTCATCCCATTTGAAAGGAATGTTCTTGTGCAAGAGATGGGTAAATGGATGACATTTGTCAGCTAATTGAGAGATGAACTGATGGATAGATTGTAGCTTTCCCTACAATGATCTTAATTGACTAAGATTTCTGGGTGGTGGCATGTCCATTATTGCTTTCACTTTGGCTAGACCCACCTCAATTCCTTTGGTTGAAACTATATATCCTAGGAGTTTGCCGGATGTAACTCTGAATACACACTTCTTAGGATTTAGGCGCACATTAAACTGCTCCAATCTTTGAAATATCTTATCTAATACTGCTAGGTATCCTTCCCTTGTGAGTGATTTGGCCAGAATATCATCTACATAATCTTCCATGATGGTGTGCATCATATCATGGAAAATTGTTGTCATTGTTCTTTGATATGTTGCCCCCACATTTTTCAGTCCAAATGGCATGACGCACCAACAATAGGTACCCCACGGACATGTGAATGTGGTCTTGTGTTGATCTTCCGGCTCTATTTTAATTTGATTATAGTCAAAAAATCCATCCATTAGTGACAACATAGTGTGCTCTACTATTAGATCTACAATGATGTCGATGTTGGGCAGAGGAAAATCATCCTTGGGACACGCTTTGTTCAAATCTCTAAAATCATTGCAAATCTGGATCCTTCCATCTGGTTTTGAGACAGGTACTATATTGGAAACCCATTCCAAATAATCAATAGCTTTGATAAATCCAACATCTAGCAACTTCTTCAATTCCTCTTTGACTAACAATGCTATGTAGGGATGCATTTTCTGTAGTTTCTGCTTAACTGGCTTAGTTCCTGGAGCTAGTGATAAATGAAGCATTATTAGATTTGGATCCAGCCTTGGCATATCCGCATATGACCAAGCAAAGTTAATTTGTCTCTTCTTGAAGAAATTGATGAATTCTAGCTTTTCATGTTTAGATAAAGATTCTGCCATATGGATTATCCTTGGATTGTCTTTTATGCCAATGCTGATAGGTTCTACTAGTTCTATCAAAATTGAGGACCTCTCCTGATGTGTCAGATTGGGAAGAGTGTCAAGCCTTTCATCCTTCGACGCCTTAGAGAGGTTTTCACCGTCAGACTCATCTTTTATTTTTTTACTTTTTTCACGATCTAACACTGCCGCAGAGTAGTTTTCACCATTAGATCTATTTTGTATTTTTATATTTTTATGACTGAAAGGATTCGCACTCTCTCCAAAATAAGCCTTGTCATTGAGTTCTATAGTGAAGCCAGATTTGTGATCCCCTGCGAGTAGGTGGTCCCTTAATTCTAGATAATCTATGATAGCATCGTCATTTTGGAAAGTATCTAGCTCAGGGGCTTCTGTTAAATCCCAGTCTATGAGTTCAAGATGCACTAAGGGTAATGGGTCATCGGGTTGGTTCGATTCGAGGCTAGTGATGGTTAAGATGGAGGAGTTGTCTAGGTTAGTGGAAGTATTTACAAAGTCTATGATGGTACTCTCCTCAAGTTGATCTGTCAAGTGTGACATCATTCCTTCCTCGTGAAACTCTCTTTCAGTATTTTACGGATCAAAATCTAGAGGTCTAGACCTAGAGCTTTGTCCCTCATGAGTTGTATGGGTAGAGCTATATTGTTGAAGCACATCAACACCTTTGTCTTCACAAGATAGTTCAGAAAGGCTATCCCATTCATATTCATTTGAGCCTGTCTCACTCCCTTCTTGTAAGCGGTGAATTTGCTCTACTAAGTTAGTAGTCGCTGTTTCTCTCCCTTATCCTTTATGCTTTTCTTTACCTTTGATCTTTTCTTTGCCTTTGTAGCCTAGCCTTGTAGTGTCTCGGGTTGTTAAAGAAGGTTGGATAGGTTCGATGATACGTTCTTTTCTTAATCCTATGGGACCATGACCGCCATATCCCATTCTTTGTAAGATAAAGAACCCTTGACCATATTGTTCAGTTTGCAATTGGGGTTGATGGTCTTGTGGTTTAGATTCACTATCTTCATCTTTGTATAGTCATTGTAGAATATCCTTCTCATCACTTTCATCTGATAGGTTTCCCCATTTGACAAAAGAACCTTTGGGAGTCTCCAACAACTTGTTTTTGTTCATGGATGGTTTTCCATAGGACTTGGGAGATATGGGTAGTTGTGCTAGGCAGAAGGTTTGCTCGATGGTATACTCTCCTACACCCTTGTCTTTGAGTTTGACTTTGAGTTCGGATGTCTTAGATGTAGAAGGTAGTGAGGCTAGGTCAACACTGGCTAAAGAGGAAGAAGCTGCACGGTTAGTGGGGATTACAACTTCAGGCTTGGATTGGATGGAATTGCAATATTGGAATGGATTAGGATCACGTTGGATAGTGATTTCTTGGCCATTATGAGGAAACTTGATACACTGATGGTAGGTGGATGGCACGACCTTCATCGCATGTATCCAAGGTCGACCGAGAAGAATATTGTATGCTAGGTCCATGTCTAGAACTTGGCAAACTACATCTTTTTCCACCGGTCCTACTCTTATTGGCAAAACAACCGTTCCCTTTGATGTCCTTTCTTCTTCATCATAAGCCTTGATTGTAATTTTCTTCTTAGGATCAACGGCATTCTTTGAAAACCGCAATGCAAGGATTAGTTTTAATGTGCAGATATTTAAACCTGCCCCTCCATCTATTAGGACCTACTTGATTCTACATTTATGGATGAGGACTTCAATATGGAGGGACACATTGTGCGGTTGGGTGATAGACATATCATCTTTTTCTATGAAAGATAAGAAATGGGGTGTAGTTAGATGCCCCACCATGGCCTGAAATTGCTCTTGGGCTAAATTGGTTGGCACAATAGTTTCCAAGAGAGCTTTTTCTAGGATGGATTTGTGAGATGGAGAGAGATGCAAAAGCTCCAAAATGGCTATATGGGCAGGTGTTCTTTGGAGTTGGTCAAGGACGTTATATTGGTTAGACGTGGAGGGTGGCTTAGATGGAGCCCCTTGGAGAGTAATGTTTCCACGATGAGTGGTTACATTACAATCGGGCTTATTGTTTATAGTGATCACGTTTATGTGTAAGTCACTTTTTGAAATATGGTTAATGGTATAGTCGTATGAAACATTCGTGTAATTTGCTTTGTTTGAACCATTATTGTTTTGATTAGAGGGTCTTCCCTTCTCATAGTTAGGGAGAGGATTTTTGAATGCCACTTGCTCATCATTGGAAGTATGCCCATCAATTGATATTACCTTCTGATCAATCAAGTCTTGGATGGTATTCTTTAGTCATTGGCAGTCATTTGTTTTATGACCCTTGCTTCTATGAAATTCGCAAAAGTCTGAGTCTTTCCACCAAGAAAATCTCGCACCGTAGGAAGCGTTATGAGGTTGTTTGATATGAGCTTCCTTAGGGCAGATTCAATTGATTCCCCTAATGGTGTAAACTTTCGACGAGGAAAGTTTGTGGAACATGGTTCATTGTTTTAAGGTTTGTTTGATGGTGTGTTATTTTGTGCATTTGATAGATTAAAGATTGGTTGCTTTGGTACCACGTGTTTTGCATCAACAACACCATTGTTCACAATGTTCTTGTTTTTGGGCCAAAACCTTGATTTGTCGGTGTTATTACTTGAATTAGGGACATCTTTGTAGAGTTTGATTTGGCCCTTAGCTATCAAGGCTTTCTCAATGAGTAATCCCATTTCAATGACCTTACTAAAGGAAGTACGACATTGTATTTGTATTTGATAGCTCAAGTCAGCGTTTAAGTTGTGGACAAACATCTCAATCATTTGTTTCTCCGGAATATGGTATGGACACTTGCTAGCAAGTTGTCTCCATCTTTGTAGAAAAGAGGCGAAGAATTCTCCACCTTTTTGTTTATTATTACAAAGATCCAACATTGAGATTTCATGCTCAATGTTGTAGGAGAAATGGGTCACAAACTTATCCACTAGTTCGTTAAAAGTTCGGATGTCAGGAGGTAATCGGGAGAACCATTCCATTGCTTGTCCTCCTAGGCTGCGAGGAAATAGTCGCATAAGGTATGTTTCATTGTGAGTGATTTCTAAGCATGTAGCACTAAATTCTCTTATATGGTCACGCGGGTCACCTTTTCCTCTATATTTATCAAATTTTGGAACCTCAAATCTTGAGGGGAAAGGTATCATGACCAAACTTTTGTCAAAAGGATATGGTGAGATATCCTCTAGTGAGTAGTGCTTTGTGGAAGTTCCGGTTTGGATATCCACAAGTTGTTGCAAGACTTGGATTTGTTGTGTTAATGTGTCCAAAGGGTTCAATGCATCCTTAGTCTTGTCATTTTTGGGAGTTTCTTTTCCATCTTTGGAAGTTTTTGCCTTGTTTGAAGAGTTGGTTTCTCTCAATTTTGAGATGTCAAAATCAGGTGGTAGTTTAGTCCCTTGTTGTGCTAGCATAAGAAAGTATTTTTGGGGGTCCATGGTTATGACCTTGTCCATCATCCTTTGGAATTTGGGATCTTGAAAAGCACTAACAAGTTCTTCATGTGGGATTTCTTCCTCATCATCGCTAGAAGAAGAGGAATGAATACTATGGTTTGAGGTATCCATTTCTTTGTTTTTGTTGGTTTGGGATCTAGTTTGAACCATAAGATTTTTGGAAATGGGTGAAGTTGTATGAAATGTTTATGAAAGTAAGTGAATGTTTTTGGTAAGATGTGGTTGAGGTATAGTTGATTGGATTTGGAAGCTTTTTATGATAAGATTTTCTAAGGTTTTTCTCTTGATCTATTTGTTCAAACAAAATGGTCTTGAGCTATGATGGTTTTAGCTATCAAAGTGTTAATATAAAGGAAGTCAAATAGGGATAATTGGTAACCGCTATTGATGTAGACTAGACCTTTATCAAGATGCTCTAGTGTAGTTTCGAGGTAGAGGATGATTAATCCTGATAGGAAACTAGCTAGGTTGTTTGATTTAGTGGATCTCAATGATACCTTAGTGGAAATCTTGGTTTTTGTTTTGATTTTTGGATGACTAAGTATGCTATGGTAAGTGAAATGCTTGGAAACAGGTATGCACTGAATTTTTATGGTTTAACTGACTTCACAAATTGAATCTAGGCAGTAATGGGTACTTGAAAATGATTTTGTTTTTCTCTTAAAATGTCAGGAACAAACCAGTATTACAGATGCGCAGAAACAAAGGTCAATTGCGCAGCTCTGTGGGTTAAATGCATAGCTCTGAATGCGAGTTTTTGTTGTTTGAATGCGCAGTTTTATGTATGCGCTGAAAGATTTCTCAAATGCACAGCAAAATGAGTTAAATGTGTAGCAGGATTTATTTGCGCAATAAGAACTGTTAAATGCACAGTTTTGTTTTTCTGAAATGTTTGATCAATGTTTCTTGTTTTCAAACACGTTTTTCTAAGCAACCTAAGTGTTTTTTATGATGATTTTGTTTCAGTTTGTTGCAAGAAAACATAGAAGACAAGAAGATTTCATGGTGTTATACAAATTTTTGATAAACATTTTGCAAACAAAATATTCAATACTCCAAAATTTAATATTAGGTGTATACAATAATATACTACTAGTAAAAATTTAATAAAGAACCAATACATGTGTAACTATACACTTCACAAGTCACGTCAAAGAAACAACCAATCATATGGTGACACATAAGGCGATCGGTAATATATGCTTTGGTGCATATGTTCCAGTCTAACTTTTTTGGGGGGTGTTTTTGGACTACTTGGCAAAGACATAGCTGATTAGACTACATCGTTGATACCCAAAACCCCAAACAATAGATTTAAAGTCTTAACTCAAATACAGAGATATGCTGAAATTTTCATGAACCCCTAACAAATCGTCTAGAAGCTTGATATGTGCAAAGTTAGGGTGTGCAGGTCCCTATTTCATTTTGTATATAAAGCCTTCCTTTGATAGGAAAATGGAGGAATTTTGGTCCGACAAGAATCATGGTAGAACGAAAAGTGAAATTTATGACTACAATTTTGAACTAACCTTGTTTTACTTGTATCCATATAGTGTACTTTCTAATCTCTTGTAAGAATAGACAAAATGCATTTATTATCTTACGGAGCTTATGTCAATCAGGAACGAATTGCAGGGAATTAATTGGTAGTCATGCAGAAAGGAATAAAATAAAACTAAGACCTTCAAACCTACTACAAACAATTTTTTTCTTGAATTACAGTAAACGGGTTACGGCACAGATATCATCTAGATGTCCTCGTATATGCCTTAGAGATGTCAAAACCTAATCACACGTCCATGCTTAAAAATAACTATTCTCTCTCGGAATGAGTTAAAAGACACAAAACCGATTTAATAGTTGACAGAGTGAATATTAGGATCGGGTTCCATGCATGGAATTACCACTCCAATTTTTAATGTGCAGGTGACCCCATTGAAGATTAAAATTCCGTAAACAGGAGAAGTTAGAATCTTTACTTGATAAATCAGAGCAGGCTTGTTTTTCAGTAGATTTTTTTAGCAGGCTTTTGAGAAGGGGGTCTGGAGGATTGCAGTACCTACTGAGACAGGAAACATTTTTGCCAAGGGCAGCAGTCATATGGTTACTTTGAATTTAAAACTTCTATTTCTATTAACAAGTTGTAATTTTGATATAATCTCCTACAAAGTGCAAGCACAGCAGAAAAATTTGTTAACATAAGCCCCTCTATTTTTCAGCAGCACCTGCTGAGAAAAATTAGAAACCTCCTCTCCATAACACCATTGGCTTTCTGATCCCAATAACATCATCATCAAAACTAGCGATACTAAAACCCTGGTAGCAAGGAAACAGAGTTAATCCGTTAAATCTTTCTGATGCATGAAAACAATGTGCACACACCTTGTAATATTTTCTTGTACGGCAGTCTTGGACATGCTCTATATTATTGTGGCACTCACTACGCAAACCTTGTATATTTAATGGATGGTGTACTGAAAAACTCGAGATATGGGAAGCATCTTGCTGCCACTTGCAAACACAGCTCCCTTCTTTAATCACACATCATGCAGGGCAAAGCGTGTATCAGGCACATACCCTGCTGCTCTCAACAACTGTTGTAACTTTTCCAACATTGCATAGATTTTCCCTGCTTCAGGGTGTGATATATCTCCTACAAGGAATTGATGAACCCCTTCCTTGATCTCAATCCAGCTGCATCCTGGGTTTTTTTTCACTCCCTTGTCTTTCATCATCACTCTTAAGTTTCTAGCTTCATCCAATCTACCACTCTCAGCATAGATGTTTGACAGCAGTACATAGTTCCCAGAATTGAGAGGCTCTAATTTAAAAAGCTGTTCTGCTGCATATTCTCCTAGCTGTATATTGTGATAAACCCTGCAGGCACCAAGCAATGCTCCCCAGACACCAGCACCAGGCTCGATTGGCATCCTTTTGATCAATTCACATGCCTCATCCAGTTGGTGAGCACGGCTAAGGAGATCCACCATGCATGCATAATGTTCCACCCTTGGAGTAATAGAAAATTCTTGAATCATGCAATGAAAGTAGTGCCAGCCTTCATCCACCAAGCCTGCATGACTGCAGGCAGAGAGAACACCAACAAAGGTAATGTGGTTTGGTTTAATGTCTTCTTGGAGCATTTTCTGGAAAAGTATGAGAGAATCTCTCCCACGTCCATGCATACCATGGGCTGCAATTATTGCCGTCCATGAGATTGTGTCTCTTTGAGTTATCTTGTGAAATACTTGGTTTGCAATTTCTATATTCCCACATTTGGCATACATGTCCAGGAGGGCATTCCCCACACATGTCTCTGATTCTAATTCTCTTCTAAATATGAATCCATGAATTTCTCTACCTTTTTGTAGAGCTGCTAGCCTTGCACAGAGAGGGAGGATACTTAATATTGTGATCAGGGTGGGTTTGGCATCTGCCAGCTGCATTCTCCGAGTGAGATGGAAAGCCTCATTCGCATATCCATTCTGGGCATATCCTGATATCATTGCATTCCAAGTAACCGAGTCTGGACTAACCCTTGCTTCTTGCATTTGGTGAAAAAGTCTCAAGGCCTCACCACAATTTCTGTTCCGAGTATAACCTACTATTATAGCATTCCACGAGTTCGCAGTTCGTGTTGACATATTGTCAAACACTTTCCGTGCAAAATCTATAGCAGAGCACTTAGCATACATGTCTACCAGAGCATTTGCAGCGACAACATCAAAGTCAAATACACCCTTCATCAAACAACCATGAACTTCTTTTCCAAGAAGTGCAGCTGACAAGGTCGTACATGCAGGAAGAAGACTCGTGATTGTAACAGAGTTGGGCTTCATGCCAGCCAGTTGCATCTGACGAAAAACTTCCAGGGCTTTTTTAGCATACCCATTCTGTGCAAACCCTGATATCATGGCAGTCCATGAAACTATGTTTCTTTGAGACATTTTATTAAACACTTTGCATGCATCCTCTATTTTCCTGCATTTTGCATACATGCCTATGAGGGCACTCCCCACATAAACATTAGAGTCCAATCCACTTCTGATTGTGCATTCATGGATACACATACCGTGTTGCAGGGCTGCTAAACCAGCACATGCTTTCACAGCAAAGGGGAATGTAAAAACATCAGGCTGCAGGGCTGCCACCAGCATTTGATGATAGAGCTCAAGAGCTTCCTCACAGTGCCCATTTATGGCATATCCTTTGATTAAGGCATTCCAATGTAAAATATTTGATTTTGGCATTTTGTTAAACACTTGGCGTGCATCTTCAAAACGTCTGCAGTTAACATAAGTGTTTATAAGTTTTGCTCCGAATAAGTTATTTTGCTGATTACCAGTTAAGATAATTTTCGCATGCAGTTGTTGAGTTTGTGTGAGAGTTTTAATTCTCGCAGAAAACTCCTCTAACAGAGTACAATATGAAACATAGTTTGGGTATTTTGGGTGATGCAAAATAGTGGTTAGTATTGTCGTAATGGTGTCATGAATTACATTACTGGCAGGCCTTAATAATGCAATTGAAACTGATTAAATGGATGCCATGTAAGGCAATCCATTGTAAGCCAGTGAAATGAATGTTTAGGTTAACATGACAGAGGAATACCATGCGAGAAAAAATAATATAGATGCAAAAGAATAATATCTTAATTAACCCATTGGAATTCCTTGAAACCTTCTAGTTTTAAGATATCTGCGTACAACATTAAGACTTCAATCACTGCTTTCCTAATCCATTTCTCATGAGTGGTAAATACCTAATAGACGAGTAATTTTTCCCATAACCTATCTCCCGTCAGGATTCTGTATCTTGTAACCTGCACTTGGAAGGTCATCTGAATAGCGATATCCTTTGGGAAGAACATTCCCAAACGCTGTTGAAAGCTATTACAACAAAAACAAAAACAGAGAACCTCTTCACACGATGTTAATAGCTTCTGAAAAACATATTTTGAACGTACGTAGGATGCCAACACCCCAAAGTCAAACCATCGATCCATGCCTAACGTGGAAAAAAGACATTTTCTCTTCCCACCTTTCTCCTAGGAGGGTAATAGAGGACTTACATCATGCAACAAATAAAAATTAGTAGTCACTCTCTTTGAAAAAGAAACAAAAGGTTTAGCCAAAATCAACACACACAAGCACTCAGCATGATTTGGATTTGACATTAGGGTAAGCAAGGTAGTATGTTGTTCCCCACATTGTTCACTACATCATACATTTATGTATTGGTTAGCTTCTTGTTGATTGCTCAATAGTTTTTTTAGTTTTAATTCAAGCCTTGATTGGTTGATTTGAGCCTTTATATTTTTCTACTATTTGTAACCAATTTTGTAATTTTGTTGACAAGTTTAAAGAATGGATAGATAAATCAAGTGGTGGTTGTGTCTACTTGGCTAACTATTTGGTAGAATTACTTATATAATCTATATCATCTTGAGGAATAAGTAAATTTGGGATGATATGTCTCGCTCTCATCATCATTGAGGAATAATTTTATGCATTAGTTAGCTTTGAAAAGAAGCGAGATAAAACTTCCCAATCAATCTATGAGAGAAGTAGTGCTAAATAGAAAAGATTTACACAATTTGTAGAAAGAAATAAAAACAGACAACACATTACGTAGTGTTTATCATGGGAAAACCCTTTTGGGAAAAACCTAGCCTCCAAAACTATAAACCAATTGTATTAACAACAACAAGAGTTACAATACAATAATAGGCTCAAGCCTTCACAGGAGATCAACACCAACAACAAATCTAGAGAAATTTTGACAATGCAATGGCACCTACAAATACATATGATAATACCTCCATCCTAAGCATCCAATATGTAGCCAAGACTAAAACCACAAACCACAAGTGGTTTATAAAACCATTTACTGAAAATCATGGGCTAAACAAGGTGCCCAAATCATGCACAAAATCCAATGCCCAAAAATAGTTGAGTTAACTAACGGTTAAATGAAAAATCCCTTTTCCCAACTTGGGCTCTCCATTTTGCTCTTATCTACCTTTTTGGAAACATACTCATGTGAATCTTAGTCAACTAAAGACAACTAAAGATCCTCCTTGATTTTCTCTTAGTCCACAATTAACTTCCCCTCTTCATGCTCTTATGCTCTTTCTATAACGACGGTTCTTACACACCTTATAAATGTCATAGTTACATTTAGCAACTTCCATGACACTAAGTGAGACTTACATATTGTCAAATACAAATTACAAGTGGCACATAGTGCCACTCTAAGTGTGACGTATTTTTCCAAGAGGCCAAAATAAATAAATACAAATTAATTAATAATTCAAACATTAGGACTGCAAGGTGTATAACACCTATCCCAACATTGTCCTATACCTTGCAAGAGCAAAATGGAACACCAATAAATTGCAAACTATCTACTAGGGGTCTTGAGACCAATAGATTCACTACATCATTTGAACTTCTCTATGCTCACTAGCTTTGTCAAAGCATCTACAACATTCTCCAAATTATCAACTTTCTTTAGCATCACCCTCCCATCCTCTACCATGTCATGAACAAAATGATATTGAAACATCAATTACTTCATTTGCGAGTGAAAGATCAAGTTCTTTGCCAAGTCAATAGCACTTTGACTATCACAACAAACTCTATCTATTCCCTAGCTCAGTCCAACATCCAAACATATCCTCTAAAGTCAAATAGCCTCTCTATAGACATGAGTAGCCACTATATACTATGTCTCTATAGTGGATAAAATGACCACAACTTGTCACTTACTCATTCAATGCACCACACCACCAAATAGGCTAAACACATAGCTACTAATAGACCTCTTATTGTTGGCATCTCCTGTCTAATCTGGGTCTAGGTAATCCCACAATAGTTTGTCCCACTTTTGGGATGAGGCAAGACAATGAATCCTAGGCACCAAAAATTGGAAAACACCTTCAAGAAAACCAAAATCTTTGAATGAAGGTGCCTTCATTTAAAGGTGATGTCATCTTAACCTTCATTCAAAGGTAGTATCTTTGTTTGAAGATCAGACAATTATGTTTTAAATAGTAGACAACAAACATTCAAATGGAGATAGTAGTCAAGGATGACAACAACTAGATGAAAACAATGACTTGGGAAAATATATATAGGTTCATGGATTCAGGTGAAGGAGAATAATTTTTCATTTTTTATCTAGGTATTTTGTATTTTTCCCTATAATTTTTAGGTTAGTTTAATGAAAATTCATTTTTTCCCTATTTTACCTTTATTTTGCTCCAAGGTTTACCATTTTATTTTGCATAGAATCATTTCATTTTGTTAAAATGTAAATTGAAAAACCTAAAAAATAACTTTAGAAATGAAAATCCTAAACCCTAAACCCTAGAAATGAAAAGCCTAAACCCTCAATCCTAAATTTGTTATAGTCAAAGTTTTCTCCCCTTTCATGTGACATTCTTTCTTAAATTTTAATTGAATAATTTCACAGTAAAAATGTAGAAAAATAGCCATATGACCATCAAATCTTCACCTAGGTTCAAAACACTAGCATGTAAGTTAAGTTTGTTCAAATACACCTATCCTAAATTACTTAATCAAATATCTTGGGATGTTAATAATAAATTCCTTCAAATATGTTGGTCTATTAAGCCATTAAACACCAAATTCAACCATGGAATTATTCAACTAGGGACTAGATTACTTAGTCAATTACTTTGGGATGTCAACACTAAATTTCTACTACTATGTTTGTCAAGCTAAAACTACCAAACACCATTTAAAATGGATTCCTTAAACTATAGACTAGTCTCTAATGACACAAAACACCATTAAAACTATAATCTCAAAGTTTGGTGTTTTGTATAGACTATTATGCAACATTACTCAACTCCTAAGAAAACCATATGTATATAATTTGTAATATAGATCTAATAAATTATTTTTAATATAAAAATAATGAGTTCATTAGGACTATTTTAAATAATTATAATTGAAGTAAAGAATTGTTTGTTAGAATATATAGAATATATCATCTTAGATCCCATTTAGTTAATGATCCATATGGTACATAACTTTAGGTTATTTGATCTTATTTGGATCCTTTATACCCTGTGTATGGATCTTACACGTGTTAGTGATCCTACTTGTATTAAGTGGTCTACATATGTATGGCATATTTTATGATTATGTTGGGATTAGTGTCATAATTTGGTTAGCCTATCCATATGTATGATTGGTTAACAAATAAACTTGTATTATTTAACTAAGCTACTATATAAATAGGTAATGGTATTTTCTCAATATCACATGTATGACTTGCACCTAATCAAATGATGAGTTATGTAGTGATCTACACACATAACTATACAACAAGGGAGTTTTGATCTAAACAAGGGGATGGGTGATTATAGGTGCTACAATATATTGGAAGGAGGTTGGGTATAAGGTAAAGGGATGAAAATAGGATTGAAATGGGGTATGGTAATTGGTAAGGATATGTAATGAGATGAATGCACTGGGAGGGAATGAGGGGTAGAATTTAGAATCTAGAGCCATGGTGGAAGTAGGGATAAAATTAGGAACAATAGATGTGGTAGGAATGATATAATCAATAAGAGTTATGGGAGTAGGTGAAGTAGTACAATGGGTTGAAAAGAAGGAGAGGTGGATGAGAAAATTTGCATATGGGATGTGGGCATATAGTGAGAGGAGTAAAGTAATGAGGTAATCCATGTTGTTGAACAAAATTGGGGGGAAGGTGAGAGGAGGATGCACTATGAGATTGGACAATTGTGGAAGAAGGTATGATCATGGAAGGAGAAGTAATGGTAGATGCATTAGTCAAAGAGTTGGTGAGGGCCACCTCAGCACCAATAACTTGTAATATTCTATAACCCAAATGGTTTGTTAATCAACAAGTTATGAATCCATAGACTTGTCCTTTCCACCTAGTCCCCACCTAGGCCAATCAAGGCTAACAAATTATACGAAGGTTGTAGACCTTTAACATCAAAACTAGGCTCACCCACAAAATACACAACTTCTCAAGTTCTATGTTACTAGACAAGCATCCTTTATGATGGTTCTACATATTAACACTTGGACGTACCCTTGAGATAAAATATCTCCTAGTTGACATTTTAAAGCATTAACTCATTATCCCAATTAGAAAATTTATTATGTATACCACATATATCCTTAAGATTTTTTGTCAATAAATTCTCTAATTATTGGAACACCAATTGGACTATTGTGAATTGTTAATGACCTGTTGGATGAAAAAGTAGGATAAATAGGTAAAAAATTATTACCACATGTTATCAACTTAACCTACATTTTTAGGAGCAATTTTTAAAGTTATTTTTTCTATTTTAGTTGTACAACCAAACCTAATGATTTCAATGAAGACAACCATGGCACCAAATGCTAATACAACTTCCACATCACTAGTTGCCAACATACAATATCACATCCAAATCACAACTTCTAAATCAGGATAAAAAAGCTCTATCGATTTATAATGGAAAAGGTTAAAACCATTATCTATATTCCCCAAGAACCTTCTGTTATCAAGAGACACTGCTTTGCATGATAGGTGTTGTCATTGATGACAACTAAGACTATTCCACTCATCTGCATAACATAATTTGTTCATACCGGAAGTTAGAATCAGAATTAATCTAAGTCCAGGTAGCCAGAAACAGAGCATGTGATAGGGTCTAGTATCTTGGTTCGGATCTCTCCGGTGGAAAATCAAAGTATGATGTGGATTTGAAGGAGTCATAAGTGAAAGGAAGCTAGGTGTGCGGAAATGCTTCCTACACTAATCTATTGAGGAGAGGGCTATGCAAATTCAACTTTATCCTAACTATTTCAGCGATGTTAAACCATTAACATGAGATATTGCAGCAAAACACAAAAACCAGAAAGTAGACAGAAGAAGAGAGACAAAGATTTAGGGTGGGGAAAACCCTTATTAGGTGAAAAACCCCACACTCAGAAACCTGCATAATGTATTAACAAATTTGAAAGAATGTTTACAATACACTTGCAATGCAAGCTTCAATGGTCTTCAACACTCATGTCTGGAGTCAATCTGGCAGCATAACAGTACCTGTAAACCTATGATACAAACTCCATCTCCAAGCACCTGTATATCAAGGAAAGACAAGGCAATATTGAACCTATCTTGGAATGGGCATCCAACATGGCATCTTGGACCAAAACCCATGCCTAGGGACACTTGGTCAACATTGTAGAATGTGTCTAACACTTGTCCACAACTCCCATCCCAAAGAGGTCACCTATTTCCAAAATGGGCTATGACAGATGCTCTTACGACACTTACGACCTTCATAGAATCTGTCATAGCGGTTACAACTTACAGTTGTAAGAGAATCTATCATACACATGCTATAAATAGCATATTCTCTTACAACATGTCATATTCCACCTTGAGGTGCCCAAATATGCCTTATTCAAAGATGCTTCATGACACATGTCATCACCTGTCTTATAACCTTCTATTTACAACTCTTACATGTCATAGATTCGTCATAGGAATCTGTCATAACTGTTTTGGTCAAACATTCCTTACACAACTTAGAGGATGCCGACACATGGAAGAATATTCCTACCACTAAGTGGGATGCCTATCTCCTCATGTGAGGACAAAAATACAAGTTGACATAATCCATGTAGGATTGACACATCACCGTGCCACATCCCACAATATGACAATATGGATTTTTCAAATATTTACAACATAGGTAATTAAATAATAAATACAAACATTACAAATGTAGAGAATTATCAAGGTTGAGACACCTTAATTCCCAACATTCTCCCACTTGTCGAACACCTTGTAAGAGTTAATAGAAAAACATGATTTAACTGCTATAGGCCGAGAGGCCCATAGACTCCGAACACCATCTGAACTTTTCTGTGCCCACTGGTTTCGTCAATGCATCTGCAACATTCTTCAAAGTATCTACCTTCTCCAAATTTACCTTTCCATCCTCAACCATGTCTCTCACGAAGTGAAACTAAGCATCAATGTGCTTGGTTCTAGCATGGAAAGTTGGATTCTTTGCAAGGCAAATTGCACTCTGACTGTCACAACTAATCGTGATCTGACCTGCATCAACACCAATATCAGAACACAATCTCTTAAGCCAAATAGCTTCCTTACAAGCATGAGTTGCTTCCATGTACTCAGCTTCTGTCATGGACAAAGCAACAACAGGTTGTCGCTTACTCATCCAACTAATAGCATCACCAAACAATGTAAAAACATAAGCACTGGTGGATCTCCTGTTGTCAATGTCACCTGCCCAATCTGAATCCACAAATCCATGAATATCAACAGAATGCAGAGGTCCTGAAACATTACCATGATAGCAAATAGAATACTTGGAAGTACCCCTCAAATATCTGAACACTCACTTAACTGCATCCCAATGAACCCGTCCAGGATTAGCCATAAATCGACTAAGGACTCCCACTGCTTGGGCAATGTCTGGTCTTGTGCAGACCATAGCATACAGCAAACTACCAACAGTACTAGCATAAGGTACTCTACTCATGTCCTCCACCTCACTAGGAGATTTTGGACAATCCTCAACAGACAACTTTGTCCCCAAAGAAACGGGAACACACAGTGGTCTACAGTCTGCCATGCTGAATCTATCCAACACGGTCTTCACATACTTACTCTGGCTTAACCAAAGTTTTCTGTTGGTTCTGTCTCTTCTGATTTCCATTCCTAGAATGTACCTGGCTGCCCCTAAATCTTTCATTTCAAACTATGCTGACAACTGAGATTTAAAATCAGAAATCATATTCTTACTCTTCCCAATGAGTAACATATCATCAACATACAGTGCAACAATGAGAATACGATCACCATCAAATTTATAATACACACAGTGATCCAATTTTGATCTCACAAATCTAATTGACAACACAAAGGCATCAAACTTCAAATACCATCTCCTAGGGGATTGCTTCAAACCATACAAAGACTTTTTAAGTTTACAAACTAAATTTTCTTTACCTTTCACCATGTAATGCTCTGGTTGTGACATGTAGATTTCTTCCTCCAAGTCACCATGAAGGAAAGTTGTCTTCACATCTATTTGTTCTACCTCCAAGTCATAAGCTGATGCGCATGACAACATGAATCAAATGGATGTCAGCTTTGCAACGGGAGAGAAGATCTCACCATAATCTATACCCTCCACTTGTGAATGCCCCTTTGCAACTAATCTGGCCTTATACTTCTCCACACTGCCATCTGCACCAATTTTCTTCTTGAACACCCATTTGCATCCAACGGGTTTCCGTCTAGGAGGCAAAGGCACCAAGTCCCAAGTTTGATTCTTTTTCAAAGAAGCCATTTCTTCCTCCATGGCCTCCTTCTAGGAACCTGCATCCTTCATATCCAAAGCCTCTGATACAGTTCTAGGTTCATCACTGTTAGTAAGCAAAGCATAAGCACAACTAGAATCAAGCAATGTAAAACCAAACCTTTCAGGTTGCTTTCTTATCTGTGTAGACCTCCTCAAAAGCTGAGGTTGAGGTTCAGCTTCTTCATCTGAGCTTTCAGAGCTGCTAGAGCTCTCCTCATCATCAGGTCCAACATTGTCTTTCTGTTTAGTCTTCTCAGGGGTGAGAGGAAACTGAACAACATCCTCTTTCTTTTCTTTTTCTTCTGGCTGCAAAATAGTGGAAGAAGATGTAAGCTCTTTGAAGATAACACTTCTCCTATACAACACTTTTTCAGCCATGGGGTCCCAAAGCTTGTATCCTTTCACACCAACACCATAGCCAATGAAGATACACTTAACAACTTTGTTCTCCAAGTTTGACCACTTCTCCCTAGGCACGTGTATATGCCTCACAACCAAAAACACGAAGATGCCTTATTAAAGGCTCTCTATTAGACCACACCTCCATGGGTGTCTTTCTAACAAGAGCTGATATAGGAGATCTATTTACCAGATAGCAAGCAGTGGCAACAACTTCAACCCAAAACTTTGGTTCTCGACTAGCTCCACTAAGCATACTCCTAGCCTTCTCCATCAGTGTCCTATTCATCCTCTCTGCAACTCCATTTTGTTGCGGGGTGTATGGAGTTGTCTTGTGCCTTTCAATCCCAAGTTCCTTGCAATACTTATCAAATTTTGTAGAACAGAACTCAGCACCGTTGTCAGTTCTCAAACATTTAATCTTTTTGCCAGTCTGATTTTCAGCAAAGGTTTTAAACTCCTTAAACTTGCTATAGACTTTAGATTTGCTTCTGAGAAAATAAATCCATGTCCTTCTACTGTAATCATCTATCAAAGATACAAAGTATACAGATTTTGATAATGAAGGAACATTAATAGGACCAAACACATCAGAATGAATAAGGTCCAACACACTAGAAGACTTATGAGAAATCGAGTAAAACTGAACACGGTTTTGTTTTCCATAAATGCAATGTTCGCAAAAGTCAAACTCAAGATTACAATCATCTAACCCCTCAATGAGGTTCTTATTTTTTAGGGTACGCAGACCCTTCTCACCAATGTGGCCAAATCTCTTATGCCATAACATTGTCTTTTCTACAAGAGGTTTAACTTCTAATGCACGATTACAACCATCAAGACTAGAAACAACAAATTTCTTCACTGCTCATTTAGATGGTGGGGATGAAGTGACTACTGCCCTCTTCCTTGAGTCAGAAGAACTATTACATTGTGAAATTCATGCCTCCAGCTAAAACAGAGTACCTCTCCTAGTACCCTTAGCAAGCACCATAGCTCCTCTAGTCATCTTGCATCCTTCTTTTGAAAAGACAACCTGCACACCTGCATCATTCAAACTACTTATAGAAAGCAGGTTCCGTGCTAAGCCTAGGATATGCATAATCCCAGAGATCCCCTTCACTCAACCATCAGGGAATCGAATAGAGACTCTTTCGCGACCAATGATCTTTAGATGAGAGTCGTCACCCAGATACACCTTTCCACCATCGAATTCCTCATACTTAGTGAACCAGTCTCGATGTGAGGTCATGTGGAATGATGCACCAGAGTCGATTAGCCACACATCATCAGATGCATGGGTTGCTAAGGCTGCGATGAAAGCATCACCATCATCTTGTGATTTGTCAGAATCTAAATCAGGAGCTTTCTTCTTTTTATTCTTCTCCTCTTTGCATTCCTTTCGAAAATGCCTGGTCTTGCCACAGTTCCAACAAAGAGCCTTGGACTTTCTAGGAGATTTGGATCTCCTACAGGATTTGGATCTACCTTTCTCAGCTTTCTTGTCCTTCTTCCTCCCTTTCTCGTTGGGTCTTCCACGAACTGCAAGGGCCTCTTTAGCTGCCTTATAAGACTTTCTTCGCATCTCTTCAGACAACAGCGAAGAAACCACCTCTTCCATTTTGAATGTGGATGTGGTGCTTCCGATTGCCATGACAAGATAATCCCATGAGTCCGGTAGAGAATAAAGCAGGGTCATACATCGATCCTCCATCTTTACACCAATAGATGTTAATTGTGCAACTAGCATGTTGAAAGTATTCATATGCTCAGCAATGGATCCTCCATCTTCCATTCGAAGGGAATACAACTTCTTTCTCAGGAAAAGTTTATTGACTAGGGATTTGGCTTGATACACATCCCCCAACTTCTTCCAAAGGAGTTTTGTAGTAGTCTCCTCATGGACATTTAACAACACGGAATCGGCAAGACTAAGTCTTATGAGACCCTTAGCCTTCTGATCGTTGAGATCCCAATTAGCTTGTGACATTGCAGCTGGTTTAGTTCCATTCACACTATCCCAAAGGTCTCGGTCAACTAACATGTCTTCCATCTTGAGCTTCCATAGCTTGAAATTACTGCTATTGAACTTCTTTACTTCAAACCTTCCTGATGTGCCTGCCATCTCCTTACTGTAATAAGATACAGAATGCTCTGCACAGACTCCCACTCAACCTATGATTAGCTCAAAAAACCCCTACCCTACAACTAGGACCAAAGGTGATCAAGCTCTGATATCAACTGAAAGGAAGCTAGGTGTGCAGAAACGCTTCCTACACTAAACTATTGAGGAGAGGGCTATGCAAATTCAACTTTATCCTAACTATTTCAGTGATGCTAAACCATTAACATGAGATATTGCAGCAAAACACAAGAACTAGAAAGTAGACAGAAGAAGAGAGACAAAGATTTACAGTGGGGAAAACCCTTATTGGGTGAAAAACCCCACACTCAGAAACCTGCACAATGTATTAACAAATCTAAAAGAATGTTTACAATACACTTGCAATGCAAGCTTCAATGGTCTTCGACACTCGTGTCTGGAGTCAATCTGACAGCATAACAGTACCTGTAAACTTGTGATACAAACTCCATCTCCAAGCACCTGTATATAAAGGAAATACAAGGAAATATTGGACCTATCTTGGAATGGGTGTCCAACATGGCATGTTGGACCAAAACCCATGCCTAGGGACACTTGGTCAACATTGTAGAATGTGTCTGACACTTTTCCACAGTTCCCATCCCAAAGAGGTCACCTATTTCCAAAATGGGCTATGACAGATGCTCTGACGACACTTACGACCGTCATAGAATCTGTAATAGTGGTTACAACTTACAGTTGTAAGAGAATTTGTCATACACATGCTATAAATAGAATATTCTCTTACAACATGTCACATTCCACCTTGGGGCACCCAAATATGCCTTATTCAAAGATGCTTCATGACACATGTCATCACTTGTCTTATAACCTTCTATTTACGACTCTTACATGTCATAGATTCGTCATAGGAATTTGTCATAACCGTTTCGGTCAAACATTCCTTACACAACTTGGAGGATGCCGACACATGGAAGAATATTCCTACCACTAAGTGGGACACCTATCTCCTCATGTGAGGACAAAAATACAAGTTGACATAATCCATGTAGGATTGACACATCACCGTGCCACATCCCACAATATGACAATATGGATTTTTCAAATATTTACAACATAGGCAATTAAATAATAAATACAAACATTACAAATGCAGAGAATTATCAAGGTTGAGAGACCTTAATTCCCAACAATAAGGAATGTCAGGGGAATCTAGATCCATAACTCTAACCTCCGGTGACTAAGGGAGTAAAAGTTATGAACATCTGAGTACCGGGTCATAATATGACATAACAATTCAGTAAAAAAACAAGTCGAGTTGTGTTAGATCCTTATTCGGATCTGTTAGAAGTGTTTTGGTGAATCGTGTATGGGATATAATGTTAGTGGCTGACATGAATGGTGACCTTTAAGTGTTATTTCAAGTACGCATCATTATTGGTGTATGGATTCAGCCGACAGAACAAAGTATTTGTGTTGTTTGCTAAGTTCTTCACTAGGCTGACAGAAAGTGATTGAATTTCTTGAGGCGGATGTATATAGCTAATGGATTCGAGTGTATTAGTGTGTGTAACTATGTGAATATGGAGTAAGTACGAAAAGGGCAGTTAGAGTGCAAAAAGGAAGAGATTTAAGGTCCGATTATGGCAGAGCAGTAAACAGGGCTGAAAAAAGATGAAGTGTATCAAGTCAGTATTATGTGCTTAACCGGAACTGAATCCTTGCATTGGTAGACGCTAATTATCAGTTCAAATTTATTGTAATCTTCTTTCCTTAGGCAGCGAACCTTCTGCAGGCAGTGAGCCTTCTTTTGAGCAGTGAGCTTAAATGCATGTGCATTCCCCTTTGTAATACTTTTAACAAAGTATAATCTTTGTGGGTTAACCCCCACCATGGTTTTTCCCTTAACTGGGTTTCCACGTCAAAAATCTTGGTGTCAAGTGTGTTATTTATGTTCATGCTCATGTGTTATTAATTGATGTTGTAATGTTGATATCATTAATTTGATTTAAGGTAGAAAAGTTTAATTTGTGTGACAACTGATTCACCTCCCCCTCTCATTTGTCTGGACTAATTCCAACAATTGGTATCAGAGCTAAGTTCCTTGAAAGAAGCCTAACAGCTTGAGGAAAGATCTTGGAAGGAGTTTCAATGGGTTCACTCAAAGATCAACTTCGGTTGGCCCTAGAAGATCTTGGTCAGTCCAAAGCAGAAGTATCTAATCTGAAAGATGAGCTTAAAGATGCTGATGATACCATTGAAATGTTGAAAGATAAATTAAAGAAATCTATGGAAAAGAGAAAGGAGCTACTTCTGCAGTTATCCAGTTTAACTGAAGAAAATGACATGAATGAAGCCTTGGAAGAAAAGACAAAGGAATGTGAGAAGATGTCAAAAGAAGTTGTTGTTCTGAAAATTGAGATGTAATTTGGGGTGATGAGGCAAACCAAAGAAATTGAAGATAGGAAGAAAACTGAAGAAGAACTGAATCAAAAACTAAAAGAAAGAACTGAAGAATGTTGCAGATTGGATAGAAGAGCTAGCCATCTAGAGTATGATCTACAAGAAAGTAGAGAAAATGAGAGAGAACTTGAAAGGCAAATTGTCATTCTCAGACATGACCTAGAAGTTGGAAATGAATACAAGGAGAAGTTCAAAATAAGCTCAGCTAAACTTGAAGCACTTCTCGAAGGACAGAAAAAGGTTGATGACAAGCATGGTCTTGGATATGAGAAAGGTGAAAGCTTCGGATCTGGACAAAGAAATTCTTAATCAAGAAATTGAAGAAACAGACCTAGAAGACCTCTGGTAAGACAGCCAAATGCTCAAAGATATCCATCCTTTAATGGAAATTGTTTCAACTGTAATAAATTTGGCCATAAAGCTACTCAGTGCAGAGCAGAGTAAATTAAAATGATCCATCCTTCTCTAGACAATGCTTCAAGTGCAAGAGGTATGGTCATAGATCCAATGAATGTAGAAGTATGATAATGAATAACTTTAATGGCAATTCTTTCAATGGCTACTGTTTTGCTTGCAATGGATTTGGACACCTGGCTAATCAGTGAAGATCAAGAGGAAATCAAGTATATAAGGAAAGAAATGTTGTGTGCTTTAATTGCAATAAATCTGGTCATATTGCAAGATTCTACAGAAGTAGGATTAATGAAAGAAGGGGTCCAGTAAACAGAAAACCAGATGAGCAAAGACAAGACAAAGGCAAAGGAAAAATATATGTGAATGGAATCTAGAATGAAATGAGCAAGACATGGGTCAAGAAAACAATTGTGAACCATAGTAATGGGTCCGCACCAGAATTTGGTGTTGATGATTCCTCCAGGAATTGAATTAGGAGCTCTAGCTTAGGGGGAGCTGCATTGAAAATCAAATTCCCCCAGCTAGTAAGTGGGTGCCTGGATATGGCACAATGAGAGAAGATATTTTGAATTGTTTCATAAACTTTGGAAGGATTTCTGGAAGAAAAGATGTTGATATGGAAATTTGTGGAGTGATTCATGAAGAACTGTTCAAAAATAGAGTAACCAGATGAAGTTAGGGAAACAAATTTATTACAATGACAAATTAGGTTTTGTGGAGGATAAAAGGTCACTTGGTCATGCATTTAAATCACTTTGCATTTGAAGGAAACAAGAAGAAGTGCATTTGAGCTACAAATCCAAAAATTGAAACACGAAGAGTGAATTCAACTGACAATTGATCAATCCTAACCTTGTAGAAGAAAAAGGTACTTCTCTATAAAGCCTTGAATCTGAAATCTGTTCAGATGGCTACACCGCTAGTTGTTGATGTAACTGAAAAACCATAACCAGTATTTAAGAGGCATCCATACAAATCAGTTGAAGTTGAATTGTTAGGTGCATTTTCTGGAGTTCCATATGGAGTACTGCATGTTAAGGATATTAGGGCATACATCCATTGTAGCATTGATGAATTTGGAAACCTAAAACTCTTGGATTTGCTTAACAACTACCTAAGGGATGATAGCTATAAATTGAAACTAGAATACAAAGCCCTAGAAAGCAAACATTTTATGCAAGTCATTAGGTTTCTGACTTTTAATGAGAATGAATGGGTTCGATATATCTTGAGTTGAATACATGATGAGTTCACATGGCTATTGAAACCATTTAAGATTACAAAGGATGTTATCAAGATTGTAACTGGGTTAAATTCAATCGGTGGATTGCCCATGCTAAAAGCCGTGAAAAACCAGACAGTGATTGATGCTACTGGTACCAAGTTTGACAAAAGGGCAATGACCATCAATGATATTATAGAACCAGATGTTAAATTTGCCTCCATGGTGATTGGGTACAAGATTTACCACTCTAGCAGGGAAAATTATGTCTCTGGAACTGTAATATATGCATCCTATCAAATGTTGAAGGAGAATGTTGTTTATGACCTATGTGAACTTCTACAAAATCAGTCGATTGATAATCTGAGCAAAATAAAGAAAGATAAGAAAAATGCCTTCAAGTATGGCTCCTTGATTATATGTTTGTTCTTCTATTTTATGAATGAAGTGCCTGGAGTTCAAGGTGTGCACTGGACAAATGACAAGCCAGTTGCATGGCAAATAAGAGATCATCTACTCAACCTTGGTGATTCCCAAGCTCAAAAGACAATCATTTGGGGTTACTTCAAAAAACTTTCAAAGTATGATGCATGCAAGAGAGAGAATCCCTAAATCAGTTGTGGAGAAATATGAGAATGATATATGCTTTATGGTTGACACTAATCAGTGCCTGATGGAGGCTATGGAATCCAGAACCATATGGATTATGCCAATGGGCTATGAAGTTGATGAGAAAGTTTTGGAAATGTATGCTCAACATCTCCTGAGCAAATCAAAAGACACATCTATGGAAAGGTTTGGAACATACAAGGAGCTAAGTCTAAAATTGCATGTGGAGCTCAGATAGCCAGACACCAAAAGGAAAGTGTAGAGGCAAGTTGAAAGGTATGCTAAGAGCATTGGCTTAACCAAGGAGGCAGTGAAGCAAACCAGAGAAAGAATTGAAAAGGCTGAAAAAGAAAAACAAGACAAGAAACAAGAAGATGCTCCAGTGGAACCATCCTCCACTTCAAGAACTACTAGAAGCTTTGTTGCTGCTTCTATTCCCCTTAAACTTACAAAACCAGAAGACAGACCATCCGGTGAAGGAAGTAAGAGAAAGAAATCAAAGGCCACAAGAACTTATGTGGGCACAAAAGATGATGAAAAGACAGAGACAGATGAAGAAGTTAAAGAGATGAGATCCAAGAAAGCCAAGACTTCAAAGGCTTTTGAGGACCAGCCTTCCAGAAGCAAAAAGGCAAGTAAAAAGCAAGAAATTGGTAAGGTTGCTGTGATTGTTGATGAAATTGTAAGAACAATTACTGTTCATGGAAATCTAAGGCCTATCAAAGTTTATCATGATAAATTTGATCAAGCAAATAAGAAAATCTTGGAAGATGCCACCATCATGTACTTGAATAAATTCAATAGAGCTCTACTGGAAATTTTACAAGAACTTCCTAAAAGTTTAAGGAAAATACTGGAAATGAGGAAGGAAGCAGCCAAGGCTAAAGATCTAGAACTTAGAGAATATGTCCTCTCCACCTTGTGTCTAGTAATGACCAGAAGGGAAGCAGATAAAATCCTCAATGGAGTTAAGGAGAAATTTAGAAGCAAGATCTGGATGAACAAGCTAATGCTTGGTGAAACTGAGGAAGTTGCAAAGGAAATAGAGGAAATTTTGAGGAAGGCCCTAGATAAAGATAAATACTATATTGTTTCAGAAGAACAAGTTGAGGAAGACAATCCTTCAGTTCTAGAACAAGAAGCTCCAGAAGAAAAGATTGAAAAAGGAAATGATGACCAAGGTGATACTCTAGATCCTCTAGAGAAAACCTATGAGGAGACAGATGATGGGATTGATTCATCAATTTCGGATATTGAAAAAGTAAACATCAGTGAGCAACAAACTAAAGTTGATGACTCCTCTATTCCGAAAGAGGAGAAAATAAACAAAGAAGACACAGAGATGGTAGACATAACTGATGATGCAGGATATACTCTAACTCTGCCTGGTCAATCCAAAAAAGAAGATAATATTGTTACTACTCAAAGCCCTCTGGAGCATGTAGCAAGTGGTGAAGACAAAGAAAAGATTCTCCCTACAGATGATACAGAAGAAGGTAAAGAAGACAAGGTAGAAGAAGATGGTGCAAATGTTAATGCACCCACACAAATAAATTCTGATGCTGAGAAATCTCAAGAGAAGGAAGGTGGTTCAGGAATTGTAACAAGAGACACTACAGATGCAGTAAAAGCTTTCTTGAGTAAAGAAATGCTTGAGTTTGATGAACCAGAGCTGTTTCAAGTACCGTTCAATCTAGATGCTCTCTCTCCGGTTCAAGTAATGAAGATAACATCTTTCACACAAGCCAAGGCAAGAGAAAAGTTGTTTAAATCTCACATTGAGGACAATGAGCTGCTAGGCCTTGCAACTGGAGTATTGGAGAAGTTAATGCCAACCTTCCAGAAGGATCCTTTTGACTCTCCTTCCAGAAATCTAAAGAATCTTGTAAGTTCTGTAAGTACATATTTTGAGTCTTTTAAGAAGTCTGCAGAGACTAAAGTTAGAAATGAATTTCTGGATAAGAAATTTAGTGAAATAAAGAGCCTAATAAGGAATGATAGGATGATGCTTGGTATCAGTATAAAGAGTATTCAAAATTCTCTAAGTGATGGAGGTGATATTTACAAATTTTGTCTTTCCTGGCCCAAAGTCAGTGAGGATATTGAGAAGAAAATAAAGAAGCAAGAACAAAAATTGTCAAATCTATCTCAAAATTTTGATCCTCTAACAATTTCTCTGATAAGTTAGGAATGTCAAGTAATCAGCTTGACCGATGAAATAAAAGAAGATTGTTAAAGAAAAAGGCAATATTATGAAGAGAATGTGTGAGCTCCGAGGATTGTGTTAGTAATAATTTATGTATGGGGTTTTGAGTCAAGTCTCTTCCCTAAAAATCTAAAAAGTTTCAATATTTTTGCCCCTGCAATTATCAAAAATGCAAGAAATCAGTTGTGTGCAGGGTTGAAATGGCAGTGGCGGGTCGAGAGATCCTATTGGCCCCTGAAAATGTTAAAAATTGAGTTATATGCATTTGGAAATGCATTTCGGGCTACTATTTTTGTGTCTGAATGTTTCTAAGTGTGGCTGGGAAGGGTCAAATTGTGCCAGTGCCACGGAATGTGCCATGTGGAGGCACCCAAGGGACACAAAGAAAGCAACTCAAAGGCCTTGCGGACGATGCCAAGTGTCAATCTCCACCAAGTTTCCAAAAGACCCTTAATGTTTCTCAAGTGATGCAGAGCTTGCCAAGTGTCACTGTCCACTGCAGTTTCAAAAAGTTTCTAGGTCCCAGCGGAAGATGCCACATGTCCCTTGTTGTGACTGCGGAGGCCGACAAGTGTCGGCATCCGCGTTATGTTTCATTTGTTTCGGGGCTAAGCGAAGATCATGGTGGGTCCTAGTAAAGAGTCCCTGCTACTGCAGATGTTGCCAAGTGGCAGCCTCCACTTGAAGTTTCAAGAGCCCCTTTTATAAAGTTTCAATGTGGCGGAAGGCGCCAAGTGTCACGAGTGGGGGTAGTTTCTTTTTGTTTCAGCGGGTGCATGGAAAGTGCCGTGTGTCCCTTGTGGTTGCTACGGGGGCTGACACGTGTCGGCCTCCGTGTTGTTTCTTTTTGCTTCAAGGTTTAGCGCAGGAGGTGGTGGGCCCCGTTTCTTATTGTGCCTCAAGTTTCAAAGCCGCGGATTGTGACAAGTGTCATGAGCGAGGGCCACTTTAGACTTTCGACACTATTTAGTAAAGTATCACGGGTCTCAACACGTGGCAGCTTCCACTTATGTTTCAGGAAAGTTTCAAAAAGTTGCTAAGTTGCTATGTAAGCTGACAAGTGTCAACTTCCGCGTAAGTTTCTATTTTGTTTCCCGCAATGCAAGTAATGATGATGGTGGGTCCTAATAAGTGTCTAAAGTGTCGCAGGTGATGACAAATGTCACCATCTGCATGAGTTTCAAGGCGGCCCCTTAAAGTTTCTGAGCAGCTTCGGAAGGTGCCAAGTGTCGCAGTCCACAATGTTTCAAAGGAGACTCTTTTATGTTTCAAGAGAGTATGGAGCCCGCCATGTGTCTGTCTCTGCCAAGCTTCTGAAGGGTCTCTAGCGTTCCAGGGGTGCCGCAGAGCTCGCCACGTGGTGGCTTCCGCACGTGGTTTCGGTAGTTGGCTCTCGGCGGGAAAGATAAAGGGAAAAGCTGCGGGGACCCAGCGATGGAAGCTCGGAGTGTCTGCGTGGCACGTTTTTGTTGGTTCATGACTTTTCAGCATTTTTGGGGCCGTTTGATCTCCGCAACTAGGTTTTTGATCGACGGCCACGTTTTGATCTTGCAGTGATGGGTTTTTCTCACATTTCTGCGGCCGTTTTTGGCAGGAGAAACTTCTGAGGCGCGTCATTGCTACATTTTAGGGGCTGCGGGTAGATAAACTTTAATGGCAGATTTTGCAGAAGGTATGGGTCGAGTTAACAGGTTCAAACACCAAATTTAAGAGAAAATCTTTAGGCGGTGGTACATCTCCCGAGTTCACATGTTCCCTCCTCCTTGCCCCTTTGCCGCATTAACTATTCTAAGCGTCATTTTTCTGTACTGTGTATCTGGCGGATTTTTGTCTAGCCATGTAATTAATTTGTTGGGTACATTTTCTTGCTATTTAAGCAGACTGTGTGACCCATTTAGAGGTTGTTGAAGACCTGGGCATTTTTTGTGTAAATAATGAAGAACAGGGCATGATCTTGGCTGTTTTATCCCATTTTGGAGTTTATGTGTTGCAGCATGCGTGTATTTTGCACATATTTTCAGTTTCAATGTTGATTTATATGAAAAATGCTTATTGCATGTGTCTATCTGCTTGTCTCCATTTGCTGCATGTTGTTCTCCTTCTTTTGAATCTGGTTGCTAAGGGTTTCATAGATTCTAGGGTGTAGATTTCTATACTGCATGCCTAATCTCTAACTTCCATTCAAGGAGTGGATTAAATTATTTTAGGTTGAGCATGGGGAAGTTTGCATGTCAGTAGGGATATCTGTAAGTAGAGGCAGTTAGATACCCATTCTTGGGTAATGTTTGTAAGGCAAGCATCATTCCAACCCCCTGAAACTTGAGTGAAAGTTGCAAACCATTTGTTGTATATGTCTAGTTGACTCCTTGTCCAATGGATAGGCACCAGTCTGTTTCTGGGTCAGTAATTATTAGCTAAAACCCCTTGTCTTGCATCCAGGACATTATGTCCAACCATCTAATCACTTCCACCTGTTAGTTGTAGGATTAGGATTAGGATCCCCTGCATACTCTCATACCCAACCAGACATATATGTCCAAGAATGTTACCCACCTTGTGATCTGTCATGAAGATCTTGGTCCGCACATGAGAATATTCTGCCTGTTATTGTAAAGCTAAATCATTGTGTTATTGGTCTAGTCAAGGTTATATCTTTGGTTATAGGGATACCCCCCTTGGTGCAGCAGAACCAGAAATGAAGGGGAGGCAGCTCACGCAAGCTCCCATAATCTATTGGTCGAATCCGCCCATGCATTGGAACTGGCAAACCCTCTACAAATTTGGAAACCAACAGATTTTGGCGACTCTACTGGAGAGGAATTGATAAAAAAGAATAGATTTGTGGCCCATCCGAGTCACCAATAGATTTTGGCGACTCCGCTGGGGATGTGATTGATCAAAAGTAATATCTAGTCATTCTTGGTGATATACTTGTGGCCCATCTGAGTCGCAACAGATTTTGGCGACTCTGCTGGGGAGAGAGAGAGTCAAGTGATTTGAAGGCTGGAAAATCTAGTTTCTAGTAAAGTTGTTGCAACAAAATAAAAAAAAGTAACCATATGGTGCTCTGCTGGCATGGTGAATCCAGAATTATAAGTGTGCCTTATTGAATTTCTGTCCTCTCTATGAGAGGTGGCGACTCTGTTGATTGAACCTATCATGCTACAACATATTTCCAGGTATTTCATCTGTAATTCAAAATGTTAAGTTTAAAACAACAGGCCTGGTTGTGCTCTCAAAGAAGACCATTTTTTATTGAAAGGTATAAAGCCCTAGATTTCACAGGGATATATGGTTACCCAAATGCTATTCCAAATAAAATTAGAAGATGTTTGCCAAAATATAGTGGATTAGATTTTGAATCGGCAAACAAACATCTACAAAGATTTTGTAATTTAATAGAAGATTATGAGGTAGAGGATGAAGATGTAGTAATTAGACTCTTTGTTCAGTCATTAGAAGATGATGCTAGGATATGGTTTTCAGACCTACCTGTTTGTTCAGTTTCTTCATGGATAGATTTAGAAGTTGCATTCCTAGGGTAGTTTGGTGAAAGATTTGATGTTGCCTCATTGATCATACATTTTATGAATATCCAAAAGGAAGATGAGGAGCTAGTTCCAGCCTTTAATTTAAGGTTTATTAAATTGCTCAGGCAGATCCCTGAATATATGAGACCCAATAATGCATTATGCTTGACAATTTATTTGGCTGCATTTGATGAAGAAATGAGTTATTTGTTGAAAGATAAAGAACCAGCTACCCTTCACCAGGCTTTCCAATTTGCTATGGACATAGAAAACAATGAGAAATATGGGATGCTAGTAGGTTTCATGGCTGCAAGTTGTAAAAGCAGTTATCAAAGTGAATATATTTCGGCTCTCCCAGTATGTGCATTAAAAGATGATTGTGTAGGGGGAAATATATTTCAGAATAATGTGTGCAGCCATGATCTGATGCATGAAGAAAATGTTGTAGAAAATGTAGGCACATCCTATAATGATGTGGACAAAGATTGTTGTCTGCCTCTAGAAGAAAAGCCTGCAGATGCAAAAGGCTCTTCAAATGATGAAATGAAAGATATACATGAAGTTGCATCCTACAGTGATAGGCATATCCCAGTTATTCCTGATTATTTATATGAGGTGGATATGCAGAGCTTCACTTTGAATATAGAAAACATTGATTCAAGGGATGGCAGTGAATATGCTAGTGATTGTCAGCATTCAGATGCATGTGTGAGCCTTTCAGATGATGAAATATATTTGGATGCTGAATATGAGTGTTTCCTTGAAGATTCTGACCACCTTCACAGTGCAGAAGTTGAAAAATTTGCTTTTGATTATCAGTGCAGTGGTGAAGAGGAATAGGGTCACTATTCAGAGGCGAACAGGCAAGTTGTAGATGTGTGTGCTCATATAGTTGGGGGTAATGTTGATTGCATGGGTAACTACAAAGCTTTCAGTGTAGGGCTGCATTCTGAGTTATTTCTGCCTTCTCTTGAGACATTTCAGGTGGACCTTAGTGACAAAACTGCTGAGCATGATGATGATGGATATCTGTATGTTCATCAAGATAAATTTGATTATGAGATGTTGCTTGTGCCTGAATATTGCATGTTTGATACAGAGGAGCTCTTATTTTTTGAGGAAGGGCAAAATTCTGATGTGGATTCATTTGTTTCGTGTGAGTCTGTTATTTTTCCAAGCAACATCAGTGACTCATATGATGATAACATTCTACAACTGATAATAATGTATGCTGATGAAGCTAGTTGTAGATTTGTTGAAGAAAAAGAAATGAGCAGTAGCACAAATAATTGCAAAGAGGCTTGCTGTAGACAGTTAAATGCTTTTAGGCTTCATTTGAAGAAATCAAAAGAAAATCAGGCGTTTGACAAAGGAAAATTATGGTTTTTCCTTTTTGGTGGCCCTGGGCCACCATGCTTATTTTGAAATAATGTGTTTGGTGATGCAGATTGGTGCAAGTTTGACTCTGTGCCCAATGGATAAGGGACTGGTCTGCATCCCAGAGATCTGAGGTTCTCGCCATGCCTGCAAGAGGCATGCATCCCCAATCAGAGCCACTGTTAGTAATAATTTATGTATGGGGTTTTAAGTCAGGTCTCTTCCCTAAAAATCCAAAAAGTTTTAATATTTTTTCCCCTACAATTATCAAAAATGCAAGAAATCAGTTGTGTGCAGGGTCGAAATGGCAGTGGCGGGTCGAGAGATCCTATCGGCCCTTGAAAATGTTAAAAATTGAGTTATATGCATTTGGAAATGTATTTCAGGCTACTGTTTCTGTGTCTGAATGTTTCTAAGTGTGGCTGGGAAGGGTCAAATTGTGCCAGTGCCGCGGAATGCGCCACGTGGAGGCACCCGAGGGACACAAGGAAAGCAACTCAAAGGCCTCGCGGACGATGCCAAGTGTCAATCTCTACCAAGTTTCCAAAAGACCCTTAATGTTTCTCAAGTGATGTAGAGCTTGCCAAGTGTCACTGTCCGCTGCAGTTTCAAAAAGTTTCTAGGTCCAAGTGGAAGATGCCACATGTCCCTTGTTGTGACTGCAGAGGTCGACAAGTGTCGGCGTCCATGTTATGTTTCATTTGTTTCGGGGCTAAGCGAAGATCATGGTGGGTCCCAGTAAAGAGTCCTTGCTACTGCGGACGTTGTCAAGTGGCAGCCTCTGCTTGAAGTTTCAAGAGCCCCTTTTATAAAGTTTAAATGTGGCGGAAGGTGCCAAGTGTCACGAGCGGGGGTAGTTTCTTTTTGTTTCAGCAGGTGCGTGGAAAGCACTGTGTGTCCCTTGTGGTTGCTGCAGGAGCCGACACGTGTCGGCCTCTGCGTTGTTTCTTTTTGCTTCAAGGTTTGGCGCGGGAGGTGGTGGGCCCCGTTTCTTATTGTGCCTCAAGTTTCAAAGCCGCAGATTGTGACAAGTGTCATGAGCGGGGGCCACTTCAGACTTTCGACACAGTTTAGTAAAGTATCGCTGGTCTCGACGTGTGGCAGCTTCCACTTATGTTTTAGGAAAGTTTCAAAAAGTTTCTAAGTTGCTACGGAAGCTGACAAGTGTCAGCTTCCGCGTAAGTTTCTATTTTGTTTCCCGCAATGCAAGTAATGACGATGGTGGGTCCTAATGAATGTCTCAAGTGTCGCGGGTGATGACAAATGTCACCATCTGCATGAGTTTCAAGGCGGCCCCTTAAAGTTTCTGAGCAGCTTCGGAAGGTGCCAAGTGTTGCAGTCCGCAATGTTTCAAAGGAGACTCTTTTGTGTTTCAAGAGAGCACGGAGCCCGCCATGTGTCTATCTCTACCAAGCTTCCGAAGGGTCTCTACCATTCCAGGGGTGCCGCGGAGCTCGCCACATGGCGACTTCCATGCATGGTTCCGGCAGTCGGCTCTCAGCGGGAAAGATAAAGGGAAAAGCTGCGGGGACCTAGTGATGGAAGCTCGGAGTGTCTGCATGGCACGTTTTTGTTGGTTTGTGACTTTTCAGCATTTTTGGGGCCATTTGATCTCCGCGACTAGGTTTTTGATCGACAGCCACGTTTTGATCTTGCAGCAATGGGTTTTTCCCGCGTTTTTGCGGCTGTTTTTGGCGGGAGAAACTTCTGAGGTGCGCCATTGCTACATTTCAGGGGCTGCGGGTAGATGAAACTTTAATGGCAGATTTTGTAGAAGGTATGGGTCGAGTTGATAGGTTCAACCACCGGATTTAAGAGAAAACTTTAGGCGGCGGCACATCTCCCGAGTTCACATGTTCCCTCCTTGCCCCTTTGCCACATTAACTATTCTGAGCGCTATTTTTCTGTACTGTGTATCTGGCAGATTTTTGTCTGGCCATGTAATTAACTTGCTGGGTACATTTTCTTGCTATTTAAGCAGACTGTGTGACCCATTTAGAGGTTGTTGAAGACCTGGGCATTTTTTGTGTAAATAATGAAGAACAGGGCATGATCTTGGCTGTTTTATCCCATTTTGGAGTTTATGTGTTGTAGCATGCGTGTATTTTGCACATATTTTCAGTTTCATTGTTGATTTATATGAAAAATGCTTATTGCATGTGTCTATCTGCTTGTCTCCATTTGCTGCATGTTGTTCTCCTTCTTCTAAATCTGGTTGCTAAGGGTTTCATAGATTCTAGGGTGTAGATTTCTATACTGCATGCCTGATCTCTAACTTCCATTCAAGGAGTGGATTAAATTGTTTTAGGTTGAGCATGGGGAAGGTTGCATGTCAGCATGGATATCTGTAAGTAGAGGCAGTTAGATACCCATTCTTGGGTAATGTTGGTAAGGCAAGCATCATTCCAACCCCTTGAAACTTGAGTGAAAGTTACAAACCATCTACTGTATACATCTAGTTGACTCCTTGCCCAATGGATAGGCACCAGTCTGTTTCTGGGTCAGTAATTATTAGCGAAAACCCCTTGTCTTGCATCCAGGACATTATGTCCACCCATCTAATCACTTCCACCTGTTAGTTGTAGGATTAGGATTAGAATCCCCTACATACTCTCATACCCAACCAGACATATATGTCCAAGAATGTTGCCCACCTTGTGATCTGTCATGAAGATCTTGGTCCACATATGAGAGTATTATACCTGTTATTGTAAAGCTAAATCATTGTGTTATTGGTCTAGTCAAGGTTATATCTTTGGTTATAGGGATACCCCCCTTGGTGCGACAGAACCAGAAGTGAAGGGGAGGCAGCTCACGCAACCTCCCGTAATCTGTTGGCCAAATCCACCCATGCATTGGAACTGGCAAACCCTCTGCAAATTTGGAAACCAATAGATTGATTGCCCCCAAGTTAGAAACAATGTTTAATGCATTGTCAGAAGCTCAAACTGCAGTTCAGACAAGTGATCCTTCAAATCTGACAAAGGTAGATGAATATGCATTTCTACTGAGTTGACACATCTCAATTTTGGATGGCATGAAAATAAGTTGGGCATCTGAACTTGAGCAATTGAAAATTAGTTTTACAGATATTCTCAAGTTCATGTAAATATAACTTAAGGATTGGTTGTACATATGCGGCATTGTGTACAGAATTTTTGGGTGAATTTTGGTTTGTGGATCCCATCCTTTGCCATTGATGTCAAAGGGGGAGTGAAGAATAGTGAAAAATGAGGAATCCAACAAAGGGGGAGCTCCAGAATCAGTGGAGAGCATAAGGTGTAGAGTAAGGGGGAGTAACACTTAATCATTTTTCACTAAGTGTTGCCATCAATGCCAAAGGGGGAGATTGTTGGCAAGAGACACTACTTCGCATGATAGGTGTTGTCATTGATGGAAACTAAGACTATTCCACTCATCCGCATAACATAATTTGCTCATACTGGAAGTCAGAATTAGAATTAATATAAGTCCGAGTAGCCAGAAACAGAGCATGTGATAGGGTCCAGTATCTTGGTCCGGATCTCTCCAGTGGAAAATTCGAGTATGCTGTGGATTTGAAGGAGTCATAAGAAATGTTAGGGGAATCTAGATCCAGAACTCTAACCTCTAGTGACTAAGGGAGTAAAAGTTATGAACATCTGAATACCGGGTCATAATATGACAAAACAGTTCAGTAAAAAAAATAGGCTGACTTGTGTTAGATCCTTATGCGGATCTGTTAGAAGTGTTTTGGTGAATTGTGTATGGGATATAATGTTAGTGGCCGACATGAATGGTGACCTTCAAGTGTTATTTCTGGTACGCATCATTATTGGTGTATGGATTCAGCTGACAGGATAGAGTATTTGTGTTGTTTGCTAAGTTCTTCACTAGGCCGACAGAAAGTGATTGAATTTCTTGAGGCAGATATATATAGCCGATGGATTCAAGTATATTAGTGTGTGTAACTATGCAAATATGGAGTAAGTGTGAAAAGAGCAGCTAGAGTGCAAAAATGAAGAGATCTAAGGTCCGATTATGGCAGAGCAGTAAACAGGGCTGAACAAAGATGAAGTGTATCAAGTCAGTATTTTGTGCTTAACCAGAACTAAATCCTTGCATTGGTAGATGCTAATTATCAGTTCAAATTTATTATAATCTTGTTTCCTTAGGCAGTGAGCCTTCTTTTGACCAGTGAGCTCTAGGTAGTGAGCCCAAATGCATGTGCATTCCCCTTTGTAATACTTTTAACAAAGTATAATCTTTGTGGGTTAACCCCCACCGTGGTTTTTCCCTAAACTGGGTTTCCACGTCAAAAATCTTGGTGTCAAGTGTGTTATTTATGTTCCTGCTCATGTGTTATTAATTGATGTTGTAATGTTTATATCATTAATTTGATTTAAGGTAGAAAAGTTTAATTTATGTGACAACTGATTCACCCTCCCCCCCTCTCAGTTGTCCGAACTAATTCCAACACCTTCATGTCATTTATCTCTCAAATTATGATTTTCTCATGCACTCAACCTAATATGGGTGTCTCATGATTTTATGAAACCTCAATTGAAAATTCATCAAAAATGAATCCATCTTGATCATTCACATGACTATCATTATTGATCTTCTCTCTAGGCCTTAGTCATTCCATATTACTTTTAATTCTAATTATCCCAGTTCTTATACTTATTTTCTAAAGTGGCATTAGTTGCTAACTCTTAAGTCTTTATAATTGAGAAACATTTCATGGCGGTTTTGGAGGTCAAAATGATAATTTTTTTGGGTGAAATTGAACTTGATTCTAAAAAATGATAAATAATCTAAATTTATGTAACTAGATATGAGCCATATGAAAATTAAACATGGTTTCCTTAAAAGAAAAATCTTTAATAAATAAAAAATCAATTTCAATCAAGACCTATCTACAATGACCACATGTACTTATCATACATTTTAACAAGCATATATGTAAAATCCTTCTTAATTCTATATTACATGCTCACCTTAAAGTAATAAGGGTACATGACCATGTCTAGTTAGGTTCTTAATTCTATTTCTAGTTAGGTATAGTTACAAGTCATGTCTTCATATTGGAAGGTCAGACATATATTTGATATTTTCATACTTGTTATTAGAGTGAACTTGTTTAAACATGCACAAATTATTTTTTCTTACTTAGAATTATTTATTGAAAGTTTAAAACACTTTCATTATTTGTATACATTCATTTGGATTCTCTACATAAAATTATTGGTGAAGAGTTCAAACATGCACACATGTGAATGTGTGCGCACACACACACATATATTTGTGATGCTAGCTTCTATGTGTGTGTAAATCAAGTCCATTATTTTCATAATGATTAAATGTTGAGAATGTAAGAATACATATAGGAAATATCAAATGCATTTGTCAATACATGTGCATATGAATATTATCTAATGATCTTGGTTGTAAACATATTATTTTTTAAATTGATACCTATGTATGAGAAATTACTCTCTAGTTTTAATGTTCATGTATGAATCATCATTTCTAAAAAAGAAATTTGATTCATCTAGACATGTCATATAATGTTAAATTAATTTTATTTGTAATTTTAAGTTTTAATTTATACAATTACATGTTTTTTATATTGCAATGAACATGGTTAATCTATTTACCCATACAAATAGTGAAATTCTAAAATTGTAGACAATTTTAGATGACCCTCAAACCACAAGGCTTTATAGATCGAATTGTGAGATTATATTACAAATCTTAATTAGGATTAGAAATAGTTTAGGGGGACTTAGTCCATTTTATAGTGAGACTTTAGAGGCAGTTCTTGCCTAAATTAGACATTTTATTTCTAGTGATGTTCTATTGTCTACTATCCAACAAAATGTGGCAAAAGAAATTGTCAAACAAGATCATTTTCCATAATTCTAGTGTGAGGGGATATTAGGTCACTAGGTGTGTATGCTCTTGCTTTGCACCATTGATATCCCTAGATTTGTAGGTTCCCATGGTTGTTATTTGAATAACAACCAAATTCCATTATATTTTGCACATTAGTTTTACGTTGAGGTTTACTTGGGCCTCAATGTCAACTATTTAGATTTACCCCTTATGTGGGATGAGGGTATGGTAGGGTATATGATAGATAGGTACACCATTGTATAGGTTGAAATCCTTCTCAACCTAGCATGTTAGTTGGTCAAAGGATGTTTGCATTTACTTTAGGCTTCAACTTTATTGTTTATAGTGTGGTTGTTGCTTCCCAAAGGGAAGCAATTGATGGCCTTGTTGAGGTTGTTGTCTAGGCCTAGACCATCTCTTTAGATCAAGTGGGTTAGTACTTGTTGAGTCATCCACACAAGTCATCTACATCACATGGAGCATTATCATCATAGTGTGATTCATATCATGTTACAACCTTCCTATATCTAGAGGATCTTGATTGTATTACTGATGCTAATTAGATACATGAGTCTACATGTTTTATTTTAGAGGACCTAACGAGGGAATATTAGGTGATATCCTTGCAATTGTGCATCCCTCTTTCAAATGTTAGTGCATATGTGGACTGCATTTTCATTGGGTTAAAGAGTCCAGTGACCCTCCACCCTATAGATGTAAACTGTTGTAGATCATCTATTGGTTAGAAATCACAATGTTTAGGACCGTCTACATCTATTGCTCCTAAGCATTAGACAAATGTCACATTGGAGTAGTTTGGATAAGGCATGACTTTCATAGAGTTGATTTCTTCCAGTTTCATGTCCTCTCACATTCATAGTCCTTTGTGCTCATCATTGATGTGATTGTTGGATAAGTCATCTTTAGTAAAACTAGAGGTAGCCATGCATGTTACAACTACATATGAGTCCACGTATGGGGGTGGAGATGATATTGCTCCTATAGATACTACACATGTATATTTTAAGCTTAAGTTAAAATATATCAACTATAGATTAAAACCATAAGCATGAAGTCTTGCATAATTATCATTTGAAATTAATTTTTCATTTTTATGCACGTAGCCTGAGTCAACAATCGATATTCCTTGTTCAAGTGAAAGGCATGTACACATGCATGCTTCACTTGACAATAGTGACTAGGTGAGATAATTTATATTTGTATATTCTAACTTTAGATTAAAAGACATACATAGGTCATAACTCGTTCTTATAACACATGCACACAAATGATCTAATTTGTTTGTGTATAGTTTTTTGTAGGGCTCTATTCATGATTTGGAGGACGAATCTCACTCTAAGGGTCACTCGACTAGAAGAATGCATGATGATTGACCATTTTAATATTATGATATGTTTATAAATTATGATATTTACTTATGTATTTGATAGTACCACATCATCACATAGGTATACATTAACATTAACATTTACATTATGAAGTGTATTTCAGAGTTCCATTATGCCATTTACTTATTTATATTTGGCATTGACATTGATATATATTTATCTACTTTGACTTTTACTTATGTATATATGGCATTGCCATTGACATTGACATTTACTTATGTATAGTTGACATTGATTTTGACTTATGTTTGTTAAAAAGTGGATATGTAAGATTGCATGAAATGTAACTACGTGTAAGTATATATTAGTACTTAATGCATCATGCTTTAAGGACTATTTTCATGATTAATAATTTTATTAGATCAGGAGACCAATCTTTCATTATGAATTGTGTCTGGAAATAAAGATTTATATTTGTGATTTGTTTCTAAAAGTATTGACATTTTTATCTATTTGAATTAAATAAATGATTGAAATCTACAAATTTAAATCAAGATGTACAAATGTACATTAACTTTACTTTACACCTATTTACACCTAACACACTTTGTGCATCTATCTTTTTTAACAATTTTAGAAAAAAAGGAAACATATTAACAAAGAAATTCACAATTCCAACTCTCTTATAGAGTGAAACCTCAACAAATCCATTTCAACCTTCAACACAACTTCTATTAGTCAGACACTAAAATTTTATTTTTAAGACATCATTAGTTTAAGAAGATAATGTAGGATTAATTGTTTTCTTGATTGCAAAATGTTTATTAAGAAAATAAATGATTGAAATCTACACAATTAAATCAAGATGTACAAATGTACATTTACCTCACTTTACACCTATTTACACCTAACCCACTTTGTGCATATATCTATTTCATCAATTTTAGAAAAAGGGAACACATTAACGAAGAAATCAAATTCCATAAGTGTGATAAAATATTAACAATTAAACAAAACCAAAAACACATATAGCTTATCAAGAGTGAATGAAATAAAATAGTGCTTGATATATAGAATCAAATGCCATCATATATATCTAGTCTAGATAGGGAATGAAATTAAATCACATTGAATGTATATATAAAATTCATCATAGTTTTGATCAAATCACATCATATAAAATCTAGGGAATGAAATCAAAGTTCTTCTCCACATTTATCATACCACATTAATTGGTTCATCTCACTCTTCATTAACATGTAATAATTTCTCATGGTCATCTCTTTCTAGTCTCCACTTATGATATCCATGTGTGTGGAATGGAATGAAGAGACATGCTAGTAGCAATTACTAGGTGGCTATAATGATACACCATGCTGCCAGGTTCATGATCAATAAAATGAACCCCATTTTGAAGGATTTTGACTTGTTTCAAATATGTTTCCTACAATACTACAACTAAGCCTATGGGAAACAACATTCCATCACTTTTTTCTAGTTTTATTAACTTAATCCTCTAATTTTGTGTATTGTAATAAATAGTAACTTACACTTTCTATGTTTCTAGCCTCTACTATGACTACAAAAACATATCCTAGCACAATACAATGTTAAAAAATAAAATTAGAAGGTCATGAACTCAAGGATTTAAGAATCATTAATTAAATTAAAATTATCAACATAATACTTTATAATAAGAGACATACATTTTTTAATCAATCCTGGAATGTGGTCATAATTAGTTGAAATCAAAGGAAAGTCTTCAAAGTTTTCATCTTTATCTTTGTGATATGTGTTATTAACAACTAGTGGCACCAAATTCTATTCACTAACATAGCCACATTGTTGGCTCTTACAATTCTCATAAATTTCTAACATGCATTCATGACAAAAGAAAGAGTAATCCCTAGTATGCAATGCCCATGTTTGGCTATTTGTTCTCATGTTACAATGTAAAGAGCTTGTTTTTCTACCCTCTTACATCCATGCATACTTTTTCAATCCACACCTACAATTTTTATATACATTCATAAATAGATATAAAAAGAATTTAAATTGTTATTTCAATTATGATTTTATTGAAAGTGCAATTGTAATCATAATGAAACAATATTTCTAAGTAAATATATTAAACAAGTCAAACTTTGTTCAAACAATGTACTTATTATCTCCTAGAACACTCTATGTGGATGTTAGTTCCTCCCCAAAGTTGTCTTGATGTCACATATGAAATGATTCTTACACCATTCAACAACAATGTATGCATCATTTATAGAATCTCCCTAATAATTCATTTGATATTTTCCTAGAGCACATTTTATGCAAGCTCCTGCAACATTATGTTCACCCTTTCCATGTTTACTCTCAAGGAAAAGTTCCAAATGTGAGGTATATTGAGAAGTCAATCATATCTACAAAGTGAAAAAAAAATGGTCTTGATGATTTGAATTGTGATACACACCCATTTGACCATACAAAATGTTTCTCAAATTTCACACTCCTTGTAGCAAGATCTTTAAAAAACTTGTAAAAATAATGTTACACAAAATGTGTGGTGTTCTCTTTATCATCATTAATATAAAAGTGATACTCTTTCTTAATGACTTGTTGTAGATAGGTACTCTCAACACCATCCAACTTCAATTATGCATGTCAATAACATACATGCACCATAATAGTCACATGCTCTAGAAATAATAATACTATGTTTGAATCTCCTTTTGATGGGTAAAAGATTAATTCTTAGCAAAGTCAACTACTAATAAGACTATTCCAAGAGCTAAAGTATCTCTAAACAACTTAAACTCTTTTGCTTGCCACTTAGCAACATATGTATGGTTCTATCAATTTATGAAAATTTTCCATAAATGTTCTAATAGGTAGTTCCTCTTCCACATAATCTCAGCATGTGGCTTCTTTCCCAATTTTAGTGGGATACTTTATATACTTGTACCTCTTGCAATTTACCATCTTCACAATGTTAGTGTCTTCATTTCTCAAAGGTAATTTGACTAAATTTTTATATGTTTCACAAAGTCTTTTTATGTATTTCATTGGATCATCTACATCATAATTAGATTTATCACACATGATGGATGCTATGAAATCACTTACCCTTGTAAGAGGTAAATTTTCAACACTGTCACTTTATTGTTTGATCTTTTGAAACACCTGATAATAAAGATCAAATTTAATATGGCAACAACAACAACAAGTTTTAAAGACTTCATTTGGTCTCATGTACCATGGCCATAATATTTCAAATATTGTTTTCCCAATCTTAATATGAGGATTGGAATCAGAAAATGTAACATACATCTCATGTTGTTTTATGTCCAATAGGGTGAAACAATACAAGAAGAAATGTTGTTATTTAGTGCACCCAAATGATTAAACTATGATAGATCATAAGAGGAAAATGAAATCAAATTGGCAATGAAAACAAATGCAAACCATAACACAATGTCTACATGGAGAAACCCTTGCGGGAAAAAAATCCACACCTAAAGAAACTTAAGCTTGCATTAATCCTAAAAATAGTTAAACATCAATAGATAAAATATATCATGAATGGTATTCCAAAAAAGTGGCAAATACCACTCACCCAAATATAAGAATCCACCTCTATCATGGAGAATCTCACAACTCACTTCACATGGTCAAAATCCCTAAATAGTATGTAACTCCTCTTACACACCTTACACCCACCTTCTACATCATAGATACCATAGATTTTGTCATAACTATCAAATTAACCAAGGTCCTGATCCTAGTTTAGTGAGTGAATATATAACATTCTCTGAGCTGTCCACTTTCTATAACATGAATCTACCACCCTAAACCATTTCTTGAACAAAGTGACACTATACATCAATGTGCTTTGTGTGGGCATGATACATTGGGATTTTAGACAAACAAATGACACTATGATTGTCACATTCGATTCTAACATGTCTACACTGAAAGCCAATACCTAAACACAACCTCTATAGCTACACTACCTCCTTACATGCATGTGTTGCAGCCATGTACTATGCTTTTGTAGTGGACAATGCAACTACAGGTTGTCATTTGCTCATCCAACTAACTATACCTCCAAATAAAGTAAAGACATAGCCACTCATAGACCTCTTGCAAACTAGATCAATAGCCCAATCAGAATCAACAAAGCCTTGTAAATCAACCATCCTATCTATTGGCACGTAACTAATAATTTTCCAAAAATCCCAAGTTATATGCCTCATTTTTGTCTAGGAAGTTTTTCACCCACTACTGATAACCAATCTGAGAAATCTTCAATAGGTTTACCTTGGTCAAATTTTGTGTTGAAGTGACTATTTACCTTCCCCATGCCATGGCTATGTCTTATTGTTGCCAAAAATCCCATAAAAGTTATATGTTTGGTACTTTCCTTGTATTTTCCTAGCTTTTGGGTATAGGGTTCTAGGTTCCAAATTCCATCAGAACCTAGAACATTCTTGGTTCCAATGTCCTCTGGAACCCCCATTCCCCATGGATGTTGAATTTGAAAGGCTAAAACTTGGAATCTTGGTATGAAATTGATGACTATGGTTATGTGTGTCCCCCAACATCTATTTGGACTTTCTTTGGGGTGTTTTTATCATTTGGGAATTTTAGGTTTTCCATGGACCTCGAATCATTCCTGGTTCCAATGTCCTCTGGAACCCCCATTCCCCCATGTCGAATTCGGAAGGCTAAAACTTGGAACCTTGGTACGAGATTGATGACTATGGTTATGTGTGTCCCCCAACATCTATTTAGCCTTTCATTGGGGTGGCTTTCTCATTTGAGAATTTTGTGTTTTCCATGGACCTCAGAACATTCCTTGTTCGAATGTCCTCTGGGACCCCCATTCCCCCATGTTGAATTTGGAAGGCTTAAACTTGGAATCTTGGGATGAGATTGAAGATTGGGTCTATGTATGTCATCTAGCATCTATTCAACCTTTTGTTTAGGTGTTTTTCTCATTTGGGAATTTTAGGTTTTCCATTGACCTCAAAACATTCTTGGTTCCAATGTCCTCCGGAACTCCCATTCCTCAATGTTGAATTTGGAAGGCTTAAACTTGGAATCTTTGGATGAGATTGAATATTGGGATTGAGGCTATGCATGTCATTCAACATCTATTTAGCCTTTTGTTTGAGTGTTTTTATCATTTGGGAATTTCAAGTTTTCCATGGACCTTGGAACATTCCTAGTTCCAATGTCCTCTGGAAACCCCATTCCCTCATGTTGAATTCGGAAAGCTAAAACTTGGAATCTTGGTATGAGATTAATGAGTATGGTTATGTGTGTTCCCCAGCATATATTTGGCCTTTCATTGGGGTGTTTTCCCATTTGAGAATTTTAGGTTTTCCATGGACTTTAGAACATTCTTGGTTCCAATGTCCTCCAGAACTCCCATTCCCCCATGTTGAATTTGTAAGGCTTAAGCTTGGAATCTTGGGATGAGATTGAAGATTGGGGCTATGTACGCCATCCAAAATATAATTGTCCTTTTGTTCAGGTGTTTTTCTCATTTGGGAATTTTGGGTTTTCCATGGACCTCGGAACATTCCCAGTTCCATTGTCCTCCAAAACCCCCATTCCCCCATGTTGAATTTGGAAGGATTAAAATTGGAATATTGGGATGAGATTAAATATTGGGGCTATGTACATGTCATACAACATCTATTTGTCCTTTTGTTCAGTTATTTTTCTCATTTGGGAATTTTAGGTTTTTCATGGACCTTGGAAAATTCCCAGTTCCACTATCCTCTGAAACCCCCATTCCCCCATGTTGAATTTGGAAGGCTTAAACCTAGAATCTTGGTATGATATTGAATAATATGGTCATGTGTATCCCCTAGAATATATTTGGCTTTTCGTTTGGGTGTTTTTCTCACTTTGGGAATTTTGGGTTTTCGTGGACCTCAAAACATTCTTGGTTCCAATGTCCTTCGGAACCCCCATTCCCCCATGTTGAATTTGGAAGGCTAAAACTTGGAATTTTGGGATGAGATTGAAGATTGGGGTTATGTTTATCACTTTGCATCAAGTGGAACTTTTGTTTTTGTGTTTTAGTCATTTTGGAATTTTTAGGTTTTTTGTGGACCTCAGAACCATTTCCAAATGTTCCATGGTTCCAAGTTCCTTTGGGATCCCCATTCCCCCAATCATGGGCATCCAAGTTCCAATGTTATGTATTTCCAAATATTATATGTTCTAGTAATTTCCCTGCCCCTAGGTTCTAGGTTCCAAGTTCCATCGGAACCCCAAACCCCGATAGTGTAGAAAACCCCATTTTTTGCAAATGTGATGGAACACTCTAACAACTCCTAGGACTACCATTAATAATCTTTTTAAGCCCTAATGACATAATAGGTGAGCTCTATATGCCTTAGGACTACTGTAGACCATTCAATGATGAAATCTTTGTACCAAAGCATGGACAGACACTCCAAATATACAAGTTTTCTGGTACAACCCATGTGGTTGTGATGCAGGCAGGCATGATTGCCTGGTTTCATTTTTAGATGTCAAATTCCAAAGATTCTTGATGGATTGAATTAGGTATATAATGCATTTTGGCATTTATTTTAAGTGATGAATTTTTGGTTGTAGAGTAGAAATAGAAGAAAAGAATCTTGGATATCTAGGGTTTCTTTTAGAGGCTATGCAAAGAGCATTTTTATTATAATTTCACCTAGGTTTTCTCTCAAGGATTATGAGAGGGCATTATAACATTCAAAGAATGAATTTAAAGTTTAGATTCTACATATTTTCAATTGTCTCTATGAACATTTTGTAAATTTATGGTATTATGTTAGTTTACCCTAATCACATTTGCTTATTTGAGTATTTTTATTGATTAGTTGATAATCAAAAATTGTAAAATGCCTTGTAATTCTTTTCTAAGTATATTTTCATGACAATACATGAAATTTGTAGGTTATTTATGAATTATTAAAGAATGCTTGAATTGATGTCTTGCAATTCCTTCCAGCTGCTTTTTTGTATGTGTAGAGCCTAGCTTATGCATTAAACATTCAGATTTGGTCTTTATTGGTATCTTGATTAAGATATCATTATTTGGTTACATTGGTGTCTCCTTTGATTTAAGATCTAGAATATGTTGTGCCCATTGGATTAAGGCACCGATCTACATTCTATTTAACTCCTTTTCCCTCCAACACACTCAAAAGATAACAAAATATTAACCTTTCATTATTTTGTGCTATTTATATTACCTACATCCATGTCTAGATGTATGCTACCACATTAGGGACTGTCACAACATCATTTTAGACTCTCTGCATGGTTGTATATCTATTATATGAAGGTGTAATACCCTTGAATTCCTCAAACCAACATACAGGCACTTAGTAACATAAAATTGTAGTTTCATGTGCATTGGATATGGTTTTATTCAAGGTATAGCTTCACATTGTTATCTGTCATTGTTCTCATACACCTTAGGGAATACCCCCTTGGTCTAGTAGAGCCAAAAGAAGTTCTTATCCTCCTTATCAATGTTGTCCTTGGTTGCCTCATCCTAAATATAAGTTGAATCCTTGCCTTGAGTTTAACACCCCTGGACTCAAAAAATGATTGGATTTAGGGATTTGAGGAGTCTCAACTCTAAGCACTAACCAAAATTACGTTGTTGCTGGGGAAGATTTAAGTTCTTGGTTGTTATCATGAGTCCTCTACTGATAGAAAAAAATTCTTTTCCCAAGTGAAGAGTGGTGAATCTGTTTGGCTAAACCCACCAAAAATAAAAAAGGAAAGAATCAAAGATGGAAAGAGGGAAGCATTCAAAAAATTCACAACAACCTGATGATATGGCAGCACAATTAGGGAGGTAGCGTAGTGCCTGGAAAACTACAAACAAAGGTATGTCTACCAGATGCACTTTTCAAAGACATGATATTGGTCCTTCTATTAGAGATGATGTGCATGTTGATCAGTATTCCTATACTTCAGATGATTCTAGTGATAAAATGATTAGATCTAGTAGAAGAAACCATAAACATGAATATGACATGCCAAAAGATTCAATGAACATGACTGGAGGAGATAGAAACATATCCCAAGATGCACAATATGAAGATTTGAATGCATCAAATATTACAAACATAAGAACTACAAGATTATGATCACATCCTAATTCCCCTACCTTTGCACATAGGGAAAGAGAAATTGATGAAAGGTTAGATTTTATTGATCACATTAGGCAAAGATAGAGAGAACTACAAGCTCAAATTGATTTGCAATAAGCTCAATTTGCATAAAATGCTCAACAAAAAAATCAACCCCAACATCATAATATTCCTAATCAACTTGCAGCAAATCGACAATAACATAACCAACAAAATATGGGAGCCCATAAAAGGAGGCATGCTCAAATATTCCCACCACCAAGACAGCCCCTTGGAATGGAAAGATATAGAAATTTGAAATTTTATAGCATCCCAAATCATCCCAATCGGATACCAAATGAGATTAGGGATAAGATGCCTAAATTTCATGGAAATAATGTTGGCATTGGTGAAGAACACCTTAGGAGATTCATCAATGTGACTGATGAGTATGAAAGTGAAGATGAGGATGTTATGATGAAGATGTTTGTGCATTCATTAGAGGAAAGTGCAAAAGAGTGGTACAGAAGTCTTCCAAACAACAGTATTGACTCATGGGAAGAATTCATGAGAGTTCAAGTTGCAGTATGAATATAGAATTGATCCTAAATTTGTCATCCATGAGTTAACAACAATCAAAGGGTATAAATGAGATTGTTGTAGAATTTAATAGTAGGTTTGTCATGACAATGAGAAAAGTGCCTCCTAATCTGAGACCAAATGAATCCATGTGTTTGGTTCTTTATTATGGAGTATTTGATGCAAAATTAAGATATTGCATTCATGATAAAAACCTTAAAAATTTAAGAGAGGCTTATACCATGGTAATCAATATAGAAAGTAACACGAGGGCATATGGAAAACATGTCAAAAGAGCTTATGTAAAGATTTTAATGTTGGACTGCACTAGGCAACTGAGAGGGGGGGTGAATTAGTTGTCCTAAAACTTTTAAACAACTATGAACATCAACTTATTAATTGCTTATATTCTAATATAATCATGAAAGCATAAAATGAGAAGCTAAACACAATAACATAATCAACACAGAAGACACCATATTTTTATGTGGAAAACCCTAAAAGGGAAAAACCATGGTGGGTGTTAGCCCATAGAAATATATAAGTTATATCAATACTAAAAATAGAGGCTCACTACCTATAGGACTCACTGCCCAAGTTGCTCACTACAAAGAACAACTCACTGCCAAAGGGCGGCTCATTGCCAAAATAGTGAATTGATTAATTAGCATCTACTCCATGCCTGGGTTTAGTTCCTTTAAAGCACAATAAAACTTCTCTGCTCTACTCTTTCACACCTTCGCACTTATCTCATCATATTCGCACATTCATTTTACTTTTCGCAATTCATTACAAGTCTTTTCTACAAGTCATAAACCTTGGAATGTACATCAAGGTTGGCAATACATTCATCAACCATTGGAACAATCTTCAAGGTCGACATTACAAACATACATAGAATAGGTCTAGACCTAATACAAAATCAACTAAGGAAAATATGTAAAGATGTATGGGGATCACATTGCTCCTTAGTTGGGACTCAAATGCAATCTTCCACGTCACGTCACGCCTCTACAATCTTCAATGCTTCTCCACAATTAATGAAATCAACCAAGTCGACCAAGACTGGTGAGCACATTAGGTCTTCCAAGAGCATTCTTCAACCACGATCCAAATTTCTCTATGTCAACCAATCCAAAGGTAGGAACATGATTAGGAGACATCCACAAGCACATTATAATCATTAGAAACATTCGCACAATACCCAAACACTTTACCCATCAGATTCTGCAAACTAGAGCACAAGAACAACACTGTCAGCCACTATCATAAAGAAAGGACAGCTTGCGAACTGCCAAATCATGAACCATTGGAGTTGAAGGTACTTAATATTATCTCAGACTTATCTCTAGAACCATAGATCAAAATACTTCAATACAGAAGAATGTGGAGCATAACACTTTCTCCCTGTCATTTCTAAACATACAGAAAAAGCTGTTTTCACTCTGGTGAACATAACTCACTCACTTCATGCTGGAGGCTCAATCTCAGAACATAGCATCTTCAAATGGACTTCTAAATAACTTCCAATCCGTAGACAAAGATATGCATTCTACAAAAAATGCAGAGCATTCTTCTGGACTGTTTTTCTATATGTAATACATTGTTCCCACTGCAACTCACTATTTCTACTGGAGAGGCTAATTTTCTCAATATCCTCAACATCAAGGTTGCTTAGATAAGTAAACACAAAGAATCTTACTCATTACAAATAGACAACAAGATAGGAGCACATTTGACACCAATGACAACACATATATGTTGACATCAATGACAACACCGTTTAGGCACATACTTGCAACAATCTCCCTCTTTGTCATTGATGGCAACATATGATGTGAAAAACTGAAAAGACCATCAAGACAAGATTCTCCCCCTTTCTCTTTACACATCTGCATTCTTTCTCACCTTGAATTTTTCACATGATTTCTCTCCCCCTTTGACATCAATGGCAAAGGGCACATACTTGCATGCTGCTGCTCTGATCCACTAAACTTTCTCTGTTTTTCAACACTTTCTTCATCAGAAATATCTAGCTACTCCTCCTGAGGGATAGCCCTTAAAACATCAATCCAGATAAAAAATGAAGCTTTGGATACCAATGGATTGATGCATTCTTATGCATCTTAGTTTAGAGCAAGAGGGGTAATGACCCCTAGCTTTTCTCTGAGATACTCAAAAGTATCTTTGGGCAGAGGCTTAGTAAAAATGTCTACAATCTGATCCTTTGTGGATACATACTCCGTCTTTACTTCATTTTCATTTACCTTTTATCTCAAAAAGTGATACCTTATAGATATATGCTTTGTTCTTGAGTACATCACTGGATTCTTTGAGATGTTTATAGCACTTGTATTATCACAGAAGATTGCAACTAGATTTTTATACACAACTCTTATGTCCTTTAATGTCTGTGGTGGTCCCTGCATAAACATTCAAGTTTCAAACATTTAAATATGCAGGCCCTTTCCCAAAAAATCTAAAAAGTTCTAATATTTTGGCCTCTACAGATGTGAAAATGCCAGAAATCAGTTGTGTGCAGGTCAATTGTACAGTGGCGGGTCAGAAATCTCCATTGGCCCCTAAAAAATGTTAAAAATGGGTCAAATGCATATCGGGTCACTGCTTCGGGTCACAGTTTTCAGTGTCTGTGAATGTTTCTAAGTGTGGCTAGAAGGGTCAAAATATGCCACAGCCGCAGGACTGCCAAGTTTCGAGCCCCGGTTTAAATTTGTGCCTTTGTAGTTGCTTCTCGCGGGTGGCTCCACGTGTCAACAGCCGAGACACTCCTTAAAAGTTCCAGCTTGAGCGCTGAAGGCGCCACGTGTTGGCTTCCACCAAGTTTCAACACATTTTCTAAGTGTTTCTGAGAGTGGCGCGGAAGGCACCACGTGGAGGCATCCGCCAGTGTTTCCAAAAGACCCTAAATGTTTTTCAAAGCCTTGCGGACGATGCCAAGTGTCATTGTCCACTGAAGTTTCTACATGTTTCAATGTTTGGCACAGACAGGATGGGTCCCAGTTAAGTGTCTCAAGTGCCGTGGATGATGACATGTGTCAGCTTCTGCATATGTTTCAAACCAGAGCCTTAAAGTTTTTGAAGAGTGCAGAGCCCGACAAGTGTCAGCCTCCGCTAAAGTTTCTTCTAAGTTTCTGATCAGGGACAGAAGGTGCCACTTGCCCCTTGTTGTGACTATGGAAGCCGACAAATGTCGGCGTCCGCGTTATGTTTCTTGTTTGTTTCGGGGCTAAGTGAAGATTGTGGTGGGTCCCAGTTAGGAGTTGCTACTGCGGATGTTGCCAAGTGGCAACCTCCGCTTGAGTTTCGAGGGACCCTTTCAAAGTTTCTGAGTGTGGCAAAGTGGAGGTGGGACCCTGTTTTAAGATACAGGTCCACGGAAGGTGCCACGTGGCGGCTTCTGCAGGAGTTTCCAAAAGGTTTCTCAGTTTCTTTGGTGGCCACGGATCCTGCCAAGTGTCAGCCTCCGCTTGAGGTTTCATGTGCCCCTTTATAAAGTTTCATTGATCGCGTGGAGGGTGCCAAGTGTCATTCAGCTAGGGCAGTTTCTTTATGTTTCAACAAGTGCGCGGAAGGCGCCGTGTGTCCCTCAAGGTTGTTGCGGGGCATGACAAGTGTCAGTTTTTGCAGGCTAGTTTCTATTTTGTTTCAACGATAAATGAAACATTGAGGTGGGCCCCAACATATGTGTCAAATGCATCAGAAAGTGACACGTGGCGGAGGGTCCCGGGACTTATGACCTATTTCTCTCAAGTTTCTATATGTCTCAAGGTTAATGCGGAACCTGCCAAGTGTCGACTTCTGCCTAGTTTCATTGAGTCCCTTCTATGTTTCTTGGTGGTGATGCGGAACCCGCCACGTGTTGGCTTCCACCTGTGTTTCAATGAGGATCTCTAGCATTCCAGGGGTGTCACAGAGCTTGCCACGTGGCAGCTTCCACACGTGTCTCTAGCAGCAGACTCTCGGTGGGAAAAAGATAAAGGAAAACGGAGAAATGATGACCCAGCAATAGAAACTCAGAGTGTCTGCGTGGCACGTTTTTGTTGGTTTGTGACTTTTTAGTGTTTTTGGGGCCGTTTGATCTCCGTGACTAGGTTTTTGATCGACGGCCACATTTTGATCTTGTAGCGATGGGTTTTTCCCGCATTTCTGCAGTCATTTTTGGCGGGAGAAACTTCTCAGGCGCGCCATTGCTACACTCTGGGGCCTGCGGGTTGGTGAAGCTGTAATGGCGATTGTGCAGGAAGGTATGGGTCGATGATGGAGAGGTTAGCTACCAGATTTAAGAGCAAATCTTTAGGCGGCGGTGCAGATCCCGATTCCCACCTGCTCCTTCCTCTTGGTCCCTCTGCCGCATTCAATTCTGAGCACCATTTTTCTGATGCATTGTATCTGTCAATTTTTGAGTCAACCATGTAATTAATGTTGAGTGCACCTTCCTTGCTGTATATAAGGGACTGTGTGACTCATTTTTTAGGTTGTTGAAGGCTTGGGCAATTTTTTGTGTAAATAATGAAGAACAGGGCATGATCTTGGCTGTTTTATCCCATTGTGGAGTTTATGAGTTGCAGCATGCATGTATTTTGCACATATGTTCAGTTTCAGTGTTGATTTATATGAAAAATACTTATTGCATGTGTCTATCTGCTTGTCTCCATTTGCTGCATGTTATTCTCCTTCTTTTGAATCTAGTTGCTAAGGGTTTCATAGATTCTAGGGTACAGGGTTCTGTATCACATGTTTGATCTCTAAATTCCATTCAAGGAGTGGATTAAATTGTTTTAGGTTGAGCATGGGGAAGGTTGCATGTCTGCAGGGATATTTGTAAGTAGAGGCAGTTAGAGACCCATTCTTGGGTGATGTTTGTAAGGCAAGCATCAGTTCAAACCCCCTGAAACTTGAGTGAAAGTTGCAAACCATCTGCTGTATACGTCTAGTTGACTCCTTGCCCAATGGATAGGCACCAGTCTATTTCTGGGTTAGTAGTTATGAGCCAAAACCCCTTGTCTTGCATCCAGGACATTATGTCCACCCATCTCATCACTTCCACCTGTTAATTGTAGGAGTAGGATTAGGAACCCCCTGCATACTCTCATACCCACTAGACACATATGTCCAAGAATATTGCCAACCTTGTGATCTATCATACAGATCTTGGTCCATACATGAGAGTATTCTGCCTGTTATTGTCAAGTTATATCTTTCTATCTTTGAGCTAGTCAAGGTTATATCATTAGTCATAGGGATACCCCCCTTGGTGCGGTAGAACCAGAAGTGAAGGGGAGGCAACTCACGCAACCTCCCGTAATCTGTTGGCCGAATCCGCCCGTGCATTGGAACTGGCAAACCCTCTGCAAATTTGGCAACCAACAGATTTTGGTGACTCTACTAGGGATGAACAGAAAAAGTGATATCTTACAGCCTCTGGTGAAGTTTTGCCTGGCTCTGCTGGTGGAATGAACTTAGAAAAATATATGTTGATCTTTCAGCTGTTGTAAATTTATCCTCTCTGGAGAGGTGGCGACTCTGCAAAAAAGATTTGAATGCACATGAAAGATGGATGTATGTGATGTGACAAAGATGTTCATATTTCTACATCTAGATGAGAAAAGGTACCTAACTTCTTCCCCTTTATATTTGTTGTTTACTGCATAAGTTAGATGCCAGGGGAAACCTTAGGTCTTAAGCAATCATAGGGTGTTTAAGATGGAAAATTTTATGAATCCAAACATGTATTCACCTATACTTAGTCAAAAGGGGGGTGAAATGTTGGATAAAAGAATAGAAGAGATGAAAAATAGGTTGATATTCTTAGAGGCTAGGCAGGCCTAGTTAAAAAGCAGTAACCCTATTGTATCTGCCAGTCAAAAAGCTAAACCTCTTGTCAGCCCTCTTAATCCTTTGTATGACCAATTAGATTTGTCATGGGTTGACTATAAAGTTGAAAGTATGCCTGCTAGGATGTACAGTCAGATGCCTAGATTTAGTGGTCACAGTGTGTGTAATGGGGGTGCACATATCCAAAATTTTGGCAGTTTTATGGAAAGACATTCTTTTAGAGATGAGGATATGTGGATGAGATTTTTTGTTAGATCCTTTGATACAAAAGCTAGAGATTGGTATTTGAGCTTTCCAAAGAGATCCTTTGCCTGTTGGGATAAGCTTGTTGACTGTTTCAAAAAAGAATTTGCAAAAGAACTAGCTGATCTTGTTGCAGAATTGATAAAAATCAGAAAACAAGATGAAGAGCTATGTGTTGTTTTCAGTCATAGGTTTGCATTAGCCCTTTCACAAGTCCCTAAAAGTTTTAGACCTGATACTTCAGCCTGTGTTGGCATATTCTTTGAAGCTTTTGAGGAGGGCTCTAGTGCACTACTAAAGGATTTCAAGGTGACAAGTATGCAGATGGCATACAAATTTTTTGAAAATGTAGAAGAAATGAGAAATGAGCACCTGCTGAAATCCCTGTCCCCAGGCTTTGGTGTGAATAGTGGTGATGAAGCTGCAAATGACCAAATGATTAAGGCATCATATGAAGATGAAAAAGTAAATGTTGAGGATGCCAATGAAAGGATCAATGAGGACTCCCATTGCAATGTTGAGGCATCTGGCCATGAAAATAATGTTGGGGTTGTGGACAACAATTAGCAACTTTTTGAATGGATTTGTGGAGATAATTGTGAGTATTGTACTCAAGACAGAGAAGATATAAGCAAACAGAGAAGTAGTTCTATGTGTGAACCATTGCCTTCTTTTCAAACACATGGAGATGATGAAGAGCAATCAGAGATTGAAACAAGTGCTAGTGCAGAGCATGATTGTTCTTTATTTGATTACTATTTTGCTTATGACACACAAGCTAATACTCCTCCACAAAATCAATCCATTGGTGATGAAGATGCATGTTTTGCTGCCCATGAACAAATGGCATACCATGATGAGACTGAGAACCTGGATCACCCATTTATGACACATGTGGTGATGAGGAGTTGTCTGAGTATGGTGAGGATTTAGACACTATTTTTGATTTGGATTCTGTTTCTCATCCTGATGAAAGAGAAACCAACATACATCAGGTAAGTGATTGTAAAAATGTGCCTAATTGTAAAGAGGTGCCAGAGCCTGATCTTTTCCAGCTTGGTGTGCCAGATGATTGTGTGCATGATGTACACAATTGTGGATTTGAAAGTTTTTCTTTTGATTGGCCAGCTAATGAAATGAGCTCTGATCTTCCTAGCTCTGTGGTGGACTTTGAGTGTTCCCAGTTTTCAGTCCAGCTAGGGGATCATTTTGCAATGCATACTACTAGTGCAAATGATGATAAGTGTTATATACTATATGAATATGCATTGCCTGATAAATACTGCATTCACTTGTTGCTAGATGCTGAGTGTTGTCTGCATAGGGGTAACAGTGACGAGCTAAATCAGAGTGTTAAATGTGTAGATGACAAGGTTTATTTGTGGGAAGGTCATGACAGTATCTCCAGGCTTGATCCAATGTATGCAGATGAAAACAAAGTGTTTGACAAGGGGAGATACAGGTTTTTCTTTTCTTGATGGCCTTAGGCCATCAAGTGTGTTTGGTGTTGTAGGTTGGTGCAACGTTTGACTCTATTTCCCAATACACAAGGCCCAATCTGTGAAACCAGAGATTCTGAGGTTCTCGCCATGCCTACAAGAGGCATGCATCCCCAAACAGAGCCACCGGTGGTGCCTGCATAAACATTCAAGTTTCAAACATTTAAATATGCAGGCCCTTTCCCAAAAATCTAAAAAGATCTAATATTTTGGCCTCTACAGATGTGAAAATGCCAGAAATCAGTTGTGTGCAGGTCAATTGTGCAATGGCAGGTCAGAAATCTCCATCGGCCCCTAAAAAATGTTAAAAATGGGTCAAATGCATATCGGGTCACTGCTTCGGGTCACAGTTTTCAGTGTCTGTGAATGTTTCTAAGTGTGGCTAGAAGGGTCAAAATATGCCATAGCCGCGGGACTGCCAAGTTTTGAGCCCCAGTTTAAATTTGCACCTTTGTAGTTGCTTCCCGCGGGTGGCTCCACGTGTCAACAGCCGAGACACTCCTTAAAAGTTCCAGCTTGAGCACGAAAGGCGCCATGTGTCGGCTTCCGCCAAGTTTCAACACAGTTTCTAAGTGTTTCTGAGAGTGGCACGGAAGGTACGACGTGGAGGCATCCGCCAGTGTTTCTGAAAGACCCTAAATGTTTCTCAAAGCTTCGCAGACGATGCCAAGTGTCGCTGTTCGCTGAAGTTTCTACATGTTTCAATGTTTGGTGCAGACAGGATGGGTCCCAGTTAAGTGTCTCAAGTGCCGTGGATGATGACATGTGTCAGCTTCTACATATGTTTCAAACCGGAGCCTTAAAGTTTTTGAAGAGCGCGGAGCTCGACAAGTGTCAGCCTCCGCTGAAGTTTCTTCTAAGTTTCTGAGCAAGGACAGAAGGTGCCACTTGCCCCTTGTTGTGACTGCGGAAGCCGACAAGTGTCGGCGTCCACGTTATGTTTCTTGTTTGTTTCAGGGCTAAGTGAAGATTGTGGTGGGTCCCAGTTAGGAGTTGCTACTGCGGATGTTGCCAAGTGGTAACCTTCGCTTGAGTTTCGAGGGACCCTTTCAAAGTTTCTGAGTGTGGCAAAGTGGAGGTGGGGCCCTATTTTAAGATATAGGTCCGTGGAAGGTGCCACGTGGCAGCTTCTGCAGGAGTTTCCAAAAGGTTTCTCAGTTTCTTTGGTGGCCACGGATCCTGCCAAGTGTCGGCCTCCGCTTGAGGTTTCATGTGCCCCTTTATAAAGTTTCATTGATCACGCGCGCCAAGTGTCATTCAACTGGGGCACTTTCTTTATGTTTCAACAAGTGTGCGGAAGGCGTCGTGTGTCCCTCAAGGTTGCTGTGGGGCGTGACAAGTGTCAGTTTCTACAGGGTAGTTTCTATTTTGTTTCAATGATAAACGAAACATTGAGGTGGGCCCCAGCATATGTGTCAAATGCGTCAGAAAGTGACATGTGGCGGAGGGTCCTGGGACTTATGACCTGTTTCTCTCGAGTTTCTATATGTCTCAAGGTTAACGCGGAACCCACCAAGTGTCAGCTTCCGCCTAGTTTCATTGAGTCCCTTCTATGTTTCTTGGTGGTGATGTGGAACCCACCACGTGTTGGCTTCCGCCTGTGTTTCAATGAGGATCTCTAGCATTCCAGGGGTGTCGCGGAGCTTGCCACATGGCAGCTTCTACGCATGTCTCCAGCAGTAGACTCTCAGTGGGAAAAAGATAAAGGAAAACGGAGGAGCGATGACCCAGCGATAGAAACTTGAAGTGTCTGCGTGGCACTTTTTTGTTGGTTCATGACTTTTCAGCATTTTTGGGGCTATTTGATCTCCGCGACTAGGTTTTTGATCAACAGCCATGTTTTGATCTTGCAGCGATGGGTTTTTCCTGTGTTTCTGCGGTCATTTTTGGTGGGAGAAACTTCTGAGGCGCGCCATTGCTACACTCTGGGGCCTGCGGGTTGGTGAAGCTGTAATGGCAATTGTGCAGGAAGGTATGGGTCAATGATGGACAGGTCAGCTACCGGATTTAAAAGCAAATCTTCAGGCAGCGGTGCAGATCCCAATTCCCACCTGCTCCTTCCTCTTAGTCCCTCTGTCGCATTCAATTCTGAGTGCCATTTTTTTGATGCATTGTATCTGGCAATTTTTGAGTCAACCATGTAATTAATGCTGAGTGCACCTTCCTCGCTGTATATAAGGGACTGTGTGACTCATTTTTTAGGTTGTTGAAGGCCTGGGCAATTTTTTGTGTAAATAATAAAGAACAGGGCATGATCTTGGCTGTTTTATCCCATTGTGGAGTTTATGAGTTGCAGCATGCATGTATTTTACACATATGTTCAGTTTCAGTGTTGATTTATATGAAAAATGCTTATTGCATGTGTCTATTTGCTTGTCTCCATTTGCTGCATGTTATTCTCCTTCTTTTGAATCTGGTTGCTAAGGGTTTCATAGATTCTAGGGTACAGGGTTCTGTATCACATGTTTGATCTCTAAATTCCATTCAAGGAGTGGATTAAATTGTTTTAGGTTGAGCATGGGGAAGGTTGCATGTCTACAGGGATATTTGTAAGTAGAGGCAGTTAGAGACCTATTCTTGGGTGATGTTTGTAAGGCAAGCATCAGTTCAAACCCCCTGAAACTTGAGTGAAAGTTGCAAACCATCTGCTGTATACGTCTAGTTGACTCCTTGCCCAATAGATAGGCACCAGTCTGTTTCTGGGTCAGTAGTTATGAGCCAAAACCCCTTGTCTTGCATCCAGGACATTATGTCCACCCATCTCATCACTTCCACCTGTTAATTGTAGGAGTAAGATTAGGAACCCCTTGCATACTCTCATACCCACTAGACACATATGTCCAAGAATATTGCCAACCTTGTGATCTATCATACAGATCTTGGTCCATACATGAGAGTATTCTGCCTGTTATTGTCAAGTTATATCTTTCTATCTTTGCGCTAAGCAAGGTTATATCATTAGTCATAGGGATACCCCCCTTGGTGCGGCAGAACCAGAAGTAAAGGGGAGACAGCTCACGCAACCTCTTGTAATCTATTGGCCGAATCTGCCCGTGCATTGGAACTGGCAAACCCTCTGCAGATTTGGCAACCAATAGTCTGCTTCATCCATAATACTTGAGTGCAGCAACATGCTGCTGCAATATACTCTGCTTCTGTTGTTGATAAAGAGATTGAATCTTTCTTCTTGCTCAGCCATGAAACCAGTTTGTTTTCCAAAAAGAAAGCACCTCCACTTGTACTTTTTCTATCATCAACATCTCCTTCCCAATCAGCATTTGTATAAGCACTGAGAGTGAAATCATTATCTTTTGGATACCATAGGCCATGATTAGGTGTGCCTTTTAAATACCTTAAGATTCTCTTAACTTCCATCACATGTGATTCTCTTGGATCAGCCTGAAATCTTGCAACAAGACAAACTGCATGCATAATATTAGGTTTGGTTTGAGTTAGATAAAGCAATCCTCCAATCATGGATCTATACCTTTTTTTGATCAGTCGTGGGTGAATCATCAGTTTTGCTCAACTTGCAGCTAGTCACCATAGGAGTACATATTGGTTTAGAGTCCTCCATCCCAAATTTCTTCAATAGTTCTCACATACTTAGACTGAGATATGAAGATTCCTTTATCTGATTGATTAATTTACAGACCCAAAAAGAAATTCATTTCACCAAACATGGACATTTGAAATTCACTTTTCATCTCACCGGCAAACTTTATGCACATACCTTCATTTCCTCCAAAGATAATGTCATCAACAAAGACTTCAACAATCAAGATCTGATTATCATTGATTTTGAAATATAGATTGCTATTTGCAGTACCTTTACTAAATCCCAATTGCAATAAATACTTGTCTAACCTTGCATACCAGGATCTAGGAGCTTGTTTGAGTTCATACAATGCTTTCTTCAACCTGCATACCATATCTTCTTGATTTGACAATTGGAATCCCTTTGGTTGTTCAATGTATACTTCCTCTTCTAACTCACCATTCAGGAATGTAGACTTCACATCCATCTGATATACCTTAAAATTTTTGTGAACTGCAAATGCCAAAAATATTCTGATTGCTTCAATCTGAGCTATTGGGGCAAAAGTTTCTTCAAAATCTATCCCTTCAATTTGAGAATATCCTTTGGACGCAAGTCTTGCTTTATTCCTTACAACTTCTCCATTCTCATTCAACTTGTTCCTGAAGACCCATTTAGTTCCAATAACATTTTTGTCAGCAGGTCTAGGAACTAGTTCCCAAGTTTCATTCTTCTCTATCTGCAATAGTTCTTCCTCCATTGCCCTTATCCAATTTTCATCATTGCAGGCTTCATTCATAGTTTTTGGTTCAACTGTGGAGAGAAAACAATAGTTTACTTATTCTTCAGCAACTTTTCTTCTTGTCAGTACACCTTTGTTTTTATCTCTAATAATTTGATCTTCAGAGTGATTGATTCTTACATACTTGGGGGTTTTAGCAACACTTCTCGGAGCCTCTTCTTCTTCATCTTGACTATCTTCTTGTTTAACTTTATCTTCATAAGTTGTAGCAATAGGTTCATGTGATTCATAGCCATTTTGATCTAATGTTATTCCTCTATCTTCATCCACCTTCACATTTGCACTTTCAAAAATCTTTTTCAGTCTTTTATTGTAACACCAGTAAGCCTTACTTTTTGTAGAGTACCCAAGGAAGATTCCTTCATCACATCTTGCATCAAATTTTCCTAGATCTTCATCTCTTCTAATATAGCCTTTGCTTCCAAAGACTTTGAAATATCTTACTGTAGGAATTCTTCATACCACAATTCATAGGGAGTTTTAGTACCATTACCTTTCACTTGAACCCTATTCTGAATGTAGATAGCAGTGTGTATAGCTTCTTTCCAAAATACTTCCGGTAGACCTCCTTCCTTCATCATTGTCCTAGAAGCCTTCTGAACAGTCATGTTCTTTCTTTCGACAACTCCATTATGTTGGGGAGTTCTAGGTGCAGACAATTGCCTCTTAATCCCTTGCTCTTCACAGAAAATGTTGAACTCATTTGAAGTGAACTCACCTCCTCTGTCAGACCTCAAACACTTGATTTTCAGTTCTAACTCATTCTCAACCATTGCCTTGAAGGATTTGAACTTTTCTAGGGCTTCAGATTTGTCTCTTAAGAAAGTAACCCAAGTCATTTTAGAGAAATCATCAATAAGCAACATGAAGTACATGTCACCTTGCAGACTTCTTACCCTTGTAGGACCACATAGGTCTATATGCACTAGATCCAGTAGATCAGCAGAAAATTGCTCTTTGCTCTTGAAACTTGTCCTAGTCTGCTTCCCAAGCTGACATTCTTTGCAAATGGTATTGATGGGTTTTACAAGCTTTGGTAGATCTCTCACAGTTTGACTTGAATTTATCTTTACTAGATTGTCAAAGCTCATATGACACATATTTTTGTGCCATAGCCAACTCTCATATGCTTGGGCCAATAAACAATAGTCACTAGTTCCTCTTAATTGATAAATTTTACCTCTGGTCTTCTTACTGGTAGCAATTACAGTTTCAGAGCTTTCCATGATCTTGCACCCATTGTCTTCGAATCTCAGATCATAACCTTTGTCACACATCTGACCAACACTCAAAAGATTATGCTTCAAACCCTTCACATACAGGACATTATCAGTATTATGCTTACCATCAAATGAGATAGATCCTTTTCCACAGATCTTACCAGTTGCATTGTCTCCAAACCTAAATAGTCATCCATCATACTTTTCCAAACTCACAAACTTACTTTTGTCACCGGTCATATGATGTGAGCATCCACTATCAATAATCCATTCATCCTTATCTTTCTCAACCTGAACTGCCAAAGCACTTTCTTCCACTGGTTTCTCTTCCTTCACATAGCTAGCAAGATTAGTAGACATAGGCTCTTCCTTGATGGCAATAAATAAACATTCATTTGCACTAGTATTAGTATCATCAGATTCATCATCAGTCACACCTTCAACATCAAAATATCTAACATAGTAGCATTTCTTTGGAGCTCTAGGCTTGTTCTCAAATCTTTTTCTATTCCTTTCAATTCTTTTAGGACAAATAGAAGCATAATGACCTACTTTACCACAAGAAAAACATTTGAAAGGTAATTTTCCTTTAAACTTACCGGAACCTCTTTGCAATCTGTCAACAAAATTAGCTTCAACTTCATCAAAATCATCTAGTTCCACCTTATATTTCTCAACTCTGGAGATCTTTTCTGAAGTAGTGGCTTTGAAGGCGGTCTCAACTTTTGGCAATGCATCACCAAAATCTCTCATCTCAAACGCTGTAAGATTTCCAAGTAATTGATCTCTGTCAATAGCTTTTATAGTCATTACTTCTTCAATTGCAGCTACCTTGTGACTACAAGACTTGGGTAGTGATTTGAGAATTTTCATCACAACTTCCTTATCACTGAGAGATCCTCCCATACCTTTTATTCCAATGACAAGTTCATCAACTCTTTGCACAAAGGTTGTTATGTTTTCATCTTCACTCATCTTCAAACCCTCATATTTTACTTTCAAGCTTTGTAGCTTGGCTTCTCTTATAGAATCATCTCATTCATACAGATTTTTCAGCTTCTCCCATACCTCATTTACAAATTCAAGATCCACAACTTTTGTCAACATTGTGTCACTTAAGGAACTTAATAGGGCATCCTTAGCTTTGACATCCAACTCATATTCATTGATATCATCTTCAATTGTCAAACCATCTTCAGGCATGACAAATTGTGACTGTGTAGCTAGCCATACTTTATAACCAAGATAGAGGAGATGGCTTTTCATTCGTACCTTTCAAAGAGCATAATTTGTCCCATCAAATTGTGAAACTTCCCTTTTATAAGACATCCTGGATCTTCCTCAACCTGTTAGGCCTTCTTGTGAGGAACCTTGCTTTGATACCAATTTTTGGACTGCACCAGACAACTGAGAGGGGGGGTGAATTAGTTGTCCTAAAACTTTTAACCAACTATGAACACCAACTTATTAATTGCTTATATTATAATATAACCATGAAAGCATAAAATGAGAAGCCCAACACAATAATATAATCAACACAGAAGACACCAGATTTTTACATGGAAAACCCTAAAAGGGAAAAACCATGGTGGGTGTTAGCCCACAAAAATATATAAGTTATATCAATACCAAAAAATAGAGGCTCACTACAAAGAACGACTCACTGCCAAAGGGTGTCTCACTGCCAAGGGTTGGCTCACTGCCAAAATGGTGAACTGATTAATTGGCATCTACTCCATGCCTAGGTTCAGTTCCTTTGAAGCACAATAAAACTTCTTTGCTCTGCTCTTTCATACCTTTGCACTTATCTCATCATATTCACACATTTAGTTTACTTTTCGCAATTCATTACAAGTCTTTTATACAAGTCATAGACCTTGGAATGTACATCAAGGTCAGCAATACATTCATCAACCGTTGGAACAATCTACAAGGTCAGCATTACAAACATACATAAAATAGGTCTAGAACTAATATAAAATCAACTAAGGAAAATATGTAAAGATGTATGCGGATCACATTGCTCCTTAGCTGGGACTCAAATACAATCTTCCATGTCACGTCACGCCTCTACAATCTTCAATGCTTCTTTGCAATTAATGAAATCAACCAAGTTGGCCAAGAATGGTGAGCACATTAGGTCTTCTAAGAGCATTCTTCAACCACGATCCAAATTTCTCTCCGCGGACCAATCTAAAGGTAGGAACACAATCAAGAGACATCCACAAGCACATTATAATCATCAGAAACATCCACACAATACCCAAACACTTTACCCATCAGATTCTCCAAACCGAAGCACAAGAACAACACTGTCAGCCACTGTCATAAAGAAAAGATATCTTCCAGACCACCAAATAACAAACCATTGGAGTTGAAGGTACTTAACATTATCTCAGATTTATCTCTAGAACTACAGACCAAAATACTTCAATGCAGAGGAATACATAGCATAACACTTTCTCCCTGTCATTTCCAAACATATAGAAAAATCTGTTTTCACTCTGGTGAACATGACTCACTCAATTCTTCATGCCGAAGGCTCAATCTCGGAACATAGCATCTTCAGATAGACTTCTAAATAAATTCCAATCTGTAGACAAAGATATGCATTCTATAGAAAATGTGGAGCATTCTTCTGGACTATTTTTCTATATGCAATACATTGTTTCCACTGCAACTCACTGTTTCTATCAGAGAGGCTAATTTTCACAATATCCTCAACATCAAGGTTGCTTAGATAAGTAAACACAAAGCATCTTACTCATTACAAATAGACAACAAGATAGGAGCACAGTTGACACCAATGACAACACAGATATGTTGACATCAATGACATCACCGTTTAGGCACATACTTGCAACATTTAAAACTAGATGCAACAACCTCAAACAAGCCTCTTACTACTAAAGACATGCTAGATAAGCTAATGGGGGCAATGAAAGATTTGTCATACTAGGTTGCATGAAATGAGAAGGGTTTTCCTTTTGATAATGTTGCTACTCACTTTAATGAGGGGTAGAGGTTACATAATAGGGCGTACAATACTGATTGGTCCAAGAGATCAGGGCAAAATGATAAGCAAGTTGTTCCAAAGTAAGAAAATATAAGGCATCAAGACAAAGATACACCTAATCCTTTGAGGAAGGATCGTGTGAATGTGCAGGATGATGCATTATGGTGTGAAGCATGCTTCCTACCTCATGATCTAGCAAATTGTGTTGTTGCATCTAGAATATTAAAGGAGAAAGAGTTCCCAAATGAAGAGGGAACCCCTAAATATTATGAAGATGTTGATGTAGATCAATTTGATGAGTATGAAGAAGATGAATTGTTAGAACATAATGTTATTAGCGGTCATACCCTTATTACATTTATATATTGTTTTAATAAAGGTTATAAAACTTTATGTTATAAAGCATATACCATTTAATGATTAATAATCTAATAACTATTAGATTATTAATTATTTACAAATGGTTGCTTTGAAAAGGAGTGACTAATACCCCTTAGGTATTTTTCCACCCTTTATCTTATATTTAAGGAGGTTCTCTGTCATTTGAGAGGTATGAGAATTTGAAGATTCATAGTGAATTATATCACTATGCACATAAGGTATTATTAGCCATGTGGAAGTATGTAGAGGAGTATATCCTCAGGTTTAGTCTATTTTTAATAGACTATATATTGTAAGTGTTTTAATAAAATGATGATTTATGGGGTTTTTTACCCGAAAGGGTTTTCCCCATGTATATCTTGTGTAATGTGTTAAATCTATGCTTACATAATGCTCATTCTATTTATTTTGTATTTTGTTTATAATGATTAGTATCCTAAGATCCTTATTTCTAACATGAATTCTTTCAATATGACTTTAATGACCATCAAGCACAGTATGAACTACTAGCAACAAAGATACAAAAGAGCTCATGTAATAGAGATAAAAAAAAGTGAGATCCTCAAATGAAGACATTAAGGCCCTTAGTGATGTGGTTGTCATACAAGTTCAAAGTGAATACTAGCTTATAAATAGGCAAGTAAATCCTTGGGGTGACAGTCAAGGTGTAGCAACACCAAAAGTGTCAAATGCATTTGCTGATAAAGGAAAACAAAAGGTAGACATTGATGCTAGAAGAAATGACACTACAGATAAGAGTGTTGGCAAGATTGTAAAAAGATCAGCATAGAAGAAAAGATCATTTGTATTTTGTGTTTCTATGTAGAAGAAATATGTTCCAAAGAACAAAAATGTAAGTGTACCAACAGACAAGGTTGAAAATCCAAAGGTGAAAAAAGTTGGCAACAAGCAGAATCAAGCAAAGAAAAGTCTTCAAGAGGGACAATATGTAGTCAAGGCAATTGGAAGTAACAAGGGTGGTCAAGTAATGCCTTTTATTCCTAACACTCATGCAACAACTATGCCCTTGTCTGTCTCTCTACCTGATTATGTCCCTACTGACATGGCTCTTAATTTGAGCCAAATGAAAGTCCTAGTACGAGTCTGAGAGATGCTTAGAATCCCTAAACATAAAGATAGAGTCATGTAATATATCAATGCTCCAACCATATTGGAAGACCAAACAAATCCTATACATGATTCCACAGAAGATATAATTGTTGAAACAAATGCTTAAGAAATACCTGAGGCCTACCTTGGTACAGTATCTATAAGTAATCCAACCATGGTTGATCCTTTTTATACTTCATTAGTGATAAAGGGATGGTTGGTGCATAATTGCATGTTGGATTCTGGTGCACCAAGTAATGTGATGCCATTAGAAGTCATGAACTTACTAGGCTTGAAGGTTTCTAGATCTTATGGAAAGTGTTATGCAATGGATTCCAGGGAGGTAAATTTTATTGGAGTTGCCAATGGTGTAGAGGTGCAACTCGCTGCATATCCTGGTAAATGCTTTATGATGGACATAATCATTGTTGATTGTCCAGCCAAATGGGGTATGATATTGTCAAGAAAATGGGCAGCTTCAATAGGTGGTAGTATACAAATGGACTTATCTTATGCCACCATACCATTCAATGGAAAAGAGGTTCATATGCATAGAGAAATAAAATGTTACATATTGTGGAGGACCCAAAGAAGGCAAAGGATGAGGTGCACTTTGCAGAGAGTGAGCCTAACAATATAATTGGGAATTTTGATGACGGTGTTAACGACCATGTCAACCTTGCCTTGTGCCTAAAGCCTTCTTGCCTTAGAAGTAATGATATCTGGAAAATGTATTTTGATGGTGCATGTTCACAAGAGGGAAATGGTACAGGTAAATTGAGTATTGTTATGAGAAAATTCAATTAAATATTTACACTATTAATACAAATAATTTATCCTTAAAATTTATCTAATACACATTTTGCATGTTTATTTTATCTAAGAAAATCAACTTAGTCCTTAAATATTATATTCCATAAAATTCTAGTTGATAACCATCATATCAATGTTCAATGTTCTTATCATAAATATCCAAAATTGATTATACAAATATATAATTTTTTATTAGCATCCAAGAGTCTAAAAAATTTCTATCCAAAGGTTGATTCAACTTTTGTCACATGGTAGAAATATTCCTTTGGTGACTAAGATAATTAGTAACCTTTTTCTCTTTTCTTTAAACACTTGATTTTTAAGTCTTATGAATATTGTTAAATTCTAGCCATCAAAACTATTGATGTAGATTTGAGTACGTTGAAAATGAGAGTAATTGAATTACTACATTTTACTTAAATATAATTTACTATTTTCCTAAGGCTTGGATATTATTAATGGTAGTTTGTTGGAACAAAAAAGTATGCAATTATGTATACACGATGGCTTTACGGAATGGAATTCTAACTCATTGGATTTAAGAGATTGATTTTTATTAATCTAGATTGTTTTTTCTAGGATAGATTAACCTAACAATGACCAAATCAGCTCATCTTTCTAAACTCTATAAGGATAACTGTAATATTAAGGATAATGTAATATAAATGGAGATAACAATGTAAGGTGTATAAACTTAATAGTGAAAATATATTTTTGAAATTATAGGGAGAATAACATAGTGAATGTACACATGTTTCCATCATCTATTCGTGGTCCCTAGAGTCATCTTTCTATTATCTTTAGATTATATTAGAAGATTCAAAACCATCTCAGTTATAGTGAAAGTGATAAAAGTGATAGTATATCTTAATCAAATAAATTTGAATGATTCATATTTCAAGTTCATCACAACCCTTTACACTTGTTATAGCCCTTTTATTATCTTGAGCCAATAATTTGGTTTTCCATTAATGGGTAATGTTCACATATATGCACTGGAATCCATTAAAAAATAAATAAATAGTTTTGAACATCCTTATAGTGAGAACACTTCCTAAGTGATGTTAGCTAAGTTTATGGTATTATTTTGATAAGCAACTCACATAAATTCCTTCATAGAGTAATCCAATCATAATATGTAGTGAAAAATAACACAATAATAATGAGTCATTTCAAGCCATCAAGACAATAGTTATAAAGGATGATCATGGTTTGGTTTTGTTGACACCTGAAAAATTAGTTCCCAAACTACCCCATTTTGGCTCGAAGTTCCATCTGAATCCCACTTTACACATCCATTGTTGAACTTATAGTTTATAACCGATCAGAGATATCTTCCATAGGTTTTCATGTGTTTGCCTTTTGAAAATTCAAGATAGGAAACCCAAGAAATGACTAAGTCCAAATCCTTGTATTTTCACCTCTGTCAAAGTTTTAGAGTTCGGAGTTCCTGCCTTCCACCTTGTGCTATCCATCGGCTCTAAGGTCCAAGTCTCATATTTGCCTAAGTGTTGAAATTTTTCTAAGTGTGGGAAATTCTTCTAAGTGCAACGGAGTTCGGAGGTTGGCTCTTCTTCGTTCCTTCGAAGAAGGCAAAAGGAGGAAGGCCCGACGGGCGATTATTTTTCTAAGGCATTCCATATAACCTTTTGGGTGGGCCCGCGGCAGGCTGGCAGAACCGCGGAATGCTGCTAGGTGACGAAAGGTGCAAGGTGGAAGACTCAGGGTTTGAAATTTGCCTAAGGTTCCAAAATTTTCTAAGTGGACTTCAAGGGTCGGAGTTGTGGTGTTCTCTCTTCTTCAAAGCAAGTGAAAGCATAACGCCCAAAGCCCGAAGTTTGATTTGGCAAAGGGGGATAAAGAGATTGTAGAAAAGAGACAAAGGACAAGCACAAGGCCGAAAGGTCGAAGGTTTGAAGTCCAAAGTCTGATTTTTTGGAGGTTGACTTCCTGGGCTTCCACGCTCCTCCAACTGCTTGGGAATGTGCCAACGAATTATGGGGACTCCATTAATGCAAAGTGGGTGGCAAAATTCAACGCTTTTAAAGCAGTTGGTGGGGTGGTTGAGGATTTTCCCTTCCATTTCGCCCTCAGAGCCAACTTACACATGATATAAATAATGGATCGAAGCTCTTTTCAAAGGGTTGGTCGCTAAACCAATTGTCTGGGCTAGAACCACCTAAGGAGGATTTTAGGGCATCAAATCATGCCAGTCTAGTCTGCAAGTGAAGGAACGTATCCAACAGAGTGGAGGACGGATGTGTAAAGAAGATCTGTATGCATTGGTATGTCTCCATGGGAGTTTGTAATGATTTTGGCGAATGTATAATCACAGTTGTATGTTTTCCCTTGCCACATTTGCTAGCACATTTGTAACTGGGATTTGGAGGTGTGTGACAGCACCCAAGTTAATAAAAGGCTTTGTATTTGCCATTTCTTTGTTGCTCATGAATCATTGTAGTTCTTTCCTAGATTATTAAGTATGTCCATTGCATAAAGATCCATCTATGATATATATGTGAATATATGTTTAGTTTTATCGATCCCCTGCTATGTATTTTCTTTCCTCCTTGCATTTTATGACTTAGTTGCCTAATGGAGTAGGCACCGATCCATATTGGGGATGAATCAATCATCATTTTAATCAAACTCTCGTCCTATTAGCCGTAGGTGTAAGAGTAGATTTAGTTTAGGGTTTCTCATGTTGTTCATGATTCGTTGCAATAACCAGGGATAAATCTGAAGTGATGTAAAACCGTTTTAATCATTTGTGAATCATGAGCATGTATGTTTGCACTATGTATCTTGTGTATTCAAAGTTAAGTTGAGTCATCTTAAGGAATGTAATGAAATTATATTTGGGTGCAAATGCATAGTGTAGTAATCATCTTAATCAAAGGCTCGTGTAGCCAGTTTGTCTTGACCTAGTGACAGCTTTGGGGGTCAAGTGTACATTGGGTATGGCTATATATGTTTGTTTGTGTTTTATTTCATGCCTCTAGGAATATCCTTCCTAGGTCTAGCTAAGCTTGAATTGTAGAGGAGTTTTCCCACTCTTGTAGGTTGTCCAAAATCTCCCAGAACTTGTTGATAAACCTCTTTCTATCATCCTGACAGCACCCCTGGCCTAGGTGATTTCTGAAATGTTTTAGGGTTTTGGGTTGTGGTTATTTTGGGAGTCAACAGGTTTCATTAATAATATATTCATGAAAACTTGCATTATCTATTTATAAAAATTCAAGGACAATAATTTGTATCACTAGTATTCATATGTAAGAAAGTATTAAAAAGGTGGATGGGGTTTTATTAAGGGACTAGAAATCCTTAACTTGTTAGAGCCTCCTTATGAACATATGGTTATCTATTAGGTTTTTCTTGAACATGGTGGCCTCTAGGGTGTGTAATAAATTACAATAGACTATGGATTTATGCATAATAATAATAATAATAATATAAAATTATTAGAAGAGAATTTATGAGCTACATTTGACTTATTGAAACAAATAACACTTTTGTGAGGGTTTTCTAAATTTATCATCTCAATCATAGTGAAAGTGATAGTATAACTTAGATAGATTTGAATGGCTCATGTGTCAATTTCATTACAACCTTTTACACTTGTAGTATTTTTACTCCCTTGAATCAATAATGGGTTCTACCATTGGTGGATAATGTTCACAAATATGCAATAGGGTTGATGCAAAAAAGAAAAGAGATGGTTTTGAACACCCTTGTCAATTGAAACAATCTTAAGTGAGAATAGCTAAGATTATAGTCTCATTATAATTAACTCGCATAAATTCCTTCAAAGAGTTTAATCCAAACATACTATGCATTAAAAGACAAAACAATAATAATGAGTTGTTTCAAGACTTCATAATAATATTATAAAGGATGATCATGTTTGGGTTTCATTAAAAATATATTCATTCAAGAATTTGTGTGATCTACAACAATCATAAGCCACAAGGACAATGTGTATCATCAATATACATACAAGCAAGTACTAATATGGTAGTTGAGGTTTAACTAGGGGACTAAAATGAACCTTAACTTGTTATGGCTTACCTATGAACATTTGGTTAATCTTCTAGGTTTTCTCAACCATAATAGTCCATAGAGTGCATAATAAATTCATATAGACTGCAGATTTATGTAAACAAAATAAAAAAATTAATCTTAGTAAAACACCATTAGAGGATAATTTATGTTACATTTAACCTATTGAAAACAATCACTTTTGTGAGGATTTTTTTATGATAATTCTTTTTTAACTCATACTATGGTAGATGAATCCTCAAGTTTTTGTGTCTCAAAAGATAAAGTTTCTACATTATTATAAAACAAATGGTCATCATCTATGTTTATTATAACCCCCTTAGGGTTGATCAAAAGTGAGACCTCTCTTTAGGGAGAATAACATGATGGATGTAAATATAATCCTCTCACTTACTTTTGGTCCCTAGAGTCATCTTCTCATTATCAAGCTAGATTATACCCGAAGGATTGAAAACCATCTCAGTCACAATGAAAGTTAGTATAACTTACTCAAATAAATTTGAATGACTCATATGTCAAGTTCATCAAAGTACTTTACACTAGTTGTAGTCTTTTGAATCTCTTAATCAAGAATTGCTTCTACCATTAATGGATAATGTTGACGTAAATGCAACATGGTCCATTGAAAATAAAAGAGATGGTTTCTAAAACCCTTATCAATTGGAATACTCCTTAAGAGAGGATAGTTGAGATTATCTTGTTTTCATAAGTATCCTATATTATTCCTTGAAAATATAAACCAACCATACTATGTAATAAAAACAACACAAAAATAAAGAGTCATTTCAAGACTTCAGAATAATTGTTATAAAGGATGATCACATATGGGTTTCATTAAAAATATAGCCATGACAATTTGCATGATCTACAACAATCATAGGTTACAAGGATAATTTTTATACATACAAGAAAATAGTAATTAGATAATTGGGGTTTGATTATGGGACTAGAAATCCTTAACTTGTTAGGGCCTCCTTATGAACATATGGTTATCTCCTATGTTTCCTCAACTATAGTAGTCCCTAAAATTTATAATGAATTATTATAGACTACATGGATTTGTGTAAACAAACTAAAATACCTTAATATTAATTAAAAAAAAAACATTAGAGAAAATTTTATGTTATATTTAACCTACTAAAAATGAGGGTTTTTTTGAACTTTCTCCTCTTTTACACTCACTATGTGATGGATGAATCTATGTCTTTCTATGTGTCTTGAAATAAAGTATTAGGAAAGGTGTTGTACACTTTACATAGAATATTTGATATTTTGTAAATTTGTGGTCCATCACAAAATGGGGTGCCACTCTTTAGGGGTACAATATTTTCCTTGGTTGTTATTATACAAGACATTGGATATGCATTTAATATGGTAGGTACATTAGGAAAACGTACTTAATATTACTAGGGGTCATGGCTTAGTGAGCACATGGCTCAGTGGGTTCATGATTTTGTTGGAAATAGGATTGACAACTGAGAGAGGGGGGGCGAATTAGGTGTCTTAAAACTTTAATACTTTCTACAGTTAATTCTTTCTTTTACCTCTTAACAATTAAATCAATAACTTAACCATGAAAACAACAATCATAAGTGTAAGAACAATAGCACAATAACACTCTTGACACCAAGATTTTTAGCGTGGAAACCCTGTTAAGGGAAAAACCACAGTGGGGGTTAACCCACAAAAATTAATACCATATTAAAAGTATTTTTACAAATGAGAATGCACATGCATTCGGGCTCACTACCCAAAGCTCACTGCCTACAAATGATTACAAGAGAATAATAGAGATTATGAACTGATGAGAAGCATCTACTAATGCATGAATTCAGTTCCAGTTGAACACAAAATATTGATCTTACACATTTCATCTTCACTCTGCCCTTTTTACTGCTTTGCCTTCATCTGACTCTTAGATTTTTGCTCTTTTTGCATTTACTCCATATTCGTAACACACACACACACACTGAATTCATTCAAATACATCGGGTATATATATCTGCATCCTGATCTTCAATCACTTTTCAGTCAGCTTCAGGAACACTTAGAACTTTATTGAATACTTTGCTCTGTCGGCTAGATCCATGCATAACTTTGAGACGCGGACCATAACTTGCACTCACAAATCATCAATCAGGTCGGCCACTATCGTTGGTCATTACTAATTGCCCAATCAACAACTTCCATTAATCCAGAACCAAGATCATTTACAAGGTCAGCCTGTTCTTCTTTTGTCTGCTCTGTCAAACTATTAACCCGATACTCAGAAGCTAATAACTTTTGAATCCTTTATCACCGAAGTCCAAAACTTTGGATTTAGATTGTCTTGATAGTGCTTATGAGTACCTCAGATCCACAACAAATTAAGACTTTCCACCGGAGAGATCCGGACCAAGATACCGGACCTTGTCGTCTGCTCTGTTCCTGACTACCCAGACTTAGATAAATCTTCAATCTGATTTCCGGTATGAGCAAATTATGAAATACGGATGTGTAGTAGAGACTTGGTTGCTATCAATGACAACACTTATGATGCCTAGCAGTGTCTCTTGCCAACAATCTCCCCCTTTGGCATTGATGGCAACACTTAGTGAAAAAATGACTAAGTGTCTGAATAACTCCCCCTTTGCTTGTGCTCCATACTATTGTTCACACTACTTTCCGGTGCTCCCTCTTTGCTGGATTCTTCAACTTTCACTGACCTTCACTCCCCCTTTGACATTAATGGAAAAGGGTGGGGTTCACAAGCCAAAATTCTCCCAAAAATTTTGTAAATAATGCCACATATGTACAACCAATCATTAAGTTATATTTACATGAACTTGAGAATGTTTGCAAAACTATTTTACAATTGCACAAGTTTAGAGGCCCAAGTTCCCTTCATTCCATCCAAAATTGAGATGTGTCCACTCAACAAAAATGCATATGCTTCTGCCTTTGTCAGATCCGGAGGATTACTTGTCTGAAGTGCAGTCTGAGCTTCTGATAAGGCATTAAACATGGTTTCTAACTTGGGGGCAAGCAATTTTTGGAGCTCACACATTCTTCATAATGTTACCTTTTTCTTTAACAAGCCTCTTTATCTCATCTTTCAAGATAATTACTTGACATTCCTGACTTATAGGCGAAACTGTTAGAGGATCAAAAATTTGAGAAAGATTTGACAATTTTTTTTCTTGCTCCTTTATCTTCTCAATATCCTCACTAACTTTGGGCCATGATAGACAGAACTTGTATACATCACCACCATCCTTAAGAGCATTTACAATACTCTTTATAGCAATATCAAGTGTTTTTCTATCATTATCTATAAGGCCTTTTAGTTCACTAAACCTCTTATCCATAAATTCTTTCTGGCCCTTTACTTCGGCTGACTTCTCAAAAGACTCAAAATTTGTACTTACAACATTTACAAGATTCTTTAGGTGACTGGAGGGGGAATTTGATGAACTCTTTTGACAAGTTGGCAATAACTTCTCCAAGACTCTGGTTGTAAGCCCTAATAGTTCACTGTCCTCCATGTGAGATTTTAACTTCTCTCTGGCCTTGGCTTGAGTGAAGGATGCAATCTTCATCACTTGTACCGGAGAGAGAGCATCTAGATTAAATGGTCCTTGGAGTAATTCAGGTTCATCAAACTCAAGCATCTCTTTATCTAGAAGACTTTTCATTGCATTTACAGTGTATCTTGCAATAATTTTTGGAACACTTTCCTCTTCTTGGATTTTCGCCGGACTATCTTGTTTGGGTGCTTCAACATTTGCACCATCTTCTTTTGTTTTCTCATCCTTACTCTTTTCTTTCTCTTTCTCTGCTTCACCCTTTTCTGTATCATCTGCAGTGAGATTCTCTCCTTTGTCCTCACCATCTAAAATCTATTCCGGTGGATCTAGTGTGGTAGCAGTATTCTCAACATTATCTTCCTTTTCTGATTGGTCAAGAGGAGTTAGAGTATTACTTGCATCATCAATTTGGTCCACCATTTCTGTATCTGCTTTGTTTATTTGCTCCTCTCTAGGAATAGAGTCATCAATCTCTGTTTGTTGCTCATTGATGTTCTCTTCTTCAAAAACTAGAATTGATGAATCAATTCCATCATCTATCTCCTCATAGGTTTGCTCCAGAGGATCTAGAGTATTACCTTGGTCATCATTTCCTTTTGCAGTCTCTTCTTCCGGAGCTTCTTGTTCCTCTGAAACAATATAGTATTTATCTTTGTCAAGGGCTTTTCTCAAATTTCTTCTGTTTCCTTTACAACTTCCTCAGTTTCACCAAGCATTCACTTGTTCATCTGGATCTTGCTTCTGAATTTCTCCTTAACTTCCTTGAGGATTTTATTAGCTTCTCTTCTGGTCATTACTGGACATAGGGTGGAAAGAACATATTCTCTGAGTTCTATGTCTTTGTTCTTGGTGGCTTCCATCCTCATTTCTCGTATTTTCCTTAAGATTTTAGGAATCTCTTGCAAAATTTCTAGTAGAGCTCTATTGAATTTATTCAAGTACATGATGGTGGCATCTTCCAAGATTTTCTTATTTGCCTTATCTAAACTATCATAATATATTCTGATAGGCTTTAAATTCCCATGAATAGTAATTGATTTTACAATTTGATCACAGTCATAGCAACCTTACCAGTCTCTTGCCTTTTACTTCCCTTTTTTGCTTCCGGAGGGTTGGTTCTCAGAGGCTTTTGAAGTCTTGGTTTTCTTTAATCTTATCTCTTTAACTTCTTCATATGTTTCTGTTTCCTCATCTTTTGTGCTCTTGTAGGCTCTTGTGGCCTTGGTTTTCTTCCTCTTTCCTCCTTCACTGGATGATGTGGATTCCGGTGTCTTAATGGGAATAGACTTGGATTGTTCTGAGACAGTTGTAGAGCTTCTTGTTTTCCTTGAAGTGGAGGATGGTTCCACTAGAGCATCTTCTTGTTTCTTGTCCTGTTTTTCTCTTTCAGCTTTTTAAATTCTTTCTCTATTTTTCTTCACTACCTCCTTGGTTAGGCCAATGCTCTCAGCATACCTTTCAACTTGCCTCTGGACTTTCCTCTTGGTCTCTGGTCATCTGAGCTCCACATGCAACTTTAGACTTAGGTCCTTGTATGTTCCAAACCTTTCCACAGATGTGTCTTTTGATTTTCTCAGGAGATGTTGAGCATACATTTCCAAAACTTTCTCATCAACCTCATATCCCATTTGCATAATCCATATGGTTCTGGGTTCCACAGCCTCCATCAAGCACTGGTCATTGTCAACCATAAAGCATATTTCATTCTCATATTTCTCCACAACTAACTTAGGGATTCTTTCTCTTGCATGCATCATACTTTGAAATTTTTTGAAGTAACCCCAAATGATTATCTTCTGAGTTTGGGAATCACCAAGGCTGAGTAGATGATCTCTTATTTTCCATGCCACTGGCCTGTCATTTGTCCAGTGCACACCTTGAACTCCAGGCACTTCATTCATAAAATAAAAGAACAAATATATAACCAAGGAACCATACTTGACTGTATTTTTCTTATCTTTCTTTATTTTGCTTAGATTCTCAATCAACTAATTTTGTAGTAGTTCACAAAGATCATAATCAACATTCTCCTTTAACATTTGATAGGTTGCATATATTGCAGTTCCAGAGATAGAATTTTCCCTATTGGAGTAGTAAATCTTGTACCCAATCACCATGGAGGGAAATTTAACATCCGACTCTATGACATCATTGATGGTCATTGCCCTTCTGTCAAACTTGGCACCGGTAGCATCAGCCACTATTTGGTTTTTCACAGCTTTCAGCATGGGTAATCCACCAGATGAATTTAACCCAGTTACAATCTTGATAACATCCTTTGTAATCTTAAATGGTTTCAATAGTCATATGAACTCATCATGTATTTGGCTCAAGATGTACCGAACCCATTCATTTTCATCAAATATTAGAAACCTAATGACTTGCAGAAGATGTTTGCTTTCTAGGGCTTTGTATTTTGGTTTCAATTTATGGCTATCATCCCTCAAGTAGTTGTTAAACAAATCCAAGAGTTTCAGGTTTCCAAATTCATCCATGTTACAGTGGATGTATGCCCTAATATCCTCAACATGTAGTACGCCATATGGAACTCCAGAAAATGCACCTAACGGTTCAACTTCAACTGATTTGTATGGAAGCTTCTTAAATATTGGTCGGGGCCTTTCAGTTACATCAACAACTAGAGGTGTAGCCATCTCAATAGATTTTAGATTCAAGATTTTACAGAGAAGTACCTTTTTCTTTAGCGGGGTTAGAGTTGACAATTGTCGGTTGAATTTGCTCTTTGTGCTTCAGTTTCTAGATTTACAGCTCAGATGTGCTTCTTCTTGTTTCCTTCAAATGCAAAGTGATTCAAATGCATGACCAAGTGATCTTTTATCCTCTGTAAAACCTAATTTCGCATTGTAATAAATGTGTTTCCGTAACTTCATCCGGTTACTCTATTTCTTGAACTGTTCTTCATGAATTACTCTGCAAATTTTGATATTAACATCTTTTCTTCTAGAAATCCTTCCAAAAGATCTAAAACAATTCAAGATATCTTCACTCATTGTCCCATACCCAAGCACCCACTTACTGGCTGGGGGATTTAGATTTTCAATGCAGCTCCCCTTGAGCCAAAGCTCCTAATTCAATTTCTAGAGGAATTATCAACACTAGATTTCGGTGCGGACCCATTACTATGGTTCACAATTGTTTTCTTGACCCATGTCTCACTCATTTCATTCTGGATCTCATTCTCATCAATTTTTATTTTACCTTTGTCTTGTCTCTGCTCATCTAATTTTTTGTTTACTGGACCCCTTCTTTCATTGCTCCTACTTCTGCAGAATCTTTCAAAATGACCGGATTGGTTACAATTGAAGCACACAAGATTTCTTTGTCCATTTGATTGATTTTGTCTTGATCTGTACTGAATGGCCATATGTCCAAATCTATTGCATGCAAAGCATTTTCCATTGAAAGAATTCCCATTTCCTCTATTTGATGAGTTATTCATTATCATACTTCTACATTCATTGGATTTATGACCATACCTCTTGCAATTGAAGCATTGTCCGGAGAAGGATGGATTATTTTGATTTACTCTACTTCTGCATTGAGTGGCTCTATGACCAAATTTATTGCACTTGAAACAATTTCCATTGAAAGGTGGATACCTTTGAGCATTAGGCTGTCTTACTGGAGGTCTTCTAGATCTGTTTCTGTCATTCCTTGGTTGGGAGTTTCTTTGTCTAGATTCAGAGCTTTCACCTTTCTCATATCCAAGACCATGCTTGTCATCAACCTTTTTCTAACCCTCAAGTATTGCTTCAAGTTTAGTTGAACTTATCTTGAACTTCTTGTATTCATTTGCAACTTCTAGGTCATGTCTGAGAATGACAATTTGTCTTTCAAGATCTCTTTCATTGTCTCTGCTTTCTTGTAGATCAGATTTTAGATGGCCAGCTATACTATTTAATCTATAGCATTCATCAGTTCTTTCTTTAGAGTTTGATTCAAGTCTTCTTCAGTCTTCTTCCTTTTCTCAAATTCTTTGGTTAGCCTCATTGCCCCAGATTCCATCTCAATTTTCAGAACAGCAACTTCTTTTAACAACTTCTCACATTCCCTTGTTTTTTCTTCCAAAGCTTCATTCATGCCATTTTCTTTAGTTAAACTGGATAACTGCAGAAGTAGCTCCTTTTTCCTTTGCATAGTTTTCTTTAATTTATCTTTTAACATTTCAATGGTATCATCAGCATCTTTAAGTTCACCTCTCAGATTACTAATTTCTACTTTAGATTGAACAAGATCTTCTAGGGCCAACTGAAGTTGATCTTTGAGTGAACCCATTAAAACTCCTTCCAAGATCTTCCCTTAAGCTATTAAACTTTTTCAAAGGAACTTCGCTCTGATACCAATTTTTGGAAATAGGACTGACAACTAAGAGGGGGGGTGAATCAGTTGTCTCAAAACTTTAATACTTTCTGCAGTTAATTCTTTATTTTACCTCTTAACAATTAAATCAATAACTTAACCATGAAAACAACAATCATAAGTGTAAGAACAACAACACAATAACACTCTTGACACCAAGATTTTTAGCGTGGAAACCCTGCTAAGGGAAAAACCATGATGGGGGTTAACCCACAAAAATTAATAACCTGTTAAAAGTATTTTTACAAATGAGAATGCACATGCATTCAGGCTCACTGCCCAGAGCTCATTGCTCAAATAGAGGCTCACTGCCTACAAATGATTACAAGAGAATAAAAGAGATTATGAACTAATGAGAAGCATCTACTAATGAATGAATTTAGTTCTGGTTAAGCACAAAATACTGATCTTACACATTTCATCTTCACTCTGCCCTTTTTACTGCTCTGCCTTCATCTGAATCTTAGATTTTTACTCTTTTTGCTTTTACTCCATATTCGCAACACACACATACTGAATTCATTCAAATACATCAGGTATATATATACGCATCCTGATCTTCAATCACTTTTCAGTCAGCTTCAGGAACACTTAGAACTTTATTGAATACTCTACTCTGTCGGCTAGATCCTTGCATAACTTTGAGACGTGAACCAGAGCTTGCACTTACAATTCATCAATCAGGTCGGCCACTATCACTGGTCATTACTAATTGCCCAATCAACAACTTCCATACATCTAGAACCAAGATCATTTACAAGGTCGTCCTGTTCTTCCTCTGTCTGCTCTGTCAAACTGTTAACCCGATACTAAGAAGCTAATAACTTTTGAATCCTTTATCATCAGAGGCCAAAACTCTAGATTTAGATTGTCTTGATAGTGCTTATGACTACCTCAGATCCGTAGCAAATTAAGACTTTCCACTGAAGAGATCTGGACCAAGATACCAGACCCTGTCGTCTGCTCTATTCCTGACTACCTAGACTTAGATAAATCTTCAATCTGATTTCTGGTATGAGCAAATTATGAAATGCGGATGTGTAGTAGAGACTTGGTTGCCATCAATGACAACACTTATCATGCCTAGCAATGTCTCTTGCCAACAGATTTAATATGGAAGATGCATTGAGAAAATACATTTAATTATTGGATATCTTGTAAAGAATATTCAATGTGGGGTAATGTGAAGAAAAATACTCTCAAGAACTTGGGTTGGACATAGAATTTGGGTTGTCTTGGAGGTTCTAATAAATCTTGGTCCTAGATTCAAGCTTCGATGGCCACCTTGCGAATGTCATTTTGAGGCATTAATTAAGGCTAGATAGAAAACATTTTCTATTGTTCTTTCTCATCATCTTGTACATGCTCATGGCACAAGTTAGACATCATCTTGGGATGGAGGATAGACATCATCTTGTACATGCTCATTGCATGAGTTAGTTTGATGTATGTTATTGGAGGCTTGATTTACTTATTGAGAGATCCTTAGGAGCATGGAGTGGGACATGTGGATCTCATTTGTTCTTTCTTGATTTCATGAAGAATGCAATGATAGTTTCTCACTACTACTAAAGTTTATATCATGCATGGTTTCCTCCTTGATTGAGAATGTTGATCACCTATGAAGGCTCAAAGCCTGATATTATATTATAACTTGTTGCTGCTAAGAATACATTGGTTTCAATGATTTGAAGGCTATTTTTTCTTGAAAGGGTTTTCCTATGGCATATTATTGCTCTATCCCTCTCTCTTGTGTGGTTATTCTATTCTTTCTTTCATTATTGTTATTCTTTAGTATTGTTACTATACTAGAATACTACTGAAATTTATATAGATTAGATAACTTATCATATCTCTCCTTGTAGGATCAAGTAGGAAATTGTGTCATATTTCCTTTCATTCGGTATCAAAGCCTAGACAACTTGTTAGATCCTTAAGAGGAGTAGGTAATATTTTTCTATTAATCCTTGTTACAGTGGGAGTTAATTGCAATTGGTCTTGTTTTAGGATACATCTATGACAAGCACTTCTAAACGAAAGGTTAAGAAATTCAATGAAACTAGTGATAAATTTAGGAAAAGACCCCTAAAAATTCTATTTATCTTAGTAAATCTTGGCTTTAAAGTGCATTAATTTTTAGGGTGAATCTTTCTTTTTTGAAAAAAATATCAATTTCTCAACAAATTTATGCACATTACTAGAAATTTGTAAAAAATGTTATTGAATACTAGAGAACACTATCTATGGGCATTAATTACAATGCTGAATCCTTCCTTAAAATAATGTCTTTATTAGCACAACCCCCTATATATATCCCTAATGCTCTAAAAATTCCATGCTGAGGAGACATTTAAAATAAGACTCTAAAATATCTATGAATGAATCTACACCTTATATTATCCTATGATCGAATGGTTAATATTCCATTTTGTAGAGTTATAAGCACTTTTCTTTTAAAATGTCCCCTTAGCCTCGAATTTCTTTTGGGTCATTTATCAATGTCTAATTGCATGGCCCAAAAGAAATTCTGGGCCAAGAAAATATTTTAAAATACAAGTACTTCTAAACCCACATAATGAAATATCAACCGTTTGATCAATATGTAATCGCACACAACTTAAAATAAAATCTAGGTTTAGTAAAAAAAATTCCTAACATGTACCTATAAACCTGCAAAATGAAATTAGAACCATCAAATTATACTAGAAGTCAATGGCGGGGAATAAAACTAGAACCATCACATTTGTTACAAGAACTTTAGATGCTCTTACTTACTATTTGCATAGAATAGGAGTAGAAAGTTTAAGATTACGGTTGTTTGGGGTAGAGTTTGCCATATAGAAGAGCCATTGCCAAAGTGAATATCTATCATAGATTATAAACAAGATCTTAATTTATTATCCATGCAAACTTTAAAATAATATTAGTACTAAAACTCTATGTACATGTATTGTTCATAACCATCAAATTTGAGGCCCTATATACCCTAGATTTTAGAGGCCATGATAATCAAGAAAAGAAAGAATCATGTTTAGTTCTTGAAAACTTAATTATATACAATTTCTAAGTGGCAAATCCCACCAAATGTTAATTTAAAAACAAATATGACCCTAAAAGAGTAGGAATCTAATAGTAATGGCAATATGGCCCCCAAAATAAGTAAGAACGTAATATTAATGGAAAATATGATTAATTTTTGTAATTATATTATAAACTACTATAGATTATGCTCCAACCACACATTATTTACTATGGTGAAATAATTCAACTTTAAAATTTAAATAAAATATTCCTTTGGTGATTTAACTAGTGCATATTTAGATTTGTTGGCTATTATGGTCATCATTAAGCATTAGCATGTTAAGGAGAAAAGAGGCAATGAGATGGACTATTGAGAAGGTCTTTTGAAGGACACAAGGAAGAAGGAAGAGGTTTATTTAGGGTTTTAAGGATTTGAATTATGTTGTCACTAGGAGCTTTATGTAGGAAGCTTTTGGTAAACATGCAGTAGGATTTTTGATTGATTTTTGGTAATGTGTGATATTCAAGGTTTTAAGAATATTTATTCATGATGCATGGGAAGATTTAGATCACTTTTAATGGGATTTTTTGTATTGATGTGGATCTATCAATTGGAGAAAGATGATCTTATGTTATGAAGACGTAGATCATTGTGCCATAAGATAGTTCTTGGAGTCTACAATAATCTTGCAATGGGATCATTGGATATGATTTAGAGTTAGTCTTCTAGTGCAATTATATTTTTTCCTTGGAGAGTGACACTCCTAGATCTTATGGTGTTGTAGTTGAAGTTTCATTAGCATGAGGTGATTGGTTATGTACCTATTGTACCTAGATAGATTAGGGTGAGGCTAGAAGTCTCTTGGTTCCTGGATATATATTTTCAGAATGGAATGAGTCATTCAATAGTTTTTAATTGAAATATCAAGGAGCCTAAACCGAGGGTTGAGTATAAGCTTAGAATGGAATTGATGAAGAGATTGTTTAGAGAGTGAGTTAGAGTGATTTAGAGGAGGAAGATAAACAATCTCATACCCCACTCTTGAAGAGGTTTTCTTGGTAGAGAATGCAACCTAATAGGTATAGCCCACCAATTTTTTAGATGCATTCTTGTTTTTCTTTGTCTTTCAATGTTTATGAGTCTAGAGCTGTGGAGAACTCAATTTTGAGGATGATTTTGAGAAGTACATGTGGCATGGTTAGTGACTAATGGATAATTTTTTGGATGAGGAAATGGATGTTGTGAGATCTTCTCTCCTATTTGTTAGTGAATTATAGGTTGATCAAACCAATTCCTACATAACCCATATGGAGATAATGATGTATACAAGCTTACAAATTTACCATAATGCAAAGATCAAATAGACAAGCCACAAGATAACACAAGATATATCCTGAGAAAACCCTCATGAGTGAAAAACCCATCCTCCAAAAGCATCCACAGTCAATGTATTATTCAGAAATGAAACATTACAATACACTTATAGAGTCTCATGAACACTTTTGAAACATCAAGCTCCTTCAATAAATCCTCCATGTGTCCAAGCATGTAACCACACATCATGTGCCATGCTTCACATATGCACTCACAAGAGAAACTCAATACAATGACATCCCACTCAACCAACCAACCCCGACTACTAACCATGTACTTGCTTTTATAGAATAAAACTCACACAAATACGATATATAGTATAGGGAAAACCATGTGTCTCAAAACCATGAGAACACAAAACCATTGACCCCCTCATTTAATATTTGTAACTAAGGTTTCACTTTATGCTCCAATTAATTAATTAATTGTTCAATGTCTCCCACACATAAAATAACTATCCCAAGGTTACATACAACTTTTACAAGTGGCCCCAAATAAATATTTAATGTGGCTAAACAAACCAATTAAGATGCACCACAAATAAATATTTATTTTACATAATTAAATATTTCATTTTATGCAAGGTGTACACCATACCTTTTTCTAACACGATTATAATGCTTACATATTTTAGATCTTCAATCTATTTCTCTTGGGTTTGACCTTCGGGTTGAATGATTAAATGTGGAGAAGGATGAGATCTATGTTACACAACTATAGATCTTTGTGGTATTGTAAAAAGGGCATGGTTGGTAGGATATCTCTTAATGAATACAAATTTACAAACCAGTATGTGTTCTCATTTCTATGGGAATGAAGCTTTAAGTTGAGTAGTGTTTTTTAATCTAGATGATATAGAGGACATGAGCCACCTCCTTTATGTGAGTGTAGTTGGTAGTATGCTATGGTTTGTGCTTGACTAGATATTACCCAAGTAGTGGGAGTCTTAAGCAAGTATATATGTTTGTTCTAGATAAGAAGTATTGGACTATGGTAAAGAGGGTCTTCAAGTATATTTGAGACACATTTGAGTGTTCAATTTTCTAATAGGGAGATATAATTTGATCAAGATAGTTGATATATAGGGATTCATGGATTCTGATTGAACATGAGATATGATAGTTGGAGTTCTACTAGTGTGTATGTGTCTACCCTACTTAGTGGTGCGGTAAGTTTGGTGAACAAGAGACAAGCTATGATTTCTCTTTTGATTACAAATGTAGAGTATATAGCATCAAATAATTCTAGTAATGACAAAATTTAGATTTGACGATTGTGTTTAGACATTTGGTTATAGTCGTAGTATCGCCAACATGGTAGAGAACCCTACCTTTCATGTGTAAATGAGGAACTTTAATGTGCAGTATCTAAATGTTGCAATTACCTTGATGAGGCCTATGAGAACAAATAATTTTAGATGGCATAGGACAACTATGGGATGTCTCCTCTTTGTGTCAATTTTGTTTTCTCTATAAATGGACCTCTATGCAACAACAAGTGGGAGAATGTTGAGAAAAGTGTTGTACACCTTACATAAAATATTTGATATTGTATGAAGTGGTGTTCCATCTAAAAATGCGGTGTCACACCTTGGAGTTGCAATTTCTTTTACAGTTGTTGTATGGGGAGTTAGAAATACATTTAATATGGTAGGCACATTGAGGAAATGCATTTAATATTGGGGGTCCTGGTTCATTGAGCACATGGCCTAATGGGATCATGCTTTAATGTGGAAGGAACATTCGGCAAATGCATTTAATATGGGAGGCATATTGGAGAAAGACATTTAATTATTGGATTCTTGTAAAAAGAATTTAATTTAAGGTCACATGAAGACAAGTCATCTTGAGCACTTCAATTATAGAGAGCATTTCCAAGTTGTCTTGGAAGTTGAAATGACTCTTGGTCCTAGATTCAAACTTGTGCACCCACTTTGGGAGTGTTACTTGGGTGCATTAATTAAGGGTGTCTATAAAACTTAGTAATTTTTCATTCTTATCACTCTCTTGCCTACAAATAGAGGGATTGGGATGGAGGTTAGACATAATCTTGCACATGCTCATTCTGAGTGAAGCTTGGTGTATACACTTGTAGGCTTTAGTTTCTTATTGAGATACCTTGAGGAGATTTGGGTGGGACATGTGGATCTCATTGTTCTTGGATCAGTTTCATGAGGAATGCAACAACATTTTCTCACTACTACTAAAGGAGGCCATAGCTTGCACAATTTCCTTCTTGATTGAGAGTGGTGATCTTTTGTGAAGGCTCAAAGCCTACTATTGTATTGTAAAATTTGTTATTACTGATAAAACATTATTTTTGATGCTTTGAAGGCTAGGTTTCTCCTAAAAGGGTTACCCAAGATACATAGATGTCTCTCTCTTGTGTGGTTATTCTATTCTTTATTTATTTCTTATTATTCTTAATGTTGTTACTTGGTGTAGTCACGGTAGGAGGGTTCACAGAATGAACTATCCAGACCGTGCAGCAAGAGTAAACACAATGGAAACAACTCAAGAAAAGGAACAAATGTAGATTCAGTCATTCAGTATATCATAGAATTCAAATAAAGATCGGCCAGCAACATGCGGGCTTACAATTAGGGCTCACAGGCCTGATTACATACATGCGCAAGATAAGGCTTTGAAGCTCCTTCGCACAAAATCAGAACTATAGAATTATGAATCAATATCTAACTTTCTAACTACTTTCCTAAGGATCTATTACATATTTATATATCATTTTTAGACCAATAGATTCCTTCGCATCGTCCAAGGAAGGTCACAAACTCTAATGAAGAGCTGTAACGTGTTCATAGATAGGTCAGACCTAAATACATAAAACACTTCCTCAAATGAATGGAACAACATACGAACCTTTGGGGAAGGTCGGCCATGAACCACAGGACATTGAATGATGTGTCATTGAGATCCACAAGTCAAGGAATGATTCACAAGCCTTCTCCTTTAGCTGATTATCAGGAACTATTAGAATGCTCTACTCTGAGAAAATAGTTGATCTTCTGATAGCGATATCTTTCTGGTAAATGATCTAAATGCTCTGAATTCTTGATATGATGTAGATGAATGAATGTATGTGCTAAGTCTAGATCCACAAGATGTGAAATGCCAAAACTGGACCACAAGATGAAACTGCTTCTGGCTGAACTGCCTAAACTAAACTAGAAAATGAAAGAACTGAAATGCAAATGTTTTTGGTTGATGCAAGATTACTCTTGAACCAGGGATGCTCCTGCATCAAAAATTTGGGTTATTGAAAAAGTGAGTCCCTCACTTTGTTGGGGCTAGGGGAGAACCAAGACAGTTCACCTCAGCCTGAGAAATCCAAGGTGAATCTTCTTCTTGTCTGCCTTTCCACTTCACAAGATTTCTTTGTATTGTCTTCCTCTAGTGATGCGTCCAACTTTGCTATCCAAAATGTCTTCAATCTATTCCGGTGCTTGTTGTGGTAACTGCTTTTTCAAGTCTTCTGCTATGTTGTCACTAAAATCTGCTTCATGATATTGATAAAGATCTGCAATGTTGAAAATAAGTGATATACCTAAAGTCTCTGGTAACTCCACTTCATATGCATTTCCTGAATCAAATTTCCTAAGTATCTTACAAGGTCCAAACTTCTTCATCTTCAACTTGTTATATGTCCCAACTGGAAATATTTCTTTTCTCAAGTACACCATTACTTCATCTCTAACTTCAAATTCCTTATGTCTTCTCTTCTCATCTGCCTTCTCTTTGTACTTACTGTTCATATCCTCCAAATGTTGCTTTACTTGATTATGCATTGTCTTCATATGGTCTACAAATTCTTCTGCTTCTGCACTCCTCTTTTCCTCTGTACTGATGTCTCTCAATTCTACAACTCCTCTAGGATTCACTCCAGTCACAATCTCAAAAGGTGTTCTTCCGGTACTCCTATTTACTGAATTATTGTATGTAAACTCTGCTTGTGAAAGAATCAAATCCCAACTTCCAGTTTTCTCTCCAACCAAACATCTTAACAAGTTTCCCAAACTCCTATTTACTACCTCTGTCTGTCCATCTATCTTTGGATGAAAAGTTGAGCTGAACTTCAAATCTATCTTCATCTTCTTCCAAAGTGTCTTCCAAAAGTATCCAACAAACTTTGTATCTCTATCTAAAACTATAATCTTAGGGAATCCATGCAATCTCACAATCTCCTTGAAAAATAGGTCAGCTACATGCACTGCATCAGTTGTCTTCTTACAAGGAATGAAATGAGCCATCTTTGAAAATTTGTCAACCACTACAAATATTGAATCATGTCCTCTCTGTGTCTTAGGCAATCCCATTACAAAATCCATGCTTATGTCTTCCCAAGGTCTCTCCGGTACTGTCAAAGGTTTATACAATCCGGTGTTTTGACTACTCCATTTTGCAACTTGACAAACTCTACAACTCTACACAAATCTCCTAACATCCTTATGTATCTGAGGCCAAAAGTAATTTTCACTCACCAAAGCCACTGTCTTATCAATGCCAAAGTGTCCTTCCAATCCACCACTATGTTTCTCCTTGATCAAATTACCTCTCATAGAACTTCTAGGTATGCACAAATGACTTCCTCTGAACAACATATCTTCTTGAATGAAATAGTCCAACCACTTCTATCTGTCACAACAGGTTCTTTACATGCTCTCCAAGGTTCTACAAAATCAGTGTCTCCCTCATACATGTTCTTCAATTCATCAAAACCCAACACTTCAACTCTCATCTCTGTCAACAAGTTTCTTCTTCAACTCAAGGCATCATCAACTTTGTTTGATTTACCACTCCTATGCTTCAACACAAAAGTATAACTCTGCATGAACTCTACCCTTCTCATATGTCTTGTTGATGGTGGTTTTTGCACACAGCAACGCAGGTGTGATTGCTGGTCTCACACCGCTCTTGAAAAGTATCTTACCCTAAGTAAGACTACTAAAAGGATAATATAGCTAGGTCTTAGCTTGCTTGGAATCTACCAATTGGTATGTTCTAGCTGTGCCTACAAGGGGTCTTACATGCAATATGCAAATCTTCAGGTTTGGGGCAGCAAATAAAAATAAACCCTTTTATTATTTTCAGCTAATAAATAAGGTAAAGTGCTACTGAAATTCCTAATCTAACAACTAACAATGATTCTAAGAAAATGTAAAAGGTTAGGGTTTTAGAAGAATCCTAAGTGACATTCACAATGCATAGGTTGTCTTCAGTAGACAAATACTCAGAACTTTAAACCAGCTTTCTGAGTTACCAAACTGAAATGGGTGTTACAGTGCTTCAGAAAACGGTGCTATCTTCAATGGAGGTCAATAGATTTTTAGATCACATTCATTCGCTAAATACCCAATAATCGGCAACTTAACTTATGAAATGCAATTGAACTGCAGCACAAACAATCATCCCAGGCTAACTTTACACAGCTATTTACCATCAGCAAACAACTAAAAGTATGGACTTAGAGTATTCATCAAATACTTCAAAAAACCATGAACATTACAAAAGCACAACTAATCTAACCGTGGGAGAGAAAGAAGCGAACCATGAGAACCAAAATGAGCCAACACAATACACAAATTCTCATAATTACTACAGAAACTTGCTTTGTATTACTTCAAATGGCATAGAGTCAACAATTCGGTATCAAATCTCTCTTACAAATAGTGGAAATGGCAGCCCTTTATATAGAAAGCAGCATACTGAGTTTCAAATGAACAGTGGAGATTAACTCAACACTGATGGTCTAGATTACATCAATAAATACAATTATAACAGCTCACATCAATTCTCAGATTACATTTTGTCCTTTAAGAAAAGGACAAAAAGCAGCCCCCCATATACATTGAATCTAGTTAACTTGACTAGCCAACTCAGTATATTAATAGAAAAGAACATTTTAGAAGCAAGAAAAAGACAAAATAGAGTTACATGCTACCCCGAATACAACAATTTACAATTGTGACGGGATTACATCCTTAGAATATTCAAAATAGTATCAAGATTCACTGTCTAAGTCAATTTTATCTTCACTGGCCAGCTTGTTGTGATAAGTCAACCAGGCATCAAGTGTAGGATTGATGTCAGACGGGTCTGGATCCTTCAAATGATTTATCCGATAGTCAAACACCTCTAGTTCTCAACTGAATTTACTGTTTATTCTTTCTATCTCTAGTCCTACCTTCTGAAACGCCTTGAATTCATCTTTGAGGTCGCTTGCCTTGTCTAATTTTTCCTCCATACTGAGTGTGACATCCTAAAAAATTACTTTATGCAACTTATCTTTACATTTCTCGATATCAAAAGCGGCATAATCATCATACGATGCTTCCCTGTAATCCCTCAAAGAGTCATTGATATCTTATATGATTGATCTCAATTCTTCATCAGCTAGTTTATATGCTTCTTTTATATGTTCAAAGGTCTCTTTTCTCAAAAGTAGCTGTTGATACCATTTAATGGCCTTTGGCAACTGATTTCCAATCAAAATATTCTCTACAACTAGAGTTTGGGCAAGCAACTCTCTGATACCCTTTATTCGAGGATACATATGTGAATAATACTCATCAAAATAATTACATTCTTTATGCAAGTCCTTCCATTTGTTATGCAATTCTACCAATTTCTTGTGCACTTGAGCAGAGGCACTAATGGTTTCACATCCCATCTCAAAAACTTTTAGTAACCAATTATCTACACCTTGGGATCTTGATCTAACCTCGCCCAATTTAGTCATTTCATCAGTAGACAAGAAAGTGGGTATTGTCCTTATATCTCCTCTTGCATCTACTAGATTTATCAAAAATTGAAGACATGCTCGAAGTTCTTCATTTTGCTATTTCAAATCTTTCTTGGACATTTCATCTTTGTCCGATTGCTCCAAAATTGATGTGACTGAGCCTTTGAAATCATCCACTCTTTGAGCACGAGTGGCTAGACCTAGATCAACTGTAGATATGATATAATCTTCCACCCTGACTTGTTCTCTTGCTACATCAGCTGGCGGGACCACTATTTTTGCTATCCTTGATCCTGATTCATTCTTATAGATTCTGGATTGAATCTTAGCCTTTTTTTGCTTCTTAGGCTTTTGAGCCTGTGACAGGATCGTGCTTAGGTCAAGCTGCATTACTTCCACTTGTGGCTCAAGATATGTCATTCTACCTTGCAGCCATTCAGGAATAGAAGATTTGTTTAATTCAGAAGCTCCATCCTTATCAATTACAACCAGCTCTTTGGGTTGTTCCTACTCTCGCTCTAGCTCTTCATCCTTTTTTGGACTTTTCTCTTCTTCCTTTTCCTCTTCTTGGGCCAAGTCCTCCAGATTTGTCATTACATTCTCTTGTGCAGACTTGAAAACTTCCTCGGTTTGATCTTTGTCTAGAGGACTATCAGATATGTCAGTAACTTCTACATTGGCTGAAGGCTCATGGAAGTCTTTATTACTTACTTCAATCAATACCCCTTTTTCCTCCTTAATTGTTGTTTCAGGCACCTGTAACCCTAACTCTGCACACACTTTCTCAATCCTAGGCAGTAGAGGTACTGCCAATGAATCCGCAGGAATTTGTGAAATAGGGATGACAAAAGATATGGCTAGGGAAGGCGTACTGACTTGGGTTAGGTTGGCCAGGACCGAAGATAAGGAGGAAGAAATGACAAGAGGTGAAGGAAAGGGTAGTGAGGGTAAAGGAAGAGGGGGTGAAAGGATGGTGGAAATGGGAGGCAATGATAAAGAAGAGGAAGATATAGGTGTAGTGATAGTAGAAGGGTATGAAATGGTGAGAGTGGAGGAAACAGGGCTGCTAGAGGCACTGGAAGGAATTACTAGTGAGCAGGAGGTGGTAGCAATGGTAGATGTAAGAGAGGTGGCAGGAGAGGTTTCCTGAGTCATGGAGGCTGAGGTTATTGGTGAGGTGGATGTAGCGGAGGAATGGAAGGAGAAGTGGCAATAGAAATAGTAGGGGTTGTGACAGCAGTGCCAACACTTTGGGTAGGAGGTTGGGTAGTTGGAGGATTGGAATCATTCTTGTTTGTAGCATCCTCCTTATTGACTTCTTTCACCTTCACCTTTTTGGCCTTAGAACTCCCTCCAGCACCACTTGGCATATCCCTTTTCTTGGAGGCTCTTGTCCTAGTAGAGGAAGGTTGATCTTTCTTCTAAGGAGACTTTGTTGATGGCTTCTTCATCTTCTTTGCCTTGTCTGCCAGAGATGTATGTTCTTCACTATCTAACTTCTATTTCTCAGCTGGCTCTGCCTCATCTATGACCTGAATTGGTTCATCCTCTTCTCTCCTGGAGTCCTTATCTGATTCCATGGCTGTGTAAGTGAGCTGAACTCCTTGTCCTTCCAGGATAGCCACTTGAGCTCTAACCCAGGCCTTGCTCAATCTAATTGGTTCCCTCATAACAGTATCTAGGGAGCTTTCCTCTGCATTTGCCCAGTTTGGCAATGGGATAGGCTGATGATACCGAGCCTCCCATGGTCCTCTAACCATAACATTTACATCATCTTGTAATTGGTCTGGTACTACCATTATGTGAAATCTCTTGATGAAATCTAGGGGTAGCCTTGCATGTGCTTTCTTCATAATCTCATAGTCATCGGGGCAATTGGCCCAAAAATCTTCAATGTGTACCTTGTGGAAAAACTTCTTGCTTACAAACCTTTCCATTACTCTATTTGGATCAAAATGACCCCTTACATTGTAGTAGTGCAAATTCAGGAGCTGAAGCTCTTTATCTGAATGTTCTGCAGATGCCAAAGAAGGACATGCATAAAGTCCCTTGCAAAACTTGATGGAAAATTGAACATTAGTTCTATGCAAGTGTTTACGTTTCTTAGCACATGGCATTAATTGCCTAGACAGCTCCAGAAGCACTGTCGTATCATCTGGATACCTGGGGAGTCTGTAGGCCATCCCAGTGAAGCCTTGTACCCTTATGTATGTAAATTTTTCAAATTGGATGTACCATCTTCCGTATCTGGTTATTTCATTCATGGCCTCAGTAGAAATCCTCAAGGCTGTGTTACCCTGTAGCATTCTAGCTATATACATTGTGAATGCATCATTCACCCTTTTGAAGTGTATCAATGATTGAGATAAGGTCAGCTGCAGGTAGCATTCATATACTTTAATCTGAGTTTTCTCATCATTCCCAACTTCACCAACCTTGGACAATCCATCGTAGTGATTCGTTCTTGCCAATGCATAGACGATATAAGATGTCCATCTAAAGTACCTGTTATCTTTGAAATTACTGAAGGCTTCATGGATGTTGTCATAGAGGATCTGAGCCCAGTGGAACTTAGTTCCTTTCAATATTTCAGTAATAATGACAAACATCCAGTCCTTAAAGGTAGAGGCTGTTGGCAATCCATATATTTTGCTCAGGAAGGTTACTAAGTCTCCTATCTCATCATGGAAGTCGCTTCTGTATAGTATTCTGGGAAGCTTAATGAGAGCGGACCTTCTGCTCTTGGCCCAATGGTCATTCATATACTTTCTACATCCTTCTACATCTTTATTATATATTGCCTGTGATCCCTTTTTGTCTGGCATAGTCATAACCTTGTGCCAGGGGATATCAAAGGTTTCAGCTAGAGAAAGTGGGGTTAGATCATCCAAGATATCCCCATTTGTTGTCTGAATTGTTCTTGTCATTATGTCATATCGGTCTGCATAGGTGGCCATTAGTTCTGCACATTGCACCAAAGTGGGGAAAGCAGCAATTTGTGCAATGCCACTATCTCTGAGTACTCTGGCTATAGGAGTTGGGCTTGGACCAAAGACCCTCAATCTAAAGTCATCTAGGTCTATATGACCTAGGTCTGTGTCTCCTACATCACTCCATCTGGAGTAAATCTTAGTCTCTGGAGGGACTCCTTTGAACTTGTACTTCATTGCTTGGGCCCTAGAAGTCATTTAGTCTGTAGGACTAGACCTTATAAGTTTGATACCTTGAGGAAACTCCTAAAAAACTCTTAAATTTAAAATGAACCTTAATGTAAATCTGCTATTTGCTACCAACATCCTTTTGAAGAAAAATTAAATCTAACATTCATTGCAACTACAACAACCATTAGTAATGCATTCAATCAAACATCCAATGCTACCAAAAATTCTATGAAAAATCACCATTAACAATGCATTACAACATTAATTCCATCATTTAAAACACCTTCCCTTTGAAAATTTTAGAAAATTCAGTCATTTGCATGATTTTGCGCTAATTTGAGGGTTGTCTGACCTTCAGACAGAAAAGTGTTGAATTCAAGGTTATCCGACCTTGGCGGGGAAATCAGATAGGTCCGACCAATGGTTTTACTTCCCTCTGTTAGGTCTTAAAAATGCAGGTTGCTGATCCTAAGAGGATGCTAGGCTCTATGCTTAGATTTGCAACATTTTTGAACTAACTTGACGAAATCAACCTTCAAGGTTTAGTGATTTCCTACACTTCAGGTCCTGCTACACCTAGGTGGGTGAACCTTGGGAATTAAAGCAGACTAATTGTAAATGTATTGACTAATTAAATCTATCTACAATGGCAAAGGGTGTAAGATAGATGAAAAGCTTGTTATCTGATTATATCTAATGTCTAGTGAATGGTTTGGTAGAAATTGTATAAGTAATATCAAGGTGAAAAAAGATTTTAAAATGATGAATTTGAATAAGACCAGTGCTTTATTGGGTAACAGAGTCGAATGAAGGACCAAGACTAGTGGCTTATAATGGGCACTAATTCTAATTGTTTGGCACAACTTTAGTTTAAAACTTGTATAAACGTGCAAGGGAATGACTGACAAACTCTTCTTGATAATCCAACCAATATAATCAGATATCTTGTAATTCACTAGAAGGTATTTTAATCCTTACTCGAAGGAACCAATTGAAATGAATGAGCAAGAATAACAGATAATATTGTCTTGGAGAGAGAATGGCAATCCTAATTATATGGCTCTACTTAGTAATCCAAACTTAATACTTCCAGGCTACTGTGACTGATCAGAAGGATTTAATTCCTCAAATGGAAACCAATTTACTCAATCACACAGATACAACAAATGTGTATTGACAAATTAAATATATGCTTGATATATTAATTTGAATAACAGGGAAATATAGGACTGGAGACAACTACAGAATTGAGGAACTATAACAAACAATTGATACCAAGATAGAACCACTGAATCAGAGAACTTAAATCTACTACTTCAATTAAAACATGCAACATAGTCTTTCTAAAACATTGTAAAGTATATATATGTATATCTATTCTACTGCTGATGATCTTTCAGCACCAATTGTTTGAACTTATATAGGTATTTCTATGAGGAGACATAACTCTTCAATAAATCCTTTTGGGATTTTGACAAAATTAACAACCACTACATAACTATGATTAGGCTCTATTCAGCCATAAGTAAATTTTAGCCAGATGGTCCAAGCACTCTTGATCTCAATGGGAATCAGTAAGCTCAATGGCACTTCTTGTAATTATTTCAATTGTGACCATCTTTTCCAGGTGTTTGCAAGCTTCTCCAGATGCAGAATTCCTGTCTTTAAGAGCTCCCATAGCCTCGTGTAATATAGTTTGACAATCAACACGCCACTCTTCTTTTCTTTTTAATTCTCCATCACTCTTAAATAAGGTGGGCACTCCTGCATTAGAAGCTTCAGCACCTTCCTTAGCATCACTTTTGAGTTGATCGTAGTATTTCTGATGTTGCTTAATCAATGCTTTAGTATTGGAGATACCTGCACTGTCAGAAGCATCTTTACTTTGTATCTCATTCAACTTCTCCTACATTCTCTGTTCGATCCTTTCATGTTCTTTAATTGCTTTGTAATTCTGAGAGTAATTATCCCAAAATAGATTGAACCAGTGTATCATGTTTGCATGTCTGCTCTGTAGCATAGTGACAAGTGTATCTATCTGAATTTGCAATGCCTAATCTGGGGATAATGTTTGAATGCCTTGTGAGCTTTCTCCCTGAGTCAATCTCTTTGTTGATTGCCCCAAAGTACTCTTAACTGTATCCTTCAAGTAGTCATTTTCTTTTGTTAATCTTTCACAGCTCAATTTATATGCATCCCTTTCCTTGATCAACACTTGAGCTTGTGCTTTGTTTAATTTCGCAATATTGATGCCAATGTCTGCTGTGATCAGAGGGTCAGTTTCCCCTGCTTTTAAAGTCATGATATGGCCGAAAGCCTTTTCAGTATCTATGATGGCTGTCTTCTTATGGGGAGGATATAGCGCCCATATCATCAATGAATTTTCATCATTATTGTATCTTGTACCCATATATACTTCATTAACTCCCTCTGGGGTGAGTTTATACTTATTATCTGCACTATTTAGAAAACTGTCAAAAACCAAAGCAGAATTCAAGTCAAGACCAGGAAAAATCATAACTCCTATATCTTTAAGCAATTGTCTACCCCTGCTAGGAGTCATATCCTGCATCTCTTTCTCTACTGTTACTTTCAGCATATCTAACAATTGTTTTTCATTATCAGCAGAGACATCATCCACTGATTCTCTAATTTATTTTCCTTTGCATTTGTACAAAAATGACTTAAATTCTTTTGAGTGAATAAATTTATCATCAGAAATGAAAGAATCATAGGCTATTTGACGTGGATCCTCATCAGCAGACCCTTCCTCATCATGTATTACAACAGGAGGCTGATATTGTAGCATTTTCCTTTTGGACATTTCTACTGTTTTGTCCTGTGGCTCTTCTTGCTCTATCTGTCCTTCAATTTCAGAGGATAGAACCTTAATCTCTGTTAGCTGCTTTTTCTTCTCACTTAGATCCCTTTTATACTTTTCTATCACCAACTCCACCTCAGCCTCTTCTAAATTTCTAATAACATCATGATGTGGATAAGGTATGTGCATGTACCCACTGAGATTTTGTTTTCTTCATGCAGAGTCAATAAAACCTTCAGGGTCAAACCCTTTCCTTGCCTCAGCACTCCTCATATTATAATGCATCAACTTATCCATAATGAGATTATAACCCTCTTTTGACACCACAGTAAAATCTCCAAAACATAAAATGCTGGGCATAAAGGATTGATTATCATGTGAGCTCAAATGCATTACATTTGAGCAATGCATCTGCCTAATTATCTCTAAATAAGCAATTCTGTCAGGGACAGTTTTGGGCAATATGAATGGAGTGTCTTCAAAACCATATACTCTTATCATAGTAGCATCTTCAAAACAATACCAATCTCCCCAATTATCAGTGACAGTAGGGGGGCCACCAAAATCTTTTGGCCTAAGGAACCTTTTTATCTCAATTGAGATTGAGTATTCACAAGGATGGTTGAAATATCTGTACAGTACTTTTACACAGTGTTCTTCAAATTGGGCATAACTGGAATGGGCATATCTACTGTCCCATATTCTAGTCCACATTTGTATTGGCAATTTTCCCCCCCTCTTATCTGCAGCAACAACTTTAAGTTCACTTGGCCATAACCCTACTTCTTGGCCGAAATACAACACCATGTGCATAAGCAGTGAGTAATGCTCAAAAGAGCATGCTGGGGAACTATTTTTTATTGTAGACAAGCCAGAATCTATTCTATTAGCAATATAGGCAGCATAGTCAAACTGCCTGGCATTATGTCATTGAATGTCAGTAGCTATAACCATTAGAGAGATGGTCATGAACTCAGGGACCTCTGAACCAAGGATTTGGCCCATAGAATAATAAGTGTGCTGTATATATGGTTCAAATATAGCTACATGAAAAGGAGGACCATCATTTTCAGTTAGAGGCATCACTTCTCCTTCAACTCTGGGCCTATGAATAGGCAACCTCCATCCATTGTAGGTTGTGTCCATTCTCCAATATTCCCTCTCCAGGTCTTCATAAATAATAGGGACAATGCACAAATCATCTAGATTATACACTTCACAAATGGAATTTCTTGACAAATGTACAATTGGCTCCCCCTGTGGGTTGCATATAGCTTTCAAGCTTGGGCTATATTGTTGGGCAAGTAGTTGGAGGAGTTTGACATTCAGGAATACATTAGGCACGACCAATTTTCCCAAATTCAAGTGCCATGGGTTTGACACAGGAGCATTCCTGATCCTTCTATTATAATGGAATCTAAAAAGCTCATATCCTCTGATTGGGGTCCAGATATCTCCCAAGCGCTTACATTTATCTTCTAATTTTTTGACTTCTACCCTAAGCTGAGCAGATCTTCTGGCCTTGGGAGTTGACCCAGACAATTGATCAATTAAGTCCTGATTGAGTTTTCTGTCTTTTATTTTTTCTTCAGGGGTTTGATTAGTTTTTTGTTTCTTAGATTTACTAGTTTCCCCTTGTGATTTTCTACCTTTTCCCTTTCCCGGAGTATCCATATTCAACTTTTGGTAGAAAATTCAAACACGGGTTATACACAATGGTTCGTATGTAAGTACCTGTTGTTCTGCGGCTGTGATTGAAATCGTCTGCTTGCGCTTCAAGAATTCCTCTGTATTCTCTTTTTAGACAACTCTGTCAATTGTAATAATAATGATCTTAAAAGATTTCATCGCCGTCTGCATTTAATTGTCTGATCAATTCAATGTCGTTCATCGCTGTGAAATGTCACATCGCCATAACTCCTGTCATCGGCATGATTTTCAAAATGTCTGGGTGACCTTAATATCTCCTCATGGCGCGAACAATCAATCGGCATGACCCCTCAATTGTATTCCTGATGCTATGTTGAGTTATATCTTAAGTGGGCGCGACCATCGGTATGACTTCTTTCATCGCCGTGTGTTTTAGATTTCCCTCCGATATAGTGAGTCCTACCGATATGACTATCGGTGAGGGTCTCACCAACATGTGTGACAACAATTTGTTATCGGGGAGATCAATACCATCGGGATAATATATTTATGTTTCCCCGAGCTTCATTATCTTCCCAATAATCTTCTATACTCTAGATCGGAATGACTATCTTGATATCTCACCGATATGGTTAAAACTTCTTATCAACGGGTGTGACTTTATTTCCATTGGAGTGAGATATACCATCGGGGTAATTCTTTTCAGATCACCCGATCACAATTATCTCCCCGATGGCTACTTTACATTCTTTATCGGAGAGAATCTATCAAAGTGTCACCCACACCCTTTCATCGCTATGACTTGTGAGTCGGTAAGACATTATTGCTTTATTCCGATATGTTGAGTTACGCTGATGGATATGTGTATCAGTGTAACTTACGCTGAAAGTGCCTTTTTATTGTTTCGCCAAGAGACTAGAGTATCAGAGACTTATTTACTTTTCATCTCGATGTTTATTTCTTGTCGATGGTTATTGTTGCCTTTGTCCCCATAAGATATTCAGTGAGACTCTTGCCAATATATTTCATCAGTATGATATATTATCGGGGTAGCTTTTAAAGGATCACCCAATGATTACTAGTCATACCGATCGGTGTGACTGCTTAGTTCTCTTACCGATAAAAGGCCATCAGTATTACTTCACCTATCGGCAACTCTTACAAATCTCTTTCTGATCTTTACTCTCATGTCGATAGTAATTTTTCATTGATTTCTTATGTATCGACATAAGCAACACAAAGTCTTGTCGATATATTTAAATTTAAGTAATTTTGCATTACTTAGCCATGGACATCCTGTGGGATGCATCAATTTTTTACTATGGTTTTGGGATGTTTTATGATATTGCTCAAATATGGTGAGTTGAGAATACAGTAAAAATTTTAAATTTTTACTGTCGCAATAGTGGCTCTTTCTAGGATGTATACTCCCTATGAGTATAAGAAGGATTCAGATCTCCTGGGGAAGTAGACCACATGTTTTTATTTATTTGGGGTGATGATTTTATGAAAAATAGAAAAGGGGAGTGACAAATGATGGGGAACGGGAATGATTCCTAAACTATTGTGCATGGAATAAAATATTTTTGAGAATTGTTTGAGGGTTGTCCATGCATTGGCAACACTCAATCCTCCTCGTACATGTTTATGAAAAGAACTGCTTCAAGTATTACCCATGTACATGCAATTCCTGCTCTTCTCCAGACATATTCTGCAAGTAGTAAGAGTCATCACCTCCTTTGCTAGTTATAACAAAAGGACCTAACCATAGGGCTTCAAACTTTCCATGCTTCCCTTTGTCTTGACACCTTGCATTCCACATTAATACCAGATCATTTATTTCAAACTTTCTATCTTTGGCCTTTTTGTCAAAGAGATATTTTACTTGCGATTGTAAATTAATATTTTGCCTTTGAGCTAGTCTCCTTGTTTCATCAAGCTCTGGAAGATGTTCCAACCTCTCCTCCATTGGTTTAGGAATATTCAAGTCTTCCTGGAGAATAAATTTGTATACCGGTATAAGATTTTCCAATGGTAATCTTGCTTGGGTTCCATATACTAGCTCAAAAGGAGATCTTCCAATTGCTCTCTTTACAGTAATCCTATCAGCCCACACTGCCATTCTTAATTTTGAATCCCAGGCCTTTTTGTTTCTATCCAACATTCTTTTTATGATTTTTAGAAGGCTTTTGTTACTTGATTCTGCTTGTCCATTTGCCTGTGGATGATAGGGAGCGGCATAGGAGACATTGATGCCATGCGTACTGCAAAATCCTTTGAATTCATCTGATCTAAAACATATCCCATTATCTATAATTAATCTCACCGGGGTGCCAAATCTGAATATGATATTTTCCATTAGAAAGTTAATCACAACCTTACTTGTTGCCTGTTTAGTTGGGATCGCTTCCACCCATTTTGTAAAGTAATCAGTTGCTACTAAAATCCATCTGTGCCCCCCACTTGATTTCTCTGAAATTTCACCTATGAAATCAATACCCCACTGATAAAATGGAGCCTCAACTTGCATGGGTTTTAAGGGTAGTGCTCCCTGATACTTTAACTTTCCTGAGAATTTTTGGCATGCTTCACACTTCCTAGTGTAATGGTATGAATCATTAAAAACTTGAGGCCAATAGTATCCGGCCCTTAGGATCTTATGTGCTGTAGTCCTTGCTAAGAAATGGCCTCCACACATGCCCTCATGTAACTCCTTCATAATATGTTTTGATTGATATTTATCCAAGCACAATAGTAAAATCCCATCTCTATTTTTCTAGTAAAGATCCCCATTGATGAGTACATATTTTGAAGCTCTCAGTTTGAGTGTCCTCCTTTTGTTATCATCATACCCTTCAGGACACTTCATATGTTTTAGATAATATATTACATTAGCATACCATGGAGTATGCTCAATACTAGTACTTGCATTATCAACATCATTAGCACCACATATCTGGGAAGCTTCGAGATTACTTTTAGCCATCAACCTAGCAAGGCCTTGTCCTCTCACTAGTTTAGTGATCTGGATTTCAATATTGAATTCTAAATTCTATTGATCCGCCTGCATCTTCTACCAGTGACTTTGGTCTAGACCAATACATCCTTGACTGTAGCATTAGGTACATATGCTATGATTTTGGCTCCCACCAAGTATGGTCTAAAGGTTTTTACTGCTTTTACCAATGCATATGCCTATTTTTCAACAATGTCATACTTTAACTCTGCATTCTAAAGGGATTTGCTAAATAATGAGATGGGTTGTTCATATCCATCATTGTTTTTCTGTAATAGCACCGCTGCAACTGTATGGTAAGATGCAAATGAAAACAATTGGAATGGTTTATTGAAATCCAGGGATATCAAGACAGGAGCTTCTCTGATTGCTCTCTTAATAGTAGCAAATGCTTCTATTGTTTTTGTTGTCCATTTTACTTCTAAGTTTTTCTTTCGCATCCTTGATATAGGGCAAACAATTTCTGCAAAGTTAGATATAAACCTCCTAACAAAATTAATTTGTCCAAAAAATGACTGTATGGCTTTCACATTCTTAGGAATAGGGACTTGGTCAATTGCTTTTACCCTCTTCGAATCTATTTTCACTCCATCCTTAGAAACTATGTGGCCTAGTAATTTCCCTTCTGTCACTGCAAAATGGCACTTTTTAGGATTCAATGAAATCCCATATTCTAGGGCCCTGATAAATATTTGCTCCAAGTGTGTGCAATGATCCTCTGCCCTTTTAGAATATGCTGTCAAGTCATCTTGATACACTATCATAATTTCATTTATCAACTTGGAAAAAGCCACATCCATTGCTCTCTGGAAGGTTGCTCCAGCATTAGTGAGCCCAAATGGCATTCTCAAATATACATATGTTCCCCATGGAGTGGTGAATGCAGTCTTAAATTGTTCTAACTCCTTGACTTTTACCTAATTGTAACCCGAGAAGCCATCCATCATTGACAACAATTCACATCCAGTAACCTTTTGTAGTATCACCTCCATATTGGGGAGAGGATAATTATCCTTGAGAGAAGACATGTTTAAATTCCTGAAATCAACACATAATCTGATATCACCATTCTTTTTTCTGACAGGAACTAAATTAGATACCCAGGAGGAATGTTTGATAGGTTTAATGATAGCCCCATCCCTTAATTTTGTAAGTTCTTCTAACATTTTAGGAGCTAATGTAGGATTGATTGGCCTCTATTTTTTCCTGAATGGTTTAGCATCTGGTTTTAGTGGTATCTCATGTTGAAATAGATCCTCTCTATATGCCTTTAAATCATCATATGACCAAGCAAATACATGCCTAAACTTTCTGAGTAAGTTGATGATTATGCTCCTGATTTTTGGGTCAAGATTTCTTCCAATATACACATTCCTTGGGGTTGCTTGTGTCCCCAAATTGATCTCTTCAAGGTTATTCAGTGCCACTGGTGTATCTTTCATCTTAGATCTGTCATGTCCATTGAATGCCTTTTCCAAAGCTATAAGTCCCTTGGGTATATTATTTGTTTTTAACTGAACTATTTCTTGACCAAAAAGGGTTTCCTTCCCATCATGTTCCTCTACAAATGCATTGAAATCAATCTCTTGATTTTCATAATAATTAGCACAATGTAAGAAGTTGATTATATCTGCATCGTTATCAAACACTTGCGAGTTATGTATATTATCTAGGATGGTAGGTCTAGTTTTGAATTCAACCTCTGTAATTCCTCCTAATGTGACATCATCCCTCTTCAATGCGATATTTGCTAAAAAATCTTCCATAATGTTTTTAGACCTATCAACCCAGTTGATTGAAAAGGCATCAAACAATTCAATATTATCCCAAACTGCATTTATGTATTGTCTCAACCTTTTGTTTTTTGATAGGTATTTTTCTCTTACTTGGGAAATGACCAATTCAGAATCACCATAGACAGCTAACCTTTTTATTTTATGCTTAGTGGCTATGTTCAAACCAATGAGCAAAGCTTCATACTCAGCTACATTATTTGTGCATTCAAATGTCAATAGAAAAGAGTATTTGAAAGTTTTACCTCCTAGTGAAATGAAAACTACTCCAGCCCCATTTCCTATTTTGCTGCATGCACAATCAAAATACATCTTCCACACATCATTTCCTTCTTTCATAGATTCAGTGTGTATTGGATCAGTGTTACGCAATTCTGGTGTATTTTCTCCAACTTTGAAAACTCCTAAATCTGTATCACAAAAGAAATTTATTTGATGCCGATCCAATCTTTCTATAATATTGTCATACCTCACCTCTCGGCATAGCTTAATTTCTTTGCCTCCCACTGGTATGGTGGCATATGATAAGTCCAACTGAACATTCCCTCCTACCATTGCAACCCATTTCCTTGATAGAAGCATTCCATAATACGGTGGGATGTCAACCACAGTAATATCAATGTTATAAGTTGCTTTAGGGTGTGAGGCAAGCTTTATCTCCACATCCCTCATAATACCAACCACTGGGATAGATCTGTTATCCATTGCATAACACTGGCCAAATGTAGTATCAACCCACATTCCCAATTCTTTCATAACTGCTATAAGCATGATGTTCATGGCAGCACCTGAATCAATCATGCAATTCCTGACTATCCTATTCTTGATTAATAGTGTAGTGTAGAATGGGTCTACCTATGATGGATTTTTTGTCAGTGTATCACCAAGGTATACCTCAGGCATTTGGAATGTTTGTTGATGAACATTGTTTGTTGTGTTTTCATGTCCTTTATATTTTTGACTTGGTGTATCAGAAATCAACTTAACAACTGTGCTCCTATATTTATCTATCTTCATCATCTCTAGGAGTGGAACTGATATTTTTACCTGAGACACTGCATGAGCAATGTCAAAAGAATGGGCCATGGTCTGGTCATTCTTTACTGTTTTTGTGTTATCCTTTTCTTGATTTTGTAGATTTTCTTTCACTTTACCCTTATCACTTTTTTCTCGCTCTTTAGATGATGATTTTGTATTATTCTTTTTGTTATTCTGATCTTTTATAAACACACTCTTAGGAGTTCCTTGTTCAACATTAGTTGTTCTATTCCGTAAGTTGTAAGTGTTTCTAGCTTGAGCTATCGCAGCTACTATAAGAGCTTCTCTTTCATCCTCAGTAGGTTTTCTCCATTGACCATATGGCCGATTGTTATAACAAATAGGTTGCTCACAACTATCTTCCTGATCTGAGAACACTTCTTATTCTCCCATGTTGATATGATGCCTCTGGTTTCCTACATCATACTCATATCCTTCTTCCTCTGAAGAGGAGTAATCTTCAGTCACCATACATGGTGTATCCTTCATCATATTTATGGTGTGGTTATCTCTATTATAATTGTATAGCATCTCCTCTTGTTGTACTGATTTAGCCACCTCACAGTACTTAGGTAAATGTGGTAGATTACACACCAAACACCAAGGTTTATTTTCCACCATATGTGCCATGTTTCTTTTCAAGGGATCAGGGGTATCCTTGCCATAATGTGGCTTTCTGTTATTATCGATGGGTTTTCCATCTTTCTAATTTGTATTGTAGGGCATATCATGCAACCTAGGCCTTTCATGCCTATGTTGACCCTCTGGTTTAGTTTGTTGAACATTTGGGTTATGAGGATGTCTATGGTTGTCTCTCTTACTAACCATTCCTGCAGCCTTCCTATTGTTTTCAATGGTTAGGGCCACTTTCTGTGCTTCTGCCAGGGTTGCAGGACACCGATTTCTAAGCTCGTACCCTGTTTTGGGGTCAAATGCTTTCATATAAATACTCAGTGCTACAGGATCAGATAGCTTGGCTCCATGTGGTACCTTATTATGTAGCTTGGAAAATTTTAGGTTGAAATCTTATACTGATTCATTTTGATACTTCTGTATACTTATCAATTCATGTAATGCAAACACAGGGGCATATTGGTTACCATACTGGTCCTTAAATTGGTTATGGAAATCAATTATTGAACTGATTGAGGCATCAGGCAGGCTGTTAAACCAGTCTCTAGCATCTTCAGTGAGGGACATCATGAATAACCTCATTCTAATATCTTCCCAATCCATACCAATATCCTGCACGAAAGCATTGAAACTTCTAATATGATCTTCCACTGATATTGCATTGTTTCCAGTAAACTTGGGAACCATATTTCTCCAAGTACTATCCATAGGATATGGATACAACTGATATCCAGTTAAATTAAATTGGCTACATATATATGCAAGGTTTTGAGGTGGAAAGTTCAAGGGTGGTGGATTGGGATAGTAATTATATCCACTTGGTGGATGATGATATGCATATTGCTACTGTTAGTTCATGTGAGGATTCATGTAGGGATTTTGCGGTCTATAATATTGTTGACTAGGAGGTGGATAAGTATTTGCCATATGTTGAGATGCATTATGTATGGGAGGTGGTCTAGGGTTTTGGGGTATGGTATTTTGATGATTTCTAGATGCATGTGAATTTGAAATTCCACCCGCGTTTTGCTATGGAATTCTGGAATTGTTTCCCCTATATGGAGGTACATATTTTGGGGGGGCTGTTTCAGCTTTATTTCTGTTCTGTTGAATTTCTTGCTGCAATAACCCTTTCTCTTCCAGTATCTGGTACCTTTTGATTTCTTCCCGGAGCCTGAGCATTTCCTGTTGCTCTTCACTCATACCTTTTAGATTCTCTAAATTGTTATTTATTTCCTATTTTTCTGGATTAGCATTCATTCCTTGATTTGAGAATCCATATCCTATCCCTTCTCCCTGATGTAATGACATCTTGAAATCATGTTCAGCTTGGTTTCGATCAATATCCCTCATGACCTGTGCTTCATACTCACACTGTTCTTGAGGATCCAGTTTGTATCTTGCCAAAATATCATCAGTTGCTCCACCGAGATTCTCGTTTGAATTATGTAGAGGTGTGAACTTGTGAATTGAAATATTTTGGTCTGCATTATTCTCTTGGGTATCCAGATTATTATCTTGGTGAGAATAATTTGAAGTTCCATTTCTTTTGGAAGTGTTTCTAAGTGGTGGAGATGACTGCAATTTCTTTCCTTCCATCTTAGATCTCCTACCATCCATTTGATATTAATTTCTTTGTTATAACTGTAACTAGAGTCGCCACCTATTTAGTAAATAGGAAAAGTTTGTGTTTTATCTTTAGGGGTTCTTGTTTCCAGCAAAGTTACCAAATCAAAGTTTCTAAAATAACTCTATAAAAGGAATGATTAGTTTCTAAGGTCTTTTATTTAAGTCCCTAGTAGAGTCGCCAATTTGTTAGGTCTCAAAAATGTAGGTTGTTGATCCTAAGAGGATGCTAGGCTCTATGCTTAGATTTGCAACGTTTTTGAACTAACTTGACGAAATCAACCTTCAAGGTTTAGTGATTTCCTACACTTCAGGTCCTGCTACACCTAGGTGGGTGAACCTTGCGAATTAAAGTAAACTAATTGTAAATGTATTGACTAATTAAATCTATCTACAATGGCAAAGGGTGTAAGATAGATGAAAAGCTTGTTATCTGATTATATCTAATGTCTAGTGAATGGTTTGGTAGAAATTGTATAAGTAATATCAAGGTGAAAAAGGATTTTAAAATGATGATTTTGAATAAGACCAGTGCTTTATTGGGTAACAGAGTCGAATGAAGGACCAAGACTACTAGCTTATAATGGGTACTAATTCTAATTGTTTGGCACAACTTTAGTTTATAACTTGTATAAACGTGCAAGGGAATGACTGACAAACTCTTCTTGATAATCCAACCAATATAATCAGATATCTTATAATTCACCAGAAGGTATTTTAATCCTTACTTGAAGGAACCAATTGAAATGAATGAGCAAGAATAACAGATAATATTGTCTTGGAGAGAGAATGGCAATCCTAATTATATGGCTCTACTTAGTAATCCAAACTTAATACTTCCAGGCTACTGTGACTGATCAGAAGGATTTAATTCCTCAAATGGAAACCAATTTACTCAATCACACAGATACAGCAAATGTGTATTGACAAATTAAATATATGCTTGATATATTAATTTGAATAACAGGGAAATATAGGACTGGAGACAACCACAGAATTGAGTAACTATAACAAACAATTGATACCAAGATAGAACCACTGAATCAGAGAACTTCAATCTACTACTTCAATTAAAACATGCAACATAGTCTTTCTAAAACATTGTAAAGTATATATATGTATATCTATTCTACTGCTGATGATCTTTCAGCACCAATTGTTTGAACTTATATAGGTATTTCTATGAAGAGACATAACTCTTCAATAAATCCTTTTGGGATTTTGACAAAATTAACAACCACTACATAACTATGATTAGGCTGTATTCAGCCATAAGTAAATTTTAGCCAAATGGTCCAAGCACTCTTGATCTCGATGGGAATCAGTAAGCTCAATGGCACTTCTTGTAATTATTTCAATTGTGACCATCTTTTCCAGGTGTTTGCAAGCTTCTCCATATGCAGAATTCCTATCTTTAAGAGCTCCCATAGCCTCGTGTAATATAGTTTGACAATCAACATGCCACTCTTCTTTGCTTTTTAATTCTCCATCACTCTTAAATAAAGCGGGCACTCCTGCATTAGAAGCTTTAGCACCTTCCTTAGCATCACTTTTGAGTTGATTGTAGTATTTCTAATGTTGCTCAATCAATGCTTTAGTATTGGAGATACCTGCACTGTCAGAAGCATCTTTACTTTGTATCTCATTCAAATTCTCCTGCATTCTCTATTCGAGCCTTTCATGTTCTTTAATTGCTTTGTAATTCTGAGAGTAATTATCCCAAAATAGATTGAACCAGTGTATCATGTTTGCATGTCTGCTCTATAGCACAGTGACAAGTGTATCTATTTGAATTTGCAATGCCTGATCTGGGGATAATGCTTGAATGCCTTGTGAGCTTTCTCCCTGAGTCAATCTCTTTGTTGATTGCCCCAAAGTACTCTTAACTGTATCCTTCAAGTAGTCATTTTCTTTTGTTAATCTTTCACAGCTCGATTTATATGCATCCCTTTCCTTGATCAACACTTGAGCTTGTGCTTTGTTTAATTTTGCAATATTGATGCCAATGTCTGCTGTGATCAGAGGGTCAGTTTCCCCTGCTTTTAAAGTCATGATATGGTCGAAAGCCTTTTCAGTATCTATGATGGCTGTCTTCTTATGGGGAGGATATAGCGCCCATATCATCAATGAATTTTCATCATTATTGTATCTTGTACCCATATATACTTCATTAACTCCCTCTGGGGTGAGTTTATACTTATTATCTGCACTATTTAGAAAACTATCAAAAACCAAAGCAGAATTCAAGTCAAGACCAGGAAAAATCATAACTCCTGTTTCTTTAAGCAATTGTCTACCCCTGCTAGTAGTCATATCCTGCATCTCTTTCTCTACTGTTACTTTCAGCATATCTAACAATTGTTTTTCATTATCAGCAGAGACATCATCCACTGATTCTCTAATTTATTTTCCTTTGCATTTGTACAAAAATGACTTAAATTCTTTTGAGTGAATAAATTTATCATCAGAAATGAAAGAATCATAGGCTATTTGACGTGGATCCTCATCAGCAGACCCTTCCTCATCATGTATTACAACAGGAGGCTGATATTGTAGCATTTTCCTTTTGAACATTTCTACTATTTTGTCCTATGGCTCTTCTTGCTCTATCTGTCCTTCAATTTTAGAGGATACAACCTTAATCTCTGTTAGCTACTTTTTCTTCTCACTTAGATCCCTTTTATACTTTTCTATCACCAACTCCACCTCAGCCTCTTCTGAATTTCTAATAACATCATCATGTGGATAAGGTATGTGCATGTACCCACTGAGATTTTGTTTTCTTCGTGCAGAATCAATAAAACCTTCAGGGTCAAACCCTTTCCTTGCCTCAACACTCCTCATATTATAATGCATCAACTTATCCATAATGAGATTATAACCCTCTTTTGACACCACAGTAAAATCTCCAAAACATAAAGTACTGGGCATAAAGGATTGTTTATCATGTGAGCTCAAATGCATTACATTTGAGCAATGCATCTGCCTAATTATCTCTAAATAAGCAATTCTGTCAGGGACAGTTTTGGGCAATATGAATGGAGTGTCTTCAAAACCATATACTCTTATCATAGTAGCATCTTCAAAACAATACCAGTCTCCCCAATTATGAGTGACAGTAGGGGGGCCACCAAAATCTTTTGGCCTGAGGAACCTTTTTATCTCAATTGAGATTGAGTATTCTCAAGGGTGGTTGAAATATCTGTACAATACTTTTACACAGTGTTCTTCAAATTGGGCATAACTGGAATGGACATATCTACTGTCCCATATTCTAGTCCACATTTGTATTGGCAATTTTTCCCCCCTCTTATCTGCAGCAACAACTTTAAGTTCACTTTGCCATAACCCTACTTCCTGGCCGAAATACAACACCATGTGCATAAGCCAGAATCTATTCTATTAGCAATATAGGCAGCATAGTCAAACTACCTAGCATTATGACATTGAATGTCAATAGCTATAACCATTAGAGAGATGGTCATGAACTCAGGGACCTCTGAACCAAGGATTTGGCCCACAGAATAATAAGTGTGCTGTATATATGGTTCAAATATAGCTACATGAAAAGGAGGACCATCATTTTCAGTTAGAGGCATCACTTCTCCTTCAACTGTGGGCCTATGAATGGGCAACCTCCATCCATTGTAGGTTGTGTCCATTCTCCAATATTCCCTCTCCAGGTCTTTATAAATAATAGGGATAGTGCACAAATCATCTAGATTAAACACTTCACAAATGGCATTTCTTGACAAATGTACAATTGGCTCCCCCTGTGGGTTGCATATAGCTTTCAGGCTTGGGCTATATTGTTGGGCAAGTAGTTAGAGGAGTTTGACATTCAGGAATACATTAGGCACGACCAATTTTCCCAAATTCAAGTGCCATGGGTTTGACACAGGAGCATTCTTGATCCTTCTATTATAATGGAATCTAAAAAGCTCATATCCTCTGATTGGGGTCTAGATATCGCCCAAGCACTTACATTTATCTTCTAATTTTTTGACTTCTACCCTAAGCTGAGCAGATCTTCTGGCCTTGGGAGTTGACCCAGGCAATTGATCAATTAAGTCCTGATTGAGTTTTCTGTCTTTTATTTTTTCTTCAGGGGTTTGATCAGTTTTTTGTTTATTAGATTTACTAGTTTCCCCTTGTGATTTTCTACCTTTTCCCTTTCCCGGAGTATCCATATTCAAATTTTGGCAGAAAATTCAAACATAGGTTATACACAATGGTTCGTATGTAAGTACCTGTTGTTCTGCGGCTGTGATTGAAATCCTTTGCTTGCGCTTCAAGAATTCCTCTATATTCTCTTTTTAGACAACTCTGTCAATTGTAATTATAATGATCTTAAAAGATTTCATCGCCGTCTGCATTTAATTATCTGATCAATTCAATGTTGTTCATCGCTGTGAAATGTCACATCGCCATAACTCCTGTCATCGGCATGATTTTCAAAATGTCTGGGCGACCTTAATATCTCCTCATGGCGCGAACAATCAATCGGCGTGACCCCTCAATTGTATTCCCGATGCTATGTTGAGTCATATCTTAAGTGGGCGTGACCATCGGTATGACTTCTTTCATCGCCGTGTGTTTTAGATTTCCCTCCGATATAGTGAGTCCTACCAATATGACAATCGGTGAGGGTCTCACCGACATGTGTGACAACAATTTGTTATCAGGGAGATCAATACCATCGGGATAATATATTTATGTTTCCCTGAGCTTCGTCGTCTTCCCGATAATCTTCTATATTCTGGATCGGAATGACTATCTTGATATCTCACCGATATGGTTAAAACTTCTTATCAACGGGTGTGACTTTATTTCCATCAGAGTGAGATATACCATTGGGGTAATTCTTTTTAGATCACCCGATCACAATTATCTCCCCGATGGCTACTTTACATTCTTTATTGGAGAGAATCTATCAAAGTGTCACCGACACCCTTTCATTGCTATGACTTGTGAGATGGTAAGACATGATTGCTTTATTCTGATATGTTGAGTTACGCCGATGGATATGTGTATCGGTGTAACTTACGCCAAAAGTGCCTTTTAATTGTTTCACCAAGAGACTGGAGTATCGGAGACTTATTTACTTTTCATCCCGATGTTTATTTCTTGCCGATGGTTATTGTTGCCTTTGTCCCCGTAAGATATTCGGTAAGACTCTTGCTGATATATTTCATCGGTATGATATATATCGTCGGGGTAGCTTTTAAAGGATCACCCGATGATTACTAGTCATACCGATCGGTGTGACTGCTTAGTTCTCTTACTGATAAAAGGCCATCGGTATTACTTCTCCTATCAGTAACTCTTACAAATCTCTTTCCGATCTTTATTCTCACGCCGATAGTAATTTTTCATTGATTTCTTATGTATCAGCATAAGCAACACAAAGTCTTGCCGATATATTTAAATTTAAGTAATTTTGCATTACTTAGCCATGGACATCTTGTGGGATGCATCAATTTTTTACTATGGTTTTGGGATGTTTTATGATATTGCTCAAATATGGTGAGTTGAGAATTCAGTAAAAATTTTAAATTTTTACTGTCCCAATACCCTCTATGCTTTGGGTGCTTTGCGCGTGTTTTGACGAGTACTAACTTGCACGGGTTTTGGAGGCATCCGACCTCTATTGATTTTCAAGTCAGTCGGTTAAGATTCTAGCGCAAATCCTACCGATGTAATTTTTTCATTGCGTTTGCGCTAAATTTGGCAATGTCTGATTTGCACAAGTTTTGGTTGCTACCGAAGAAGTTGGTGGGAGGGTATCGCAGCGCAGGTCAGAAGGGGTCTCTTTTAGCGCAAAGTTGAGGTATTGTTTCTAGCGGGATTTCAGGAGGCTTCTGACTTTGCGGAGGAAGGCATCCGACCAAGTCAGAGACATGGTCTTTTAGTGCTAAGTCAGAGTGAGGGATTTTCAGTGCAAAGGACAACTTCATGGCTTGCGGGGTTTTTAGGATCTTTCAACCAAGTTGGAGAAATGTGTTTTGGGCACATAGGTCGGACAAGGTCATTTTTAGCACTGGATTGATCTGAATGTGTGGTGCGGGTTTTGGAGGTCTCCGACCAACCAAATGGTGGTTCATTTTGCAGGTCGGTTGAACCTTGTTTTAGCGCCAAGACCTGAGGTTTTACACGATTTTGCCTAAGTTTTTGGGTTTTTTAACCTTCTTCAATGATCCATTCACATTCTCTATAGAGGATCTAAGCAGGGGTTTCAAAATGAAAATCTATGATCTCGTACGGAAACCCTAGCCCAAAACCCTACTCAATGTTCATTTTTAAAAAGATTTGGCATTTTTAACTAACCCTAACTGTTTGCACATGGAAGGTTAAAGAACAGGGTTAAAACCCTACCTGGTAGATGCGATGGCGTGTTTGGTTTGCATAGGCAGGTTGCGGGTTCGAGTTTGAGGTAGATCAATAGCAAGAACGACGCTAAAAAAAAATCCCATTTGAATGAATGCAAATGATTAAAAAAAATGGATGGTTTCTCCCTTGTATCTCCCGGTGAATTCACCATTAATGCGCAGGCGTATGACCTGCCAGTTTTAGGGTTTGCACAATTTTCTCTGAGCTCAGACTTGGCGGGGAAATTAGATGGGTCAGACCTGGTCAGACAAGAATCCATTCAGCGCTGAGTTTGGTTGGCATAGTTTGTGGGTGTTTGAAGTTCATCCAACTTGCGTGGGATTTGGAGTTGTCCGACTTAGTCAGTGATCACTAGATTTAGTGCAAGTCGAAGAAGGTCAATTCTAGCGTAGAAGTCCATTGAAGGGGAAATCATCGCTAAAGTTGGTAACAATAGTTTTTAGCGCCATGTCAGTTGGAAGATAATCCAACGCAAAGGTCGGACAGATAGGAATTTAGCGCTAAGGTCAGACAAGTGAGAATTCAGCGCAAAGGTCGGTTGAAGGGAAATCTAGTGCAAAAGGTCATTCCAAGGCCTTTAGAAGGAAAATAAGAATTCAACCTAGCAAATTTTGAAGTGATTTTTCAATACCATATTTCAATCAAGGTCAAAATACACCTTGGCCACTCAATCACTTAGGAGATGAAAAGATCCAATGACCTAAGCCAAATCAAAAGAGGGGGTCCCCATTTTTGAATGGGGTTGTATGCGAGGCACAACAAATGGCGACTCTGCTAGGGAATGCTACCGAGGATTCCAATGATAAATGTTCAGTTTGAACCCAAAATCTTTGTGTTACCCACATATTAAACAAAAAAGCAAGGTATCTTATCAAAGAATTTAAGATCACTAACCAGTGCAAATATCCACATCCTAAAAACTTGAGTGTGTGCAATTGTATTCATTCCCATCCTTCAGCAACTAAGTTCACCCAAGATCCCCTGAGACAAGCTAGAGAGCTGAAATCATTCTTCCACCAGAAAATGCTCAAATTTTGAAATGTGTTGAGCTTTGAAATGGATTAATGACCAGTAAATTTTTTGGTATGATGATATTTGATGTTAATGATTTCTAGTAGGACCTTTTGTAAGTATTTTGCAATTTGGTAGTTTCTTTATTTGCACTGTGATGGGTCTAGTGTTGAAAAACACCTTTTATTTTACCCAATATAGGCTAGCAACACTTAGTGTCACCCGCCTTTTTCTTGATTGATAGCGCATGTGGTAGAAGAAGAAGTCAACCCCTTTTACTTGACACAAGATCACCTAGACTCGCCTAGCTACTTCAAGATTATTTAGAGTGTGAGAGATATATGGTTAGAAAATACTTTAGGTGCACCAACTAATAACTCATTTCCAATGAACAGACACCATACCCCTTGGCATAACCGTGGAGCCCATAACAAAACCAAGTGGAAACCTTGGCTTCTCGAAGGAAGTCTCATGATTATTCACCCATCAAAGAAGCACTTGTAGGTCTGCACAACTGCCACCACATCAAAAACAAAGACCTCGCCGAAAAACAAGCAAAAGGACAACTAATCTAAGCAAAGCACCTAACAACTAAGGAAAGCAAAGGTAAGAAATGAAACTAAACCAAAGGAAACCTAAACTAACCAAAGCAAACAAACCCCTAACTATGTACACTAAGATGAGGCATGACTGCCTCTCAGGCCTAGAAGTAGTGCTTTAGGAACTGGCCATTGACAGGCAGTGGTAGCTCCTCACCAGTAAGGCTCTTGAGTTAGTATGTATTGTATCCAAGGATCTCATAGATCTGATAGGGACCCAACCAAAGTTATCAAACTTACCATGGTCTCCTTTCTTCTCATGTGCTTTATCCCAATATAGGACCAAATAAAAAATGCGGAAGGCTTTGACCTTGGCTTTTTTGTCGAACCATCGTTTTACGACTCCCTAATGTTTGACAAAGTTTTCTATGGCAGCATCACGTTTCTCTTCAAGATGCAGTAATTGAGCCAACCTAGAGGATAAGTGATCATCAGCTTCAAGGTAGTCTTGCATGAATTGAAGTACCGGGATTCTCAAATGGATCAGAAAAATAGGTTCAATCCCATAGACTAGGTGATAAGGAGATGTGTTTAAGGCTGCTTTATGCCAGATTCTGTTAGCCCATAAAGCGAACCGAAGCTGGGAATGCTAGTCTCTGAGGTTTTTGTCCAATAGTTTCTTAATGACCTTGAGCAGGTTTTTGTTCGTTGATTCAGCTACCCCATTCCCTTGTGGATAGTAATTAGATGAGAACTTGAGAGTAATCCCATAATCAAATGCCCAATTAGAAAAATGTAATGATGAAAAGGCAGAGCCATTATCACAAACTAAAGCAAATGGACAACCAAATCTAGTGATAATATGCCTTTCAATGAATCCAATAACTACCTCTGTGGTGCATTACTTACAAGCTATTGCTTCAAACCATCGAGTGCAGTAATCAGTAGCAGTCAGAATATACCTGTGGTCTGCAGAGGAAGGCGGATCGATCATACCGATAAAGTCAAGGCCCCACTGAGCAAATGGTCGTACCTCCACTACTGGTTGCAAAGGCATGGCTGCGTGTCATTCTCTGTGTGTGGCAGTTTGGCATATATGACAGGTTCTTACATGTGAATATGTGTCCTTGAACAAGGTTGGCTAGTAGTATCCGGCACAAAGAACCTGATTGCTGTTGAGTGCGCTGACCCATGACCTATCCTGAATCTCTTGTGGAAACTGGTTAACACCTGATTGACTTCTGACTTGTCCAAGCACCTTAGATAGATGCCTTCGTGATTCTTCTTATAAAGGACTGATCCTTTTATCATGTAACTATTGCTTTTTAGTTTAAGCACTCTCCTTTGCACTGAATTCAGCTGTAGTGGACAGCGCTAATTGAGTAAATAAAATATGACATCTCCGTACCACTCATCTTTTGAAACATCTTCTAATAGGTACTGCTGAGAGACTAGGTCTGGTCCCACTTCAGCCATTATTCTAGTCAAGGCCTGACCTCTTACCAATTTCATAGGTTGAATGTCTATGTCAAATTCTTGCAGTATGGTGACCCACTTCCCTCTTCTTTCTCCTAATTCACTCTGCATCAGTAATGCTTTGACTGCTGCATCTGGGACTATGGCAATCACTTGACTTCTTAAGATGTAATGATGGAATTTTTTAACTGCCTTTACCAGAGCGTATGCTTGTTTTTCCACATTGGGATACCTCAGCTTTGCATCTTTCAATGGGGTGCTCATGAAAGCAATGGGCCTTTCATCATCAATTGATCTCTTTTGCATCAACATCGCGGCACAAGTATGCTCGGAAGCAAATGAATATATGTGAAATGGCAAAGCATAATTAAGACTCACCAAGACAGGTGCATTGGATATAGCTTGTTTAATTTCTGCGAAGGCAGCCTTGGCTTCTGGAGTCCAGTCCATTTTAGTGTCTTTCTTCAACATGGCATTGAGAGGTTGAACAATCTCAACAAACCCCGTAATGAATTTACGTATGAAATTGATCTTACCAAAGTATGACTTAAGTTCGTTCTTACTGGCTGGGGGAGGTATTTTGAGTATTGCTTGGATCCAGTCCAAGTCTATAGATATTCCTTGCTCAGATATTACATGTCCCAGCAACTTCCCCTCGATTACTCCAAAAATGCACTTCTTGGGGTTGAGTGATATACCATAATCCTTGCATCGCTGCAACACCTTTCTCAGATCTGCTACATGATCCTCTCGCCTTTTTGAGAATACTGTGAGGTCATCAATGTAGATGATAATACATTTTCCAACCAACCCTTTAAAAGCAACATCCATCACACGTTGAAAAGTTGCACCAGCATTTATTAAACCAAATGGCATGCGACGGTATGCATAGATGCCCCATTTACAGGTGAAGGACATCTTCAATCTGTCTTCATATTCTACCATCCCCTGGTTATAACCAGAATATCCGTCCAAGAATGACATCATCTGGGACCCATTAACAATCTATAATACTTCGTCCAAGGAGGGTAGTGGGTAATTATCCTTTTCAGACGCCCTGTTTAAATTACAAAAGTCAACACAAATCCTGATCTCTCCATTTTTCTTTTGGACCGGAACTAAATTTGCTACCCATGCAGAATGTTTGACTGGAAATATTATCTTGGCTAACAGCAGCTTCTAAACTTCTTTAAAAATCAGTGGTTCCAGCAGAGCATTCACTGGCCTCTACCTTTGTTTGAATGGCTTTGCTCCCGGCTTCAACGGGATGGTGTACATGATGATTGAGGTGTTGTAAGTCTTTATATCTTCATAGCTCCATGCTATAACCTCATGGTAATTGATGCAGAGGCATCCACACTAAACCCTTGACATACAGCATGTATGTCCGCAACCCTTCATCATCATCATCATATTTCCCTTAACACTGTCAGCATCATCATATTTTCTCTGCCGACTGATATCCTCCTGCAGACAAACCTTCGACCTCTCGTCTGTCAGCAGCATCATCATATCCGGCTATCGACAGCATCATCATATTCGGCAAGCGCAAACATCCTCCCGACGTTCACTATTCATCTTACCACCAACCTCTTTCTTCATCATCATGATGTTCAACATCATGTTCATCAGCAGGATATAGAACATCCGGTTCCTCCCATATATCCTGATGACGACAACCTCAGGCACCTTTCCTTCGATGCTTACGTCACCCCGATATCCTAATGACGATTATCCTGATGACGATGACGTCACATGCAGCTCCTTCAATATCCTGCTGCCCCGATATCCTGATGACGATTATCCTGATGATGATGACGTCACATGCAGTTCCTTCAATATCCTGCTGTCGGCCAAACTTAACATGATCGGCCCGCGATGGTTTTATCAACCCGATCTTCTACCTTATGCCGATACGCTCCTCCTCGGTAACACCTGATGATGATCACCCCAATGCACATTCACTTTATGCAAACGATTGCATCATGCTCATCTCCATCTACTCGGACGACACCGAAGTAACTGCAGGATATACACAGAAATATCCTGATGATGCCGTTGTGACGAATTTCCAACCTTAGCAAATTTCGATCCGCCGAACCCCCTGAGGTGACCCGATCCGCTTCCTGGACAACCTTCCAAACTCTAACAACCAGCACGACCTAGCACATACCCATGCTAGGGTTCTCAACACCTCTCGACTGCGATCCTGCAAACATGCACATGAACAAACAGAAAATGCAAACTAAATCCTAATCTACTGTACATAGCCATTCCACCGATTCGACGAATCAACCGGTGGAATGGATCAGCGAATCCATGAAACCACCAGAACAGCAAATCGATCACACAGTGGAGATCAAACAGAAAATGAACACAAACAGGATCTTTATTGATTTCAAAAGATGCAAATACAGTACTCTGTCTCACTTCCTGCAATCTAACTTCTCAACATCTATCTCTCAATCTGTCTCAAGACCAACCGATCCCCATGCATAAATAGGATCTCTTGCGAGTACTACCGACCCGACTCCAAGCTGCTGGGAGCTTCCAAGCGGCTGGGAGGATCCAACTGAACACACAGCATAACAGTTGTCCTAACAAACTATCTAAAAATAGTAAAGTATGGTCAACATGACCTTATTACATGCATTGGTCTTATAAGACCTTCTTGGAAACATTAACCAGACCTAAAACAAACTAACTGCCTCATGGAGGCCAGCTGTCAGGTAGGTGCTCCTACACCATACTCCCCAATAGAAAAGAACTCATGTCCCATGAGTTAGGTTGTGGAAGTCCTCCACCTTTACACTTTGTCATGTCAGTGTTCTGACCTGTTCCAGCTCTGTCCTCTGCTGGCTCTCGGCTGCTCCAAGACTTCTGAACTGTAACTTGCTTTCGTGCAAGTAAATCCTCATGCCTGTTAATGTAGGCCCTTCTCTCACATACCTTGTGTTTGTCAGGTTGTCTGACTAGAACCTCTGTCTGAACTGCCTCTTGAACTGCTGTACTGTTCAACTCTGTCTTTCTTTCAACTTTTATAGGACAAACAATAGTCCCAACTATGACAACATCCTTGTCATTCCTCTCAACTGGTTGCTGTTTGCAAACCTGTTGCTGAATCTGTTGCTGACCTCTGTCAGTCACAACTGTAACTTTCTTCAAACTGTTGTCCTTAACAACTTCTTTCCCTGCAGTGTCCTCAACTGCCTTTATGCCTGCTCCAATAGGCTTCTGCACAAATTCCTTCTTTCCCACTAAAATGATTTTGGCTGCCCCCTGTGCTGCAGCATTTTCCTGCAATGGCATTAACATAATAGTCTTCCCATCTTTCTTGATGGTGTAGGTATTAGCATACCCATCATACAGTACCCTCCTATCAAATTGCCATGGTCTACCCAACAGTAGGTGACAACATTCCATGCGCAAAATGTCACACAAAACTCTATCATGATATGCTCCAATCTGAAAATCCACATATGCCTGTTCATAGACAAAAAGTGATTGACTATCACTCACCCAAGATGCCTTGTAAGGGTGATGGTGTGGAATCCTTCCCAAATTCAGTTTATCCACCATTTCCTGAGATACCATGTTGTCTCTTGAACCAGTATCAATGACAACCTTACATACTTTACCTTTGCTCTTGCATGTGGTTTTGAAAAGAGCTCTTCTTTGCATCATATCCTTTGATGCCTGCAAACTAATTCTCCTTAGCATCAATGCTTCTCCCTCCTCAGGATATCCATAACCGTCAGGATCCCTATCTCCTTGATAAGTGTTTGAACTCTGCACACTTTGCTCTACTTTCTCTTCTTGCACAAGTTGTACTCTCTTGTCATTCGTTCTATCATTTCTGGATGATGAACCTTTGCTTTCTGGACATTTGAAAAATGGATGACCAAACTCACCACAGGTGTAACACTTTCCTGAAAATGTAGTAGAACCTCTACCACTTCCAAATCTGCCTCTATTACCTTTCCATCCACCTCTGAAATCAGACTGTCCCTGTCCTTTACCAGTGTCTTCTTGACCCTCATTGGTTTGCCTTGTTGTAGGGGCTAATCCTCTTCCCCTCATATTGTTGCCTCTTCCTCTCATGGACTTATCTTGTCCCCTATTCATCTTTTCTTCAATCCTGATTGCCATTTGGTAACAATCCTCCACACTCTTAGGGTTAGCTAAAACAAACTCATCCTGTATGTTCAATCTCAAACCAGCCAAGTACCTAGCCACCTTTTCTACCTCATTCTCATGATGACCAGATCTCATACTCAATTTATAAAACACCTCAGTATATGCCTTCACATCCATTTCCTTCTGCCTTAAAAATTGCAGCTTCTTAAACATCTGAATTTCATAATCCTTAGGCAAGAATTTACCTTTGATCCTTGCTACCATTTTATCCCATGAAGTGATCTTTGACTTCCCTTGTTTCCTTCTCTCGGATTGTACATAATCCCACCATACCAAAGCATGACCTCCTAACTTGGTCTTTGCAATCTTTACCTTCTGATCCTCAGCAACATCTTCACATTCAAAGTGATTATCAAGTGCAGCAATCCAATCCAGTAACTCATCTTCATTCAAACTTCCATTATACTTGGAAACATCAACCTTTACCTTAGGTTTATCACTCTGCACTGCCTTTAATAGTTTTGCAAATCTCTGGTCTTCAGCATCCAGATCTTCAGCTACCTCTTCATACTCTTCAACAGTATCTTCATCTTCTTCAGATTCACTGTCTTCCACTTCCCTCTTTTTGTTCTTTTCCAGGGCTACAAGCCTGGCTTGAAGTGCTTCAGCAAGCTCCTTAATCTTCCTCATCTCTCTGGCATGTTTTTCCTTCATCTCCTGCAATTCCCTTGCAGTACCACTACCTTTCGGAGGCATTTTGTCAACCTCTCACTCCTCTACCTCTGTCCTTTCAGTGACAGAATCAACTCTACCTCTGCCCTTTCGGTGACAGAACCAACACACAACAGCCCAGACCTTTTGCTGAGCTCTGATACCACTATGATGTAGAGGCATCCACACTAAACCCTTGACATACAGCATGTATGTCCGCAACCCTTCATCATCATCATCATATTTCCCTTAACACTGTCAGCATCATCATATTTTCTCTGCCGACCGATATCCTCCTGCAGACAAACCTTCGATCTCTCGTCTGTCAGCAGCATCATCATATCTGGCTATCGGCAGCATCATCATATTCGGCAAGCGCAAACATCCTCCTGACGTTCACTGTTCATCTTACCGCCAACCTCTTTCTTCATCATCATGATTTTCAACATCATGTTCATCAGCAGGATATAGAACATCCGATTCCTCCCATATTTCCTGATGACGACAACCTCAGGCACCTTTCCTTCGATGCTTACGTCACCCCGATATCCTGATGACGATGACGTCACATGCAGCTCCTTCAATATCCTGCTGCCCCGATATCCTGATGACGATTATCCTGATGATGATGACGTCACATGCAGTTCCTTCAATACCCTGCTGTCGGCCAAACTTAACATGATCGGCCCGCGATGGTTTTATCAACCCGATCTTCTACCTTATGCCGATACGCTCCTCCTTGGTAACACCTGATGATGATCACCCCAATGCACATTCACTTTATGAAAACGATTGCATCATGCTCATCTCCATCTACTCGGATGACACCGAAGTAACTGCAGGATATACACAGAAATATCCTGATGATGCCGTTGTGACGAATTTCCAACCTTAGCGAATTTCGATCCGCCGAATCCCCTGAGGTGACCCGATCCGCTTCCTGGACAACCTTCCAGACTCTAACAACCAGCAGGACCTAGCACATACCCATGCTAGGGTTCTCAACACCTCTCGACTGCGATCCTGCAAACATGCACATGAACAAACAGAAAATGCAAACTAAATCCTAATCTACTGTACATAGCCATTCCACCGATTCGACGAATCAACCGGTGGAATGGATCAGCGAATCCATGAAACCACCAGAACAGCAAATCGATCACACAGTGGAGATCAAACAGAAAATGAACACAAACAGGATCTTTATTGATTTCAAAAGATGCAAATACAGTACTCTGTCTCACTTCCTGCAATCTAACTTCTCAACATCTATCTCTCAATCTGTCTCAAGACCAACCGATCCCCATGCATAAATAGGATCTCTTGCGAGTACTACCGACCCGACTCCAAGCGGCTGGGAGCTTCCAAGCGGCTGGGAGGATCCAACCGAACACACAGCATAACAGCTGTCCTAACAAACTATCTAAAAATAGTAAAGTATGGTCAACATGACCTTATTACATGCATTGGTCTTATAAGACCTTCTTGGAAACATTAACCAGACCTAAAACAAACTAACTGCCTCATGGAGGCCAGCTGTCAGGTAGGTGCTCTGATACCACTACGATGCAGAGGCATCCACACTAAACCCTTGACATACAGCATGTATGTCCGCAACCCTTCATCATCATCATCATATTTCCCTTAACATTGTCAGCATCATCATATTTTCTTTGCCGACCGATATCCTCCTGCAGACAAACCTTCGACCTCTCGTCTGTCAGCAGCATCATCATATCTGGCTATCGGCAGCATCATCATATTCGGCAAGCGCAAACATCCTCGTGACGTTCACTGTTCATCTTACCGCCAACCTCTTTCTTCATCATCATGATGTTCAACATCATGTTCATTAGCAGGATATAGAACATCCGGTTCCTCCCATATATCCTGATGACGACAACCTCAGGCACCTTTCCTTCGATGCTTATGTCACCCCGATATCCTGATGACGATGACGTCACATGCAGCTCCTTCAATATCCTGCTGCCCCGATATCCTGATGACGATTATCCTGATGATGATGACGTCACATGCAGTTCCTTCAATATCCTGCTGTCGGCCAAACTTAACATGATCGGCCCGCGATGGTTTTATCAACCCGATCTTCTACCTTATGCCGATACGCTCCTCCTCGGTAACACCTGATGATGATCACCCCAATGCACATTCACTTTATGCAAACGATTGCATCATGCTCATCTCCATCTACTCGGACGACACCGAAGTAACTGCAGGATATACACAGAAATATCCTGATGATGCCGTTGTGACGAATTTCCAACCTTAGCGAATTTTGATCCTCCGAACCCCCTGAGGTGACCCGATCCGCTTCCTGGACAACCTTCTAGACTCTAACAACCAGCAGGACCTAGCACATACCCATGCTAGGGTTCTCAACACCTCTCGACTGTGATCCTGCAAACATGCACATGAACAAACAGAAAATGCAAACTAAATCCTAATCTACTGTACATAGCCATTCCACCGATTCGATGAATCAACCGGTGGAATGGATCAGCGAATCCATGAAACCACCAGAACAGCAAATCGATCACACAGTGGAGATCAAACAGAAAATGAACACAAACAGGATCTTTATTGATTTCAAAAGATGCAAATACAGAACTCTGTCTCACTTCCTGCAATCTAACTTCTCAACATCTATCTCTCAATCTGTCTCAAGACCAATCGATCCCCATGCATAAATAGGATCTCTTGCGAGTACTACCGACCCGACTCCAAGCGGCTGGGAGCTTCCAAGCGGCTGGGAGGATCCAACCGAACACACAGCATAACAGCTGTCCTAACAAACTATCTAAAAATAGTAAAGTATGGTCAACATGACCTTATTACATGCATTGGTCTTATAAGACCTTCTTGGAAACATTAACCAGACCTAAAACAAACTAACTGCCTCATGGAGGCCAGCTGTCAGGTAGGTGCTCCTGCACCAGTAATCCCTTAATGCATGTATGATTCTTGTCTTTTCTTCTTTGGTACTAGCTTTCCCAATGAACACATTCTTCACGTTTTCTTTAGTTCCCAAGTTAAACGGTTCACACTTTCCTCCTAGAGACTCCCCTTCTTTTCTTTGAGTCCCTAAATTTTCTGTATCGAACAATCTTTCCAATTCTACCATTCCTCGTGGGATCGTATTTGTCTCCAGGTTTAGTACTCCTTCTAAATCCATTTCAGCAAGTTCCATTTCTTCTTCATCTATTATTTGAGTAGTGAACACATCCGATGAAGTAAGGAAATTAATTGTGTTGATCATCTTCGAAAACTTAGAAATTGGTAATATTATCAAGTATAGATGGAGTAGCCACAAACTCCATAGAGAACTTCTTTAATCTTTCCATGGATGTTGGCTCTAATGTACTTGTTGTCTGAGCTAGAGCATTTGCAACATGATTCTGTCTTCTTGGGATGACTCGGATGTTAAAACCATCAAAGCACTCTATCAAATCCCATACTCTGTTCTTGTACCTATTCAATCTCTTATCATTGCATGAGTACTATTTTCTTATTTGTTTTACCACTAACTCAGAATCACCAAACACTTGGATAATTCTGACTTTCTTCTGCAGTGCTAGCAGTAACCCCTGCACTAATGCCTCATATTCAGTGACGTTGTTTGTGCATGGAAACTGTAATCTTTGTGATGCTAAATACGAACTTCTGGTGGGGCTGATCAACTCAACCCTGGCACCAGACCCTTGTCTGCATCTTGAGCCATCAAATCTTAAGGTCCATAAGCAAAAATCTTTGCTATTATCATTTTGTTTCACAGACTCCTTTCCATCAAGTGGAGGTTCAAGTTCTTCCTTTTCAACAGTTGGTTCCTTCTTCAGAATTATGGGGATCTTTAGTTGTCTTTGCATTTGTTTGACTACCTGTTGACATAGTTGGCAAGTAAATTTAGAATGAGATGCATCATGTATATGACACTAGTTGGGCAATAGTAACTCTTCCATATGAACCTGCTTTCCAACAACAATTTGATCTTGTGCAAATCTGGCTATGAAATCATGAAATCCCTCAAATACCCCAGGTTCATCTTCTTCTGAAGAGTCTTCTACATCTGATTGAATGTATGCTACTGTACTCTTTGGCCTTTCTATAAGTGGTTTAGAGGGTCTTAAGCAACTCAGCATGAGAACTTCTTCTGGTTGACTAGTATGTGGAAGATAAACTCCCAAATCAACTTCTGAGAATAGAATCTCATTGGGTTGATTGTATTCTATGATCATATGCTTCATCTTGGGTTCTCTTTCAATACGTATCTGATTGGCCAACCCCTTCCATGGTAACCACATATGAGAAAAGTCAGTTTCCATATAATCGTTCAAAGTTTTAGGACCAATCTCTACTTAGAAGCATGTCGTATTGATCTGGAATGTCCACTACTTCAATATCTTTTGTTCCATATCAGTCACGTGTATTCTTTCCTTCCCCTTATCAATGCTATCTCTAGTGGTATTCTCCTTTGGTATATAATCAGTCTTAGTTCCAACACCTCTGTCTTGAAAGAAAGATGTCATAACCTTAGGTATCTTAAGTAACTCATACACATAAAGAATAACCTTCATTTTCTTAAGTTCCTTAGCTACATACTGCCCCATTTTTACTATGTCAGATCGTTGGGAATTTTTTGCAGCAACACCCTAGTATACAGATTAGTGGGGAACTTTTGGTGGTTTAGGATTATTGGTAGCTTTCAGGTTAGGTGGAATTTGATAGCTATTTGGAGGGATGGAAGTGGTGAAAGGGCCTTTAGGCTTGCTACTTCTCAGGTTGTAAGGAGTCTTATTGTATTACTGATATGCATTAACTTCTTCAAACTCTTCTTCTACATGTTGATTATCATCTTGGAATGGAAATGTATAACTATCAAGGACTAGAGCGGTATCATACCTTTGAGATGGGACAATTTCATACCCTATTGGCAGAGTCTCCTAATTCTCAACATTTTGAATCTCCATCTAGAAGATACTAGACGCAATCTGGAATTCTGGGAAGTCTAGTTCAGAGTGAGCATTCGTGTTGTGTAGTCTGTACCAAGTGGATAAAGCTGCTTCAACTAACATCACATGACCCAGGGGCCTAGTATCATTGTTCTGATTCTCTAAGGGTGAAGGTACCCCTCCATTGTTCGGTCTGGTGTTCCAGGATCGGTTCGACCGCTACTGAAAGTTCTGATTTTGGTGTTGATTTTGATTTGGGAATTGGTTCTGATTTTGATTTTGGGAGTACTATTGATTCTGAAAATGTTGTTGATTCTGTCCCCTCTACTGTAGATAAGCATTCTGGTTCTTAAGGTGAGTAACCTCAGTAGTAAGCTTCTTCATTTGCTCAACCAGCTCTTTGATATCATCCTTGTCTTCTTTGGCTTTCGCTATTTTTGAAGACTGAAGGAAAAGCATTTGGGCTGGAGGCATTTCAGCTATTGGATTGCCTAGGTGGATCACTAAGGCTTGTGTTGTAGCTGGGTTTGGAATTGGATTCATCATAGGGGTATGATTAGCCAATGCATGATTTATCATAGGTATTTGATTTGGCATGGCAACAGGTCCCATATGGTTCAATGGACTAGAGGTTGTCTGTAAGGCTGGGTACTCACAATGACCACAGCAGAATATGCTTGAGCTAAAGTAGTAGGTATTGGGTCAGCTCTCCTTGCAAACATGGAGGTAAGTTTATCTAGGGTAGCATAGTAAATGGGTAGGGCAGTAGCCTGATCTACAGCGTAAGGAGCTTGCAAACGACTGTAAGCTTTCTGGAATCTATTGTTAGAGGAACTTATCATCTCACCTTCATCTCGACGAATCTCCACAAAAGATCGATAAAGATCAGCTGGGGTGGTAGGCATACGAAACCTATCTAGACAAGTAGTCTTCAGGTTCTGCCATGAATTTATGGATGCTGTAGGGAGGTTAGCAAACCAATAATAAGCTTCTTCCTACAAAGAATAAGGGAACAACCTGCATATCACATCCTCATACTATACTTGCAACATGAACATGTTAGCTTCAAAGATCTTAATGTGCTCATCTACGGTCCTATCAGGATCATTTACTCTAAACTTTGAGCAGAACTTATCTGGGTTCTTTCGCATATCATGGTAATTGTTGAACAGAAAAGGAGACTGGTTATTTCCTGCAAAGAAGGCCATGTTGGGAGGGTTAATGGGAGCTGCAACAGTGTTCCTAGGGGCTGACTGAGCTCGTGGGGCTCTGGGTATTCCTTGATCCCTTCTTGTTCATCTGAATTCTGCTAGGGACAACAGCTCTTCTCTAGCTGAGCTGGATCTAGTGTGTTTCTGTCTAGTCCCCAGACTTGCTAATTTTTAGCAGAGGGAAAAATGGGGGCCCTCCTTCTAGCGCCAATTCTGTTGATGGTGGTTTTAGCACACAACAACACAGATGTGATTGCTGGTCTCACACCTCTCTTGAAAAGTATCTTACCCTAGGTAAGACTACTCCAAGGATAATATAGCTAGGTCTTAGCTTGCTTGGAATCTCTCAGTTGGTATGTTCTAGCTGTGCCTACAAGGGGTCTTACATGTAATTTGCAAATCTTCAGGTTTGGGGCAACAAATACAAATAAACCCTTTTATTATTTTCAGCTGATAAACAAGGTAAAGTGCTGCCAAAATTCCTAATCTAACAACTAACAATGATTCTAAGAAAATGTAAAAGGTTAGGGTTTTAGAAGAATCCTAAGTGACATTCACAATGTATAGGTTGTCTTCAGTAGACAAATACTCTGAACTTTAAACCAACTTTCTGAGTTACCAAACTAAAATGGGTGTTACAGTGCTACAGAAAATGGTGCTATCTTCAATAGAGGTCAATAGATTTTCAGATCACATTCATTTGCTAAATACCCAATAAACAACACAACTTAAATTATGAAATGCAATTGAACTTCAACACAAACAATCAACCAAGCTAACTTTACACAGTTATTTACCATCAGCAAACAACTAAAAGTATGGACTTAGAGTATTCATCAAATACTTCAGCAAACCATGAACATTACAAAAGCACAACTAATCTAACTATGGGAGAGAAAGAAGCGAACCATGAGAACCAAAATGAGCCAACACAATACATAAATTCTCAGAATTACTACAGAAACTTGCTTTGTATTACTTCAAATGGCATAGAGTCAACAATTCGGTATCAAATCTCTCTTAAAAATAGTGGAAATGGCAGCGCTTTATATAGAAAGCAGCATATTGCATTTCAAATGAACGGTGGAAATTAACTCAACATCGACGGTCTAGATTACATCAATAAATACAATTATAACAGCTCACATCAATTCTCAGATTACATTTTGTCCTTTAAGAAAAGGACAAAAATGTTGCAAGTATGGGTCTAACTGGTGTTGTCATTGATGTCAACATACTCATGTTGCATAAATGAGAAGGATTGGATGAGCTGTGTGCTGAGGATATTGAAAAAATTAGTCTCAATCAGGAATAGTGAAGAATAGTGATGACAACAAGGTAAAAGTCCAAGATAGGTTGAGGATCAAAGGATGCGGTTTAAAGGGTTTGTATATATGAGTCTTGAGATGATCCAGTCAAGTTTTCAGAGGTCCGCATGGAGATATGAAGAAGTTATGGTCGCTCAAGTAGAACTGGTTCCGGTAGGTGTTCAGAGGTGACAGAGTGACATAGTTAGGTCCGATAAGATCCAGAAATGCATTATCCCATTCTGCGGATTTGCGGAAGTGTTGAGGACATCCTTGTGAAGTGTTAAGTAGATTGGTTCATGGTTTGAAGGTCTAGAAGAACCTATTCCTTTGTGACAGTGATGACAGACTGTGTTCTTGAGGTTCTGGATGAAGGAGAGAAGGATTCTAGTAAGCAGATGAAGTGCGGATGTTCTTGGTGATTCAGGAAAGCTTGTGGTGATCTTTGGATCATTTCTAGTTCATGTTGGTGGTCTGCATTAAAGTTAAAGTTCGTATTTGAAGAATAACCACCAGATGTTGGTGTTCTTCCTGAGACTGGCCGACCGGATGTATTACACATCATGCGGATGTTCTTGTAGGTATTTGCTGACTTAGATGATTGTTCCTAAGTTGATGCCTTGTATAAGTAGGGGATTGTGAAGTCATTTCAAAGTGTGTCTTGTGGAGATGAGAGTGTGGTAGCGAAGAACAGAGCGAAAGGTAGAGTGGAAGTATTGAGCTTAATGGAACTGATTTAAGCATGGTGAAGATGTTATTCTCCAATTCATGTATGTGATACTTATTTCTTTGTAGACAATGTGTCTCTTGTAGGCAGTGAGCCTCTTGTGAGTAGTGTGCTCGGGCAGTGAGCCCTAATTGGCATGTGCCATTTTATCCTTTCTATTCTTCTAACAGAGAATACATTCTTGGGTTAATCACCCCGTGGTTTTTCTCTTAACCGGGTTTTTCACGTCAAAATCTTGGTGTCTTATGTGTTGATGAGTTTCTGCTTTTGATTTGAATGCATTATGTTTCATGTTTAATATACTTCTAATCACCAAGAAGATTTAAGTGTGTAAATTGGAGAAAGTTTTGTACAACTAATTCACCTCCCCTCTCAATTGTGTGCCCTAAGTCTAACAATTGGTATCAGAGCCAAGTTCCTCTAAAAGGAGCTTAACCGCTTGAGGAGATCTAGGATGTCGTCTTACAAGAAGGATAGTCCAAAGTTTGATGGAACCAACTTTGCTCTTTGGAAAGGTTGCATGAAATGTCACTTACAGTGTATGGGAATGGCGTACTGGTCCATGGTTACAAAAGCGTATGTACCTCCACAGGGTGGTCCGACAACCCTAAATGAAATCATAGATGCTGAAAACAATCTACAGACCAAAGAGGCTCTTCTAAGTGCATTATCTGATTCAGAGCTCTCAAATGTTATTGACCTACCAACTACTTTTGAGATTTGGAATAAACTGGAACTTTTGCATGAAGGAGACCAGTATGTCAAATGTGCAAGGTTACAGAGTCTTAAAGGGAAATTTGAAAAACTGAAGATGAGAGATGATGAAAATATTACTACTTTTATGCCAAGAGTAAATGAGCTGGTTTGTGGAATTAGAAATGCTGGTGGAGTCTTGGATGAAAATGAGATTGTTGGCAAAATTCTCAGATCCCTTCCTGCCTCTTACAAAATCAAGGTTGCTGCCATTGATGAATTCAGAGCCCATTAAACTATCACAAGAGACCAATTGGCTGGCAAACTGGTTGCATTTGAAATGACCGAGTTTGGAAATAATCCCCCCAAGACTGAATCTGCATTCAAAGCCAGTGCCTCTGTGAAAGGTAAACAAAGATTTGATCCAGGAGAGAACTCATCAAGGAAACTGTCATGGTATGAAAAAGCAAGAAAAGACCTGGAAGAAGAAGAAGTAGAAATTGCTCAACTTGAAGCCCTCATTGTAAAGAGACTGCCAAGAGGATCCGGTAAGTATGAAGGAAAATTGCCTTTTAAGTGTTTTAACTGCAATAAGATTGGTCATTTTGCCTCAAGATGTCTGGAAAGATTTTCAAAGACAAGTCCTAATAGATCAAGGTTCCAAAAGAATTGTTACTATGTTCATGAAGAAGATGATAATGAAGGAGTAACAGATGATGAATCTGAGACTAGAAACAAATCAGGAAATGAATGGGTGTTTATTGCCATCAAGGAAGAAGAACCAATATCCTCTGTATCTATCAATCATAAAGTTGTAGAAAGAGCTCTGGCTGCCCAAGTTGAAGAAAAGGATGATTGGGTCATTGACAGTGGCTGCTCTCACCATATGACAGGTGACAAAAATAAGTTCATAGATTTGGAAAGGTATGAAGGAGGAGTGGTGAAGTTTGGTGATAATTCTGTTGGTAGAATCAGAGGAAGAGGAACTATTTCTTTTGATGGAAGAAACAAAACTGGTAATGTACTGTATGTTGAAGGTTTGAAGCACAATCTTCTTAGTGTTGGACAGTTAGTGGACAAAGGCTATGATCTCCGATTCAAGGATGGAAAATGCAAAATCTTTGAAAGTTCTAGAACAGAGATTGCATCCGGTGCTCAAACTAAAGGTAATATCTTCCACTTGGTTGGTATTGGTAAAAGCTGCTTATTTGTTCAAGTTGATCAGAGTTGGTTATGACATAGAAGGATGTGTCACGTGAATTTTGATAATATCATCAAGATAAGCAATACTCAGGCTATAAGAGATCTTCCAAAATTGGTGAAACCTACTAACAGCTTGTACAAGGAATGTCAGTTGGGTAAGCTGAGCAGAGTCACATTCAAAAGCAAGGAACTGTCTTCTACTGGATTATTGGACTTAGTTCACACTGATCTTTGTGGTCTGGCAAGAACTAGGAGTATTCAAGGTGATAGATACTTCATGCTGCTAATTGATGACTATTCCTGGATGATGTGGGTAACTTTTCTGAAAGAGAAATTAGAAGCTTTTGAGAAATTCAAAATATTCAAGGCTATGGTAGATAATGAAACCGGATTGAAGTTGAAATGTCTCAGGTCTGATAGAGGTGGAGAATTCACATCCGGTGAGTTCATAGAGTTCTGTGAGAAACATGGAATAAAGAGACAGTTGTCTACTCCTAGGACTCCACAACAGAATGGAGTAGGGAAAAGAAAGAACCAGACCATACAAGAAGCTTCTGGGACCATGATGATGGAAGCTAATGTTGCTCATATCTATTTGAGAGAAGCTGTCAGTACTACAGTCTATACTCTTAATCAAGTTCAAATCAGAAGCAATATTGGTAAGACTCCTTATGAACTTTGGTTTGGCATCACTCCTACTGTAAGGTATTTTAGAGTTTTTGGTAGCAAATGTTACATTAAAAGAGATGAAGATCTAGGAAAGTTTGATGCTAGAAGTGATGAAGGAATATTCTTGGGTTACTCTACTCAAAGCAAAGCATACCGGTGTTATAACAAAAGACTGAGAAAGATGATAGAAAGTACAAATGTGAAGGTTGATGAGGGAATTGAGAAACCCTCAAGGTTTTATGAATATGATGAAGATGATCAGAATGGTGTTCTGACTAAAGGAGCCCAAGCCTCATCTGTCAGTCATATTCAAGCTAATCCGGTAAACCAGGAAGAAGAAATGAGTCTCAATGAGCTTGATCAAGAATTAGAAGTGCAAGAAATTCCTAAAGTTCCCAGGTATGTAAGACTGAACCACTCTGAAGATCAGATCATAGGTGATAAAAGCAAAGGAGCACTAACAAGAAGGAGAATTGCTCAAGATTCAGAAGAGTATTGTTTGATTTCAAAGATTGAACCTAAAATAGTGAATGAAGCTTGCAATGATGAAAACTAAACTAAAGCAATGGAGGAAGAGCTGGTGCAAATAGAGAAAAATCACACTTGGGATCTTGTTCCCAGACCCAGAAACAAGAATGTGATTGGAACCAAATGGGTTTTCCGGAACAAACTAAATGAAGTTGGTGAAGTAATCAGAAATAAAGCCAGATTGGTCTGCAAGGGCTACTCTCAAATAGAAGGAATTGATTTTGAAGAAACTTTTGCTCCGGTGGCAAGAATTGAAGTAGTCAGATTATTTCTTGCCTTTGCTGCTTTCAAGGATTTCAAAGTATATTAGATGGATGTCAAGTCTGCCTTTCTAAATGGTGACTTGGAAGAAGAAGTGTATATAGAGCAACTGGATGGATTTCAGTTGTCTGATCATGGTGATATGGTCTGCAAATTGAAGAAGGCACTTTATGGATTAAAGCAAGACCCAAGAGCCTGGTATGAAAGATTGGATAAGCATCTTTTGAAGATTGGTTTCAACAAAGGTACTGCTGACAGTAACTTATATTTCAAAATTGATCATGAAAACATCTTGATTGTTGAAGTATTTGTTGATGATATCATCTTTGGAGGAAGAGATAGTATGTGTAAAACTTTTGCAAATCAAATGAAAAGTGAGTTTGAGATGTCTATGCTTGGTGAAATGAATTTTTTCTTGGGTCTGCAAATTACTCAAACAAAGAAAGGAATCTTTATTTCTCAGACCAAATATGTGAAAGAATTGTTGAGGAAATTTGGAATGGAAGATTCAAAGCCAATGAATACTCCCATGGCAACCAGATGTAAGTTGAGCAAAGATGATGACTCTCCTGAGGTAGACCAGACAAAGTACAGATCAATGATTGGAGGATTGTTGTATCTCACTCAAACTAGACCAGATATAATGCAGGTTGTTGGTCTTGTTACGAGATTCCAGGTTGATCCCAGAGAATCTCATGTCATGGCAATCAAAAGGATTTTTAGGTATCTAAAAGGAATAGTTGAGTATGGTTTGTGGTATCCTAGAGATCATGAAGAGTACTAGTGGTGGAGCATTCTTTTTGGGAAAGAGATTGGTTTCTTGGCTAAGCAAGAAACAAGAGGCAATATCTCTATCTACAACTGAAGCAGAATACATTGTAGCAGCAGGTAGTTGTACTCAAGTTTTGTGGATGAAGCAGATGCTAAGAGATATTAAAGTAGAGTATGAGGAGCCTATCACAATCTTCTGTGATAATTCAAGTGCAATAAATATTTCTGAGAATCTGGTGTTGCATTCTAAGACTAAGCATATATCTATCAAGTTTCACTTTTTGAGAGAGCAAGTGAACAAGGATGAAGTCAAACTAGAGTTTGTGCCCTCTAAGGATCAGATTGCAGATATCTTTACTAAACCTCTTCCCAAGGACTCTTATGAGTATCTCAGGGAGAAGTTAGGGGTTATCACCCCTCCAGTGATGAACTAGGATGCACTGATGTGCATCAGTCCAGTGGATATCACAGTCATATCTTGTGATCCAAATTGATGATGGGGAGCTGCTACTCAGGGGGAGCAGCAGGTATGATTCTGAAGTATTAGAGTTGCAAGTATGAGCCCTTTGCCATTGATGTCAAAGAGGGAGAGAAGACATGTGAAAAACAAGTGGTTGATGATCAAAGGGGGAGCAGTAAAGGAAGAGAAGACATCTGAATAATTGTTGCTGATAGGGGGAGTTATGACAATAAGGAGAATTTCTTGTCTTGATGGTTTTTCACATCATATGTTGCCATCAATGACAAAGGGGGAGATTGTTGCAAGTATGGGTCTAACCAGTGTTGTCATTGATGTCAACATACTCATGTTGAATTAATGAGAAGGATTAGATGAGCTATGTGCTGAGGATATTGAGAAAATTAGTCTCAATCAGGAATAGTGAAGAATAGTGATGACAACAAGGTAAAAGTCCAAGATAGGTTGAGGATCAGAGGATGCAGTTTAAAGGGTTTGGATATATGAGTCTTGAGATTATCCAGTCAAGTTTTTAGAGGTCTGCATGAAGATTTGAAGAAGTTATGGTCACTCAAGTAGAACCAGTTCCGGTAGGTGTTCAGAGGTGACAGAGTGACACAGTTAGGTCCGGTAAGATCCAGAAATGCATTATCCCATTCTGTGGATTTACGGAAGTGTTAAGGACATCCTTGTGAAGTGTGAAGTAGATTGGTTTGTGGTTTGAAGGTCTGGAAGAACCTATTCCTTTGTGACAGTGATGACAGACTATGTTCTTGAGGTTCCAGATGAAGGAGAGAAGGATTCTAGTAAGCAGATGAAGTGCGGATGTTCTTGGTGATTCGGGAAAGCTTGTGGTGATCTGTGGATCATTTCTAGTTCATGTTGGTGGTCCGCATTAAAGTTAAAGTTCGTATTTGAAGAATAACCACTAGATGTTGGTGTTCTTCCTGAGACTGGATGACCGGATGTATTACACGTCTTGTGGATGTTCTTGTAGGTATTTGCTGACTTAGATGATTGTTCCTAAGTCAATGCCTTGTATAAGTAAGGGATTGTGAAGTCATTTCAAAGTGTGTGTTGTGGAGATGAGAGTGTGGTAGCGAAGAGTAGAGCAAAAGGCAGAGAAGAAGTATTGAGCTTAATGGAACTAATTCAAGCATGGTGAAGATGCTATTCTCCAGTTCATGTATGTGATACTTATTTCTTTGTAGACAGTGTGTCTCTTGTAGACAGTGAGCCTCTTGTGAGCAGTGTGCTCGAGTAGTGAGCCCTAATTGGCATGTGCCATTTTATTCTTTCTATTCTTCTAACAGAGAATACATTCTTGGGTTAATCACCCTATGGTTTTTCCCTTAACTGGGTTTTCCACGTCAAAATCTTGGTGTCTTATGTGTTGATGAGTTTCTGCTTTTGATTTGAATGCATTATGTTTCATGTTTAATATACTGCTAATCACCAAGAAGATTTAAGTGTGTAAATTGGACAAAGTTTTGTACAACTGATTCACCCACCCTCTCAGTTGTGTGCCCTAAGTCTAACAAAAAAAATAGCCCCCAGATACATTGAATCTAGTCAATTTGACTAGCCAACTCAATATATTAATAGAAAAGAACATTTTAGAAACAAGAAAAAGACAAAATAGAGTCACATGCTACCTCGAATACAACAATTTACAATTGTGACATAATTACATCCTTAGAATATTCAAAATATTATCAAGATTCACCATCTAAGTCGATTTTATCTTCACTAGCCAACTTGTTGGAATAAGTCAACCAGGCATCAAGTGTAGGATTGATGTCAAACGGGTCTGGATCCTTCAAATGATTTATCCGATAGTAAAAGACCTCCAGTTCCTGACTAAATTTACTGTGTATTCTCTCTATCTCTGCTCCTACCTTCTGAAATGCCTTGAATTCAGCTTTGAGGTCGCTTGCCTTGTCTAATTTTTCCTCCATAATGAGTGTGACATCCTCAAAAATTACTTTATGCAACTTATCTTTACATTTCTCGATATCAAAAGGGGCATAATCATCGTAGGATGCTTCCCTGCAATCCCTCAAAGAGTCATTGATATCATATATGATTGATCTCAATTCTTCATCAACTGGTTTATATGCTTCTTTTATATGTCCAAAAGTCTCGTTTCTCAAAAGCAGCTGTTGATACCATTCAATGGCCTTCGACAACTGATTTCCAGTCAAAATATTCTCTACAACTAGAGTTTGGGCAGGCAACTCTCTGATACCCTTTATTTGGGGATACATATGTGAATAATACTCATCAAAAGAATCGCATTCTTCACGCAAGTCCTTCCATTTGTTATGCAATTCTACCAATTTCTTGTGCGCTTGAGCAAAGGCACTAATGGTTTCACATCCCATCTCAAAAACTTTTAGTAACCAATTCTCTACACCTTGGGATCTTGATCTAACCTCGCCCAATTTAGTCATTTCATTAGTAGACAGGAAAGTGAGTATTGTAATTATATCTCCTCCTGCATCTATTGGCTTTATCAAAAATTGAAGACATGCTCGAAGTTCTTCATTTGGTTGTTTCAAATCTTTCTTGGACATTTCATCTTTGTCCAATTGCTCCAAAATTGATGTGACTGAGCCTTTAAAATCATCCACTCTTTGAGCACAAGTGGCTAGACCTAGATCAACTATAGATATGATATAATCTTCTGCCCTGACTTGTTCTCTTCCTACATCAGCTGGCAGGACCGCTATTTATGCTATCCTTGATCTTGATTCGTTCTTATAGATTCTGGATTGAATCTTAGCCTTTTTCTACTTCTTAGGCTTCTAAGCCTGTGATAGGATTGTGCTTAGGTCAAGCTACATTACTTCCACTTGTGGCTCAGGATATGTCATTCTACCTTGCAGCCATTCAGGAATAGAAGATTTGTTTAATTCAGAAGCTCCATCCTTATCAATTACAGCCAGTGCTTTGGATTGTTCCTGCTCTCGCTCTGGCTCTTCATCCTTCTTTGGACTTTTCTCTTCTTCCTTTTCTTCTTCTTGGGCCAAGTCCTCCAGATTTGTCATTACATTCTCTTATGTAGACTTGAAAACTTCCTCAGTTTGATCTTTGTCTAGAGGACTATCAGATATGTCAATAACTTCTACATTGGCTAAAGGCTCATGGAAGTCTTTATTACTTACTTCAGTCAATACCCCTTTTTCCTCCTCAATTGTTGTTTCAGGGCCCTATAACCCTAACTCTACACACACTTTCTCAATCCTAGGTAGTAGAGGTGCTGCCAATGAATCCGCAGGCATTTGTGAAATAGGGATGGTAGAAGATATGGCTAGGGAAGGCGTACTAACTTGGGTCAGGTTGGCCAGGACCGAAGATAAGGAAGAAATGACAAGAGGTGAAGGAAAGGGTAGTGAGGGAAAAGGAAGAGGGGGTGAAAGGATGGTGGAAATGGGAGGCAATGATAAAGAAGAGGAAGATATAGGTGTAGTGATAGTAGAAGGGTATGAAATGGTGAAAGTGGATGAAATAGGGCTGCTAGAGGCACTGGAAGGAATTGCTAGTAAGCAAGAGGTGGTAGCAATGGTAGAGGTAAGAGAGGTGGCAAGAGAGGTTTCCTGAGTCATGGAGGCTAACGTTATGGGTGAGGTGGATGCAGCGGAGGAAGGAGGAATGGAAGGAGAAGTAGCAGTAGAAACAGCAGGGGTTGTGACAGTAGTGCCAACACTTTGGGTAGGAGGTTGGGCAGTTAGAGGATTGGAATCATTCTTTTTTGTAGCATCCTCCTTATTGACTTCTTTCACCTTTGCATTTTTGGCCTTAGAACTCTCTCCAGCACCACTTGGCATATCCCTTTCTTGGGGGCTCTTGTCCTAGTAGAGGAAGGTTGATCTTTCTTTTGAGAAGACTTTGCAGATGGCTTCTTCATCTTCTTTGCCTTGTCTGCCAGAGATTTATGTTCTTCACTATCTGACTTATGTTTCTCAGCTAGCTCTACCTCATCTGTGACCTGAATTAGTTCATCCTCTTCTCCCCCAGAGTCCTTATCTGATTCCATGGCTGTGTAAGTGGGATGAACTCCTTGTCCTTCCAAGATAGCCACTTGAGCTCTAACCGAGGCCTTGCTCAATCTGATTGGTTCCCTCATAATAGTATCTAGGGAGCTTTCCTCTGCATTTGCCCAGTTTGGCAATGGGATAGGCTGATGATACTGAGCCTCCCATGGTCCTTTGACCATAACATTCTCATCATCTTGTAATTGGTCTGGTATTGCCATTATGTGAAATCTCTTGATGAAATCTAGGGGTAGCCTTGCATGTGCTTTCTTCATAATCTCATAGTCATCGGGGCAATTGGCCCAAAAATCTTCAATGTGTACCTTATGGAAAAACTTCTTTCTTACGAACCTTTCCATTACTCTATTTGGATCAAAATGACCCCTTGCATTGTAGTAGTGCAAATTCAGGAGCTGAAGCTCTTTATTTGAATGTTCTGCAGATGCCAAAGAAGGACATGCATAAAGTCCCTTGCCAAACTTGATGGAAAATTGAACATTAGTTCTTTGCAAGTGTTTAAGTTTCTTAGCACATGGCATTAATTACCTAGACAGCTCCAAAAGCACTGTCTTATCATCTGGATACCTGGGGAGTCTGTAGGCCATCCCAGTGAAGCCTTGTACCCATATGTATGTAAATTTATCAAATTGGATGTACCATCTGCCATATCTGGTTATTTCATTCATGGCCTCAGTAGAAATCCTCAAGGCTATGTTACCCTGTAGCATTCTGGCTATATACATTATGAATGCATCATTCACCCTTTTGAAGTGTATCAATGATTGAGATAAGGTCAACTACAGGTTGCATTCATATACTTTAATCTAAGTTTTCTCATCATTCCCAACTTCACCAACCTTGGACAATCCATCGTAGTGATTCCTTCTTGCCAATGCATAGACGATATAAGATGTCCATTTGAAGTACCTGTTATCTTTGAAATTGCTGAAGGCTTCATGGATGTTGTCAGTGAGGATCTGAGCCCAGTGGAACTTAGTTCCTTTCAATATTTCAGTAATAATGACAAACATCCAGTCCTCAAAGGTAGAGGCTATTGGCAATCCATATATTCTGCTCAGTAAGGTTACTAAGTCTCCTATCTCATCATGGAAGTCACTTCTGTATAGTATTCTGGGAAGCTTAATGAGAGCGTACCTTCTTCTCTTGGCCCAATGGTCATTCATATACTTTCTACATCCTTCTACATGTTTATTATATGTTGCCTGTGATCCCTTTTTGTCTAGCATAGTCATGACCTTGTGCTAGGGGATATCAAAGGTTTCAGCTAGAGAATGTGGGGTTAGATCAGCCAAGATATCCCCATTTGTTGTCTGAATTGTTCTTGTCATTATGTCATATTGGTCTGGACAGGTGGCCATTAGTTTTGCACATTGCACCGAAGTGGGGAAGGCGACAGCCTATGCAATGCCACTATCTCTGAGTACTCTGGCTCTAGGAGTTGGGCTTGGACCAAAGACCCTCAATTTGAATTCATCTAGGTCTATATGACCTAGGTCTATGTCTCCTACATCACTCCATCTGGAGTGAATCTTGGTCTCTGGAGGGACTCCTTTGAACTCGTACTTCATTGCTTGGGCCTGAGCAGTCATTTAGTCTGTAGGACCAGACCTTATAAGTTTGATACCTTGAGGAAACTCCTAACAAACTCCTAAATTTAAAATGAACCTTAATGCAAATCTACTATTTTCTACCAACATGCCTTTTGAAGGAAAATTAAATCTAACATTCATTGCAACTACAACAACCATCATTAATGCATTCAATCAAACATCTAATGCTGCCAGAAATTCTATGAAAAATCACCATTAACAATGCATTACAACATTAATTCCATCATTTTAAACAATTTCCCTTTGAAAATTTTAGAAAATTCAGTCATTTGCATGATTTTGTGCTAATTTGAGGGTTGTCCGACCTTCAGACAGAAAAGTGTTGAATTCAAGGTTATCCGACCTTGGCAGGGAAATCGGGCAGGTCCGACCAATGGTTTTACTTCCCTCTATGCTTTGGGCACTTTGCGCGGGTTTTGATGAGCACTGACTTGCGCAAGTTTTAGAGTCATCCAACCTCTATTGATTGCCAAGTCAGTCAGTTAAGATTCTAGCGCAAATCCTACTGATGTAATTTTTTCATTACGTTTATGTTGGATTTGGAGGCATCCAACCTCTATTGATTGTCAAGTCAGTCGGTTAAGATTCTAGCGCAAATCCTACTGATGTAATTTTTTCATTGCGTTTGCACTAGATTTGGCAATGTCTGATTTGCGCAATTTTTGGTTGCTACCGACCAAGTCGGTGGGAGGGTATCACAGTGCAGGTCGGAAGGGGTCACTTTTAGCGCAAAGCTGAGGTATTGTTTCTAGCGAGATTTTGGGAGGCTTTCGACTTTGCAGAGGAAGGCATCTGACCAAGTCGGAGACATGGTCTTTTAACGCTAAGTCAGAGAGAGGGATTTTCGGTGCAAAGGACAACTTCATGGCTTGCGGGGTTTTTAGGATCTTCCAACCAAGTCGGAGAAATGCGTTTTGGGTATGTAGGTCGGACAAGGTCATTTTCAGTGTCGAATTAATCTGAATGTGTGGTGCGGGTTTTGGAGGTCTCCGACTGACCAAATGGTGGTTCATTTTGTAGGTCGGTCGAACCTTGTTTTAGCACCAGGACTGAAGGTTTTACGAGATTTTGCCTAAGTTTTTGGGTTTTTTAACCTTCTTCAATGATCCATTCACATTCTTTATAGAGGATCTAAGTGGGGGTTTCAAAATGAAAATCTTCAATCTCGTACAGAAACCCTAGCCCAAAACCCTACTCAATGTTCATTTTTTAAAAGATTTGGCATTTTTAACTAACCCTAACTGTTTGCAGATGGAAGTTTAAAGCACAGGGTTAAAACCGTACCTAGTAGATGCGACGACGTGTTTGGTTTGCATAGGCAGGTCGCGGGTTCGAGTTTGAGGTAGATCAACAACAAGAACAACGCTCCAAAAAAAATCCCGTTTGAATGAATGCAAATGATAAAAAAATGGATGGTTTCTCCCTTATATCCCTCAGTGAATTTGCCATTAATGCGCAGGCGTACGACCTGCCAGTTTTAGGGTTTACGTGATTTTCTCTGAGCTCCAACCTGGTGGGGAAATCAGATGTGTTAGACCTAGTCGGACAAGACTCCATTCAACCCTGAGTTTGGTTGGCATAGTTTACGGGCGTTTGAAGTTCATTCAACTTGAGTGGGATTTGGAGTTGTCTGACTTAGTCGGTGATCGCTAGATTTAGTGCAAGTCGGAGAAGGTCAATTCTAGCGCAGAAGTCCGTTGAAGGGGAAATCATCGTTGAAGTTGGTAACAATAGTTTTTAGTGCCAGGTCAGTTGGAAGATAATCCAGTGCAAAGGTCAGATAGATAGGAATTTAGCGCTAAGGTCAAACAAGTGAGAATTCAGCGCAAAGGTCGGTTGAAGGGCAATCTAGCACAAAAGGTCATTCCAAGGCCTTCAGAAGGAAAATAAGGATTCAACCTAGCAGATTTTGAAGTGATTTTTCAATACTATCTGTCAATCAAGGTCAAAATACACCTTGGCCACTCAATCACTTAGGAGATGAAAAGATCCAATGACCTAAGCCAAATCAAAAGAGGGGGTCCCCATTTTTGAATGGGGCATGTGTGCGAGGCACAACATGTCTCTGATTCAACTTACCTTGACTGTTCAAATACTACAAAGCTTGATGATCTGTATACAACACAAACTCCTTAGGCAACAAGTAATGTCTCCACTTCTTCAAGGCTTGAATTATGGCATATAACTCTTGATCATAAATTGAATATCTTTTCCTTGCATCATTCAACTTCTCACTGAAATAAGCTATAGGTCTACCTTCTTGACTTAACACTACTCCAATTGCATTTCCACTTGCATCACAATCAACTTGAAATACCTTATTGAAATCCGGTAATGCCAAAACAAGTTGATCTGTCACTTTCTGCTTCAACAACTCAAAACTTTTGTCTACTCCTAATGTCCACTTAAAATCCTTTATGTCACCTCTCATTATCTCTGTCATAGGGTTACAAACTGAACTAAAATTTCTGATGAAATTATGGTAGAAACTAGCCAATCCATTAAATGATCTAACTTCTCCAATACTCTCCAGTGTAGGCCATTCAACAATTGCTCTCACTTTCTCAGGGTCCATCTTCAATCCTTCCACAAAAATCACAAATCCCAAATATACCAACTCTTCCTTCATAAAACTACACTTCTTGATGTTTATCAATAATTTCTCTTCTCTCAGTCTCTGCAAAACTTGTCTAATATGCCACAAATGTTCTTTTGTTTTACTGAAAAATCAAAATATCATCCAGGTACATAATTACAAACTTACCCAAGAATTTCTTCAGAACTTCATTCATCAATCTCATGAAAGTACTTGGTGCATTTGTCAATCCAAAGGGCATCACTAACCACTCATACAAACCTTCATTTGTCTTAAAAGCAGTCTTCCATTCATCACCTTCTCTGATTCTGATCTGATGGTATCCACTCTTGAATTCTGTCTTTGTGAAATATTTTTCTCCACTCAAATAATCCATAATATCATCCATCCTAGGTAAAGGAAATCTATACTTAACTGTGATCTTGTTTATTGCTCTAGAGTCAGTACACATTCTCCATTCTCCATCCTTCTTCGGTGCTAACACTATAGGTACTGCACAAGGAATCAAGCTTTCTTTGATCAAACCTTTCCTCAACAACTCTTGTATCTGTCTATTTAGATCTTCATTCTCTGTTGGTGTCATCCGGTGTGCTGCTTTGTTAGGCAAACTTGCTCCCGGTATAAGGTCCATGTGATGACTGATACTCCTTATAGGTGGTAATCCTTTAGGTACATTATCTGATATGATGTCTTCATACTCTGTCAGCAACTCCTTTATTTCCTCCGGTTCAGTTTCTTTCTTCACTACTTCAGGTGTTTTAGGAATCAATGCATAACACATACTTTCCTGTTTCAAACCATCCAAAAATTTCCTTCCATCTACCAAATAGATTCTAGCATTCCCACATACCACATCTTTAGGATCATCTTCTAAAGGAATCAAAGTAATTCTTTTCCCATTTGTTGTTATAGTATATGTATTCTTTCTCCCATCATGTATATCTTTTCTATCATATTGCCAAGGTCTACCCAACAAGATATGACAAGCATCCATAGGCATAATATCACACAAGACTTCATCATGATAAGATCCAATATGAAATTTCACCAAACATTATTCACTCACTAGTATCTTATGATCATCCTGAATCCATGCTATTTGATAGGGCTTAGGGTGTTTGAATCTTTCCAACTTCAGCTTACTCACCATCTCCTTTGAAACTAGGTTATCTGAACTACCACTATCAATTACAACTTTACAACACTTACCTTTGGATTTACATCTAGTTCTGAAAATACTTTTCCTCTGTGATGGTTCTTCATTTGTTTCTACTTTAAATAGTGCTCTCCTCATCACAAGTGATTCTCCTTTCTCTGGTTTACCAACAGAACAGGGGTCATCTAATTCAACAGGTTCTTCAACATAGGCTGCTCTTTCACTACTCTCTGTCCTCTTGCTTGTACTACCCTGATTACACTCAAATGCTCTATGTCCTTCACCTCCACACTTGAAACAAGTACCTTTGAATGTCTTCTTATCAAATCCTCTTCCTCCTCTTCTGTATCCTTCATTTTGGTATGCACTAGGGTTTCCTCTCCAGTGAAAATTTCTGTCATCTCTTCGGTAAGCATTGTTATCTCTGTCATCCTTCTTAACTGGGTTGTCAAATTTGTTCTACTCTGTAAATGATCTATCACATCTGGAAAACATTCTTCCTCTCTGAAATTTACCTCCTCTGCCTCTCTGTCTCTGATCATGTCTTTTATTTAGCTTCTCTTCAACTTTTAGGGAAAACTGATATGCTTCTTCCAAAGATGTCATCCTTACCAAACTTAGTTCTTCTTGAATGTTCAATCTTAGTCCATTGATGTATCTAGCCACTTTCTCCTTGATTGCTTCACTATGTCCTATCCTTATGATCATCTTATGAAATTTTTCAGTGTACTTCTTCATAGATTATTCCTTTTGTCTTAGGTTTTGCAATCTTTTCAACAATTCCAACTCATAGTCAACATGTATAAACTGATTCTTCAACTTTGTCACCATCCGGTGCCACTTTGTAATCTTCTCTTTTCCTCTTCTGTTTCTTTCCAACTGAACTTCTTTCCACCATATAGCAGCATGTCCTTTCAACTTTGTCTTTAAAAATTTCACCTTCTCTAGATCTTCAATTTCCCCATATTCAAAGTATTCTTCCATATCATTTATCTAGTCAATCAATTCTTCGAGGTTCAAATTGCCAGTATAATTCAAAACATCAACTCTAGGTCTCTTTCCAATCTTTGAAATAGCTCGCAACATCTTTATCTGATCTGATTCTTCTTCTTCATTACCTTCTAGGGTTTCGCTAGTTTGTTCAGCAGATTGAAATTCTTCCTCATCATCACTTTCAACATTAGGCCTCGGTGTCAATCCTCTTCGCCTATCTTCTTCAACAACATCCAAATGAATTCACATTGTTCTCATCAATTCCATCATCTCATCCATTCTATTATCCATTGTACCAGCAGGAGGAACTCTTTGCGACAACATCTTCCTAGGATCAAGTGCAAACTGCCTCAGGTTTGGCGATCGGGCTACAAGTGACAACTACCTCTCAATCACCGATCGGTTGTGCACAAGTAACCTGCCTTGTCTTAGCGATCTGCTCACAACAAGATCTTATAGAATCTCCTTCACCAATTCTCTCCAAAGAATCAAACTTTAGATCTGATACCACTTGGTGAAGTCACGATAGGAGGGTTCACAGAATGAACTGTCTGGACCATGCAGCAAGAGTAAACACAACAGAAACAACTCAAGAAATGGAACAAATGCAGATTCAATCATTCAGTATATCATAGAATTCAAATAAAGATCGGCCAACAACATGCGGGCTTACAATTAGGGCTCACAGGCCTGATTACATACATGTGCAAGATAAGGCTTTGAAGCTCCTTCGCACAAAATTAGAACTATAGAATTATGAATCAATATCTAACTTTCTAACTACTTTCCTAAGGATCTATTACATCTTTATATATCATTTCCGGACCAATAGATTCCTCTGCATCATCCAAGGAAGGTCACAAACTCCAATGAAGAGTTGTAACATGTTCACAGATAGGTCAGACCTAAATGCATAGAACACTTCCTCAAATGAATGGAACAATGTACAGACCTTTAGGGAAGGTCAGCCATGAACCACAGGATATTGAATGATGTCTCATTGAGATTTGTAAGTCAAGGAATGATCCGCAAGCCTTCTCCTTCAGCGGATTATCAGGAACTATTAGAATGCTCTACTATGAGAAAATAGTTGATCTTTTGATAGTGATATCTTTCCGGTAACTGATCCAAATGCTCTGAATTCTTGCTATGATGTAGATGAATGAATGTAGGTGCTAAGTCAAGATCCGCAAGATGTGAAATGCCAAAACTGGACCACAAGCTGAAACTGCTTCTGACTGAACTGCCTGAACTGAACTGGAAAATGAAAGAACTGAAATGCAAATGTTTTTGGTTGATACAAGATTACTCTCGAACCAGGGATGTTCCTGCATCATTACTATATCAATATGTTGTTGAAATTTATTTAGATCAAATAACTTGTAATATCTCTTCTCGTAGGATTAAGTAGGAAATTGTCTTGTATTTCCTTTCAAAAATAACTTTCTACATTATTATAAAATAAATGGTCATCATCTATGTTTATTATAACCCCTTAGGGTGGCTTAAGAGTGCTCAACCTCTCAAGTCATTATCCTTTTCCAAGAATCAAATCATTCCCTTGCAAAGTTAATATCCACCATAAATAATCAATACATCCTACATAAGTATCAATTATCAATAAGGATAAAATATTATAAATTATGAAAATGGGATTTTCCTCAGGGTTAACATAGGCTAATTAAGTAAATATAATTAATTAAGCATAAATCATCCTAGATTAACAAATTATAGTTGGGCCTAATAATTTGACAATTTACAATAGCTATTTTAGGAAAAGTAAATGCAATGGAGGGTAGTAATTAGCTCTATGATAGAATAATGATTGCCCTTAGAGAAAATTTTGGAATATGCACTATTTTAGCTCTAAAAGTATAATGATCTCTATCAAAATAATATCTTAGATTCTATGCTATCTTTGTACTTAGTCTAGGCTAAAGTCCAGTGGTCTAGGTTAGATCCACAGTTATGGATCTATTTGAGTCTTCGGATATGACCTTGTGTAATTCGTAGTTCTACTCTATCACTTGCTCAATTGATCTACATCTTCTCTACTCTTCTTGCTAATTTGAATACCAACAATTATTAAAATTCCTTGGAAGGGTTTCCATTTCATTGTAAGGAGACAAATTATCCTAGGTCAATCCCTAAAAATGTGTGCAAAGTCAAAGACTGTTAAAACACACAAATATACTGAGAGGGAGGGGTGAATCAATATATCAATAAATTTCAATCTCAACTACTTTGCCAATTATTATCAACACATTAATGAGAGCATATCAATAGTGCAAGCAATGAACACAACCACACAAAAGAACACAACACCAGATTTTACGTGGAAATCCTAGAAGGGAAAAACCATGGTGAGCGAGCTGCTTGGATCTACTACCCAAATCTAGCCTCACAAAAAAAATTGATTATTACAATATGATTTGAAGGCACCAATCCTTAGGAGACACCAATCCCCTAGCCAATACAAGGATTATGGGCACCAATCAAAAGGAGATTGCAATCCCCTAAACTAAGCACTAACCAAGATAAAGAGAGGAACCAACCTCACAATGATCAAGAGGCACCAACCTCTAGAATCTTTGAAATGATTATAAAAGAAATGATATACATACACTGTCAGTAATAATCTCTACACAATACAATCATCACCTCTGCTATGAATTATAAATCATGGTTTGCACAAACAGAGTCACAACCCAATTTCAGAACTTCGCTCACACTTCTCAACCCTTTTGTTCTACAATTTAGAATAAAACAATTTGCTCTTGCAAACATGGATACACACTATGCAAATCCTGAATTATCTTCTATTCATTTCCTTTGCACTCAATTCACATTCGCATGTATGTTCTCACCATAAAACAACTTAAGATTATGCATATATATATATATATTGTTCATAGCTCTTTCAAATCATCTGCATCAACATTAAAATATTCTCCAAAGTCAGCCTCTATATTTTAAATTTCCAACGTATACATTTCATAGGGTCAGCCCAACTTGAATTCCCGCACTATGAATCTGGGCCCAATTTAAACAAACTAAGTCAGTTACTTCAATATTTCACAATAATTATTTTCACTTTAATTCCAAGGGAGTCGACCCAAATAAATAATCAATGTATTTTACTAATGGCCTTATAGAAAATTATGTTAGCACCTTTATGTCTTGACGAACCTGGGGCTCTTCTTCATTCACTATTGGCAAAAGTGGCTTTCCACGAACCTTTTCTCAAAATATTTTATCAACAAAAGTTCACCTCCACAAACCACAACTTAAAAGCCTTTATTAGAAAAATCACAAATCCACAAACTTAAACTTTTCTCAAGCACCTATCAACAAATCAGAGATTTCTGAAACTTACAAACTTGTCAGCAAAATATCATTTCCATGAACCAACTTTCTTTCTATCAGCAAACCAGTTACAAACTATTATCTTTCTCTTTATCGGGAAAATCATCAACCAACGAACTTTCCCATCGGCAAACTAAGAAGTTCGCAAACCAAAAGTTTTGTCGATACCTTATCCATCAGCAAACTAAAGAAACTTCAAACTTTAAACTTCCTCTTCAAGCCTTTCATCGCTAAACTCTTCTATCGGCGAATTGGCTGTCAGAGAGACTTGTTGTCGACGAACTTAAGAGTTTGCGAACTGAGTGATTCGTCGAACGAAGATAGAAATCCTTCATACCTTGGAAACTTACTTTGTCATCTTTTCATCGGCTAACTAGTTGTCGGGAAAACTAGTTATCGATGAACTTGTGAGTTCACGAACTGAGCGATTCGTTGACTGAAGGCTAAAATCATTCATGCCTTAGAAACTTCATGGATCCTTTGACATCAATGATAATATTTTCAATAAAGACAACAAGAAAGGGCCTAATAATGATGTATATAGATTCCATATTCCTTTTAAAGCACTGAATTAAAAAGTGTCACTATTAATTGCTCTTTTACAACTCTAGAATGAGAGAAAACATGTCTATTCTAGATAATATTAGAATGAATGTGTTGGTGTCAAGCACCTCCCAAGAGCACAACCTATAGGATAAACCTTCACAATATGAGAGAAGCAAAGCTATTTCACCAGAATGATGAAAATATTAATGATATATGAGATACAAAAATCTTGTACAGAACCTTGCTTATAAAGGCAAGGAGAAAGCTGGTAAAAATATAAACGACAACAACTACCTAATAATAAACAAATATCTAATAATGCATTATGATGCCGAAGTAAAACTTAAGAAAAGTAAAAGGTAAAAACCCATTCACTCCAACACCCCCCCTTAAGTGCAACTTAGGGAGTTTTTATGCAATATGAGCAAGATGCAATATGGGTCCTGGCTACACAACCATGTTAGGTACCCATTTACAATGCAAATGCAATGAAATGCAATCTCTCACAAGCAGAGAAAAGGAGAAAACCCTGTGGGACAAAACTCCTCTCCAAAAAAGAGAAAAAGATAGAACAAGATGATGCATGGAGGACTCACTAGTACCCCCCAAGGACTACATACAACATGTATATACAATCAATGATCCCTCCATAGGAAGGAAAAAGAGAGACATTATATCCCCCCCATAATGAAGAAGCTCCAATGCCAATGAAGTATGCCTAGAAACAAAAGATGATCCAATGCCTACAAGAAACACCTCTCCCCTTAGGAAGAAACAAGTCCACCGAATGATGAAGAAGCCACTCCATGTCCAACTAAAAGGAGGAGGAGTAAGTCTCCAAATAGAAGTCTTTGAAGAGTGAGGAAGAGTCTCCAAGCATGAATAATCCACCACATAATCATGATCAAAGACAATCAAGAAATGTGATAAATCAAGTGAAGGAGAAAACTCATCAATGTCAATCTCCAAAGAAGATGTAGATGAATCAACAACCACGCATGAACTATAATCAAAGAGGAGATAAATCCCCTCAAGTATGTCTCCCAAATCTGCAAGATGAGACTCTACAAACAAGTCTGAAATACCTACCAAATACTCATCCAATAAAGCAATATTTGAAAAACTATGACCAACCTGCTCAAGAGTAGGACCCAAATCTGAAGAATCAGGAGATGGAGGAGGAGGAAGCTCAACACTAGTCTATAGAAAACTAAGGTTCAAGTGGCTAAACTTCTCCTCACAAACATGATTCACCCTTGATGGAAGGGTATGGACATCAGCCAAAGGAATATCATCATCAGGAGCAAAATGAGAAAAAGAATACAAGCGATATGCATGATCCACAACACCTATAGCAATGATATCTCTAGTCTCCATGTCTCTAATGTAAACATAATCAGGAGTGAACTCAACCGTCTTACCTTGTGTACCATGAGTAATTTGATAACCTGAAAGGAGATTAGTGGTCAAGGAGGGTACACAAAGAACATCATTAAGAGATCCTTCACCCATATCAATATAACCTTTCTCACAAACCTTCATGTATGTATTGTTACCCATCAAAATATTAGATGAACTACAAGCCTCAAAAGAAGAGAACATATCCAAAGAAGATTCCATATGATGAGATGCACCTAAATCAAGACACCATCTCCCATTTTTAGGAATAGTGGAAGCCAAGAGTGCTTTACCTTTCATCCCACTAGCAAATCCTGCATTCCCTAATTGTCTAGATGGAGATGCTGCCGATTGAGAAGCATAAGAAGAAAAAGAAGGAGACTCTGATGAGGACAGTGGGTTGTTGTTTTTCTAAAGAAGGTGAGTAAGCTCATCAATCTTCTTAGTATAACACCTATGATCATCATGTCCAGATCTCTTGTAATAAGCACATTTGATCTTCTTCTTTTGTGATGGTTCCTCTTTAGAAGAGGTCTTGGTCTCAGGAGTAGGTTGTGAAGGAGGATCCTTAACTTTCTCTTTAGACTTAGAATCCTTAATTATTCTACTTCTTGTCCTTGCCACTTGAAGCCTTAGGATCTTTTGCAAGAAGTGCTTGAGCCTTCGTAAGTGTCAATGTGCCCATTTGTGCCAACTTCGCTTGTTCCCTTGTGAGTTGTGCTACAAAACCATCAAGAGAAGGCATTTTGTGTGCACTACCTAGAGCATCCATGGTAGCATAAAGTGCAAAAACAAATATAGAATAATCAAGACCTAACTTAAAGAGAGTAGATAGAATCAACTACTCATCATCTTTTTTAACCCCACATTCAGACAACTACAATATGAGAGAATTAAGCTTGGTGAAAAATTCCTGGATATTGTCAAAATGTCTAGGATCTAGATTCATTAGTTCATTCTCCAAATAAAATTTCCTCATCTTATCTGGCTTACCAAAAAGGTTCTCTAAGGTAGTCCAAATATCATTTGGATGCTTACAAGATAACACATGATATCTCAAATTAGGAGAAATGGACATAATGAGAGTACCAAGAGCTTCATCTCTTCGATCAAACCATTTCCTTTTTTCTACAACACTTGTGGGTTCAGGATCTTGGTCAAAAGTAATCCTTTGCAACTTCAACTTTAACAATAAAATCTCCATATCAGATCTCCATTTAAGATAATTTGTTGTAGTTAGAAGTTCTACTTTAGGCAAATCCATGATGAAACAAGAGAATGCAGCAAATATCCCTCACAATGTAAACAATCAACCCCTTTGTTCACAAGAATTGAGCAAAACCAATATCAAACTTCAACAGATTAAAAAACACCATCAAACAACAAAATATGTGACAATTACCTCAACCACTCAAAAAATGGCCTTCGTTTGCAAAAGATATGCAAAAATGAAAAAAAGGGCCTATAAAGACAACAGCAAGCACCTGAGTGCTCAATTCTGGTCGTCCATGTGACCACATCCTTTAGTGGAGGCAAAAATTTGGGCCCCTAGGGCCGATTGGATCTCAATATTTGAATTATATGGTGGGTTCCCGTGCCACATAAACTCTAAGTCATCAAATACTGAGTCACACCCCAAGTTAGTGAGCACATTTACCAATCAACACGTGCAAGAGAGAGTCAAAACTGAGCCTTGTGAGCCTTGCTGACAATAGTATATGTGAGTGAAAGGCTATTTTAATAGCTAGAAACCTTGTTACTTAGGCAATGTGGGACTAAAGTTCCTTGTTCATGCCCGAAAGAAGCCGCAGACAGGGCCCACTTCACTTTTGCCTGTGCACAAAGATAAAACCCTAAATTCAAATATTTAGTTGCAAACTTTAAAATGCTTAAGTCTGATGAATATAATATATATTGGCAAAATTTTGAATTGGCCAATCAATGGCCTGCTTTCTCGTATGCCAAATGCCTCCAATGACCAATCAAAGTATGAAGCTCTCGCTACACACTCACAACCTTGACAGTGATAAAAAACTCCTTGGGATGCTTTCAAATAGAGGAAAATGCGGAAGAGAAATATACAGGATTAAATTCTGAACAGGATTTGCTTATGCACACCTTATTGGTGAAGAAAACATGATCAATCATGGTGAAAATCCTTGAATTACATTGGAAACGAATGTCGTCATGACCTGGGATGGATATGATGAGTGATTTCAGAATTAACTCTCTGGTGCACTTATTTCTTATGCAGACTGTGCCGAGAAATCCAAGAGTAGAGTTCTATTTCAACTTGATTCTGTAGTGTGTCTCACCTAAAATGACTCCTTTCAACAGGCTCCACTCTAGGTCAGAAAACTGTCCTGTCGTTTTCCCTAATCCCATTTCTAGATCAACTTGGTCACTGCTCACAAGTTGAAGAGAAACTTTATTCCCCTTCCAGAAGTCAGTAAGGTTGAAATACCCACCTTCTGCAATATCACTTCGCCATCAATGTCATAAACCTCAAAAAAACATACATCTTAAATAGATCAGAAAATATGAGCTCGTGAACATGCCTAAATTAGACCAATGCAATCCGCTAGCAATGAATCGAAATGCCACAATAGCAAGAGGACGTCTTAGACCGAGCAATAAAATCTCTATCTTACCAATTCACCGATGAAAAATCTCAAAATGGAAGGAGGCGTAGGTCAAAGGCTCTGATACCATGTTGGTGTCAAGCACCTCCCAAGAGCACAACCTGCAAGATAAACCTTCACAATACAAGAGTGTTTAATAGGAAAAGAGGGGATTGTTATGACAATAGTTTTTTTAAGGGTTTGTGTTGATCCTCCTTTCACCACTAAACATTCAAGGACATTCAACTAAGTAGAGAACTCTACTACAGATCTCCTGTCACTTGGAACATAGGGGAAGATTGGAATTGTGTGAATTTGTTGTTCAATTAAGTCTAATTATGCTCAAAACCCTAATTTCGTAAAATCGTAAACAAACGGATAAATTACAGAAAATGATCACATGTGCAGAGATATCAAATGACAACCAAATACATGCCAGATTTCCAATTTTGGTGTGTAGAAAAGTTGGGGACTAATGAGTGGGTACCCTGGTCCAGTGTACCTACTTTTGTTGGGATCTGAAGAATGTTTGCAACTAGTTCCCACTATCAGGAAGATTTCACCGCTTCAGAATCTGGAGGACTAATGAGTAGGTGCCCAAGTCCATGCCCTAGTTTTCTTCTTAGACCTACAATTCTGACAGTCTGCACTGCTCTCATGTAACTCCACTTCTTTCACTTCTAAAACTTGTAACCTGCAATCACATAAAAGTGGGTTGGGAGTTGTGGTGTTTAGAGGCTTGCCTCGATCAAGCCCCGGAGAGACATTCAAGTCTTATGAACACCTTTGTCAGATAAAGAGTGTGTATCCCTGCGGGATAGAAGCAAAATCCAAATGTTAAATGATAGAAAACACAATTAATATCACCTTGTAGTGTAGATCTCATGGAAGGAATATGCTCTTCATGCCACGAGGAGATGGATGTCAAAGCTGTAATCACAAGCAAATAACAACACAATATATTGCTCTACAACACAATGAATGCCTTGAATCACTTTCACATAAGCTCATAGATTAAAATTGCCATCTCTAGTTTCCATCTAGTTTACAAATGAATCACTAATCATGCTTATATATGCAACTACATACATTCCCACTAAGAATTTTGTAATTCAAACTTGAGATGTTGGCATAGGACCTAATAACGGTCATAAAATTGACACCCAAAAATAGGTCTTGACCTAAAATAGGGTAGGACTAGGGCACAAATGCCCAAGTCTTCCCCCCTATTGTAACATCCATGTTCTAAAAACATAGTAAAACCAAAAATTTACCATTGAGTAATTCAACAAGGTAAAATGAGATAGAGAAATTTTTTCTTTTATTCAACATATAATCAAGTAACTACAATTACAAGATTTCTCATTACAAAATACAATAAACCATATTGTCTTTCTCAATTACAATCTTTACAAATGTAAATCAATTATATATACAAAGATGACATTTTGTCTGTACAATTACAAATATCTGCAATAGATAATGTTTTACATAGTCTCAATAAACACAAGTCTCAAAGATATATTGCATCCAAAAATCTAACATCTTTATCACAAGCCTTGGCATGTCTTCTACTAGAGAGAGAGTATCTTTCCAGTGATTTACCTCCAACCACAGACCGGCGGTCTCCCACACATCTTCCACATAGGAAGTGGCCCTACCCTTCACGAGGAATATAGACCAAAGGTGACCAGTGGTAATTTGCCTTTCCAAGTACATAGTATTGTATCTTACACAACTCTATCAACCATACAACCCTAGATACCCTCTAGCTAAGTATGATTTTTGATAGGTTGTGCAATCTAGATACAGTGAACCGACAATGCATGCAGAGACATATGCATTACTATGGCCATAGTTTCAATATAAATTGACATTTGCAATGAATGTTGTCGTAATGTTCACCCACCCCAACTCGACTTGGATACCATCATATTCCTACAGTTTGACTTGGTCAACTACATTTAACTTATGAAGTCCTAACAATTTCAATATTATAGTCCTCCTAACTTAGACAAGTTTACATTCACTGTCTATATTCCATAGACCATATCGACTACCTTTCTTTATGAGGATTTTCATTGCATCATTGCAATACCCGAGATCTAAGACTTTTCAATTTATAAGAATTTTAAATCAATTAATAACGGCTAAGATGGTTACCTTACCCAGGTTAAGCATCACAGTCTAGGAAATGATTTCCTTTCTTACAAGTAAGAATAATTATACATAGTTAGGGTACTTGTCCCTTCAATCACGATTCTATAAAATGTTCACAATGATTTAATATAAATAATTACCTTATTTGGTCAAGTTAAGGTTTAACCAAAGAGTTTTATCTAACTCAAACCTAGTCTTTCTGACTTAGGTGGATTCAAAAGAAACTGTCACTGCTCCATAGACCTTATGGAATGACTATCTATTCTTGGGTATCTCTTTGCATCTTTGCAACATTTGAGATCCATCACTCATCGACAAGTAATAGCTAAGAGAAGTTGTGACCAATAAGGTATAAAAAACTTTATGGTTGACTAACCATTTAATAGTACCTCTTGCATGTTTGCAAAACCCGAGGCTTATGACTTATATCTCAAGGCAACTTGTAACTAGAAAAATAGGTTCCTCTACCTAAGGTTAAACATTATCGACTAACAACAAATCTCTTTTCCATAAGATAGATGAAACATTTATTGTTTAGGGTTCTCAATCCTTTAAAGTCTACCCCCATAATTTAACTAAAACATGTTATAACCATAATGGTGTCATCAAATAATCTTTAACCCTATCACATAACTTCAAGACTAAGGTTTATAAACAACCTTTGGTTTAACTCAACCAAAGTTAAGAATACTATGGATTTGTAATAGATAATAACTCCTATACAAAAGGAACGTAGAATACCTTTGGTAATGTGATATAACAAAACATACCCTATATACATCTCCCTACAAGGTCATTCTCTAGTAGACTTAGTCTACTCTATTGAATTGGATCTTCCCAAGATTAATATGAACAATAATGATAAATAGGCATTTAAGGATTCCCATATAAACCTTATTTCCATCTATCATAATATCACTAAGTTACTTTTGTTTAATGAGATACAATAGTTTAATAAAGATTCCTATGAATCTAAGTTCTCATGGATAGATATTTTTTTTATTAAATAAATATAGAATCTAACAAGAAAAATACTTCAAATGAGTTTATCCCAACTCAAGGTCAAACTATACTACTCAAGTTTAAGAGTATATTAATCAAAGTTCATTCATCTCTATAAAATTTGAGAGTCTATTGTTTGGTTAACTTACAATCATTCCAATGACTTGTTACAAACTTATTTTATAGGAGAACTATTTTCAAAAGCTAATAACAACTATGACAATCTCTTACTATGATGGTCTTTTATCCTCCATTCTATGCATTGATATGATAATCAGTTTCTAAAGAAATAAGCAAATGGTCAGTTCACTATATTGTAACAAGGTACTCACTTGTATTACCAAGTGTCAACCGTGTGATTTGCATTCAAAGTCTCATTGATTACAGAGATAGATCAATGTAGTTTACTTAGAAAGTTATCTACATTTTCCTATGTCAAATCTTAATAGTTTTTGACTGTTACCCAATAAAAATAGGAGGTTTAACCTCTCTGGCAAACTCATACAAATTCCATGAGACTACAATGTACTCACTTAAAGATATTAATCAATCTCTTCATAATTATCAAACACGACCGAGGAATACCTGATAATGGATGTTTTATGAGCTGGCAGAAATGTGTAAATTGGACATAGGGTCGACGCCTCTTGTCTACGTATTCCCTCTCTTTTCCAGCCACTATACTTCTTTCTACATACATTTGATCTTGTCTCTCTCCTAAGTTCGATCCTCCCCCCTACGTTTTCTCCTCTTTCAAGTTTTTAACCTCCTAAAGCGATGGTTTACATAGCAAAGATGGCAAACATAATACTTTGTATTCTTCCTAAGATTTGCTCTTGGCCCACACATAGTCTCTCCTCTATTCTCAGCTACAGGACTTATCACCTAAAAGAATGCCTATCGACTATCAAGTCGTGGTTTCTTAAGAGCCTCAAACTGACTCATCAATGAGTCATCACACTAAGTTGTCCACTTAATGCAGTTAAAAACTCATTCAATACCAATGGTTTTTGGTCTCTAGTTCTAACTCAACCGCTAGCTACAAAGGTGCAATCAACACCATATGTCAATTATGCGAAAATGGTTGAGAAGAAATAGTGAATGTGGCTGGGTTATTCACCACTCCTCATCAATGAGGCTACCAACTCAATAACTAAACATAGAGCAATCGATTACTCATAAAGAGTAGTTTGATCCATTAAACTCTAATATTAAAGGCACTCCTTAATAGATGCCTAAGGCTGCTCAATCATAAACCATAATAACCTATCATGAGGTATTACCTCATTCGACACATAAGCATATTCTTAATGATTATATCAAATATAATTCACATAACATTGCCTCCATTAGATAGTTATGGTTTAATCAATAAAATGATGATATTAACACAAAGGATTACAAAAAATGTGATCAGGTTGAGCTAGTCTCCCCATCACAATCCGTCAACAAAAACACATCATCTTAACTTGACGTTAACGTCTTAACGTTAAGAATCATTTATAACACCTCAAGTGACTTAATAAAATAAGAGAACCATTTTATGACAATGACGTTGTAACTTTTACATTAAACATAAATGGTAACGGTTCATACTCAAACAACGTCGTTAACGTTATTAACGACTAAGACGACTTACTATGACTTAAAAAAAGATTTGTAAAGTATCGACTACCTGTCGATGAGGTTCAGAAGTAAACTAACAAGACAAGACTTACCTCTTATGACACATTGGTTCACGATTACATTTTACACTCATACTCGTTTTGGCAAATAAACCACTCATAACCTAAGGTCTATATCTCTCTCCTCGAAAGATACTCTCTCTCTCTTTTCTTTGAGAGTTATCTGAAAACCTGTAATCCTGTATCAAACTTGTAACCAACAAATTATGATCAGTGCATCATTAGTCAATAAATAAATCAAATCTCATAATACAAGTATTAAATCAATAATAACATAATCATTTCCATAATTTCATAAATGAAATTCAATATAATCCATGTCTTTCCTTGTCATTAATCTAAACATCATAATATACTTACTTATGTCCAAGTAAAATTAAAAATCATAGCAAGACAAATATTGGGGATGTAACACCTATTTTAGGCAGGATTTATGTTAAGCACATCCCCGAGGTCCCATTTGCCATGAAACTCTAGGGTTTTCTCATCGGGAGTCACCATTAACATGCAAGATGACCTAAATGTATTCTAAAGGACCTGGGAGCTAAACCTTAGGAGGGAAAAGCCCCCAAGGGGACATTTTCTGACGTAACATTTGCCCCCACTTTAATGTATGTATAAACGCAAGGCCAATACATGCATTAAAGTATGGTCAACAAACACAATAAACATGTCAAGCATGGAGAAGACATGCCAATCACAATGAAGATAGTAACAGGCACACAAAACATGGAGAAGACAATTATAGTTACGCAAAAAATAGAGAATACACCATTGAAGAGAAGAAAAACACAGTGAATATAGTGAATGCAATGATTATTTCTTTTTTTTCTCATATATATGAATGCAAACGCAAGTGCAAGGAAACTAAACACATAACCCAAAATACAGGAGGGACTCATCGCCACTAGTCTTTAGACTGCATATGGGGCAACAGAGATAGTGCAGGAGGGACTCATCGCCACCGGTCTTTAGACTGCACTTGAGAACCAACATGTCATACAAATCAAGCACAACATACAAATACCAAAGCATATGAGGGAATCATCACCACCGGTCTTTAGACTATGCTTGGGAACAAACATGCCTTACACACACACATAGAAGACACGGAGAAAACATGACAGACAAGCAATGGAGAACCCTATTACTAGGTTCACAGCCATCTCAGGCACATTACAGGCACACACCGACAATTGGGATTCACCACAACAATCACCAAAGACACGCTTAAGAGTTAGGATAGTCTTAGATCCGCTCCCACTTTCTTGGAGGACTTATTGAAAATGACAGGATTGTGCAATCTCCTCAAGAAATACACCATCCCCGCCTCGCACAGAGGGATTAAAATAAAAAAGGATATGCATGATATCCCGCCTCCACAGAGGGCTTAAGTGATTTTAGTAGATTTCAAGCTTTACAAACACACTTTGCTAGCATCTAAATCAGATAGCTTACCTTATATATGCCCCCACCTTAAGGTGGTTGATATCATGTAATGATATCAAGCACGTTAAGGTAGGAAGAAAACACATAAGGGAACATGAGCTCTCACAAAGCCCATGCCCCTGAGGTGACATGTTCTTTACGATCACCAAATGTTCCCACAAACACACAATTTCCTACAAGAAAAGGTGTTAGCATCCATATAATCATGATAAACAACAATACAAGGCTAGATTCAAGATAGACAAAGTGCACAGAGTAGCAGTATTGTTATGTTTTGCAAGTGCAATAAGACAACATCAAGATCACATGGAGTGATTCTACTAGCCAAGTGTTAGATAATATATAACGACCACGTCGTCATGTATGGACTAGGTCCATTTTTTTATTTCTCGTTGAAGGGACACTAGGTCCGTATCAGTATAATTTGTTTTTCATCATCTGCCCGCTAGGTAGAACCACTAGAGGAAGGTAAAAAATAAATCAAGAGAGGAGAACAAGTGCCTTAGGGACAATCACATAGGAGGGTGCCCCAAAGTCACCAACCACAACTCTATGTCCATAAGACACAACACACAATAATGAAAATAGAGGAGACGTAATATAGAAGAATGATGATACAAATAGAAGAAGGTCACAATAGAGGTGGTCTCCCAGTATCCTTGACCTTACAAGAGAATCAAGGGTCATCCCAGAAGGCCTAAACAACACATAACACATCATGGGGGAAACACAACATGGAGGTAAAGGGTTAGAAATACTTACCTACAAGGACAACCGAGCTAGCGGTCATCACGGATCTTGATCTTTACTTTAATGGTTAAAGCTTTGTCTCTTCTTCTCTCTTCCACAGTTTCATGAGTTTTTGAGGTTATCCTTGTAGGAGAGTTGTCTATTAATGATGGTAGAGAGGGTATATCATGGTTTTCTATGTCAAGTAAACATGGTGGTGTAGGAACTTTTATAATACCCTTTCCAGTTGAGTGATGTTGTTGAGGAACATGAAAAGTGCCCATTTTAGTCCATATATAGGGTGTTGGAATACCTTGGGTTTGAGGGATAGTTTGTTCTTCAATATCATGTGAAATTTCATTGTTTTCCAAGGTATGTGAGGGTTTGGGTAAAGATGCATGATCTGTTTCTTTGTTTAAGATGTAATTGAGAAGTTCTTGAACATCAATTGGTAAATGTTTAGTTTTAGCAGGTTGAAGCAAATGCTCACAAAGGGAATCTGCATCATCCAATGCTTCATCCTAGCCAGGGAGAGAAGGAAGGGAAGGAAGAGTAGTATGAATAAATGTATCAATGATGTCTTCTTCTTGTGCCAAAATATCCTCACCAAGTGGGGTTATGTTGGGACAAGTCTCTTTATTAGATGAATCACCCAGTGCTATATCATTCTCATAGGTCTTAGAAAGAATGTCCATTATGTCATCATGAAATGAAGGGAGAGAAGGAATAATGTTTTCACTACTACTTTCCCAATGGTTGTTTTCAGAAATGAAGTTAATGATATTTTCCAAGATTGAAGGGAAAACACCCATGATAGTGAGAAAGCTTTCAAAATAGGCTATTGTTCGAAGGATATCACAGGTAGTGCTTACGGACAAGTCAATACCATAGATGTATGCTATTTGATGCAAGACTTGAGGATGTTTATTAGTGAATTTGCAAAAAATATCATAATTCATAATGTACTCGAATAAATCTTTCAAAGATGAATGACGAGTAGAATCCATGAATATGACCTAAAATGCTTGATTTTTCAATTTTTTTCAATACAAATGTATGAGAGAAGAGGTGTTGTAAGGAAATTGATCAGGGGAAGAAAATAATATGTCTGATATTAGTCTAGTAAAGAAATAATATCCTTCACAACACACCTTTGATGCAATCCTATAATGATGACAAGTCAAAACCTAGTGAAAATACACTAAAATATGCAATTTTTCACCAATTTTTAATGCAAAGACCCAATAAAAAGGGTGTTGTAAAGAATTTTAGGAGGGGAAGAAGATTATAACCCTGATAAAAGATAATTAGTACAAAAAAATCCTTCACAACATGCCTATGATGCAATTCTAGAGAGACGATAAGGCCAAATCTAGTGAAAATGCAAGGTTTTCAAACCCTAGACATGAAATTTTGCAAGAAAATCACTATGATGAAACACTAAACTTAGAAATCAGTCCTAATGAGTGTTTTGAAATGGTATTAAAATATGAAACAAGATTTTGACTACAAACCATAGCTAATGCAAAACTAGGTTATATGGAAAAATGCACAATTTCAAGCAATTTTTATCAATTTAAGCATGGAAATGCAATGTAAATGAATGATGAATAAAGAATTTCTATTTTTTAAATCAAATTTGATGATAATGACAGAAATATCTTGAAATTAAATGTAAACTAATTCAAATTATTTGAAAATGCAAGCTAAAAATGCCAATTTTTTTTAAATTTTTCCAATTTTTCAATTTTTTTGTAATTTTTCAAATGCAATAAGATGAACAATGAAATGAATGAATGAAATGAATAAATGAAATGAATGTAAATCTGAAGTACAACACTCAGCAAGGTGAAAAATTCAAAAGAACACGGGTTCACCAAAACGTTTAATAGGAAAAGAGGGGATTGTTATGACAATGGTTGTTTTAAGGGTTTGTGTTGATCCTCCTTTCACCACTAAACATTCAAGGACATTCAACCGAGTAGAGAACTCTACTACATATCTTCTATCACTTGGAACATAGGGGAAGATTGGAATTGTGTGAATTTGTTGTTCAATTAAGTCTAATTATGCTCAAAACCCTAATTTCATAAAATCGTAAACAAACAGACAAATTATGGAAAATGATTGCACACAGAGATATCAAATGACAACCAAATACATACCAAATTTCAAAGTTCAGTGTGTAGAAAATTCAGGGACTAATGAGCGAGCACCCTAGTCTAGTGTACCTGCTTTTGTCAGGATCTTTGAAGAATGTCTGCAACCTGTTCCCGTTGTCACAGAGATTTCATCACTTTGGAATCCGGAGGACTAATGAGCAGGTCCCCAAGTCCAAGCCCTAGTTTTCTTCTCAGATCTGCAATTCTGACAGTCTGCACTGGTCTCCTACAACTCCACTTCTTTCACTTCCGAAACCTGTAACCTGCAATCATAGAAAAGTGGGTTGGGGGTTGTGGTGTTTAGAGGTTTGCCTTGGTCAAGCCTTGAAGAGACATTCAAGTCTTCTGAACACCGTTTTCAGATAAAGAATCTGTATCCCTGTGGGATAGAGGCAAAATCCAAATGTTAAATGTAGAAAACACAATTGATATCACCTTGTAGTGTAGATCTTATGGAAGGAATATGCTCTTCATGCCATGAGGAGATGGATGTCAAATCTGCAATAAAAAACACAATAACAACACAAAATACTTCTCTGTAACACAATGAATGCCTTGAATCACTTTCACATAAGCTCATTGATCAAAACCGCCATCTCTAGTTTCCATCTAGTTTATAAATGAAATCACTCATCATGCTTATATATGCAACTACAAACATTCCCACTAAGAATTTCATAATTCAAACTTGAGGTGTCAGCATAGGACCTAATAACGATCATAAAACTGACACCCAAAAATAGGTCTTGACCTAAAATAGGGTAGGACTAGGGTGTGGGCACCCAAGTCCCCCCTTATTTCAGGCATGATTTATGTTAAGCACACCCCTAGGTCCCATTTACTATGAAACTTCAGGGTTTTCTCATCGGGAGTCACCATTAACATGCAAGGTGACCTAAATGCATTCTAAAGGACCCGGGAGCTAAACCTTGGGAGGGAAAAGATCCTAAGGGGACATTTTCTGATGTAATAGAGAGAAGCAAAGCTATTTCACCAGAATAATGAAAATATTAATGAGATATGAGATGCAAAAATATTGTACAGAACCTTGCTTATAAATGCAAGGAGAAAGTTGGTAAAAATATAACCGACAACAACTGCTGAATAATAAACTAATATCTAATAATGTATTATGATGCCTAAGTAAAAATTAAGCAAAGTAAATGGTCAAAACCCATTTACTCCAATAGAGTGTATTGAATGCCTTCAAATACTAGAACATAGCATCAAATTTCACAAAATGTAAATGTTTAGTCAACTCACAACAAGAAAATGAAGGGGGATAAACCAATTTTAAATTTTGAATTTTAGAAAGGAAAGGATCACGTATGTGATTGTGGCAATGATCTTGGATAATGAAATGGTTAGATCCAATTGGCTATGACTATATGAAGATAGGAGCATAGGTGAACGTGATAAAATGTGAGGATATGGTGAATGTATGGGATTATGTGTGTATGAGGATAAGGTAAGGGATAAATACATAGGGATATATGTGTATATGGATGGATAAAAGACTAGAGTAATGAGCCAAATTTGTACAAGATTATTCCATTTTTTATAAATGTACATGTATCAAGGAATTTCCTTAAAATGGGTACACAACTAAATGGGAAATAGCATGGGTATACAAATTTCATCATTAAATTTTACCCCCACTTTTAGGTGTTTGTGAATCCTAAATGATCATGCATCACAAAGTATGTAACACTCACAAACATTCATGCAAAGTAAATATTTAGACATCAAAGGATATGAAAGGGTGTCCATATAAAGTAATGGAACCTAGAAGGTTTCATTATTTAAATATGTCCTTTGGATGTTCTCTCCATAGGAATCTAAAACAAGGAAAAAGTGTACAATGAGTAGATTTTGTCTGACATATGAAAATTAGGTACAAAATAGGAACCAACTATCTAGGAAAATATGAACAATGGGAAATGAGTAAAGGAAAATTTTCTTGTTTGAAAAATGATAATGGTGTGTTTGGCATGGTAGACATGGGATGACAAGGTTCATGGAGCACAAGGCATTTCATGTGATAATGATCTATCTAGTCATGATAAGGAGTCTATGTAGCACCTAAAAACTCAACATAGAAATGTTAATGAGAATATATGCCCCCCCTTCAATTGGTTGTGTCTGATCAGAGGTGTTGTGATGTGGAAGGCACATTGTTGCATATGTTGTCAAAGAAGTGATGATCAGAGGAGCAGACAAAGAAGTGATGATCAGAGGAGAAAACAAAGGAGTGATGGTCAGAGGAGTTGTGAGGTGAAGGATATGGTGATGAAAGTCATGAGCATGTTGTTGGATCAGTATCATATGTACACAATTGTATCTTATCTTTTGAAGTTTATGGACAAGTGAAGGTTGTCAAGTTCAAAGATATGCTAACATGAAGAAGTTGTTCCTTCTTATTTTTTGATGAAAAGAGTTGTGATTGTTGTCTATGGTGTTGTGAATGTTGCATTCATTGTCTCTTGATGAAAAGTATTGCAGAAGATATGAAGGAAAGTGTACAAGGTTTCAATTCTCAAAGGCACAAGTATTTGTACTAATGGAGCTCAGAAGATTATACCGCATTCTACCGCAAATAAAGATTTGGCCTTGTGATTTGGAGGTTAGATAGACAACTATGAAGTATGCATGATCTTAGTTTCAGAACATAAAAGTTACCGCAAAGCTTTTTGGAGATAGCAGAATGAAGACAGTGATAATACAACGTTGTTACAGTGTCAAAGGCACAACATAATGCTCCACATTTCTCCGCACTAGAATATATGATCTTGCGGCTTGGAGGATAGTTAGATACATATAAGAGGTATGATATACTCAAGTTTCAAATGTTACAATGTACCGTAGTGATTTACAGAGTCAGCTGGGTAAGGACAAGCCATGTTATTGTTTAGGATTATCAGAGGGAGAAATTAAAATCCACTGCATTTCACCACACTATAATATTTAGCTTTGTTGTTTGAAAGATAAGTTCATATTGTCTATATGTTTTCTCAATTCAAGTTTCAAGTGTTGTGGAGTACCACAAGTATGTTTTTCAATGATCTATTTCAAGATAGTGTAATCAGACTGAGTAAGGGATACCGGCATCAATGTTTGTTTGTTTGTGCCAGAAAGAAGATGCATAAATTAAAGAAAGGAATGTATGAGAAGGTTTTTTCAAGTCATATAATGCTTAGTATATTATTTGCATGATGTTATTTTGTGTCTCCGATACCGCTTTAGGTTTGGAGCTAATGCTAAAAGGATAAGTGTTTGCTGAGCCGAATTGGTGTGTTTAGGTGATTGCGATGTGTGTTTGGAAGTGTGTGCCAGCATAAAGATGTGTGCTAAGGTAAAATAGGTCATCTTGATCACTTGGTATCAACTACATAACAGGATTTGATTCATACATTACCGCAGATGATTTGGGAGTTGACAAACAAGGTCATTGCATGTTTCATGTTACACGTTTCTTTTAGGCCGACAAAGGTGATGTTTTAAAGCAACTGCGGAGCATATAAATGAAAGATCAAGTTTGTTGCAAAGATGTACAAGAGAGTGTGAGGATGAGTATGTGAGCATGTGTGTGTGTGAAGAAGATAAATGATCTGAAAGTTGAGAAGGAAATTTAAGAACTGTAATGCATGATTCATAACAGAGGTAGTATTGTGTTGTGTTGAGAATGTGTTTTGAAGATAGTAGATTTGTTTGAGTAGAGGTGGTAAAGTCATATGTTAGTGTGAAAGGAGATAATGCTACAGAGTTGATTGAACTAGGAGAATCAGTCAAAGTGTTTTGGTGCAGAAGTTGGATCCTCTTCTTGTAAGTGTTGCAAGTGTTGTAGTACTTTAGGGAGTTGTAGCTTCCTTTAGGTTGGAGCCCCATAAAACTATGTATTAGGGAGTTGTAGCTTCCTTTGGGTTGGAGCCCATAAAATTGTATATCAGGGAATTGTTGCTTCCTTTGGGTTGTAGCCCATAAAAGTTATTGTAAACCTATTTTTATTTGTGAGGTTGGATTTGGATAGTAGATCCAAGAAGCTTGCTCACCATGGTTTTTCCCTTCTAGGGGTTTCCACGTAAATCTGGTGTTAGGGTTGTATGATTGTGTGACTGTGTTTTGAATTACATAGTTTGCTTCATTATCTGGTTAAGGCAGTAGAAATATTTGGTTGATAAAGTTGAATTGGTTTAAATTGTGGCATATATTGATTCACTCCCCTCTCAGTGTATCAGAGTGTTCTAACAATTGGTATTAGAGCTAAGTTCATTGGTGCAACCTAATAACTGAAGGAAGATCTTGGATTAGAACACATTGCTCAGATATTCCTCTTCTTCTAGGAAAGCATGACTATTTGATGGAACTAACTATACCTTATGGAGTGTAAGGATGGAAACTTATCTTACCTCGCTAGGGTATGATGTTTGGAGAGCTGCAATGGATGCTTATACTAAACCTGCTCATCCTATTACAGATTCAGATGAGAAGAAGGCCCATGAAAATAATGCTAAAGCCAAGAAGGCTATCTTAAGTGGTCTAACCAATTCAGAGTTTGTCAAGGTAGTGCAATGTAAGATGGCCAAGGAGATATGGGATAAACTCAAAAATCTCTATGAAGGAAATGACAGTGTAAAGCAAGCAAGATTACAAACTTACATAGCCATGTTTGAGAATCTAAGAATGAAAGAAGAGGAAAACATTTCTATCTATTTTCTCTGAGTGGATGAAGTGGTCAATGGAATCAAAGGGCTAGGTGAAGAAGTGTTTGATTTAGTGGCTGTTAAGAAAGTCCTGAGAACTCTCCCTCACATGTTTGATTCAAAAGTTTCTGCTATTGAAGAAGCCAAAGATCTGAAGACACTTACCATGGAAGAGATGTTTGGGTCCCTCACTACCTATGAGATGAAAATGAAGTCCAAGGTACATCCAAAAGGGAAGCTTCTTTCAAAACTACGAAGAAAGAAGGAACATCTAGTCCACACAGTGAGTTTGAGGAAGAAGAAGCAAACTTTGTGAGAGAAGAAGGGTTCAGGAAATTATAAAGAAAAGTTACCTTTTAAATGTTTTAAATGTGGAAAAGTTGGTCATTATGCTTCTAAATGTCCATTTGGAGAAAATAAAAATAGCAGTAGGGGTTTCAAAAGGAGCAACTTCAAAAGGAACCTCCTTTCCAAAGAAGACTACAGATCCTCGAAAGAAGTAGATCACTACTCATCAGATGATGAAAGAGGAGAATCCCTATTCATGGCCATAGTAATCTCTAACGTTACTGAGCAAGACAAGGCGAGTGACACTTCCAAAAGATAGGAAACAAACAATGAGGTTGAAAATTCAATGTTTGTCCAAACAACATTTCATGCTCAAGGGAAAACAAATCTCTGGGTAATCGATAGTGGATGTTCAAGCCACATGATAGGTGATAAGAGAAAATTCATCAATCTTGTTAAGTGGAATGGCAGATCAGTCAAGTTTGGAGACAATTCATCTACAAGGATTTGTGGAAAGGGCACCATAAGTATTGATGGAAAATCTAAAATAGAAGATGTTCTAAATGTAGAAGGTCTCAACCACAATCTTCTTAGTGTAAGTCAGATGTGCAGCAAAGGATACAACGTTATATTTCATGGACAAGGATGTGAAATTAGAAGAGCAAATTATGGTAAACAGGTGGTAGAAGGTTCTAGGATAGAAAACAACTTGTACAACCTAAAGGGTGTTAATGAAAGGAGTTGTCTTCTAGGACAGACAAATGAATTCTAGTTGTGGCACAAAAGGATGGGACACATCAACTTTGACAATCTTGTGAAAATTAGCTCCATACAAGTAGTAAGAGACATGCCAAAGATTATCAAGCCTACAAGCACCTTGTGTAAAGAATGTCAGATTGGGAAGTAGATAAGGATAAGATTCAAGACCAAGTAGTATTATTCTACAAGGCCATTGGGATTGATTCATACTGACTTATGCGGTCCTACCAAAACAAAGAGTCTCCAAGGTGAGAGGTATTTTATGTTACTTACTGATGATCACTCTAGGATGACATGGGTTACATTCTTAAAAGAAAAATTAGAAGCCTTGAGTAGGTTTAATATTTTCAAGTCCATGGTTGAAAATGAGATGAACTCTAGAATCAAGTGCTTAAGGTCTGATAGAGGTGGTGAGTTCACATCAAATGAGTTTAAGGAATATTGTGAAGAATATGGAATAAAGAGGCACCTATCTGTTGCAAGAAAACCTCAGCAAAATGGAGTAGTAGAAAGGAAGAACATAATTGTCCAAGAGATGGCAAGAACAATGTTGAATGAAGTCAAGTTATCTGATGCTTATTGGAAAGAAGCAGTCTATATTATTATCTATATTCTTAACAAAGGACAACTAAGAGTGAACGACACTAAGACACCATATGAGCTATGGAAAGGAAGACCTGCATCTATCAAGTATTTTAAATTTTTTGAAAGCAAATGCTATATCAGAATAGATGAAGAAGGTTTGGGAAAGTTTGACTCAAGATCTGATGAAGAAATTTTTCTTAGATATTCAACTAGAAGCAACGCTTATAGATGCTACATATCAATAAAAGACTGAGGAAAATAGTTGAGAGTGCAAATGTTAGGGTTGATGAAGAGTCACAACCATTCACACATGAGCAAGAAGATTGTTGTTCAGATGAATTTGCTTGCACAGAAGAAGAAGAAGAAGAAGAAGAAGAAGTTGAAGAAAAGGAAGAAACACAAGAGAAGGTCACCAAGACTCCTGCCAAGTATGTTAAGAAGAACCACTCAGAAGATCAGATAATTGGAGACAAGAATGAAGGTGTACAGACTAGAAGAAGATTTGCAAGAGCAAATGAACAGGTAAACTTCTCTTTGATGTCTAAGATAGAAACTAAAACTTTTGTTGATGCTAGCAGGGATGAAGGATGGATCCAAGCAGTGGAAGAAGAACTAAATCAGATAGAGAAAAATCAGATTTGGGAATTGCTGCCAAGACCCGCGGATAAAAATGTGATAGGGACAAAATGGGTGTTCAGAAATAAATTGAATGAAGATGGAGAAGTGATTAGAAACAAATATAGGTTGATCTACAAAGGTTATTCACAAGTGAAAGGAATTGACTTTGAGGAGACATTTGCTCTTGTGGCAAGAATGGAAGCAATCGGGATGTTTCTTGCATTTGCAGTTCACAACGACTTCAAGATATATCAAATGGATGTCAAAACTACTTTCTTGAATGGTGACTTAGAAGAAGAAGTTTATATAGAGCAGACTGAAGGATTTTAGCTATCAGAAGATCAGAACATGGTATGCAGACTTAAGAATGATTTATATTGTCTCAGATAAGCCCCTAGGGCTTGGTATGCAAGGTTGGACAAGTACTTACTCCAGCAAGGATTCAAGAAAGAAGAGATGCAGAAGAAATTTGAAATGTCTATGATAGGTGAACTATCATTCTTTCTTGGACTCCAAATTACTCAATCAGATGAAGGTATATTTATTTCTCAAGCAAAGTATGTCAAGGAGATGTTGAAAAAGTTTGGTATGGAATATTACAAACCAATGAGAACTCCTATGGTAACAGGTTGTCACTTGAGTAAAGATGATGAGTCACCTAAGGCTAATCAGACTTTATATAGGTATATGATTGGGGGCCTACTATACTTAACAACATCAAGGCCTAACATTATACAAGTTGTTTGCATGGTTGCAAGGTTTCAAGTTGATCCAAAAGAAACACATGTGAAGGTAGTCAAAAGAATTTTTAGATATTTGAAGAGCACTCCAAATTTTGGACTATGGTATCAAAAAGGTAATGATTTTTCCCTGAGTGCATATACAGATGCAGATTGGGCTGGCAGTGTTGATGATAGGTGAAGTACCAGTGGTGGAGCTTTATTTTTGGGAGATAGATTGGTCTCATGGTTTAGTAAAAAATAGGATTCAGTTTCTTTATCAACAACATAAGTAGAGTATATAGTTGCATCATCTTGCTACACTCAAGTATTGTGGATGAAGTAAACATCAAAGGATATCAAGGTATTTTATGATGAGCCCATTCCTATCCTATATGACAATACAATTGCCATTAATATTTCAAAGAATCTAGTGATGCATTCTAGAACCAAGCACATATCCATCAAGTATCACTTTTTTAGGGAAAAGGTTGCAAATCAAGAGGTAAAATTGGAATATGTACCTAAAAAGGATCGAGTTGTAAACATCTTTACAAAGGCACTTTCTAAGGACACATTTGAATATCTCAGATAAAAGTTAGGGGTTGTTGCCCCTCTTTCTTCTAACTAGATGTACGGTGGGCACCAAAAATGTAAGGGTAAAAATGGGATAATCAAATGAATAATAACAACCCAACCATCAATGGAATATGAAGATAAAAAGGAGATTTAAAATAGAGAAAGAAGATACTCACAACCTTTTACCTTGCGACTTCCATTGCTCGCCTACTCTTTCTTGATCTTTTGGTGATGAAGATGGCCCTCAGGAAGCTTGCTTCCCTTGCTTCTATTTCTTAAGATGACAAGGAGAGATGGCTCTGATACTTGGTGTGTTAAAGATGAGCTTCAACACACTATGAAAGGAATGGATGATGAAGTGATATGCAAGTGGGGTGCCAATGGCACATATAGTTCCTGCAGCATAAGTTTACTCAAAAGATGGATTATATGAAATGAAGAAGAAGAGGGTTGTATTTATAGATTTGTGTGAGAGAGGATCAATGGTGGAAAAGAAATAAGAAGATCAACGAAGGAGAATGTTTGAGAGAACGTGCATGAATAGGACATGTGTCATTCAAAAAGATGCTTTGTTGAGTTAACTGCCTTCTTGATGAGGATGAGTTTTCATTTCTTAAATTAGAATATATTTTTCTAATTTAAGAGCTTTGTTGATAGCTTTAAATCAGTTAACTTAGCTTTTACTTTTGTATGACAAGAAGAATTTATTTTTAGAAGATATTGAAGATTTTTAGAAGATAAGAAAGCATAATTAAATAAATAAATTTATTTAATTCCTTGTGGATAATTTGGAAGAATAAATAAAATATTTAAATATATTTTATTTGTTTTGGAGATTTAATTTAAATAAATTTGCATTTTATTTAAATTTAGAAGAATGGATGATTTAATTAAATAATTAAAACTATTTAATTATTTAGAAGAATAAAGTTGATGTAGATGGAATTAATTAAATAAATGTAATTTATTCAATTAATGGGAGAAAGTGCATCAAATAAATTAATTTATTCATTTATTTATTGATAGAGGAATATGAAGATGAAATAAATATTTAAAATATTTATTTAAGTAGAGTCATGTCATTTTTAGGTGTATACAGTAATCTTTTATGTCAAAAAAATGATCAGAGGTGTTGTGACGTGGAAGGCACGTTGTTGCATTCTTGTCAAAGGAGTGATGATCAGAGGAGCAAACAAAGAAGTGATGATTAGAGGAGCAGACAAAGGAGTGATGATTAGAGGATTTTTGAGGTGAAGGATATGGTGATGAAAGTCATGAGCATGTTGTTGGATCAGTATCATTTTTACATAGTTGTATCTTATCTTTTGAAGTTCATGGACAGGTGAAGGTTGTCAAGTTGAAGGATATGCTGACATGAAGAAGTTGTGGCTTCTTGTTTTTTATGAAAAGATTTGTGATTGTTGTCTATGGTGTTGTGAATGTTGCATTCATTGTCTCTTGATGAAAAGCATTGCATAAGATATGAAGGAAAGTGTACAAGGTTTCAATTCTCAAAGGCACATGGATTTGTACTGATGGAGCTCAGAAGATTATACCGCATTCTACCGTAAATGCATATTTGGCCTTGCAATTTGGAGATTAGACAGATACAACTATGAAGTATGCATGATCCTAGTTTTAGAGCATAAAAGTTACTGCAGAGCTGTTTAGAGCTAGCAGAATGAAGACAATGATAATACGGTGTTGTTACAATGTCAAAGGTACAACATAATGCTCCGCATTTCTCTACACTAGAAGATATGATCTTGCAACTTGGATGATAGTTGGATACAAATAATAGGTATGATATACTCAAGTTTCAAATGTTACAATGTACCATAGTGATTTCTAGAGTTAGTTGGGTAAGGACAAGTCATGTTGTTGTTTAGGATTATCAGAGGGAGAAAGTAAAAGCCACCGCATTTTATTGCACTATAATATTTTGATTTGTTGTTTGAAAGATAAGTTCATATTGTCTGTATGTTTTCTCAATACAAGTTTCAAGTGTTGTGGAGTATCGCAAGTATGTTTTTCAATGATCTATTTCAAGATAGTGTAATCAGACTAAGGGATACCAACATCAATATTTGTTTGTTTGCGCCAGAAAGAAGATGCATAAATCAGAGAAAGAAATGTATGAGAAGGTTTTTTCAAGTCATATAATTCTTAGTGTATGATCCACATGATGTTATTTTGTGTCTCTGGTACCGCTTTAGGTCTAGAGCTAATGATGAAAGGATAAATGTTTGCTGAGCTGAATTGGTGTGTTTAGGTGATTGCGTCGTGTGTTTGGAAGTGTGCGCTAGCATAAAGATGTGTACTAAGGTAAAATAGGTCTTGTTGATCACTTGGTATGAACCGCATAACATGATTTGATTCCTACATTATTGCATATGATTTGGGAACTCACAAACAAGGTCGTTGCATGTTTCATGTTACACGTTTCTTTTAGGCCGACAAAGGTGATGTTTTGAAGCAACTACAGAGCATATAAATGAAAGATCAAGTTTGTTACAAAGATGTAAGAGAGTGTAAGGATGAGTATGTGAGCATGTGTGAGTGTGAGAGTGAGTATGTGTGTGTGTGAAGAAGATAAATGAACCAGAAGTTGAGAAGGAAATATGAGAACTATAATGCATGATTCATAGAAAAGGTAGTACTATGTTGTGTTGCGGAGGTTTTTTGAAGATAGAAGAGTTGTTTGAGCAGAGGTGGTGAAGTCATATGTCAGTGTGAAAGGAGATAATGATGCGGAGGTGATTGAACCAACATAATCAGTCAAAGTGTTTTGGTGCAGAGGTTGGAGCCTCTTCTTGTCAGTGTTGTAAGTGTTGTAGAACTTTAGGGAGTTGTAGCTTTCTTTGGGTTGGAGCCCATAAAACTGTGTATTAGGGAGTTGTAGCTTCCTTTGGGTTGGAGCCCATAAAACTATGTATTAGGGAGTTGTTGCTTCCTTTGGGTTATATCCCATAAAATTTATTGTAAACCTATTTTTATTTGTGATGCTGGATTTGGGCAGTAGATTCAAGCAACTTGCTTGTTAAGAATTTGCAGGTCAAATAAAACTAATTCCACATAACCCAATAGGAGAATAAGATGCACCAAATAACCATAATGCAAAGATCAAATGACAAACACAAGATAACACAAGATATACCCTGGGAAAACCCTCAAGAGGGAAAAACCCAGCCTCCAAAAGCATCCACACTCATATGTATTATTCAAAAATAAAGGTATTACAATACATGCCACGAGTCTCCATGAATACCTCTGAATCATCAAGCACCTCCAATGCATCCTCCATGTGTCCAAGCATTAATCCACACATCACCTGCCATGCTTCACAATATGCACTTACAAGAGAGAACTCAATACAATGATAACTTCTCACAAACCTCCAATCCACCTACAATGAAATAGCCAACCCACCCATTTAATGACCATGTGCTTGCTTTTATAGACCAAGCTCACACAAGTACAACTTGTGGTATTGGATAAAACCATGTGTTCCAAAATCATGGATACATAAAACCATTGACTCACTTATTTAATATTGGTAGTACGTTTTTTCCCAATAATTAAATAATACAAATAATAACCCAATGTTACATACAACTTTTACAAGTGGCCTCCAAATAAATATCTAATGTGGTTAAACACATCAATTAAGATGCACCAGAAATAAATATTTATTTTACATGAATAAAATAATACAATATTATGCAAGGTGTACAACACCTATTTCCCAACATTCTCCCACTTGTTGTGTACATTGCATAAGGGTCAATCAATGAAATACATCATCATAGGCAAACATGAAATCACATGAATCTCCAACATGTTCTCATGCTCCATCAAGATACCTGCAATAAAATCAAAGTGACCACTATCTCAAGAAAGAACTGCTCTCATCCTCCAATGTGCCACCTATGGAAGAAAAGGAACATGCCAAGGTGAAGATGCACCAATCCAAAGAACACAAGCATCAAATCCAAGTGATAACAAAAGGCTCCAAGCTGCTATCAAAGGTAAAAACCCACATGACTGGAAATAGCACCCACACCATATGCTAATACATCCAACCATCCATACCTCATAGGTATCAAAAACATCAATAAACTCATGCCAACAACATATTCAACCCATATACTGCAATCACAAGCTCCATGTATAAAACCTGTCAATGAAGAACACATACCTCCAAGAACTCCCACTGCATGGGTAATGTCAAATCTAAAAATAGATCCAAGGCATATCAAGTCTATCAATCAACACTCAAACCAAGGTGTGGCTAATCAACAAGCCAATATAGTATCAAGAACAATCACAATGATCCACACATGCATGATAAATCGCTACATACTCTCTCACAACATGTCACCATAACTTTCCCAAAGTCCAACCATATCAACATGATCCTCTAGGAAGTAGCCATAAGACAAAGAGAGAAAACCTATAAATCATAATTTCATTCTACAAACACCTCAAAGTTCTAAGTTGTGTCAAGTATGATCTCCTCTACAACCCCAAATGAAAAGCCTTAACAACACCTAGCCATTCAATCTCATAAGATCAAATGAACATATGTAACATGTAACCAACATGGATGTAAGCCTCTCTAATCAAGGTAGATCAAACTCATAATCATTCCATAACTAGGAATAAGCTCAATCACATCTCCTAAATCCTCATAATGAACATCATAAATCAAACCATATGAACAAGGAGATAACCATGCTAGCATCCCTCAAGTGAACCCTTTAGAACCAATAACCATAGCTCAATATCCATATCTATGAGAAGATGAAACATAAAGCAAAATACATCTAAAAGGATGGGCAATACCTCATAGATGGTAAACTGCCAAGTAGACCAAGAGTGGGGAATGAGAATGCTCCTTCGGGATACACCAAGCCACAATGACTCTCTCCAAGAACAATCTCCTCTAGGTCCATATCCAGGTGTAAGGCTCCTTGGTCTATCTGCTAAAACTTCCAATGAGTAATTATCTCAACAAGTGTCTCTATTCCCAAGAGAACTCCAGCCTCACCTAAGTCTCTAAGTATCCATGAGCACCTCCATGATCAATCCATGCTAAACTCCAAATACAACACCACACTATCATGAAGCTCTCAAGCAAATGACCAAAGTACTCAATACCAAGAGAACCAACAAGATCACTATCAATGCTCCTACTACACATCTACATAGTCAAGGAACCCATCATGACATCATGATCTAACCATCTCCTCCAAAGAGATCACATGCACTGATCTACATACATCATGTCTCAAGAGAACCTGTATTATGCCAAAACTCTAAACTGGTATCAAGAGTACATCAAGACACAATATCAACATCTCTAAATAAAGGATCAGCATGTCAAACTGACAAGTCATAAACTGACACCACAACCAAAAACTCAAAAAACTCCTCCATGGTAAACCAAGATGTCAACATCTCCAATCATATGAAGATAACCATCTACTAACAATGGAAATCAGGATGTCAAAGCACTCTCACTAAAACAAGAATCATAATCCAAGAGCCTCTCCAAGACACCCACAAGCACTGCAGAAGATCATCCATCACAAATGATGAATCCACATCGTTGCCAAAGCTCCCACTAAAACGTGATACCGAGCTATCCATGACAACAAAGAAACCATCTCCTAAATGAAGATTATCCATGGCCCCAAACCAATCAAGGAATCCCGTTGTAACATCAACATCTCCCAAAAGATCGAGTAAACCATAATCTCCAACCAAGAAGATAAAACCATCACTATCAAAAGCTCACATAAAACCATGTATCCAAGCTATCCATGACATCATGATAAACATGCTACAAGTCCCAACAACTGACTATCCAGGCACTCTAATCATCCATCCTCATCCCAATGCAACATACCAATGTATAAATGACCACAGACAAGGCCAACTAACAAAGTCTACATAAACACTGAATCAATCTCGTAGATAAAGATAGTTCACATCCGAGTCATCCCACTATAGCCAAGGGGTAGCTAATCCACAAAACTACATAACTCATAGATCCAAAACAAATGTAACATGCAAACTCATCATCACACTGGTAACATGAAAACTAAGATATCAAAGAAGATAACTTGTAGACTCCAAGAATCAAACACCAAATCAACGCTAGATTTGATTTTCCAACAAGTCCACAAATGAGTAACCATAGTCAAGGAACTACCAAGCATCTAGGAGATAAGAACAACCTCCTAAAACAACACCACAACATCACCTATAATCATGAATCAAACATCATAGCCCATACGTGTTAATTGCATACATGATCATGTCATGCCAATGCAAAAGTGTACTTGCATATCCATGACATCATAATCATCATCATCTTTGTACCTGTACTCAACTCACACTGAAACAAGACTCCAAGTCTCACAAACGTATCAATCATGTCCCTAAACTAGAAGATAACATGTGTACCTATCTCCATCAAAGTTAAAACTCTGAAAACACCTGTAAACCTGTATCTGGAAGTATCAAACCTGAAAACCTGCTATACCATGTTGATGGTTTCATAACAACATGCACTCCCACAAGTCTGTGCCAAAAAATCTATTTGAATGCACTCATAAATGCACTTTGAATGTCAAGCTCCTACAAGTGATCAAACAAGTACCAAACTCTCTCTACACACCAAAATTAAAATCTACATGATCCAAAATGTAGTACACTACAATAGCTCTCCAATTCCTATTTCAAATCAAAAATCTAATTCCGTATACAAAATTTATGAGCATAAAACTATCCTAGAGTAATGCTTGGCTTCAAGCACTAAATTCTGACACAAACAAAAAAATCTAACACAAACAACAAAATCTGATTATGAAACCTATACCACTGTGTAGTGCTCGGAGAGACCTTTCCGACGCCTATAAGAAGTCAACAAATGGATACCGTGGGTGAAATTTATGCCTCCTGGAAGAAAATGCCCTCCGAGGGCTAAAAGGGAACACTTGGTGGGACCCTCCGTACCTGTTGATGTCATCGCTGACGTGGCATTGACTATGCATGCTAACTGGGCAAAAAATCAGATGATGTGGTGTTTGGCTAGCATTGACTTTGACTGGCGGGTAAAAATTGTTTCAATTTTTCCACCTTTCACAAACCTTAAAGGAGGTTTTAAATATTTAATATAGGTTCAAATTTAACGCTGCCAAACTTTAATTAATATGCTGTCAATTTGAAAATTCCCACTACCGGCCTTAAAAAAGGTTTTAATATTAAAAAGAAATTTTGAACACCCCACGGAGGGGGGTCTCCCGCCGGTGGTGATGGCCTACCGGCCCGGCCACCAGCCAGGGCTCGACCTGCCAGACCGATGCTAAACCGAGGGTCGTGGCATGGCCCTGCCAAGCGCAAGCCTGGGGGTATGGGTCTGCAGACCCCTTTCAATTCGATTTTTTTTTCAATCTTGATTTATAATCAACATTCTATAGTTTTTAAATTTTTAAAAAACAATTTTTTTTTAAAACTATAGAAATATCTTTGCACAGGAAATATATATATATACTTTGCTGCAACGTACCTACAAATCCATACGGCGTACCTGGGGGGCTTTTTTTTTTGCTTTTTCTCACAGTGGCCAAATAGGGGCAAATTATATGTTTTTCTTCACCTCTTTGGCCTCCTGAATCCAATGGCGAGGTCCGTTTTGTCCCAGGAGATCATCTGCAAAAAATCCCTCCACAAAACCCTCATGAAGCTGATCCAAGAAACCCCCTTCAGCCATGATTTTTCAATCACCAGATCTACAAAATATACAACAAATCTCTAATACCCAGAACTCCCAATCTGTAATACAACCTACACAAAACCTTGTAATCTCCCAAATCCTTTTATGCATTGACATGGCTTCCATTTTGCATCCAATCTACACACACAAGGGTTATACAAATCAAGGGAGCTCACACATCCCTCAACCACAAACATGGCTCTGATACCACATGTTAGGAATGTTGGATCTAGGGCATACAACTGAGAGGGGGGGGGGTGAATCAGTTGTATAAAACTTCTTCTCAAACACTTAACTTACTGTTGTTAGCAGCATATCAAATAATCATCCATGGAAGCATAATGCATAAACACAAGAGCAGATAAGCATCAACACATTGAACACCAAGATTTTGACTTGGAAAACCCGGTTAAGGGAAAAACCACGGGGTGATTAACCCAAGAATTATTCTCTGTTAGAAGAATAGGAAATTACAAAAATGGCACTTGCCAATTAGGGCTCACTGCCCGAGCACACTGCTCACAAAGAGGCCCACTGCCTACAAGGAGACACACTGTCTACAAAGTGATGAAAATCACAGTCTTGAACTGGAGAATGACATCTCTAACATGTCCGGATCAGTTCCAATTAAGCCCAACAATCTCTGCTCTGCCTTTCGCACGCTTCTTCGCTATACCATACTCATCCTCACTCCACTATCTGAAATGAACTCACAACCCGTTATTTATACAAGACATCGACTTAGGAACAAACATCTAAGTCGGCAAACAACCATAGGAGTATCCGCAAGATGAATAACACATCCGGTCGGCCATCACAAGAACATTCGCAGGATGAACATCTCATCCGGTCGGCTACACAAAGCAAGAACTTCATCCGGAAGAATAACTTCAATTCCGGGCTCTACCATCAATGCGGACCAACAACAAAACCTAAACATGATCCAAGAACCTTCACAAACCTGTCTGAATGTCCGGATACATCCGCACTTCCTCTGCTTACTGGGATCTCTTGTCTTCCTCATCCGGAACTTCAAGAACACAGTCTGTCGCCACTGTCATAATGCAAGAGGTACTTCCGGACCTCCAAATCATACACAAATCAGGATGATACATCACAAGGACATCCCAAACACTACTTCCAATCCGCAGATTAGGATAATACAATTCCGGACCTCACCGGACCTTTTTGTGATCCTCTGTCACCTCCGGATACTTGCCGGACCCGGTTCTATACCGGCAGCCACAACTCCTTCAGATCTTCATGCGGACCTCTGAAATCTTAACTGTAGCATCTCAAGACTCATATCTACTAACCCTTTAATCCGCATCCTCCGGTTCTCATCCTATACAGTACATTTACCTTCTTCTCATCACTGTTCTTCACTGTTCCTGACTGGGACTAATTTTCTCAATATCCTCAGCACACAGCTCATCAAATCCTTCTTGTCAATGCAATATGAGTATGTTGACATCAATGACAACACTGGATAACCTCATACTTGCAACAATCTCCCCCTTTGTCATTGATGGCAACATATGATGTGAAAAACCATTAAGACAAAAACTTCAACTTTTCATATGTCTTCTCTTCCTTTACTGCTCCCCCTTTGATCATCAGCCACTTGTTTTTCACATGTCTTCTCTCCCCCTTTGACATCAATGGCAAAGGGCTCATACTTGCAATTCTCATGCATCAGAATCATACCAGCTGCTCCCCCTTAGTTGCAGCTCCCCATTAGTCCGGATCACAAGATATGACTGTGATAGCCACCGGACTGATGCACATCAGTGCATCTTAGTTCATCACCGGAGGGGCCATGACCCCTAACTTCTCCCGGAGATATTCAAAAGAGTCCTTGGGAAGAGGTTTTGTAAAGATATCTGCAATCTGATCCTTGGAGGGAACATACTCCAATCTGACTTCTTCCTTGTTTACTTGTTCTCTCAAAAAGTGAAATTTGATAGATATGTGCTTGGTCTTAGAATGCAATACCGGATTCTTGGAAATATTAATTGCACTTGAATTATCACAGAAAATTGTGATAGGCTCCTCATATTCAACTTTGATGTCTCTTAGCATCTGCTTCATCCATAAGATTTGAGTGCAACTACCTGCTGCTGCAATGTATTCTGCTTCAGTTGTAGACAGAGATATTGCATCTTGTTTCTTGCTTAGCCAAGAAACCAATCTCTTCCCCAAAAAGAATGCTCCACCACTAGTGCTCTTCCGGTCATCCACATCTCCTGCCCAATCTGCATCTGTGTAAGCATGAAGAGAGAAATCCGGACCTCTAGGATACCATAGACCATACTCAACTGTCCCTTTCAAGTATCTAAAAATTCTTTTGATTGCCATAACATGAGATTCTCTAGGATCAGCCTGGAATCTTGCCACAAGACCAACAGCTTGCATTATATCTAGTCTAGTTTGAGTGAGATACAACAATCCACCAATCATTGATCTATACTTTGTCTGATCTGCCTTTGGAGAATCATCATCTTTGCTTAACTTACATCCGGTTGCCATAGGAGTGTTCATAGGCTTTGAGTCTTCCATACCAAATTTCTTTAACAATTCTTTCGCATATTTGGTCTGAGAAATGAAGATCCCTTCTTTTGTTTGAGTAATTTGCAGACCCAAGAAGAAATTCATTTCACCAAGCATAGACATTTCAAACTCACTTTTCATCTGATTTGCAAAAGTTTTACACATACTATCTCTTCCTCCAAAAATGATATCATCCACAAACACTTCAACAATCAGAATGTTCTCATGATCAATTTTGAAATATAAGTTGCTGTCAGCAGTACCTTTGTTGAATCCAATCTGCACAAGATGCTTATCCAACCTTTCATACCATGCTCTTGGGGCTTGCTTCAATCCATACAAGGCTTTCTTCAACTTGCAAACCATATCATTATTATCAGACAATTGAAATCCATCCGGTTGTTCAATGTAGACTTCTTCTTCCAGATCACCATTTAGGAAGGCAGACTTGACATCCATCTGATATACCTTGAAGTCTTTGAAGGCAGCAAATGCAAGAAGTAATCTGACTGCTTCAATTCTTGCTACCGGAGCAAAAGTCTCTTCAAAGTCAATTCCTTCTATTTGAGAGTAGCCTTTGCAGACCAATCTAGCTTTGTTTCTGATTACTTCACCAGCTTCATTTAGTTTGTTCCGGAAGACCCACTTGGTTCCAATTACATTCCTGTCTCTAGGTCTGGGAACAAGATCCCAAGTATGATTTTTCTCAATTTGCATCAGTTCATCTTCCATTGCTTTGGTCCAGTTTTCATCATTGCAGGCTTCATTTATTGTTTTAGGTTCAATCTTTGAAATCAGACAACATTCATTCTGATCTTGAGCAATATTCCTTCTAGTTTGTACACCTTTGCTTCTGTCACCTATGATCTGATCTTCAGAGTGATTCAGTCTTACATACCTAGGAATTTTGGGAGTATCCAGCACTGCTGTTTCTTGATCAGCCTCATTCAAATCTAACTCTTCTTCCTGATTTACCGGATCAGGCTGACTCTGTCTCACCGGAGAGGATTGAGGTCCTTGAACACTGTCTTGGTCATCTTCATCAAACTCATAAAATCTTGAAGGCTTCTCAATTCCTTCATCAACCTTCACATTGGTGCTTTCTATCATCTTCCTCAATCTCTTATTGTAACACCGGTATGCTTTGCTTTGAGTGGAGTAGCCCAAGAAAATTCCTTCATCACTTCTAGCATCAAACTTTCCTAGATCTTCATCTCTTTTAATATAACACTTGCTACCAAATACTCTGAAGTATTTCACAGTAGGAGTGATGCCAAACCAGAGTTCATAGGGGGTCTTACCGGTGTTGTTTCTGATTTGAACTCGATTGAGAGTGTAGACTGCAGTGCTGATAGCTTCTTTCCAAAACATTTGAGGAACATTTGCTTCCAACATCATTGTCCTAGCAGCTTCCTGGATGGTCCGGTTCTTTCTCTCAACTACTCCATTCTGCTGTGGAGTCTTAGGAGCAGACAACTGTCTCCTTATACCCTGTTTCTCACAAAAGTCAATGAATTCACCAGATGTAAATTCTCCACCTCTATCAGACCTTAGACACTTTAGTTTCAATCCGGTTTGATTCTCCACCATAGCTTTGAAGATTTTGAACTTCTCAAAAGCTTCTGATTTTTCTTTTAGAAAGGTGACCCACATCATCCGGGAATGATCATCAATTAATAACATGAAATATCTATCACCTTGCAGACTCTTGATTCTTGTCGGACCACATAGATCAGTATGTACTAATTCCAATAATCCGGTAGAAGACTGATCTTTGCTTTTAAAAGAGACTCTGCTTTGTTTGCCTAACTGACATTCTTTACACACACTATTTGTAGGTTTTATCAATTTTGGAAGATCTCTCACAGCCTGAGTATTGCTTATTTTGATAATGTTATCAAAATTTACATGACACATTCTTCTATGCCATAACCAACTCTGATCAATTTGAACAAATAAACAACTTTTATTTGAACCAACCAGATGAAAGATGTTACCTCTTGTCTGAGTACCAGATGCAATTTCAGTTCCGGAGCTTGTAAAGATTCTGCATTTTCCATTCTTGAACCGGAGATCATAGCCTTTGTCCACTAACTGACCAACACTGAGAAGATTGTGCTTCAATCCTTCAACATACAGTACATTTCCTGTTTTGCTCTTACCATCAAAGGAAATAGTTCCCCTACCTCTGATTCTGCCAGCAGAATTGTCACCAAACTTTACCATTCCTCCTTCATATCTTTCCAGGTCTAAGAACTTATTCTTGTCACCAGTCATATGGTGAGAACATCCACTGTCAATAACCCAATCATCCTTTTCTTCCACTTGAGTAGCCAAGGCTTTTTCAACAACTTTGTGATTGACAGATTCGGAGAGCAAGGAATCTTCTTCCTTGATGGCTATAAACACCCACTCATTTCCGGATTTGCCTCCTGGTTCTGATTCATCATCTGTTACTCCTTCATTGTCATCTTCTTCATGAACATAATAGCAATTCTTTTGAAACCTTTGTCTGTGAGTATTAGATCTTGCAGATCTCTCCGGACATCTTGAGGCAAAATGACCAATCTTATTGCAGTTGAAACACTTAAAGGGTAGTTTTCCTTCATACTTACCGGATCCTCTTGGCAGTCTTTTTGCAATGAGGGCTTCAAGTTGAGCTGTTTCTGCTTCTTCTTCTTCCATGTCTCTTCTTGCTTGATCATACCATGACATTTTCCTTGATGATTTTTCACCCGGATCAAATCTCTGTTTGCCTTTCACATAGGCACTGGCTTTGAAAGCAGATTCAGTCTTGGGAGGATCATCTCCAAACTCGGTCATTTCAAATGCAGCTAGTTTGCCAGCTAGTTGTTCTCTTGTGACAGTTGTGTGGGCTCTGAATTCATCAATGGCAGCAACTTTGATTTTGTAGGCAGCAGGAAGGGATCTTAGGATTTTGCAGACAATCTCATTTTCATCTAAAGTTCCACCAGCATTTCTGATTCCACATACCAGCTCATTTACTCTTGGCATAAAGGTAGTGATGTTTTCATCATCTCTCATTTTCAATCTTTCAAATTTCCCTTTCAGACTTTGCAATCTTACACTTTTGACAAACTCATCTCCTTCATACAGAAGTTCCAGTTTAGTTAGGATCTCATATGCAGTGGGTAGGTCAATGACATTCGAGAGATCTGAGTCATTCAATGCGCTTAGAAGAGCTTCCTTGGTCCGCAGATTATTTTCAGCTTCTGTGATTTCATTCAGAGTAGTCGGACCACCTTGTGGAGGTACATATGGTTTTGAAATCATACCCAGGTATGCTTTTCCCATGCATTCCAAGTGACACTTCATGCGACCTTTCCAGAGAGTGAAGTTGGTTCCATCGAACTTCGGACTATCCTTCTTGTATGACGACATCCTGGATCTCCTCAAGCGGTTAAGCTCTTGTCAGAGGAACTTGGCTCTGATACCAATTGTTGGATCTAGGGCATACAACTGAGAGGGGGGGGGGGTGAATCAGTTGTATAAAACTTCTTCTCAAACACTTAACTTACTGTTGTTAGCAGCATATCAAATAATCATCCATGGAAGCATAATGCATAAACACAAGAGCAGATAAGCATCAACACATTGAACACCAAGATTTTGACGTGGAAAACCCGGTTAAGGGAAAAACCACGGGGTGATTAACCCAAGAATTATTCTCTGTTAGAAGAATAGGAAATTACAAAAATGGCACTTGCCAATTAGGGCTCACTGCCCGAGCACACTGCTCACAAAGAGGCCCACTGCCTACAAGGAGACACACTGTCTACAAAGTGATGAAAATCACAGTCTTGAACTGGAGAATGACATCTCTAACATGTCCGGATCAGTTCCAATTAAGCCCAACAATCTCTGCTCTGCCTTTCGCACGCTTCTTCGCTATACCATACTCATCCTCACTCCACTATCTGAAATGAACTCACAACCCGTTATTTATACAAGACATCGACTTAGGAACAAACATCTAAGTCGGCAAACAACCATAGGAGTATCCGCAAGATGAATAACACATCCGGTCGGCCATCACAAGAACATTCGCAGGATGAACATCTCATCCGGTCGGCTACACAAAGCAAGAACTTCATCCGGAAGAATAACTTCAATTCCGGGCTCTACCATCAATGCGGACCAACAACAAAACCTAAACATGATCCAAGAACCTTCACAAACCTGTCTGAATGTCCGGATACATCCGCACTTCCTCTGCTTACTGGGATCTCTTGTCTTCCTCATCCAGAACTTCAAGAACACAGTCTGTCGCCACTGTCATAATGCAAGAGGTACTTCCGGACCTCCAAATCATACACAAATCAGGATGATACATCACAAGGACATCCCAAACACTACTTCCAATCCGCAGATTAGGATAATACAATTCCGGACCTCACCGGACCTTTTTGTGATCCTCTGTCACCTCCGGATACTTGCCGGACCCGGTTCTATACCGGCAGCCACAACTCCTTCAGATCTTCATGCGGACCTCTGAAATCTTAACTGTAGCATCTCAAGACTCATATCTACTAACCCTTTAATCCGCATCCTCCGGTTCTCATCCTATACAGTACATTTACCTTCTTCTCATCACTGTTCTTCACTGTTCCTGACTGGGACTAATTTTCTCAATATCCTCATCACACAGCTCATCAAATCCTTCTTGTCAATGCAATATGAGTATGTTGACATCAATGACAACACTGGATAACCTCATACTTGCAACAAGGAATTTGCAGGTCAAATAAAACCAATTCCACATAACCCAATAGGAGAATAAGATGTAGAAACTAACCATAATGCAAAGATCAAATGACAAAGACAAGATAACACAAGATATACCATGGGAAAACACTCAAGAGGGAAAAACCCAGCCTCCAAAAGCATCCACACTCATATGTATTATTCAACAATAAAGATATTACAATACATGCCATTAGTCTCCACGAATACCTCTGAATCATCAAGCACCTCCAATGCATCCTCCTTGTGTCCAAGCATGAATCCACACATCACCTACCATGCTTCACAATATACACTTACAGGAGAGAACTCAATAGAATGACATCTTCTCACAAACCTCCAATCCACCTACAATGAAATAGCCAACCCACCCAACTAATGACCATGTGCTTGCTTTTATAGACCAAGCTCACACAAATACAACTTGTGGTATTGGATAAAACCATGTGTTCCAAAACCATGGATACACAAAACCATTGACCCACTTATTTAATATTGGTACTACTTTTTTTCCTAATAATTAAATAATACAAATAATAACCCAATGTTACATACAAATTTTACAAGTGGCCTCTTAATAAATATCTAATGTGGTTAAACACATCAATTAAGATGCACCACAAATAAATATTTAGTTTACATGAATAAAATAATACAATATTATGCAAGTTGTACAACACCTATTTCCCAACATTGCTCACCATGGTTTTTCCCTTCTAGGGTTTTCCATGTAAATCTGATGTTATGGTTGTGTGATTGTGTTTTGAGTTACATAGTTTGCTTCATTATCTAGTTAAGGTAGTAGAAAGATTTGGTTGATAAAGTTAAATTGGATTAAATTGTGGCATATATTGATTCGCCCCCCTCTTAGTATATCAGAGTGTTCTAACAATATATAGATATATGCTATAGTGATGCTCGTAACTCATTTAACAAACTTCCTTTTAGGTGTCACCTTTGGTATTGCTAGTTGTGGCTAATCTATTAAATCATCATTGTCCCAAAAGTAATCATCTAGTTTATCTTCTTGTTCTTTTCTTTTTGCTCTTCTTTACTTTCCTTTTCATTGACATGTGTTTCTTCTTGGTATTTCTTTGTGTTAGTTGTAAACACATGTTCAATAGGTGTAACATTAGTGATGTAGGAGCATACTAGTATTTTGAGTGTCGAATGGACTTAAGACTTGGAATTGGCCATTTTGGTCATTTGTTACACTTGCAACCATAACAATTTTCACTTATATCCACTTCAACGATGATTTTATATAGTACTAGATGCACTTGCAACAATAGTGTGAGCACTTGTAGTCATTAGTCTAAGGACTTGCAACAATAAAGAAGGCAACTTGCAACAACTGAAGGAGTCATAATAGTTGGTGGTTTTAAGTATGTAGCAACTAGAGGATTTCCCATGTCAAGTGTTTGGGCACTTGCAACAACTAGGAGTCACTAAGTGTACTTGTAACAATTATGACAATTGTCTATGTTTGGGGCAATGATAGTGTGTAATACTACATGTGAATAGTGGGAGTTTCATGTTTTCTTTCATGCAATGGATTCTCATGAGGAGTGTCTACATGATGGGTTGAGAGCCTACTAGATAGATATAAGAGGCATGTTTAGTCCTAGTGAGGTGCATGGGAGGTTGTTGATGGAGTTGAAGGGTGGTGACAAAAATTGGGAAAAACTACAAGAGGTGATCTTTGGTGGATAAGGCAAGAAATAAGTTGTAGAAAAAGCCAAGGGGCTACAAAAGTGTGGAAAAAGATGCAAGAGAGATGGATGGTAGTGAAATTGTTCAAAGAGGGTTTGATTTTGACATTAATGCATTTTGCATGCATGTTTGGTCACTTTTTAATGACCTAGATGATGTTTGGATGGCATGGTTAGTTGTAAAGCCAAATATTTTGGATAAGATGCACATTTATTTCTAGAGAGGTGATTTTAAACGAGAGGTTGGCATTGAATGTTCAAGATTTGAGTCATTCAAATTCCTTGACCATATTAATGAATGCACAATATGTGAAGTTAAATCTAAGAGAGAGATTGGCGATCTTAAAATTGAAAGGAGGCAGACCCAACATTGAATGTAGATGATTTAGCATTCAAGAAGGTAGGTTGGCAAATTCAAATGCCCAGTTTTAGAGTAATTTTTGAGAGAGAAAGAGGCACCAAAGAGAAAAGATTCTAGATAGAGGCATGGAGAAGATTTTGGAGGGAACAAAGGAAGGATCTAGAAGGGTGAGGAAAAAGATTTGGGAGTCATGGTTTGGCACACAAACAAGGAAAAAGTAGAGGAAAGGGTAGAGACAATAATACCTAAGAGGAAGGTGGGGAATGTTGAAGGGAAGAGGAGCCAAGAAGAAGGCTAAGAAGGAAGAGAAGGAGAGCTCTAAAGAAAGATAGAGAAAGGGCTATGAGGAAGAAACAAGAAGGTGTGTCATCTATTCTTGAGACTAGTTGGGTAGCATGGGTGAGAGAAGAGAGGTAGCATGGGGAAAGAGCCATGAGTCAATAAGGAGGATGCATGGAGAGGTGTGTCCAAGCTGAGAAAGCTAAAGTAGATAAGAGGGTCTACATGATAGAAGATGGCACAAATAGGGTAGGGGAAAGGTGGCATGAGAAGGTTGAAGGAAGCATATAGGAGTGTGCAAGCCATGTGTGGAGTAATAGAGAGGCAATTTAAGAGAGTTGTAGGCTACGTGTGAGGTTTAGAGGTGGTGGAAGAGTCCATACCATGTGGGAGAGCAAAGAGAGTGAGTGTGAGAGCAAAGAAGGAGAGAGTGAAAATAGGGGATATCTTAATTCCTTCCTATATATTGTAACAAGGCACTGTAAAGTTGTATTTTTAGATTGTATAATAGAAAGAGTCCCTTTCGACTATTATTTAAACTATCATGTGAAATGTGTCTTTGTGTATGAACAAACGGGTTCTATTTCCTATTAAATGTGTTCTTTCTTGAAAACTATAGTTGTTGATTATGTGTTTCTATGTGTGGGTGGTAGTTCTTATGAATTGGGTTATGTGAGTCAATGCAAGTCCTCCTACAACATAGTTAAAATGGCTTCTTTTGTGTTGCTATGTGTGGTTAGGCAATTTGTGTTATGCTGTACTTGGTGGGGCTTCCATTCATTTGGGCATCTTGTCTTAATGTTATGTCAATTAGGCACTTGTTTTCTTACACATTATTGTTTCTTATGTTGTGATTGTGGTGGAATGATAGGTATTTGATGCACCACAACCTCTTTCTATGGTTTTCATATAGTCTTTTGTGCATGAAATTTGGGTACTTACCGAGGGGATTCACTTAATAAATTAATGGCATAGCATGTACATTCATAGGGTACTAATAAACACTCCTAATTTCATTTCTATCCCTTAAATTTAAGTTTTTTATACCCCTCTACATACACTGATATAATCAAAATACCTCCCTGTTTTCACTACGTATCCTATTTACCTATTTTTTGGTTACATTTTATATCCTATATTATTTCTACCCTATAAACCAAGGGCACTACCCACACCTACATCTAACTCAAAACTTGTTTTGATTTCCATCCCATACATTAAATCCTTGACACAAAAAATCTAGATGAGCTATGAAAAATATGTCATCCTACAAAAAGATTTGATTTAAAAGCACATATACATATCAAACCCCAAACCTTGCCACACCAACTATAATAATGAACCCTCTAATACTAGATATCTCAATTATAGTATACATATTAATCTAAATTATAATGGAAGGGTTTTAGAGATACCTGATGTTTTTTTTGGGTAGGGTCATGGCATTACCAAAAGGTGTCCAATAACTAGTTTTAGGAAAGTTGGGTAGGATTGTACTAAACCTACATGACCTTGATGTGACTATTGTTTCCTTTGTTAACTACATTGGAGTTGGGATTAATTAGGCACCCCTAGGATTATGAGGGTTTAACACAATACAAGACTATGTGGTGTAGAAGAAAGATATCTTGACAACCTTGGTAAGACCAACATAGTGAATGCCATTTCCTATAATTGACCAATGTAAAGTGATCTTTTGATATGCCACTTACAAACATCCCACCTCCGTTTTGTGCATGCTTACCAAAACCCAATACTTACCCATGTCACAATAATTAAATTATCCCCTTTCCCCCTAATATTGAAGTGATATATTGGGTCCACATTTTGGTTATTTAAAAGCCCGCAATATGCATGCATGTGATAAGGTATTGCTTTAGAGGTCAATCATCTTGAGGTACTTATGTTACTTTCACTTCTATTGTTCTTGTTTGATATGTTCTTTCTTTGGCTCTTCTTTTTTGTTCAGTTACATTAGTGCTCTTTTTATTTTGTTTGTTGTTTCATTTTCTCTTGAAACATATCTTGAAATGCTTTGGAGATACCTTCTTCATCTTCATATGGAGTTTCATTTGTGGTTGGAATATATATATCTAAAGTGAAATGACTCAACTCTATAATTGATTTGGACCTATCTCATTTGATAATTATAACCCTTCCTTCATGAGCAAATTTTATACAACGATGTACCACCAAAAGAACCACTATTATATGTTCTAGTCATTGGTATCCAAGTAAAATATAAAATCTATTTGTAGAAAGGATAGCATGGCATAAGACTTGTCCCATTTCAGGTCCAAAATTAAGTGCTATGATGACACATAACAAGTCTTAATTAACATCCCATTTATCAACTTTAAGGAAACTCCCAAATAAGCATATGATTGTGTTTTTTCTTTAGTACAAACTAATAACTTCTCCATGCAATATTTTTTATTGATTTGTTGGATCAATTAGAACATCTCAACTTTCCTATTCCCTCATTTTTTCTCTAATATACAAAGCTCTATAATAAAATCTTGGTGAGATATCCTCAACATAAAAAGAAATTAGTAGAAACATAGGAGGAGAGGAAGGTAACGTTAGACATAATATTTCCCACAAACTTTCTCAACATGTCCTCATGTTTCACATTATTATCATTGTGATCTATATCATATGCTTCAACATTATGTGAGTGATGTGGAAATGGATTTGTGCAAAGTTTCAACTAACTATTAGGGGGTGGATTTGATGGATTTCTATTATCATTAACCTTTTTAGCTTTGATTGTATTGTTGTCTATAAGATTTTGTAGCTTATGCTTATGACCTATACAATTTGTGTATTATTCTCTTTAACTCTATGGTAGTTATAAAATGCTTGATCATATGTATTAGAAAGTGGTTTGTAGGGATCTAAGGATGGATGAGAGGGAGTGTAAGTAAATTAGAAGTCAACAAACTTTTAAGCACATCATCAATATATTCTTGAATCTTGGTAAAATTCCTAAAAACATTTGGTTTAAAAGAAGGAAAAAAAAGTAGAACTTGATTCACTTTTTCCTTCATATCATTACTCTTTGAGAAGTTGTTTGATTTTTGATACTTCGAAGGGTAAGATGCTTTTTGACTTGAAGATTCATACTTAAAGAAAATATATGCTAGCAATTTGGATTCTACCATTTTAAAATGTGCACACAAGTCCCTAAAAGAAGCAAAACTATTCAAATACACATTATCTTGAATCAATATAAGTAAACCCTTAATTAAGATCATTTGCAACAATATCATGTAAGGGGGTGATCAATTTAAATCATATAGACTAAAATTTAATAAACATAATCACCAATGTGTTAATTTGATCCTTGGGTGCACCCAAATAAACCAACAATTATTACTCTAGGGCCCATTTTAACTTTGAATTGATTAATGAACACTTTAGTGAGGTCATCAAATAAATGTATACACCCTTGAGGAAGTGAAAAGAAGCACTCAATAGCATAATTCTTTAAAGTGTGTGGAAATAACTTCGTTAATAACCCATCCTCGTAAATGGAATCTACAAATGTATTTGTGTATGATCTTAGATGAATGTAAGTGTCACATTTTCAATCATACATTAAAAATATAGGTTGTGCAAATCCATAGGAAATTAATATGTCACAATATCAAAAGATAATGGTGTATATATAACATCCTCAAATTTATCAATATCTTCTCCACTTTGCTTTGCATCCACTCTTTTTTCTATTTTGTGAAATAGTGCATTATGGTGGAGGGAATGGTGACTAACGAATATTGGGATATACTATAGTGTGTATGTGTATAGGTATGAAAGGGAGGAGTGGTGGATGAAGGGATGGATTGGGATAATGGCATGGAAGAGGACATATAGTTAAGGGAATTTAGGGTATGTGATCTAGTGTTAGGTATTAAATTCACTTGGCTAGAACTGGGGTGATGGTTGGCCTAGTAGTTGTAGATAAAAGAGTCATGGAGGTGTGGTTCATCATTTGGTTAATGGGTAGCTTGAGAAGTGTATAAGTAGGAGCTAGGCCATAGAGGAGAGGGTAAGTGTAAAAGGGATAGATACTAAAGGGTGGGAGACTAGTGGCCATGATATTATTGTTGGGAAAGGTGTCTCAACCTTTCATCCTAATGTTTATTTTTATTAATTATTTGTATTTATTTATTATTTTATCCTCACATGGAGAAGAGGGAATCACACTTTAAGGTGGCACTCTTTTCCATGTGTCAAATATTTTTAATATCTACAAGTTATAAGAGCATCTAATGCCATCATGATGTGTAAGAGTATCTTATGTCATTGTAAGATGGGAGATATTTATGATAGATTATATGACACATAAGAGCATGATTATAGGTGAGTTATATTATAATATTGATCAGCATTATGATAGTCTATAATGCATGTCATGAGGCATCTTTGAATTGGTTTGAATATGCCAAAATGAGGCACCCAAATTGAGGAGTTAAATATGACAAATTCTATGACATGTTATGATAGTTGTAAGAGCATATTCTATTTTTAGCCTAAATGAACATGACCAACTTGGGCATTGGAATTTGGGCCAAATATGGAACCACTTTTGGGTCATAGTTTTGGCACATGGTTCTAGAAAACTGCATTTGGTTTATGGTTTGATATTTTCCTATTTATTGGATGCTAGAGATGGAGGTTTCATAGTGAGCTTTGCAAGTATCATTATGCTACTAGAATTGATCTATATCTCTTGTTGGTGATCAACACTCTTGTAAAGGATAATACTTTTCAAGTGTATTGTGATCATTTTAATTACTAAATAATACATTGAGTTACATTGGAGTGTGTAGGTTTCCTCCTAAAAGGTTTTCCCCACATAAATCACTATGTAACATGATATATGGTTCTTATGTTTATTTCCTTGTAACTATATGATCAATTTATTTTTTGCACATACCCCCTCTCATAGATTAGTTTAGGAAGCATATTTTTCACCATTGCTTCCTTTAATGTAGTATCAAATCTTGATTACCTTGGGTCCTAGGTGTTAGGGACAAGATTCTTGATCTAATCTTGGTTTGAGTGGGAGGTTGCACAAACGGAGATCATGTTGCAAGAAAATCGAAAGCACATCAAGGATAGAGATAGAGAGGTTTAAAATCACTAAATTTGAGCTTTTGAATCCCAAGATGGAGGATATGATTATAGATAGAGATCTCTAGGCTACTATATCTTAATCCAAACTATCAACAATGTCATAGAAAGACTAGGATCTATTGGACAAAAATACAAAGGGCCTCATTAGGATCTACTTGGTAAATTCAATTTTGTTGAATGTATATGAAGAACCCACCTCACAATCTCTTTGGAAGAAGTTAGGAGACTTTTATTAGGTTAAATCCTTGGTTAACAAACTTTTCTTCAGAAAGAACTTTGTATAGATTTAGAATGGATGATGTCATTCTATGATCAAGCATTTGAAAACATTCAATATTATCATGACCTAGTTGCACTTTGTTGGAGTGAAAATAGAGGAGGATCATTGTATGACACTCTTATGCTATTTTCTAGACTTATGGGATAAATTGGTGAGGGAAATTAAGAGCATTACCTCACATATTTAGATGGATGAGGTATTGGTTGCTTTACTCTTAGAGATGTGGCTAAAACCTTCTAAATATAGGTCAAGGAGGCCCTATCAGTTCATGAGAGATCAAAAGAGAAAGCTAAGAAGAAGCACAAGAAGAAAGAAAAGTCTAGATCCAAGTCTTGTGGGAGATCCAAATATCTTAGAAAATCCAAGGCTAAGTGTTGGAACAGTGGCAAGACTTATCACTTTAGAAGAGACTGCAAGGAGGAGAAAAAGAAGAAAAATAATGACTCTAATAGATCTTCATGGGAGGATGGTGGAGATTCATTTTTCATGGTGGAGATTCATTTGTCATGGCCTTGGATGCATCTAAAGGTGCATGATTTATAGAATTTGGAGTTTCCTACCATATGACCTCCCATCAAGGGTGGTTTTCAAAGTATGATGAATATGATGGATGGAAAGTGTATCTTGGTGATGATTCTCATCTAATCATTATTCTTCATGGTAGAGTCTTGAAACTCCTTGATGGACGTATAAATAGGATCAATGGTGTTCTACATATCCTAGGTTTGATATAGAACTTTTTATTAGTTATCAAACTTAATGATGTGGGTGTGTGAGTTTTTTCTCTAGTGGAGGGTGTAATATAGTGCAAGGAGATATGGTTCTTGATAAGAGTGTTTGTGTGGGCGCCATGTTCCAATTGGATGCATTCACTCTTCAATACAATAGTTATTATGTTCTTGTAGTGAAGAGATCTATGGAATCTACACCTTCATCATTAGAATTAATATCAAAGAGGACTGTTATATTTACTTTTGATGGTCATGTTTTATGGGTACCTAAGAAAACTCTTGCTTCATAGAGAAAGCTAAATGTGGAGAAAATAATGAGTTATGGCACCAAATAATGGACCATATAGGTGAGAATGGTATACGGACCTTGAATGATAAAAATCTTGTCAAGGGGATGAATGACTGTACCCTTGAATTTGATTTATTTGAACATTGTGTATATGGAAAATAAAACCATGTTTAATTCTATTCTAGTTCTCACAAATATTTTGGGGTGTTAGGACTTGATTCATTCTTTGTCCTAATAATGTTCCTTTGATCTCTAAGTCTTTGTATTATGTATCTTTTATAGATGATTGTTCTAGAAGGTCATGGGTGCATTTCCCTAGGAGTAAATTTGATGTCTTTAGTTGATCTAAGGAGTTTAAGGCTCTTTTAGAAAATTAGACTAGTAGGAAGATTACAGTTTTGAGGACTGCCAATGGAGGTGAGTTTTGTTCCACATATTTTGATAAATGACGTAAAGTGTACAAAATTGAGATACATAAGAAAACTCCATATACCCTTGGAAGAATGGGGTTGTAGAAAGAATGGATAGGACATTGATGGAGAGGGCTAGGAATATGTATAGTGGAGCTAGCTTAAAATAGAAGTTCTTGGAAAAAGTAGTAAGTATGGCTTGTTACTTGATTAATAGGTCTCGTAGATCAATTATTGTTGAGTATACCCTATGGAGGCATGGATGGGAAAAAATCCCTCATTACAACATCTTCATGTTTTTGGTTGTGAGGCATATGCACATGTGCCTAGGAAGTAGTCAAAGTTGGAAAAGGCAATAAAATGTATCTTCATTGGCTATGGTGTCAATGTGAAAGGGTACAAGCTTTTGGACACTATGGCCAAGAGTTTTCTATACAACATAAGTGTTATTTTCAAAGAGATTAAGGATTCTTTCACTATGTTGCAACCATAAGAGGATGGAAAGGAATATGTGGTTTAGCTACCTCCAAGATTGAGAAGGTTGAACTAGAATCTTGTGAAGAAATTAAAGAGGAGGGGAGCTTAGATAGTTGCAAAGAGGAGATGGAACCTCCACCTCAAATCTTGAGTGGGTCCACTCAATAGAAATAACAACTAGAAAGGTATACCCCTTTGAATTGGAGATGTATTTTTGCTTTGATTACTAATATTGATAAGCCTAGAACTATGAAGGAGATGATGGATGTGGATGACTCTAAGTCCTAAAGAATGGCTATGGATGAGGGGATGGCTACATTGAAGAAGAATGACACATGGGACTTAGTATTGTTAGTCAATGGGTGTTCAAGAAAAATATTGGTTTAGATGGCGATGTTGAAAATTATGAGTCAAGATTGGTTGCAAAAGGATATTCCTAGGTTGAGGGGATATACTTTGGTGAGATTTTTTCCTAGTTGGTAAGATGAAATCTATCAAGTTCCTATTATGTGTAGTAACAAATTTTGATTTATAGATATAATAGATGGATGTGAAGACAATATTCCTACATGATGACTTGGAGTAAGAGATCTATATGACATAGCCAGAGCATTATGTTGAGAAAGGTAAGGAGTCTTTCATTTGTAGATTGAAAGAATATTTGTATGAAACAATCTCCTAGAATGTGGTATGAAAAGTTAGATTCTTTTGTGTTGGGGTTGGGATTTCTAAGATTCAAATTAGATCAATGTGTTTATTATAAATTAGATAGTGATCAATTCCTTGTTATCACATCAATACATAGATGGCATGTTACTTTTTGGTAATAGTAAATATGTGATTTGTGATTTGAAGTCTCAACTTTCAACATAGTTTTATATGAGTCACTTTGGGGCTGCTAAATATATCTTGGGTATGGAGATCATAAGAGATAGAGAAAATATAAATATTTGATTAGGCTAGACTAAGTATGTGAGCTTTGTGTTGGAGAGATTTTTCATGGAAAATAGTAGACCATTGAGTATTCTATTTCTATGGGAATTGAAATTTTAGTTTTGTAGTGTCCTACGACGCCCATAGAGATGGAGGATATGACTCATGCTTCTTACACTATTGTAGTTGGGAGTTTGTTTTATTCTATGGTATGTACTAGACCAAACATTTCCCAAGTAGTGGAATTCTTGAGTCATTTTGTGGCTAATCCTAAACAAGATCATTGGGATATAGTTAAGAGGGTCTTCAAGTATTTGTAGGGTACTTTTGAGTACTCTATTTGTTATCATGCAGATTTTATAGAGGACCAACACTCAATGGATATTCATGGATTTGTGGATTAGATTAGGCAAAAGATGTCCATAGAAAAATATTCACTAGTGGATATGTGTTCAATTTATTTGGTGGTGCTATCAATTAGATGCGTAAGAAATAATATGTGGTCACTTTGTCCACTACAAAGTCTAAGTATATGGCATCTACTCATGCTTGTAAGGAAGCCATCTAGCTTAATATATTATGTTCAAGTGTGGGGTTGAATCAGATAGCTATCAAAGTTCTTTGTTATAGTTAGAGTATCATATGTTTGGTAAAGAACCTAACACTTCATGTGAGGATGAAGCACATAAATGTCTAATACCATTTTGTTTGAGACATGGTAGAGGATGGGAGGATGATGCTAGAGAAAGTTGACACTTTACAAAATGCTACAAATGCATTGACAAAACTAGTGAGCACAAAGAAGTTTAGGTGGTGTAGTGAGTCTATGGGTCTCAAGACCCTAGCAATTAGATTTTAGTGTTGGAGTTCCGCTTTCTCTTTTACAAGATATTCAAGAAGTGAGAGAATATTGGGAAAGGTGTCTCAAGTTTTCATCCTAATTTTTGTTTTTATTTATTGTTTTATCCTCACATATAGAAGAGGGCATCCCACTTTGAGGTGACACTCTTTTCCACATGTTGGATGTTTTTTAATGTGTGTAAGAAGTTGTAAGAGAATCTAATATCATCATGACGTGTAAGATCATCTTATGACATTGTAAGATGGAATTTATATGATGGATTTTATGATGTGTAAGACCATGATTATAGGGGAGTTACATTTAAATGTTTACCAATATTATGATATTATATGATGCATTTCATAAGGGACATTTTAATGGGTTTGAATATGCCAAAATGAGGCACCCAAATTGAGGAGCTGCATATGACAAATTCTATGATGGGTTATGACAGTTGTAAGAGCATATTCTATTTTTAGCTTGAAAGACCATGACCAACTTGGTTGTTGGAATTGAGCCAAATATGGTGCCACTTATGGTTCATACTTTTGGCACATTGTTTTGGAAAACAATGCTTAGTTTTTGGTTTGATATTTGCCTATTTATTGGATACTAGAGATGGAGGTTTCATAGTAAGTTTTGCAAGTACCATTATGCTACCAAAATTACTCTAGATCTCTTGTTGGTGATACTCCTCTAAAGGCTTATACTCTACAAGTGTATTGTAACTATTTTTACTACTCAATAATTTATTAAGTTGCTTTGGAGTGTAGGATTTTTCTCCCAAAAGGGTTTTTACCCATGTGAATCATTATGTAATCTAGTATTGTAAGAGTTGATGAGAAACCCCTAGGAGTCAAGAATCATCTACAATAAAAACAACCTTCCACAAGATAGAAGCAATTGAAATGCTATGAAGCCAATAAATTGTATTAGATGCATACAAAATGGTACAATGTACAATGATTAAACCTTGTTATAAAGACAAGGTTGAAACCCTAAGTCTCAATTATATGGCTTGAGACAAAAATATAAGTGACCTAAGTAAGCTTAAGTATGTAAGTGTGAATAGGACCTAATATGAACTAGTTAGGTAAAACACCTTTTTCACACTAACATCCCCCTTAAGTGCAACTTAGGGAGAAGTAAAGATGCAATGAATGGATGGGTCCCAGCTACAAGGCCATGTTAGGTATCCATGTACAAAAGATCTCTCACAAATGGAGTAAAGGAGAAAAACCCATAGGAAAAAAAAACCTCTCCAAAAGAGAGAAAATATAAAAGAAGTGATGGATGGAGGACTCGATATGACCCCCCAAGGACTACATCCAACACAAATATATAATGAATAACCCCCCATAGGAGAGAAAGAATGAGATGATAGATCCCCCCACAAACAAGTAGCTCTTGTGCCAATGGTGAGTGGTTGAAAGCATAACACAATCCACTACCTGCAAACAACATTTCTCCCCTTGGGAAGAAATAAATCCAATAGTGGATATAGAAGAAACTCCCACAATCTGAATGAAAAGAGAATCCAAATCCAAATCTTTGTCTCAGAATACAACTCGAGTGTCCTCATGCTGAAAAAATATGTCTTCTCCAAATCAGGAACTGAATGCCTAATCAAAGAAGTAGAACTAGGAGAGGAAAGATATTGAACTACATCTAAAAACACTAAAGATGTGTTGACATCGTGCTACCATCAAAGAGGAGAGATAAACCTTCAAATGTGTCCTCCAAATCTGAAATGTGAGATTCCACAAACAAGGATGCAATGTCCGATAAATAGGAATCCCAATGAGGTGGGTTAGGAAGACTAAAATGATCTTGCTACAAAGAATCACTGGAAGCTCTCAAGTAACCCTGAACTCTGAAGTAACAATAGGTGATGGAGATAAGATCTCTTGATAGGAGGAGAAGAAGAAGCAAGAGAAGTCCCTAGGTCATCACAACAATCAAGACTTCATAAATATTCAAGCTCCTCTTTTGTATCATTATCAAAGGGTATATTATCTGCACCACCAAGGGGTATGAGGCAATCCATAACAAGATCATTTGGAAATGGAGAGAGATGTGGGTCTCCATAGATCTCCCAAATTATGGTCCAAAGAGTACATGAGCACTCAATATGTGAGATGGAACACATACTATCAAAATCAACACTAGAACAAATCAATCCTATAATATGATCAATATTATTTCCCCATGCAAATTTCCTCCTAGGTGTATTTGGTTCAGGTATGAGTCTATAAAGATAAGGCAAAAGATTAATCTATCTGCAATGTGTGAAGATGTTTTGCCAAGACTCATAATTATCCTTAGTTAGGGTGACCACAGAAAGATGAATAGAAAAACCCATGATATCTCCTCAAATGATAAAATCGAAGATCAACAATCTCAATACATATTCATGCTGATAAATGAAGCCCACCCAAGAAAATAATATATTTCCAAGTGCCAAAATATCTAGGATATCAACCAAAATGTAAATAACTAACAAACTGAATAAAAATACATGGGGATGAATCTAGAAAAATTACATGGATGACTCTGTAGAGCTCCTCAATACCTTTCCAACATCGCAAGAACCATGAAAATTGAAGATTGTGAAAAAACTTATGGGCTTGGAAGCCAAAATAGATGATCTGACTTCAAACAACAATAAAATAGACTAACAACAAAATATGGAAAAATACTAGCACCACTAGAAAGGTCATAGAACCATCTTTCTGATGCTTATTCATTTGCAAATTTTGGATATTGTATGCCCAATTTATGCCAAAAAAAACTCCTTTAAGGAAAAAAAGCACTTACAGCCCCCCTAACCGAGCGTTGGTCACCCACGTGACCAAGCATAGTGGCTGGGTGCCCTGGTCACCCATGTGACTAGGTGCTAGAGGGCAGGGCTCTGGAGGTCAATGGTAATGGGGCAAAATTCAAACAAAAGGTGATGCTATGGGTTGAAGACAGTGACAGTGACACTGTGGTAGCCAATATTCCCATCCGCAAGGCTCTATTTTGGGCCCAATGGGAGCCCTTTAAAGACCAATTGGGCCAATTTTGGCCCAAAGGCCTGGCCGGCTCAACCCAAAATTGGGCCTACATGTCCTGATTAGGGCACACAATGCCTCTTACCTATTTTTAATTTTTTTTGAAAATCTTGTACGATACAAGTCGTATAAGGGCCATACGACTCAAATATAAAAAAAATTGCCTTAGATGCTCCTGAGCCCATTTTTGACAAATTGACAGTCAATCTTAAAGATTTTGAGCCCTTTGAGGACAATGACAGGGTCTATTTTCACCAAAAATGCTCCAAAATTGTGGCTACCTATTAGATCTTAAAAAAAACCCATTTCAAACCTTGTAGATTTGGCCTCCGATATCAAATTATCAAATTTTGATGAAATAAAAGTCAAACCTAACTTTCTTAGCTACTCTAAATTCAACTGTGATGTTAGATTTAAACCATGATGCACTATATGAAATCCCTTGAATTAAACTCTCTGAATAGAGGAAATAAAATTATAGATTTGGAAGATCTGATACCATGTAAGAGTTGATGAGAAATCCCACAGAAGCAAAGAATCACCTACAATCAAAACAACCTTCCACAAGAGAGAAGCAATTGAAATTCTATGAAGCCAAGAAATTGTATTAGATGCATACATAATGGTACAATGTACAATGATAAAACCTTGTTATAAAGGCAAGGTTGAAACCCTAAGTCATACTAAGATCATTACAACTATCTCAATTATATGGCTTGAGACAAAAATATGTGACCAAAGTAAGCTTAACTATGCAAGTGTGAATAGGACCTTATATGAACTAGTTAGGTAAAACACATTTTTCATGCACTAACAATCATATGATTTTTGTGTTTATTTCCAAGTAATTGTCTTCTTCCTTTCAACTATGGGGATGAGTAATGGTGTTATAAGTGGCAATGGCAGAGGTATGGGTAGAAGTAGATGCACTAGTCATAATATAGATGAAGTAAGATTAGCACAAACCACTTGCAAAGTCTTTAATCTATATGGATTGTTAATTAACACATCATGAAACATAATCACTAATTATTTAAGACTTTTGGCATTAGCCAAACTAGCTAATTTATTTACAAAGTTTTGATTATTCACATGAGCATCATGATCACACTCCTCATTGTTCTCATTATGAGCATTAGAATAGACTTCATCATTATTGGGTTGAGCCATGTCATGGTTTAGATAAGCACTCTTTCATAAGGAAAGATTAAGATCTTGAGTAGCTCATGGCTTGAACAAAATATAGGGAAAAAAGCTCAAAATCACACTTTTAGGTTAGAAAATAAAAAATATCAATGATAATTAGATCTAAAAGTAAAGCCCTAATATGATGGCTAAGGGTGAGTAGAAAAGATATCACAATAAAGCTCAAAAATTCTAATAGAAAAAAAATGTTTAACAATGTAAAAGAAATGAAACAAAATGATGTTAAAAAAAGGTTTTAGATCTATTCAAATAAGATGTAAATATCATAAAAGTGTAGATTTGAAGAACTCTTATAGGATAGGAAAACCATAAAAGAAGATTAGGTCATGTAGAATCGATTGGATTTGTAGACACCTAAAAGTGTCCTCGGATTGCAAAACCCTAAACACTTCCACAGTCTACCAATTTTCCCTAATTTTCCTCTATGGTTAAATAATTAATTCTAATTGATTAATTATTTAATTATCTATTTCCCCTTGCCCCCTTTAATTTAAATAAATAAACATTTATCTAAATTAAAAGGCCTCATCCTCATTGAATAAGTTCCACCTATTTAAGTCTCACATTATTCTCCTCTTCAAATAAATTAAGTAAATGAACCTAATTTATTTAATCCTGGTCCTCCATTCAAATCAACTCTTCTATAAAACACCCTTTTCTAGCTCATTTTGCCTCTCTGAGTTCATTTTTCATGCTCTCATGCTCTCTTGTCTCCAACATCTTGCCATTTTCATTTGAGCTTCTCTAGGTCTTTGCATAAAATTGCAAATCTGAGAACAAATATGGAAGATAAAGGAGAACAATGAAGATAAGACAGCACTAGCTTAGATTCGTAGTTGTTTTCATGCTTGTTTGGTTTATTTCCTAGGCTAGATTGCTCTTCATTGTAGTTAGGGTTTGAATAGTTTGTTGTTTTTTACTGTAAACCTGATTTTTCCCTAGCACAAAATGGTGAACCCGACGTGAATAGATCAATTTTTGTCAACTTCTGAAAGCAAAAATTCATAGATGGCTTCTTGGTCTCAAACGGACCTCATCGTTGAGTCCGGAAGGCCCTTTCGGTGAAAAATGACTGTAAATTTGTCCTATTTCACTCACGACATTTTTTTTTTAAATTTTTTTGTTTGCCAGTCCGTACCATATGGATCCATACAGTACAGACTGGCTGTACTGATCCGTACAGGTCTTGGTTGTTGTGATAGCAGGGTTGGTTTTGTGTTTTGTATGCAGGTTTACCTATTATTCGGATTGCAGGGTTTTTTTATTTGTTTATAGTAGCGGGTTTAAACATATTGTTGTAGGCTTTGTCAGTATCATTGAAACCCTTATCCGCCATTAGTCAAACCCTAGGCACCCTCCTAAAAACCCTAACACCTGCAACCTATTCTTCGGTCAACTCCCTTCAAACCCATTCCTCTGCCGCTGCAATCTCCTGGTCGCCACCTGTGACCACCTTCTCACTCATCTTCCCGATCGTTATCTCTACACTCAGCATTGCCTGCGTTGGAGCCTTAAGCTCTGCCCATTCGAATCAGTCGCCTCCCTCCGGCTTTGCCTTTTCGCGTCGCCACCCATCTAAATAACTTGTCACCACCTTGTTACAAATCCTCCACTCATTGCATTATACTCCTCCGCTGGATTTACCAGTCGACATCCTGACTTTTGGTTACTATCATCACCAACTAAACTTTCGATCACCACCTTTGAGATATTCAACCTCTTATGGGACATCTGACCACCGCTATTCTCAGACCAACAACCATCATTGTCAGCTTGAATCACCCACCACCAAATTTCCTTGTCGCCACTTCATAACAATATCGACACTGTCACATAGCCTTTGTTCAAATATATGACAGATCGTATGGAGGAAACTTTGTAAGATAGCAGACCATTTGTTGTTAATGTCGGCATCAAACATAATTTTCTAATTTGCCCATCTCTCTTCTCTAACTCCTTGGCCTTTTTACCATTCTTCTTAATGTAGTCTCATCCCTCTCGACGATCTGTATCTTCATTGTGTATGTCATATGTTCCACAATTACATACAGCCATGAATGGACCACTTGGCAACTCTAAGGGGAAAAGTTATCACTTGTAAAGGTAAGTTGTTCTCTAGCGTGATTTTTTCCCTCCGCCTCTGCATTAAAACACTGTTGACACTTCTTGTGGATTGGTCGCCGCCTTCATAAAACTTGTCTGCCTCCTGAGGCTTGTTGTCACCTCCCATCACAATCCTCCGCCCACTGCTAAACAACTCACCACCACCGCTTTAAACTCACCACCGCCTACCTGTAACTGGGTCGCTGCCTGTCAAACGCTTAGTTGCCGCTCCCCATTGCACTATGGTCATCGACCATCGCATGTACTATTATCTGTTGCCCTTGCAAATTCGATTTCCACCCGCTTCATAACCTTTCAATGCTGTCGCCACCACTTAATAAGCCATAACCACATTCAAAGATCTCGCTGGTGTTCAAAAATCTTTTGTCACCCTGGTTTTGTCCCCCATCGACTTGGCCGATTCTCTAAAACCCTAAGCATATGCGTAAACTCTTATTCCCATTTGGCCACCGCCTGATTTCCGCCACTGCACTCCTGACCCGCTACCATAAAAAGAAAAAAAACTTGGGTTGCTATCTTTAGGGGCCGTTGCTGCCCTGTGTTAGCCCTTTGTTGAGCTTTAAGCTTCTAGTCGGGCGTTTAGCTTCTAGTCAGGCTTTAAGCCCTTAATCCTCTATAGGCACAGCCACTACTAGTAGGGCCGTCACCCTTATTTTCTTTTTTTTTGTCTTGACTTGCTCCCTGGTCACATGTGTGACCAGGAGCTACAAAACCCTAACCCCGGCGGTGTGTTTTTTATTTTTATTTTTATTTTATTCTTTATTTTTTTCCATCGTTTGGCCCCTAGTCATATGGGCGACGAGGGGTGGGGCTAGAGCAAACCACTAGGATCAAGTACTAACTACTACAGTAAACAGTACACATGTGACCACTCAAAAAGTACCCATTAGCGGTTAAGATTTAGCAATCAGGGTTCCCCTCTTTGCCTCCACATGCCAATATAGGTGATTTTTTTCAAACAGTTATAACTTCTCCATACGGTGACAAAATTTCATGAAATGAGCGGCGTTGCGAAGCTGAATCACCCAACTACGTTGTGGCAAGATCAATTTTAGGTAATGACATCATTTTATTAGGTATATTTTTGGTCAAAGTCAACGTTCAATTTAAACTTCAAACGCTTATAAATCATCCAAAATTGATCCGATTTTAATGCAATTTTTTTTAAAAGTGCATGAAATTTCCTGAATTTTTTGATTTTGCTCTCTAATTTTCTATATCTGATCAGATTTTTCAGATTTTAATCAGATTTGTTTTTTGACCTTTTTAACTTTGAGGCTTACAAAATGAAATGTTTACTTGATGCCTCTTATTTTTTCACACATTCATGGGGATTATATGGTACTGATATCTAATTTTCAGCTTGTGGTATTCGTTGGTCAAATAATTCAAACTAAAAATACTAACACATTTGATGCAGGGTTCCTTTCATTCTCATGCATGTGCTTTATTATCATAGGAACATTTGGTTTTGGTGCATAAAATGAAAATAATCTTGTTGTTTTCACACTTGGTTTGGGCTTAAAATGAATCACTGCCTACTTTTCTTGGTGGCTTTGCTTGGGTTTTTGAAGTGTGTATGCTCTTCCCTCGTGCTCTAAGTGATCTTGGGAATCAAAAACACTTCTTGAACACTTGCATTTCTCACACCACACATTCAAATTCTAAAGGTCAATAAACATTGTCTAGTGTGGTCAAACACATGTGTATGCTCTCTCCTTGCGTCTTAGTACGAGCTTGGAGATCAAAAACATGTGTTTGTACCACTTTTGTGTAACCCTTTAGAGTGGGCCTGCTCTTGAGACACATCCACAAGGAGAACTCATTTGCGACCCCAAGCGGTACTTTCATCTAGTTTGCTATACAAATTAGGATAAGGTGAAAGCCAAGTCCAAACCGGTATTAGCACTTACTGTACAATGCTATCTCAAAAGGAGGCGTACCTTTATATATATTAAACTCCTAGTAGGGTTAGTCAAAGCCTATAGTGACTTGTTGGACGCTCGTAAGGTACCGGTCCCCCGGATATTCACTAGAAACCTTGTTTAGTTGCCAAAATCCTTCTATTTGTTGGCGCAGGAGGTTGGATATAGACCTTTGAAGCCGACCCACACTCTCGCAGTTCAAAGTAGAGATAACAAATTTCTTGAGATCTTTGGGTCTTTAGGAATTCAAAGCTTGGTGTGCCCGAGAGGTGAGTGTCGTGTAAGGGGAAGCCAGTGCCACCAAGCTTCTAAGTTATCCACTTTGAATAAGTGTGGCTGGAGCAATCCAAGTGGGAATTCAACAAATATTGTCCTTTCCTAGCCTAGGATTGTGCATGTCTTCAAAGTGTTTTCAAAACTCATCAAAATGCAAAACATCAAGAGTCACCAAAAATAACCAATCTAATTACCAAGTGTCTTCTATGATTGATGTGTGTGCTTGCCTAGTCATCACCCTTAGACATTCTTTCCATCCATTCATTCCAAGTCACCATATCCTAGTCACTCTTCTTAATCACGTTCATCCTTATCATTCCATCATCCTTCTCATTCTCATAACCCATATCCTAATCATCATCCTTGTCCCATCCTAATCACATCCTAATTACATTATCATCATTCCACATCATCCTCTTTCTAATCCAACCAACACCATTCTAAGTCAAACCAACATCTAGTCATCCAATCTCGTCATTCCACATCATATCCTAATCGCATTATCCTAATCCATCCAAATCACCATATCTTATTCACCATTCCTAATCACCCTCCTAATCCATTTCCATCCTAATCATCCTAATCATTCTACATAGTCATCCTCTTTCTAATCCAATCAACATCATTCTTATCATTGTCCTAGAATCATATCCTATTCATCATCCCTAATCAATCCACCTCATCAAATCATATCATCCCCAATCCTATTCATCATTCCTAATCATTACACCTTCATCCTAATCATTTCCTAATCCATCCAAGTCACCATATCCTAATCATCATTCCTAGTCATTACACCTCATCCTAATCATATCCTAATCATCATTCCCAATCATTACACCTCATCCTAATCATATCCTATTCATCATTCCTAATCATTGCACCTTTGTCTTAATCATTATCCTAATCATCATTTCTAATCATTACACATAATCCTAATCATATCCTATTCATCATTCCTAATCATTACACATCTTCATTCATAATCCAATCAACTTCTTCCTAATTCATCCAAGTCATCCAATCTCATCATTACACAACATCATCTTCATCCTAATCGTTTCCTAATCCATCCAAATCATCCAATCTCGTCACTACACATCATCATCTTCATTCTAATCCAATCGATCACATCCCAACCATATCCAACCATTCATTCCAATCCAATCAATTTATCATAATCATTTCCAATCACAATACACCACAACCGTAGGGAAACCTTTGAGTATCTATTATCTCTATCAAATTTGATTGCAACTGTGTCAAAACCTTATAGACCTGCTAGTTCCGTTCACCCACTACATATTCAATTTCATTCCACTACATATTCAATTTCATTCAGCCCTTGACATCTATAGAGGACCCTAAACATTAATCTTCCTAAGGTTGAAACATAGGGAGAAACTATCGAACATTGACTGTATCACAAGTACAAATTTGGACCAAGAGACCTTGACATCTTTTTCAAATCAATCACAACTTGGGCTTAATACTCCAAGGCTAGTTTAAGTCCATCATTCCAAGTGAATTCTAAAACTCTTGGGTTCACTTTAATCATTTCTTCCACACCTCAAAGTCTCGATAAATCCAATTTATACTTTGACAAGGTCATTAGTAGATGAGAGTACCCTCTTGGAGCTAGACTTTTCAAAGACTAATATCCATTAGCCTCTATCATAGTCTGGGCCTCATGAACTTGCATCGACATCCCCATCGCATCCCAAAATCCACAAGTCTCATTTGGTAAAGACACGGTTGCAAAAAAAAGAAGAGAAAGGGAGTACATCCTCCTAGTCATCCCTCATTCAAACCATTCTCAACATTCTAATCGACATCCATTCTTGTCACCTTCATTCGAATCGACATCCTAATCATTATTCTTGTCATTTGACATCATCATAGTCACATCCTACTCATATCTTCATCATTCCATCTTTACATCCTAATCACCCTTTCTAATCACATCATTCTATCAATTTCATCCTAATCACCCTAACCATAAACTAATCATCCCTAATCACCTATCTAATCATCCAATCAATCCCACATCCTATCACATTCCTAGTTAATCCACATCATCATTAATCCTAGTCAAGCACTTGTCAACATGGCCCTAATCCCACAAGATGACATACAATGATATGAAGACATGTGTCATTCCATGCCCATCCTAGAGAACAAGGTTCTAGCACCCCAAGCCTATTCACAAGCCTATCCAAGTCCACCTTGGCAACAAGACAAAGTGCCTTTAAATTCTCATTCTACCTTTGACAAGGGGAACATAAGTCTACCTCATCCATCTTATAAGTATATTCTACCACCGCACTCTAATCCTACATCAACTCCACGTCCTAGAATCAAACATTACAAAAGCAAACCTAAGGGGTTGACCATATCCACCAATCCATTCAATCCCTTTGACACTCCATCTAGTCAAAGTCCAAACCCTAATCCAACACCATCCACCCCTCTTATCCCTCCACCATGGGAACTTTTTGCTCCGCCTAATGCTAATCATAAGTCCACATCATCTACCCTCATTGTCCATCCACTATATCATCCTTCTGTACATGCACTTGCAAAGGATGTGATCCAATGGCTACTAGCACGGAATAAACCCTCCCCATGTCAAACACCCATTCATAAGCCTATAAAAGGACCCTTGAATGCCATGTCCAATTATTCCACCCTATCATGCGGTCCACAAATCACCAAGCCTCTTCTAGAGCCTTCCACTTCCATTTACACTCAAAGTCAAAAGGTAAGTCAAGAGCATAATCTAACGCATAAGGAAACATTAGTTCCTAATCCAAATCAAGATCAAGTCCCTTCCATTCCACCCATCCATAACACACTTAATCCTTTTCATGATCAAGCTCACATATATGATCAAGATCCTCTCTTTGATCAAGAAGGCAATGATGACCCTCTTAGTCCACTTTATGCATTCCATGGTCAAGAGCTTATCATTCCACCTATCAATGATCTACCAACCTCCACTTGTCATGATGAGACATGTGCCTCCCAAGCACACATAGAAGATCACACAAGTAACTTGGATCTTAACGTGCATATTGACAATCAAACTCCTAATGATCCTTCCACATCCACTATCACTCCCATTTCAAATCCACCATATCCACTTGGTCTATCCACCTTCATTCATGAGTGTTCTTCCTTAAGAACACAACAACCTTTATTTTCACTTTTTCATCTAATAAGGAACTTGTGTCTAGTTCACAAACCACACCTAGTCCCATAGTCCATCGCATGCTCCAAAACATGAATTACCAAGGTAAAGGCTTAGGCCTTCATGCACAAGGTATTTTGGAGCCCATACATGTCAAGGTCCCTCCAATCTCATATGGCCTTGGATACACACCCCAAGGACAACAATCTAAAGATGTTGGTACTTTCTCCATTCCTCTTGAGTCCACCACTTTCCATCATAAATCCCGTCATATCCCCAAAAACATACATGGCTATTCCACCTCCATCATCCTACAAATGTCAAAAGCATGTGACCATACACCTTCCACCATCCAATCTACCTCCATTACTTCCAACTCCTAGTATCCATCCATCCACTTTACCACCATTGCTTCCAACACCTAACATCCCTATCATCCATAAATACCCTGAATATTCTAATCATGACCAACCAATGCACACATCATGTAAACATAAAGCTTTCACTCATTCAACCAAACCCATGGGATTCAAAAACAAACATTTGGATGCCTACACTCATAAAGATAAAAATCCTAAGGGTCCTAATGCCTTAGGACATCAATTCAAAAAATCAAAGCAAAATCCATCTAAACAGCTACCCAAGCCCATACCTCCAAAACAAAAGTCTAAAACCAAAATGGTACGGGTCCCTAAACAAAAAAGCAAAACAAATGAGGCATCCACATCTCAAAAATCCCAACCATCTCCTTCCATCCACTCCATTCAAATATTCCAAAAATCCTACAAGTCAAGCAAAAATCATAAAAATACTAAGTCCATGTGGGTTCCTAAATGCTTACATCATCCATCTCCTAAGCAAACATCGCCATTGCTTCCTATGCCAGCATCCAATCACAAGTCGCAATGTTTATCACGGTATGTGCAACCATTGGTCATGGTTCCATTCCATTCTGCAACATTCACACATACCTCCATCTCCCCATCATTCAACTATTGTCCTACATATTTCACTCATCCTATTCATATGGTCCATGCTTTTGCATAAACCTTCCATAATCTACTAGCACCCCTACATATCCACATCATAATCCTCTATCGTTCCCTACATAATCCACATCATAATCCACTATCGTTCCCACTATCTACCTACTCCATCTCACTTGCAAACAACCTCCTTACCAACATCTTGGGCATAATGACATTTGACATGGTCCATGCGACAACATCTTTCTCCAACGGGACTATCACCTTTCATGGCATGAGACACTTGAGTCCCTCTCATCCATATTCCACCTCTCCCATTCAAAAATTCACAAAATCAAAAAGTCAAAAAAGTCAAAACAAAAGAAAAGAAAAAAAAAGTAAAGAGAAATCCCTTTGTCCAACGGTGAAAAACTAGCAAACAAGCACCTTGGATAAGTACCATGATGAAAACCTAGCAAACAGGCGTCATGTGTAAGTTGATCTTCTATGTCACCTACACTTGGGGGCATGATGTCTCATCCGACCTATCATTTTCTATCCATTTTCCATCCCTATCCATCCATACACCTACCTATTCTATTGAGTCCATCCATCCACCCTTCCTCCTTTTGATCTTGATAAAGATTGGGGGCAGAAATGTTGAAACATGCTTTAGATATCTCTGGGCATACCTTATCCATTCCAAACTATCCTCTCATCATCCTTCGTCATAAGCGATGTCATGACAAATCCTAGAATTACACCTAGAATGGGGCATGTTATTCCTATGCGACATAGCCTTTGGAGATCACATCCTTGCCCTCTTACACATACATCCATTCCATTCATTATCGCCCACCTTTTCATCCAATCCCATCCTCTATCCTTACACCTAGACTTGGTTTCCCCTTGTCATTGGTATCTAGCACAAAGGCTACCATATTGTCATCCATTGACATTCCAAAACATCTCAAAAATCCAAAAAAATCAAAATATTCCCAAAAGACAAAAAAATTGCAACAGTTTCAAAAACACAAAAAAATCAAATATCCTACAAAAATCCAAGCAATAAAATTAATCAACTCATTATATCAATCCACCAAATCATTCAATCCATTCATTCAAACCAATTCAATTCATCACATCATTCCAACAAAATCAATTCTTCAAATCATTCACTTCCTCAACTAAATCACTCAATCAAATCTCTCAATCGATCCATTCAAACATCCTAATCAAATCACATCAAATCTATCAAATCAATTCTTCAATCCAATCAATCAAATCATTCCAACCAAATCAATTCTTCAATCAGTTCTTCATATCATCCATAGTCCACATGGTCGAACTACGTCACCTCTGAGATTTCATGTAGGCAATGCCATCTTTGATGAGCCCTTGAGGCATTAGCTCAGTCCCTTAGGGCCCGTCGAGTCAAACCATCATAGTAAGTCATCCTTTGATGAGATGGACACTTTGATAAGACCAAAACAATCAATCTTTCACAAGCAAACCAATCCCAAACATCAAACCAGACAAGCTATCCAATCAGCCAAACCAATTAATCACCTCGTGATAATCATATGTCACTATCAACTATCCTTGTCAATCATCACATTCCTAGACGAAATGGGGCATCATCGAAACCATGATTATGTTCCTTATACAACATGTGTCATTTTTGAAATCAATCAATCATCCAATCAATCATCAATCAAATCCTGGTGTTGCTCGCATGGCCAACAACACTAGTATCAATCATTCATCTCACTTGCCTTAGACAGGTAGGTGCATTGTCAAAACTAGACCAAGTGTATTTTACGACATGCTTCCTCTCTTGAAACCGGGCCTCCCTCATCATCATAATCAATCAAACACATATCACTTGGCAAAAGGTCCAAATGGAGCTGTTGGTCTAGTTTGTCTTATTTTACTGGATTGTTTTGCAGTCTCTTTCTTATGCTTCTCAAGGCAGTCCCTAAGTAATGAAGAGAAGCAAGGATAGAGTGAGACCTTTTTCTTTGATTTATGTTTGCAGTTTGTCTTGGCAAAATGACTGGGGCAACTAGGTGCCTTGCATGTGATCGAGATTCCATTGGGTGTGAATCAAAGACACTTATACATTGGAAAGAATAACTGCTTCCTTGCATGAGGATTTGCACACCTCATAGTTATCTCATCGCATGTTCCAACAAGGTACCATAGTTACTAGTCTGAGTCAGACATTCCTTGTCTGTCATGTGCCTATTTTGCAAGGGATCACATTTTTGCACTTTGGCCTTTGTCATGCCATTGCAATTGTCGTCCCTTGACATAATAAGTTCTATGATGATAAGCAGAAAAAATTGCAGGTGAGAAGCTCAAATATCTATCAAAGCAAGATCTCATTTCCATTCTTCTAACCAATCGTTCATTCTTCCACCATCTCTCTCTCTCATCTTCATTCCTCCACCTTCATTGCAGTTTAACATACCATTCCTTTCTTCTATCCATTCTCCTATCTTTCTTCCTTGACTAATCCCTTTTCATTTCGAGAGCCAACCCGTGTTAGTCCAACTTGCCTATCCTCTCGAGGGGGCATCATCATCCTTTTCCTCTATCCATTTCCTTAGCTTCTTTGAAATGATGTTACTTGACATAAATCACATCATCTTGAACATCATCTCAAAGAGGGGCAAAATGTAGCACCTAAAAGTGTCCTCGGATCGCAAAACCCTAAACACTTCCACATTCTACCAGTTTTCCCTAATTTTCCTGTATGGTTAAATAATTAATTCTAATTGATTAATTATTTAATTATCCATTACCCCTTGCCCCCTTTAATTTAAATAAATAAACATTTATTTAAATTAAAATGCCTCATCCTAATTGAATAGGTTCCACCTATTTAATTTAATCATCTCACATTATTCCCCTCTTCAAATAAATTAAGTAAATGAACCTAATTTATTTAATCCTGGCCCTCCATTCAAATCATCTCTTTTATAAAACACCTTTTTCCAGTTCATTTTGCCTCTCTGAGTTCATTTTTCATGCTCTTATGCTCTCTTGTCTCCAACATCTTGCCATTTTCATTTGAGCTTCTCTAGGTCTTTGCATAAACTTTCAAATCTGAGAACAAATATGGAAGATAGAGGAGAACAATGAAGACGAGACAATACTAGCTTAGATTCGTAGTTGTTTTCATGCTTGTTTGGTTTATTTCCTAGGCTAGATTGCTCTTCATTGTGGTTAGGGTTTGAATAGTTTGTTGTTTTTTTACTGTAAACTTGATTTTTCCCTAGCACAGGGTTCACCATAAATGTAAAGGAAAATGGGCTTTCCTTAGTGTTAACCTAGGCTAATTAAGTAAATGCAACCAATTTAGAATTAAATCAACCTCTATTAACTAATTATAGTTCTAGGATTGATAATCTAATAATTCACTGTGCAACTATTTTAGGAAAGTAAATGCAAAGGAGAGAAGATTAAAGAATGACTACCCTTAGAGAAAATTTTAGAATATGCTCTATTTCAAGTCTCAAAGTGTAACCTCTTTATCAAAAGAATGCCTTATATTCTACATGTTGGCTCCATGCTCTATCTAGGATTGAGCCGAGTGTTTTGGATTAGATCTATGGTTGCAAACTCATCTTATTTCTTGGATATGACCTTATGCAATGCCTAGTTTTGTTTTTTTTACACACCCAATAGGTCTATGTCTACTTTGCTCTTCCTATTAGTCTAAAGACTAACAGAGTTTATAAATACCTTAGAAGGGGGTTCTTTTGTTGCAAGGAGACATGTTCTCCTAAATCAAACCCTAGAAGTATGTGCAAAGATTTGTTTATAAATACCTTAGAAGGGGGTTCTTTTGTTGCAAGGAGACATATTCTCCTAAGTCAAACCCTAGAAGTATGTACAAAGATTTGAAGACAATAGACAAAAGCCTAAGAATGATGTATGTAGATTCTTTACTACTTTTAAAGCACCAAATCAAAATGTGCCACTATTGAGTGCTCCCTTAATGCTCTAAAATAAGAGAACATGTATTTTCTATATGATGTTAGAATGAATGCATTGAATGCCTTTAATTACTAGCACATAGTGTTGAATTTCACAAAATGTGTGCTTAGTCAACTCAGGGCCAAAAAAAAGAAGGGGAACAATTGGCCAACTTTCAATTTTGAATTTTAAAAAGGAAAGGGTTGAGTCCATGATTGCAAGGTTGACTCTACAACTATGGAAATGACCCTAGATAATAAAATGGTTAGATGCAAGTTGCTAATGGCTATATGAAGGTAGTTCATAGGTGGATGTAATAAGGTGAATGCATGGGAGTATGTGTGTATGAGGATAAGGTGAGGGATAAATCCAACACATATGGATATATGTGTATATGGATGGAATAAAGGTTAAGGAAACAAACTCAACTTCACACAAATTTGTATGTGTGTATGAGGATAAGGTGAGGGATACATCCAACACATATGGATATATGTGTATATGGATGGAATAAAGGTTAAGGAAACAAACTCAACTTCAAACAAATTTACACCATTGGTAAATACAAACATATATCAAAATATTTCCTTAAAATAAATACAAAACTAAATTTAAAAAATGCAAAATATACAAATTTCACCATTACAAAGAAAAACCTTTTCATATATTTTTATAGTAGCCATGGCATTTTTAAGTTTTAAAAATAAAACATAAATGGCTTCGAATGGAGTGCTATAAGAATAGTTAACTAAAAATATAAGCATCAAATAACTAAAGTTAAAGCATAGTAATTCTCTAATAAGAACTTATTTCCATGACCTTAACCTTTCAATAGATTCCTTTTGTCCTCTTATCCGCTTAATCATCATTAACCATGCCATAGTCAATAATATTTAAAATTTTCTCTAATAAGAGCATATTTCCATAACCTTAAAAAACGTAGATTCCTTTTGTCCTCTTATCCACTCAATCATCATTGACTAGACCATAGTGAATAATATTTAAATTTTTCTCTAATAAGAACTTATTTCCATAACCTTAACCTTTCAATAGATTCCTTTTGTCCTCTTATCCATGAACCACCATGGACTATGCCATGGGCGCTAATATTAAAAATTCTCCCTAATAAGAACTTATTTCCATAACCTTAACCTTTCAATAAATTCATTTTGTCCTCTTATCCACTCAATCATCATTGACTATGCCATAGTCAATAATATTTAATTTATTGTTTGTTTTTCCTGCATTGTCATATCTTTTCTCAATTTTAAAACATTTAAACCCATATTTAAAATTAGCAATAAATACTAAACAAGCCAGTTAAAGTTACTATGGATAAAAAAAAGTTTGGTAAACGTTATAAACCGCATACTAAACACAATGACACGAAGGAAAAATCAAGGAAACCCTATCTGAGCTACCAACAGTCTAGGAAATAGTAACCGGTTAGAATAGTAATTTGAAGAATATGGTGAGGAAATTAAGAGAAATAGAGATGCGTATGAAAAGGAAAGCACTGCAAATTCCTTTATTGAGGAAATTCAAGATGTTTTCAGCTGAGAATAAGTTCTCCAAGGACAAACTGATTGAGCTTGAAGGCATGTTAAGTTCAATGTCTCTGGACCTAATAAAGGAAGTTTTGTAGGTCCAACTGGGATAGATTAATTTCAGAGCTTAAAGGAGTCTTGAATTCATGGAAAAGTCTACAAAGAAGATGAATCCAGTTAGATTTATGCCGTATACAATGTCATTTTAATACAAGGGAAGCAATTTCACATTAATTTAATCATTCGCTGGAAACTTCAGAAACATTAAAAACAAAATGCCAAGAATAAATCTGGCCGTGTTTTGTATTCTTTTGAATATTTTTAATGGGTTTGTGAAGAAATCCATGAATAGTGAAGCAAGGCTATATACGAGGAAGTCCCTGAAGAATAAACAAAGGAGTAAAGACTCAGTCAGCATGCTAAAGTGTTGGTCAGACTCTCTAGTTTTCTATTCTTGACCCAACCTGTTCACGTTGATGTTTCAAATTTACATGTAATTACAGTTAGCTCCTGCTAAGTCTATAAATCCCTTCTATTCTCCTCGCACACATCACCACACAACAAGAATAGTTAGGAGAAGAAACTATAGAGATAAGAAAAGATGGTGGCAGGAAGTTTCAGTGTGGAAATAGAGTCTTCAGTAGAGACAACGAGAATGTGGAATGCAATGGTGAAGGACGGCCATAATCTGATCCCAAAGCAAGCGCCCGAGCTCTTCGAAGGAGTCACACTTGTCTAAGGCGATGGAGGCATTGACACCATCCGCCAAATCAACTTCACTGCTCGTATGTATCTCCTGGTTAGGATTTTATTTTATGTTCCAATTAATATGTATATAGTCTGTTTAAATTAATATGTAGCGAGCGCTTGCCAATAAAAGAAATTGTTGGCATGGTTAACACAGATTTTAGCTACGTGAAGGAGTAGGTGGACGAAATTGATGAGGAGAAATTGGTTTACAGTTTCAGCCAAGTGGAGGGAGGAGTAGTGGGCACCAAATTGGCTTCAGTAAAATACTAAGTGAAATTCAGCACTAAAGCAAATGGTGGAAGCGTTGTGATTTATACATGCAACTATGACAGGCTGCCTGGTATTTCCCACGATGAGGCCAAAATTGAAGAGATCAAGGGCAAAAGCACCGGCCTCTTCAAGTTGATCCAGGCATATCTCCTTGCCAATCCTACTTCATATTGTTAGAAATTTAAACTAAGCTCTTGCTTCTGCTCTCATATTGCTTTTCTTTTTAATCATTCAACTGTGTATGAAGTCCCAAGTTTTCAATATTAAAACAAAAGCTGCAAGGCAGCAACAGTCCCTGCCAAATGCTGGAAGGGTGTGGGCGGCTTTAAGGTGGGAAAGAAATAAAAGATGTCAAAGTAATAGTTCTGTCAATATTTTGCATAGCAAATTCTTTTCAAGAAAGAAATGAATTGGTGAAAGCTGCAAAGGTATGTCCAAAATGCAAGTCGATTTGAGTTCAAACTCTGTTTTGTAGTTTGCATGTTGCAAGATTGCAAATCAGAGCATGTAGTCTAAAATGCAAGTACGTTAGAGTTGGAATAAATATGTAGTCAAACTTTGAAGTCCGAAGTGCAATTGGTTAAAGTTTAGAGTTGCACTTGCATTTTGCATATTGCAAATATGCAGTCTAGCAAAGCACAGACGTAGAAACAGAACAACAAATGCTAATATAAACAACTATATATAGTTAATTTAACTGTCGTGCACTGTTTTGTGGGCCATAAATCCAAAACTGCATTTGAAAAGTTCGTAAGGAAATTATATTAAAATTTTGAATACAAAAATGGGTAATGCAAAAATTCATTGCTTAACAATACCCACTAGAAATAAAATTCAAAATGGGCAAGGAGCATCCCAAGACCTGCCCCCGCCCAAAGAACTAGAGGCCAATATGAAGAGAGTAGTTTGTATTTGTTTGAACATATGGATATGTACAAAAAAGCAATACATGGCCAACAAATATAGGGAGTTCCTCATATTTGTGGGTGTTCTATAGGAGGTGCAATCGTAACTGTGACTCTGATCTGATTTCTTAAAAGGAAGCTGAGATGAATTGCTTTAAACGTTGTGCAACGTACAAGAGACACAAGATCCAAACCAAAAGGAATGGTCATGACAATTGTCCACCTTTTGGGCTGTAGAAGAGCACGGGATCATAAGGAATTTATAAGGAGCTTTTAACCCCTTCCAAATAAAAAAATATTTGTTATTAAACACCAAGATCAGATTTGGCAAATAAATGAGCTATAGCAATCAATAAAATTCTTTACAAAGTTTCATAGTATTTAGGGAATCTATGTCTATAATAATCCTATTGAGATGGATTTCAATAGACAAGATAGCTAGGCCATGGAAAGTAAGGATTGTGTAATCTAGTGTAATGCAATGATGCATATCTAAAATCTTGTCACAGCACAATATAGAAACCGCAATTCAAATACTTTGCCTAATGTCATTGAGTCCATTGTGAAGATATCTGGCTACGGATATCTAAGAAAAGCCAGACAAGTTGGAGAGCTATAATCCTACAATGGAAAAATAAATCAGAGTGATAGTGCACCAGCTCTAACATTCATCAATACCCTTTACTCTGCGGCAGGGCTACATGGAAATTCAAAGAAGTGAACTGTTGATGATTGTTTTTAAACAAGTCAACAATAGAGTAAAACACTAGAGTATCCCACTCTCTCTTGAATAAAGCTCTTCAAAGGCTGAACTATGTGATCCAGTGAAGTAACTCCAAGGTTCCTTTTGTTTGATTCCTGATGGGTTAACTCAGTGATTACATGTGATCTTGCTGATAATCACAAAGGGACTTACGCATACTTCTTCATATTTCATTTAGCTTATTCCTCTTTCAGTGTGGATGATGTATCAATGATAAAGAAAAGACAAAAGATGAAGGTTCAAGGGATCTAATCTAAGGTCAATGAAGCAATGATGATGCTTGAATAGACAAACTCCTAAATAAACCTAACTCCACTTCGCCAAGGATGCCTACAACTACATGGAGTTGGTGCAATCTCCTAAGGTTACGCGAATGGTTTTCAAATCATGAAGGCTTATATGAACACCCATCAAACGGCGCAGCTCAAACAAGCATCCACAATCGAACTTATGCAAATTATAAGGCTCAGACTAGTTTTACACAACACTTCACCGGCGATGAATGTTAAAAGCATGAGCTAGGAGTTGATCAAATATTCAATACAACATACATCACATCAATGAACTTCTAATCTACTTTTAATCTAATTTGAAACACCTCTCCATTTCATCAAAGTATAAGAAACCATGTAATTCCACAAGACAACACTTAACACCAAGCGAACTCCAATGTCCTTTGCATTAATCTTGAGAAATATGTACAACAACTTCAAGTCCTCTCAGGAAATTTTGAGAGTCTCTTCTAATCTACTCCTAAAAAACTATTGCCTACAATCTACTAATTTTACAAATGAGGCAACAAGGCCTTTATATAGAAGTCCAAATTACAACGAATGGCTAAGATCAATTCATGTAGCCAAGGGCCTAGATCGCGCCACTTCAGTGGTAGTTACAACAACTTGCTATTTTTAGCAAAAAAGAGAGAGGCAATGAAGGCACGTTTTCCAATGTGAAAAGGTAAGGCGAAATCATTTAAAATATCTTCCACATAGGAATCCCTTTAGCTTCTTTCATTGAATAATACATTAAATGCATTTAAAATGATGTGTACTCGCCACATAGATGCCACCTCAGCATACTTTGAAGATTGTATCATCAATGTGGTGATGTATTCAATGTGATTGCTTGAACTTATATGTTTGGGAATACATCTTGTCGATCTTGCCTTGTTCATTCCTCTTGTAGACTGGATGTATGATACTTGTTGCTTCACTTGATTAACTTCATGATTCTTTCTTCTTCTTGTAGGTAAGTTGATATGATGATCTTCTTTGATGATGCTCCTTCTTGAAGAGTAGATGATGATGCTTGCTTCATGAATCGGAGTAGAAGACTCTTCTCAAAGACTTGAAGGTTGAATGGAACTTGAAGTATGATGGGTGTCTCTAACATGATGCCTTTTGATGAAGTACACTTGGCATGTTGACCTTGAGGTGATCCTTTGGAATGTAGATGATAACACCTTTTTTTGGATGTAGAGTAGATGACCTCTCAAGGAGACTTTGAAGCTTAATGAACCTTTGAAGATTGGGAGAACTTGACTTGAAGCTTGGATGGAGGAATGTCTTCGAACATGATATCATTGAACTTGACATGATCCAGCATGATGTCATTGATGTTTCTTCTACAATTCGAAGGTGACTTAGGTGCTTGCCCTTGATGATTCCTTGGCTCCACCAACACTCCTTCTCTCAATGATGCAACTTGATGATGAACACTTGAAGTTGATGTGATCTAACATGAGGTCATTGATGTAGAAGACTCGAGGTGTGATCCTTTAGAATAGTGTTACTCCCTCCTCCTCGCTTGAAGGTGGTTCCTCGAACAACTCCTTAGCTTGATTGATGTTCCTAGAAGACAAGATAAACAATATATCAATCACTTCATAACACGAAGAAATAACTTTAAACGTATGAATAATTTTACTTCAAACTTAGGCACATATACAGGTGAAAAGAGGAGCAAAGAGTGCCTAAGGCAAATTAGTCCCACATTCATAACTTTAAATGATTTTTTGCAATTGTAATGTTTAAAAATGATTTCTCTTATCAAGGTGCCTACTTCTAGGTATGAACTTGAATGATTCTCCTCAAGGCGCCAATTGAGTTTGGCATGAAAGTGCAAGGGCACCTAGGATAATATGGCCTTAAATTTGCTATTTTTGTGATTCCAAATGTTTGAGCAAGTCTTCGGGTAACTCTCTCCCTCTAGGCGCTCATTTAGCAATGGGAATTGATGCCTTCCTCTTGAGGCGCAAATTTGGTGTAGGAGTGACAAGTAAGGGCGCCTAGGTGTATTTAACTAGCTTCTTAGTCTTCAAAACACTTATGTTCATTTATTCAATCTCTCAAGGGGTAATCTCATCACCGGCATGCTAGGCGCCAAAAATGTCTAGAATAGCAAGGAATCATGCCTTAACAAACTTGGTGTTTTTGCTCAATACTTGAATGTTAAGAGGTCTACCCTTGGGCGCTAGGACTAGGATTCATAACATTTTACCTTCTAGGCTCCTATTTGATGACCAAAAATACTAGAAATGGCGCCTTGATCAAGTGACTTCATTCTTATCTCCAGGCGCTAATGAAAGTTTGTGCAAGTAGGAATGAGCGCCTAAGGTTCTTGATGACTTGATACTTACAATTTTACAATTCTAAATGATGAAACATGTCCTAAATGACCTCTATCTTTCTAGCGCGCACTTTTAAACATAGATTTGAGTTATTTCCCTCAAGGCGCCAAAACTAGATGTTTCTTCCCAGGGCGCTAAAATGAGGTAATTTTGTAGCATGAAGGGCGCCTAAACTTATAATGCATTTTCCTTGTGAAATCTTCACTTCTTGAGGTCATTTGTATCAATTCCATTCAAGGTGCCATCTTTGTTTACTCCTATGTTCATCTCATGTCAAGGCACAATTTTGAAGCTGTTTGGAATGATGGGAGGCGCCTTGAGTTGCAGGCGCCATCTAGAGTCATTGCGAATAGAGAAATGCGCCCAGAAAAGGAAGTCCAAGGGGTAAGGTATATTGAAAAATATATTTATGTATAAGAAAATTTCGTATACTTTAAAAAAATTTCAATATACCTTTCAGGATGTTTGAGATAGGTCCCGAATCCACTGGATTTAACATGTAGATTATAGAATTTGGAGGATCCACCAGATTTCAGACTTAGTCAATTTTTCAGTGTTTCAGGATATCAAGCTATCAGACTTAGTCATTTTCAGGATCTTCTCAAACATACATCAGGATTTCATACTCTTTCTTCCTAAGGTGCAACTTGGAGTTTGTTTGAACATCTCTTGCTCTTTCATGCTAAGGCGCCAAAATGAGGTAGTCCAATGCATGAAGGGCGCCTAGCACTTGTTTGCTCATTTGGAGTTGTTTACACCCTTGGGAGGCTGGATCATCCTTAGGTGCAACTTGGAGCTTGTTCATCCACACTATTGCCAAGGCACCTAAATGGCAAAAGCAACACTAAATGGCGCCTAAACTCATCTACTTTAACCTAAGGCGCAATTCTTATGATCCTCTGAACATGCAATGGGCGCCTAGACCTAAATGCCTCTTGTCAAATTTGCAGTGTTTCGAGCTTCCCAACATCAATTTCAATCAAGGCGCTTTGGTTTTAAGCTCTTCTTGCCCAAGGCGCAATCTTGAGGTTGTCTAGATGATGAAAGGCGCCCTAAGTTCTAGGCGGAGTTTTGAGGTGACCCTGGAGCATTTTCGTGCCCAGAACTGACAGTGCCCGAGGTAAGGTATATTGAAAAATATATTTAAGTATAAGAAATTCTAAACTTATACTTTAAATATTTTTCAATATACCTTTCAGGGTGTTTGAGATAGGTCTTAGATCCACCAGATTTAACATGCAGATTCTAGATTTTTGAGGATCCACCAGATTTCAGACTTAGCCAATTTTTAGGATCAGGATACTAGACTTAGTCATTTTCAGGGTCTCAAACATCAGGATCAGGTCATCAAGGGGCTCTAAAACTCAAACACCACTGACTTCATCATGCAAAGGACATTATCCTGGACTTGGCAAAGCACTGGAATTCAAAAAAAAGGGGGTCCCCATTTGCAATGGGGCGATGTGTGATTTGGTCACAACATCTAGTGTCAACCTGAATAAATGTTCCTGAACATTTCAAAGACAAAGACTCAATCCAGACTCAAAAACCTTCAGACACTCCTCTTCTACCTATCGGCCAGCTAGACAACGAATTCAAAAAGGAAAAGAAGCATAGATTGGATCAAGACACATCTCTGATGTGTGATTAAAGATAGATTTTGATTAAAACAATTTCTTAAACATTCCAAAGATAAACAAAAATCAAGTTTCAAAATTTCCATGTATACCCACGCACTAGATCAAACAAACAAAACTACATGATCATGGAATCAAAACCAACTGCCAGCATGACCATCCATATTCCAAAGATCCAAGTGTGTGTGTATGAGTTCCTTTCCACCCCTTAGCAACTAAGATCATCTAAGTTCCTTTACATTAAGCTACATGATTAGTACACACCTCATGAACTACCTGGACATTGCCTCGCTACCAGCGAGCGTCTATAGCCCCAACGAGTTTGTCTCACAATTCCACTCGAGCAGAGCCTCACTACCGGTCAGGCATCCATAGCCCCGGTAAAGATTACTCGATTGTCCATCTAACTGAGTTATAGTGTGTGATTTGTGATTTTTGCATTTTTCTTTGCTTCATTCTTTGATATTCTATTTCTATTAAGCTTAAATGTGATAGAGTACAATGCAATACCGCTACCCCTGCAACACATGCTTTTGATGGCAATAGTTACGTTGATAACTCAGCTAGTGGGTGTGGACTTGTGATGGCGGCAAAGGTGGACCTTTAGATTTTTCATTTAATGTAAGTTCACCAAGACTCCTTTAGGTACTTCAGGATTTTTAAAGTATGTAAGGTATAAGATCTCAAAATACTTCAAGCAATACTGAACAACTGACTTATCCCCCCATGAGCAAGCGGTCCTGCTATCTGACACTAGCGATGGAATCCATGGGAAATCCATCAATCATGACCCAAGTTTCTCAACGGAACAAATAAGAATTCATAAATTTTAGATTTGGCATTTTAGAATATTATGATTAGAAGATAGCGATGTCAAGACACAATAGATGATTAAATTCCAGGTCAAGTCCAAAGTCTAAAAAGATGATAAATTGAAAGAAAAAATGTCTTCTGACTCCAAGACCTTCATGAATGGATGTCTAAGAAATGAACTAACATACTATCTCGAATTAAAACTAGAGTGTGTGTAAGATAACATCACCTTCTCACAGATAGGAATCCTAACACGACAAACAAACTAAACAAAAACAACAACAAACAATACAAACTAGCAACTAAGGAAAGCAAATGACAAACAAGCGACACGAAAGCAAAACTAAACTAAGAAAACCAACACTTGAGTCAAATGACATCAAGGAGCAAATCTATTCTAAGACACAACAGAAAGGAAAATCCTAGTCTAACCTAGTTATGTACAAGCAACAGAGATGCAACCCAGGACACCAAGTATATACATGCCCTAACATGATTATTCAGTATGTACAACAGAAGCAATGCAGCAGTGACAGTTCTCAACCGGGAAAACTCATCTTTGAACTCAGAGAGAAATTTGTTTTTCAAGTGACAGTCCTCAAATGCAGGAAAATTTTTTGGCGGTATTATGATCAATTGAGGATTTTCATCTGGACCATGATCTATCCAAATGCAGGTTGTCCTACCCAACTCTCCATAATCAAATTCATATTCAACATGTTCAAGATGTTCAAGATCGTTATCAATATTATCAGTGCTATCAATGCTATCAATTAGAAGTTCATGATGTTCAAATTCAAAATTTCTCCAATCAATAGAGGGGAAAGATACAACCTGATGTTCGTCGTTTTCAATGAGACATGGCCTACCAATCATTCGATCATGCTCTGAGCATTCGTCAGGAGGTCGCCACTGATGGTAGATGAACTCCTCGTCGTCTTCGTAGTGTATGATCTCACTATCCAGCTCCTTCATGATCTCCAGCAAAGGTGTCAACAGCTTCCTGATCTCAGCATCCATAGCAGCAGCATGTTCTTCAATTGTCATTCTTTTCTCTGGCAATATATCTTCTTGTATAATGATAGAAGTGTCGAGCGTCGACCCGAATTGCTCTTGTCTATTCATTGGCTCTTCATCAGCATACTTTTCTAAATTCCTTTGCAATGCTTCTAACAGATGATCTTCTAACAATGTTCTCCGTACTTCTTGCAGCGCATTCTCAAGGATCTTTTGATACAAGGTAGATGCATAGTCCTCAAGAAACTTATCTTCATCAAATTCAGGTTCTTGCCACAAGCTCGAGTTTCTTTCTTCTTCAATTGCTGCTTCAAGTGCTCTAACATCTGTTAAACCCTGTTTACAATCCTCTAATGCTTTTGATAAGTTTTGTCTAAACACTTCTGTCTCTTCCTCAGGATTGATAAACTCATATTCATATTCCTTCCCACTAGTACATTGCTCATCAAGGTTCTTTATAGTGAAGACTTCTTCCTCAATAGGTACACCAGCTTCTACTTCTTGCATGGCTTGATGAATTGCTTCCCAGCATTTCTCACAAGTGTATTCCAAATGATCTGCATCATGCACCCTACACCAATTTCTAGAAAACAATATGTTGTCTACACTTAAATCCTTGTCATTCTTCAATTCCTTCTTAACTTTCTCTTTCAACTTCTTGAATGCTACACCATCAATAGGAGTATTAGGATCTATCCTTGAAAACATTATTGGCTCATGTACTTGTAAGAATGAAATTTTCTTCTGCACAGCCAAATCCATCCTCAATAAGAATGTTATACATTTTGCTTCTCTATGATCATTTGTATTGTGAATACGACATCCATATTTGCACTCGAAATCTTTCAAACTCTTGCCACCAAGACGCTCATTCAATGACCACCATAGTTGAAGAACAACTGGAGTCGAATTTACAGGATCATACCCAACAACTTGCCGCATATTCAAACCTGAATCTATGGTTGAGAACTCCATCTTCTGATTTTTTGTATTTTTGATTTTTTACTTTTTTGTATTTTTGAACTTTTGTATTTGTTTTTTTTTTGTATTTTTTTTTTGAAATATTCTACTTTTTTTGTATTTTCTAAAATATCAATCCACCACTTCGGAGTATCTTATGCTCTACTTGAAATGAAGAATATCCAGGTCGATGCCCTCCTTCTAGCGCCAAAAATGTTGATGATTGTTTTTAAACAAGTCAAAATTAGAGTAAAACACTAGAGTATCCCACTCTCTCTTGAATAAAGATCTTCAAAGGCTGAACTATGTGATCCAGTGAAGTAACTCCAAGGTTCCTTTTGTTTGATTCTTGATGGGTTAACTCAGTGATTACATGTGATCTTGCTGATAATCACAAAGGGACTTATGCAGACTTCTTCATATTTCATTTAGCTTATTCCTCCTTCAGTGTGGATGATGTATCAATGATAAAGAAAAGACAAAAGATGAAGGTTCAAGGGATCTAATCTAAGGTCAATGAAGCAATGATGATGCTTGAATAGACAAACTCCTAAATAAACCTAACTCCACTTCGCCAAGGATGCCTACAACTACATGGAGTTGGTGCAATCTCCTAAGGTTACGTGAATGGTTTTCAAATCATGAAGGCTTATATGAACACCCATCAAACGGCGCAGCTCAAACAAGCATCCACAATCGAACTTATGCAAATTATAAGGCTCAGACTAGCTTTCAACAACACTTCACTGGCGATGAATGTTAAAAGCATGAGCTAGGAGTTGATCAAATATTCAATACAACATACATCACATCAATGAACTTCTAATCTACTTTTAATCTAATTTGAAACACCTCTCCATTTCATCAAAGTACAAGAAACCATGTAATTCCACAAGACAACACTTAACACCAAGCGAACTCCAATGTCCTCTGCATTAATCTTGAGAAATATGTACAACAACTTCAAGTCCTCTCAGGGAATTTTGAGAGTCTCTTCTAATCTACTCCTAAAAAACTATTGCCTACAATCTACTAATTTTACAAATGAGGCAACAAGGCCTTTATATAGAAGTCCAAATTACAATGAATGGCTAAGATCAATTCATGTAGCCAAGGGCCTAGATCGCGCCACCTCAGTGGTAGTTACAACAACTTGCTATTTTTAGCAAAAAAGAGAGAGGCAATGAAGGCACGTTTTCCAATGTGAAAAGGTAAGGCGAAATCATTTAAAATATCTTCCACATAGGAATCCCTTTAGCTTCTTTCATTGAATGATACATTAAATGCATTTAAAATGATGTGTACTCGCCACATAGATGCCACCTCAGCATACTTTGAAGATTGTATCATCAATGTGGTGATGTATTCAATGTGATTGCTTGAACTTATATGTTTGGGAATACATCTTATCGATCTTGCCTTGTTCATTCCTCTTGTAGACTGGATGTATGATACTTGTTGCTTCACTTGATTAACTTCATGATTCTTTCTTCTTTTTGTAGGTAAGTTGATATGATGATCTTCTTTGATGATGCTCCTTCTTGAAGAGTAGATGATGATGCTTGCATCATGAATCGGAGTAGAAGACTCTTCTCAAAGACTTGAAGGTTGAATGGAACTTGAAGTATGATGGGTATCTCTAACATGATGCCTTTTGATGAAGTACACTTGGCATGTTGACCTTGAGGTGATCCTTTGGAGTGTAGATGATAACACCTTTTTTTGGATGTAGAGTAGATGACCTCTCAAGGAGACTTTGAAGCTTAATGAACCTTTGAAGATTGGGAGAACTTGACTTGAAGCTTGGATGGAGGAATGTCTTCGAACATGATATCATTGAACTTGACATGATACAACATGATGTCATTGATGTTTCTTCTACAATTCGAAGGTGACTTAGGTGCTTGCCCTTGATGATTCCTTGGCTCCACCAACACTCCTTCTCTCAATGATGCAACTTGATGATGAACACTTGAAGTTGATGTGATCTAACATGAGGTCATTGATGTAGAAGACTCGAGGTGTGATCCTTTAGAATAGTGTTACTCCCTCCTCCTCGCTTGAAGGTGGTTCCTCGAACAACTCCTTAGCTTGATTGATGTTCCTAGAAGACAAGATAAACAATATATCAATCACTTCATAACACGAAGAAATAACTTTAAATGTATGAATAATTTTACTTCAAACTTAGGTGCATATACAGGTGAAAAGAGGAGCAAAGAGCGCCTAAGGCAAATTAGTCCCACATTCATAACTTTAAATGATTTTTTGCAATTGTAATGTTTAAAAATGATTTCTCTTATCAAGGTGCCTACTTCTAGGTATGAACTTGAATGATTCTCCTCAAGGCGCCAATTGAGTTTGGCATGAAAGTGCAAGGGCGCCTAGGATAAGATGGCCTTAAATTTGCTATTTTTGTGATTCCAAATGTTTGAACAAGTCTCCGGGTAACTCTCTCCCTCTAGGCGCTCATTTAGGAATGGGAATTGATGCCTTCCTCTTGAGGTGCAAATTTGGTGTAGGAGTGACAAGTAAGGGCGCCTAGGTGTATTTAAACAGCTTCTTAGTCTTCAAAACACTTATGTTCGTTTATTCAATCTCTCAAGGGGTAATCTCATCACCCACATGCTAGGCGCCAAAAATGTCTAGAATAGCAAGGAATCATGCCTTAACAAACTTGGTGTTTTTGCTCAATACTTGAATGTTAAGAGGTCTACCCTTGGGCGCTAGGACTAGGATTCATAACATTTTACCTTCTAGGCACCTATTTGATGACCAAATATACTAGAAATGGCGCCTTGATCAAGTGACTTCATTCTTATCTCCAGGCGCTAATGAAAGTTTGTGCAAGTAAGAATGAGCGCCTAAGGTTCTTGATGACTTGATACTTACAATTTTACAATTCTAAATGATGAAACATGTCCTGAATGACCTCTATCTTTCTAGCACCCACTTTTAAACATAGATTTGAGTTATTTCCCTCAAGGCGCCAAAACTAGATGTTTCTTCCCAGGGCGCTAAAATGAGGTAATTTTGTAGCATGAAGGGCGCCTAAACTTATAATGCATTTTCCTTGTGAAATCTTCACTTCTTGAGGTCATTTGTATCAATTCCATTCAAGGCACCATCTTTGTTTACTCCTATGTTCATCTCATGTCAAGGCGCAATTTTGAAGTTGTTTGGAATGATGGGAGGCGCCTTGAGTTGCAGGCGCCATCTGGAGTCATTGCAAATAGAGAAATGCGCCGAGAAAAGGAAGTCCAAGGGGTAAGGTATATTGAAAAATATATTAAGTATAAGAAAATTTCTTATACTTTAAATATTTTTCAATATACCTTTCAGGATGTTTGAGATAGGTCCCGAATCCACCGGATTTAACATGTAGATTATAGAATTTGGAGGATCCACCAAATTTCAGACTTAGTCAATTTTTTAGTGTTTCAGGATATCAGGCTATCAGACTTAGTCATTTTCAGGATCTTCTCAAACATACATTAGGATTTCATACTCTTTCTTCCTAAGGTGCAACTTGGAGTTTGTTTGAACATCTCTTGCTCTTTCATGCTAAGGCACCAAAATGAGGTAGTCCAATGCATGAAGGGCGCCTAGCACTTGTTTGCTCATTTGGAGTTGTTTACACCCTTGGGAGGCTGGATCATCCTTAGGCGCAACTTGGAGTTTGTTCATCCACACTATTGCCAAGGCACCTAAATGGCAAAAGCAACACTAAATGGCGCCTAAACTCATCTACTTTAACCTAAGGCGCAATTCTTATGATCCTCTAAACATGCAATGGGCGCCTAGACCTAAATGCCTCTTCCTTGTCAAATATGCAGTGTTTCGAGCTTCCCAACATCAATTTCAATCAAGGCGCTTTGGTTTTAAGCTCTCCTTGCCCAAGGCGCAATCTTGAGGTTGTCTAGATGATGAAAGGCGCCTTAAGTTCTAGGCGGAGTTTTGAGGTGACCCTGGAGCATTTTCGCGCCCAGAACTGACAGTGCCCGAGGTAAGGTATATTGAAAAATATATTTAAGTATAAGAAATTGTAAACTTATACTTTAAATATTTTTCAATATACCTTTCAGGATGTTTGAGATAGGTCTCAGATCCACCAGATTTAACATGCAGATTCTAGATTTTTGAGGATCCACCAGATTTCAGACTTAGCCAATTTTCAGGATCTTCAGGATCAGGATACCAGACTTAGTCATTTTTAGAGTCTCAAACATCAGGATCAGGTCATCAAGGGGCTCTAAGACTCAAACACCACTGACTTCATCATGCAAAGGACATTATCCTAGACTTTGCAAAGCATTGGAATTCAAAAAAAGGGGGTCCCCATTTGCAATGGGGCGATGTGTGATTTGGTCACAACATGAACCACTTTGTTCAAAGAAAATTTAAAATTCATGTGCATGTTTACCATGTAAATGTAGGTCATGGAGGTCTACATGGAAATGCTTGATCAAGAAATTTTCAAAATATCTAGAAGAAAAAAATGTGTAGGCAGAATCCTTGGCCATTTCACTCCTTTTTAAATGTTTAAAAGAAATTATTTCAATTTTAAAAATATGCTAATTTTAGATCGAGGTCTTCACAGTGGCACCAGTAGCATTGATCAAGACTTTGTATTTGAAAGTTTTCCCTTCTGCACCGGTAAGAGTTTTGGTGGCGAGATCAGCTTTCACCACCTTGGTACTAAGAATCAGTTGTATGCCTGCAATGTCAGAATTTACATATTAGCCATGTGATCCTAAAATCCAGATAGTAAAAAGATGTTGCAAGTACATGATTGATCTCATGAATAGATGGTTCAGGTATATGATTGATCATATTGCATTTAGACACTCAACTAGTACCAGGTGACACAACAGATAATGGGACGACAAAGTTTTCCACCAAACAAATGGTTTTTACTTCCCAAAGAAGCACCTAGAAACTCTATTCAAAATTGAAAATAAAGAAGAGATACATGCCTTTCTCAAAATACCATTTTGGGAGCTGCTTCTCTCCTCTGCTGCCAACACAGACATGGAAACCTGGTAGTCATGTTGCCCCTGGAAGCAAGAAATATCAATTGTCAACTCTCTCTCTCTCTGACACACAAAGAAATGTAGGAGTTAATCCCAAGCAAATGGTACCGTGTAAAAGAAAGCAGTTGATTACACATATCCATAAAAGTGCAAAGATTGTATCAGATACAGCTATGAGATGCACAGAATTTGAAGAGATATGTAAATGTTGTAAGGGGCAATCTAATTCCTAGGACATGATACACTTTGAATGTTATATGTTGAGCACACAACCATTCATAAGCTATGGCGTTTGCAGAGTCAAATTTATTACAACTATGAAGGTCTTTGACAATCTATTGGCAGGTATACATGATTCATTTTACGAAGCATATATGTCTCTTAAGTAGATTAAAGAATGATTGTTCAAGATAAATATGAATTGATGGAATTATCCTCTTTAATAGCAGCTCTGTCCAATTGTCGTAGTCCATTTAGATTGCTTCATCTTGTGAATACTATAACCATTGTCCATTCCATAGAGTGACAGAAAAGAACTTCAGAATTAAGATAATAGACTAGTAAAGAGGACAAGGAAAATGTAAGAGTCCTAAAATAAAAGGAGATAATTAATAGGTGAACAATGCCATCTATGAGAAATTTTGCCCCAACAACTATTCCTTCTGAGAAGAAGCTTTTGAGTAGTATTAAGATAGGACAAAAAGGTGTATCTGAGGGAAGGGTATAGGGTATTAGATCAGATTTCTCAAGCACTTCAGAAAAGCTTGAGCCCCTATAAGAAATGTCTCGAGAGTGGATTTTCTTGCTCTGGAAAATCTTTTAGAAAAATCATCCTTAAAGCAAGCAAGGGCATCAATGCAGTTATTTTAAATAATAATGGCTATGATTTAAAAATTTATGGGCACCTTATAACTAGTGGTAACTACAAGAAAATCTCAAAGAACCCAATGGGCAAGGTAATGACGGATGTAACAAAAGCTGTAAAAAAATTCTTTAATTAATTATAATGACAAAAAGTAGGTTTTAGCAAGTGCACCCATCAGACCAAGAATCTACAGTTACCACAAATGCATAAGGACGGAATCCCTTTACGACCCACTGTTAACACTAGGGCTTGCCTACTTATGCTCTTTCATAGAGGATTTAATGTTCTTTGTAGTAGAACTCAATTATTAGAAAGTGGGAAGATACTTGCTCTTAAGTTCTGATGTGGTATCACTTTACACAAACACCCCCATAAGCAAGGCTAAAAAGGTTTTTAAGAACATTACAGACCTTGTAGTTGTCAGTTTACTGGAGTTATGCCTAAGGTCCACTTTTCTTTATACTTAGAGGTAAATTCTAGGAACAAACAAAGGGGGCTGGCAATGGGGTCACCTCCATCACCCATTCTTGCCAACTTGTTTATGATAACAAAATCAGATTCTCTATTTTATGTTGAAGAACACCCATATGCGAAGAAGCATTCCATGATAACAAAATCAGACTTTGTGTTAAAAGAAATGTGTTCCTATGTTGAATCAGCTCTGTTTTATATTCCAATTATCAAACTAGCCAAATACATGAGAAAATGAAAGCCACAGTAAGTATCAAATGGTGTAGCAGTCCAACTAATAATTCAACATTAATTAGCAGCTCGACATTGCCCTGGAGTATGCCTTGTTGAATGAGCACCATCAAAGGCAGAAATAATATACAGCATACATATACAACATAGCGGCCTATAAATTGCATAGCAGGTGCAAAGCAATTGCATAAAAGAGGTGTAAAAGCCATTTGCTATCTGACAATTTTAATGTCTTTTCAAAAGCATTTTCTGGCTGACAAAATAAAACCAGCCATGGGAATCATGCTAGCATGTTGATTTGTCTGCTCAGTTTGGATAGGAATCACGTCTGCTCGAGCAACTTATCTGTAAAAATTCCAAATCAGGGGTCAAGCAAAGAACTATAAAGACAGATATAGAAACTGCATAAGAGAAAAACTAAATTATTTCTAATAACCAAGAAGACGTTTCAATTCTGAAAAAGACTAAAGAATCTGAAGTAAGAAACAAGCATGATAGGTAAGTTATGACCCATCTCCCATTGATTATTAATTTATTTCCTTTAAAAAATAGGATGCTTTAATTAAAAATATACACATTTTGTGTTCATATTTCAAGATCCCTTCTGGAACACTGTACAAGCAGATAGGAAATATAGTAAAAAATGATACTTTGTACTCCATATGCATAAACCAATCACAAGACAAGCATCCTAGAACCAGCTAAACATTCCTTAGATAAAGGGACACAACTTGATAAAACAACTACCCTAGGAGAGAAGCAGGTCAGAGAAATCAGCTTGCCCAAAGGTAAAGTATATAGCATCCTAGAACCAGCTAAACATTCCTTAGATAAAGGGACACAACTTGATAAAACAACTACCCCAGGAGAGAAGCAGGTCAGAGAAATCAGCTTGCCAAAAGGTAAAGTCACTACTTTACCTTTATATATATATATATATATATCAATTCAATGAGTACTTTGAACTTAACTGTACATTAAATGAGTAAACATTTTAAGGTACATCTGTACAAGAATACATGCCTTTTGATCTTCCTCTGTCTGAAGGTCGCGTAAATGTGGATGACTCAAGAACTGCAAAAAGAAACAGTGAATCAGCAGTCCAATTCTCCACATCAAACCTTTGATAGACAACAGTCAAACATGCATGCTACTATTTGCATGCATTCATCTCATTTTTTATACATATTTGCTTTCCATCAAAGAACGAGCGTATAAGAAGTATATCTAAGGAAATAGAAGACTCTAAAATGAATAGGAAGATGCAAAAAGTAATAAAGGTGCAAACAATAGACGAAGATGCCCTTCATAGAGGAGAGATTTAATCTATTTACTTGGCATCGGTACCATGAAAAGCTATGAGAACTGGTTGAGAATTAAATATAGAGATCTCTATGATACATTTTCAAGTACTGATATAATCAACTATATTAAGTGTTCATAGGAGATGACAGTAAAAATATGCAAGGATGTTTTCAATTAAAGGAAAATGTAAGGTAAGGAAAAACAAATTTGGATCTTTCATATTTAGCCAAGTTTCTAGATAACTTTTTGATTTCCATCAAAGAACGAGCTTATAAGAAGTACCATGAGCCACATATAAACAAAAAATGTATAAGCTAAATAGATAGGTGAATTTGGATCTTTCATATTTAGCTGAGTTTATGGATGTCTCCTTTCTTTTTGCTTTAAGGAGTGCATAAATAGAACACAATCCTCATTACAGTCATGAGATGTATTGAGAATATGTAATATGACAAACTCATGGCATGAATAATGAGTGCCAAAGTGGATGAATCTGTTTAGACATTGGCACACAAGCAAAAACAAACAATTGAGTTATTGCAAACTGTTTTATTATTAACTCAACAGTTTATAGCATACACACTATATACCATGTGGAGCAGAGATCATAATTCCATTACCAGTGAACCCATATGAACTTGGCACAAATCAATGATTTCAAGCTTTCCCCACCATCCATTTTTGGCAAGTCGAGGAGACCTAGTCCCTTTTAGTACAGCTGATCCTTCGGAACCCACAAGCATAAAGCCCAATTGTCTCATAGTCCGTTCTTCTCAATGCTGCCTCCTGGGTGAGATAGGTGGAATTAGAATGTGCTATGTGCGTCCGCCCTGGGCTTCACATTGGGCCGTGTCTGTCTTCAAAGAAAGGAAGCAAGTGTCAATTGGAAGGCCGTAAAAGGGGTTCAGAGCAAGTAGTCTTAGGAGTATAAGTTTTACCTGATGAAGGTGGGAAGATTGGAAGCCCATAATTTTTGTTCCCATCGAACCATCAATACCTGGAGAAGTGCTTTTAAGATGTGTTCCCCCAAAATGGAGTTAACTCGGGGCGGGAACAGAGCCAGGGAAGACTTCCTAGGAAAGTTGTTCAGGTGTGATTGTCTCCATAGTTGGGGTTTTCGTCAAGGTGGAATGCTCTTGTCCCCTCTCTCGGACATGAATGCTCTTTTCCGCTTGTTAAAGCTCCTTTTTCTAAACAAATACAACTGGCCTAGGTGAAGAAAAACTCTGCCTCCAATCATTGCCAGCATCCCTACATGATCTTTCAACCACATGAATGGCAAAATTCCAAAGTCCTTCATACTTCAAAACTTTTTGCTTTCCATAAAACAACGAGCCTATAACAAGTACCAGTTGCTTCAAATAAACAAAACATGTACAAGCTAAATAAACATGTGAATTTGGATCTTTCATATTTAGACGAGTTCCTGGATAGCTTTTTGCTTTGCATCAAAGAGCGAGCTTATAAGAAGTGCTAGTATTCACAAATAAACAAAAAAAGTACAAGCTAAATAAATAGGCAAATTTGGATCTTTCATATTTAGCTGAGCTTCTGGAAGGAGTGCAAAAGTAGAACGCAATCCTCATTACAATTATGAGATGTATGGAGAATATGTACTATGATAAACTCATGGCATGACTAAGGAGTGCCAAAGTGGATGAATTTGTTTAGACAGTGGCACACAAGAAAAATCAAACAACCAAGTTATTGCAAACTATTTTCTTATTAATTCAACATTCCAAGGACTGATTGTCAAGACAACTAGGATTACAATTTTGTTGCAACCTTCAAACACTCTGCATAGAAAGTTATTAATGGATGGAGAATGCAGGGGATTGAAAAACTGCACCTTCAACATGATCACAAAAATGCTTTATCGAACAGTTGGGAGATTATAAATGATAAATCAAAATTACACAGTAGCATACATACTATATACCATGTGGAGAAGAGATTATAATGCCATTACTACCACACACTAAAAACTACATTACAACATTACTTAGAAGAAGGTAAATAGATAAGAAACCATATTCTTAAAAGAACATTATAGTTTACATTGTAAATATAAAAGTCTTCATAGATTAAAGCTGCATAATAGCAGTATGCAAATAAGCTTTTTTTTATAGGAATGCCACAGAGACACAAAATATTGTGCTTCCAAAATAGTATATTGTTTATCTAAATGTCAAAGTAGATCATTGTTTGCTTCTTTGACAACTTCAATGATGCAACTTTGTCCATTGCAAGTGTGAAGGTTGTAGGAGTTTAGGACAACAATGAGAGGGGGGGGGGTGAATCAGTGTTGTATAAATTCTAACAATTTGCAAATTTAACTTTCAAGACATGAAGAAAGAAAGATATCATTTGTTACACACATGTGCACATAACTGAGAATGAATGATAAGATTAAAATCTCATGAATAAATCATACACACAAGCAGAGAGAAAATCAATATAAATCAAGACACAAGAATTGCACGAGTGGAAAACCCTCCTGGGGTAGAAAAACCACTCCAAAATTGCCTCACTGGCTGAATATTTTGTCTCACTGACAAATACAGGTCTTCACTGACCACAAGCCTCACTAGCATACTGTGCCTCACTGGCAAACCATCACCAATAGAAGTAATAAACAAATCAGAGGGATACTCTATTTCCATTCAAAACAAAACATTTCTTCTCTCACATATGTCTGTCAAATGGCCATTCTATTCAAAATCAATCCTACATCCGGATATGCTCAACAATACTACTTCTCTACTATGTTTCATCAATGTCTGTTTATATATATGCATCAATGCACTTGAAAAACCATTGTATACAAATTTGATGTCCTTTCACCTTCAAAACATATTTTCATTGTCCTCTTATCAACACCTTTCATCTTCTCTGAAAGAAAATAATATCTGATTGCATCAAATAGATCTCCATTTTGTATTCTTTATAAACTGCAAAAACAATTCATCATAATATATTTTGAATCTGCCCCTGTAATAAAATCTCTGTCCTCATTTTCATCTTCCATCAAAAAACCTTCATGCATGATCCTTCATATTCCTACAAAAGAATCTCCAATATTTACCCTGTCAAAAATAAAATCATTTTGCCTGTGCAAATTCAATCTGCAAAATAACTCCACCAATTTGTCAATCAAACTTCTCTGCAACATTATTGGCAAGATCATTTCATATTCTCTTGAAATTCCTTCTCCCTTAAAACTTTTCAAAACCTGCAAAAACCATCTAAAAAAATAGGATAATATCAAACCCTATTGAAAACTCTTCATATTCTCTGCTCATATCTACAATCTCTTCAAGAACCCTTCTCAGTAAATATCTTCAAATAAAATGAAAACTTCTCTCATTCATCTGCAAGGAAAGTGAAAAGATTCTCCAAAATCATTTGATCTTCTCATAAATAAAATCATCTTTTTGTGCCAAAAAAATTTTCTTTAAAAATCTCATCAAAAAACAAGTTTCTTTCCTTAACAATATTTTTGTTTCCTTGTTTTTAGAAAAGACTAAAAAGACTGTCTTGAAAATAGAAATAAATCTTGACAAAAAAACTTCCTTTTAAAACTTTCCATTCGGGCACAAAAAAAATGCTTTTGACTGCAATTAGAATACATATGACGTCCTAGCACCCGTTAATATATGGATACATAGTGAGGGGTCTAAATTTGAATTTGAGCCACTGATAAGCCTTTGCATGTTTAAACTCCAGCCTCGATTTCCTTTTGCCGCCCGATGACATAGTATAAAGACCGAAACAACAGGTTAGGTTCGATGGAGGGGCCGGTGTGCACCACGACTGGAGATCCCTTCAAGCGGTGAACTTTAAGTTATGAACTTGCTATCCCAAGTCACCATTCGGTTAAAACATAAAGTGCAATTCACACTTAGACGGGCAGAGAAGGTATAGTATGCATTATCTTTTAAGACTTCAAACATGACTTTCAACCATACCTCCTTAACAAGGAGCACCAATAGGCAATAGGCATGGAGCACAGTAGGCATGAAATGCCAATCAGTAATATGATATGCATAACAGTATTATCTTCAAGATATTATCAAAATCAATGATCTCTTACCAACAACACCATACCTTTGATTTCATGAGAATATCATTAAGATGCAAATCTCCTGATAGAACCTTGTTATGTTAGCAATGAAGACATAAAACAAAATAGCTGGCAAGCACCTTATATGAAGAATTAAGAATTGTTGATAACTCAACACATAACTTGAACATATTCCCTAAGAATCAACTCTAAGATTGATCATAGGACATCATAATTAACTCAAGGAAGATATAGCTTCTTAATACATACCTCTACCATATAACATTCTCCTGATACAAGATAAACTCAACAAGTAAGATCCTGAGGATACCAACATGAAGACTACTCATCACTTGCAAACATAAGCATACCATCATGGGAATAAAGATTGCAAACATGAATATACTATCATGGAACAAACACTGTGAAGTAAACACTGATTGCATGAAGATCAACTTACAACTGCAACTGAGATCAAATGAAGACTATGCTCCTGAATACTGAGATCACACCATATCAAATGTAGATCAATTGCATACCAAACCACTCATGAAACCAACAACCTTGATATAGAGTATGCCAGTAATATCTGCATCTGTAAACTTCAAACAAAGATCATTTCATTGTTCTGTCTTGATATTTTGTAATCAACTCATCCTTGTTCCAACCTTGATGACCAAGCATTCACACTGACCAAACTCCTGATCAACCCAAGATCCCGCAAGACCTTTTTTTTGACATTTTGACATCAATGACAATTTGACACCATCAAAGGTGCCTTGTATTTGGAATCTGCATAGCAGAAACACAATTGCAGAGATGTCTTGGCTGTAGTTCTCAAAAGGGATTGTTGCAAGATCAGGGAAATTTTTTTGTAGAAGATCCTTATGCACTTAGGAGTCGACAACTCCATCTATCTTTTGAACTACACATTTCAAAAGATGCTGGTATGTGAACTTTGTAGTTCTTGCACAGGTTGTACAATGAGCAAAATTTTCATTGGAATGCTCTCCCAAGTAAACTACCGGTTGGCAGTAACTGCACAAGGGCTAGTATGGGGTAAGGTGAACATTCTTTGGTTTCAATATGCCAGTCACCTACCATCGAAGTGCCCTTTTTGTTAGTTCTATCGAAAAAGTTTTAGAATGCACTTCATGTCAACAATGAAAGTTGTTCCAAACAATAAATGCTTTGAGGGCTTACCTAGAGATTTGAGCATGCAAGTGTTTTTAAAAAAACTTTAGTGCATTCGTCATTTAACTCATCTATGAAAGTTGATAGAGTAGAGCGTATAATGTGTGTGCCTCTTGAGCTGCTCCACAACTATAAAATGTTTTATGAGATTTATATAAGAACTTTTACAGTAGCTACATCATTTTGTAAGTTGCCATCTTTAACATGTAGTTCATATTGGTTCGGTGGTTGAAGTATTTCTATTGCAAGTAGTCCCATAGACAACTAGAACATCACCTTCAAAAGCAACACCTAGTCTTTTTGTGCAGATTTCAAGCATAGTTGATGCAGGCCAAGGCTGACTTCAATCTGCAATCACGACATGTAGAAGACAAGAATATAGCCAAGTCAATCAAGAATTTGATATATTTTGTCAAAATGCAGAATGCTAGACCAAGCAATTTGGAAACCACCATCAACTTTGCATGTATGTACATATTTCAGACCCTGACAAGTGCAACTACAGATTCAATATATGGATATGTTTTATACACAATTTAATTGACCAAAATTTTCAGTCAAGGGGATTTTCTCTACATAAAATCTAGTGATTCGTTTGAGTTTGAGGTTGTTTTATAGTTCTCTATAAAGAATGTAGTGATAATGCTGCATTAGAGGAAAGTAATTAGTTGAATACTTAATTTCAACAATTTTCATAGTGCTTTCATAAATATCAATCACATGCACATTGAACCCAACTTAATTATTTCAAATGTATATATGTAGTGAATTGTATCAACTATAATTTCTACCATGAAAAAACTAACAAAAAACATTATAGATTCATAAAACAAACAACCTGCATATTTTCCTACAAACCATAAAACAAACCTATAGAAATCCCTAACAGAAATTGATTCGCGGACTTCTGTTTAAAGTGGACAAAGTGAATAATCAATGCACAACCTGTCATGTCCCAACATTAAGACATTATTTGTCCTCATCAAATTGGACGATAATTAAGTATATAATAATACTTAATAAACATATATAATATTATTAAGTAATATTATAATATATTTATTGTACTTATATATAATAAATATAAAGACAATTATAATATTATATATGATATATATATTATATAAATATAAATATGTATATTAATATTAATATAAATATAAATAAGTGTTATTATAATATAATTATCATATAATATATATAAGACAAATGTCTTATAATATATAAATATAAATAAGAAATATTATTATAATCATTTATAATATAATAAATATAAATATGAATATTAATATTATTATTATATAATAATTATAATTATCAATGTAAATATTAAATCAACTATTAGTATAAAGTATGATCATTATAAATATATATAAAATTAATATTAACTAATATCCTTGGAAGATATCAATAAAGATAGACCAAGTTTATTAAAAGACAAAGTTTATTAAAACAAAGATAAATGCAACAATTATGTTAGAGGAAGCAAGTTAGATTATTAGTAAATAAAAGAGGTGCATATTAATTAAAGGTTATTTTCTATAAGACACATCCCTTCATTAAAGGAGGGTATAAAGATGGGAAGAAGATAACATAAAGGAAAAAAAAAGGAAGGAATAAGAAATATATATATATATGGAGAGGGTAAGGAAAATAGAAAAGAATACACAAGGAATATAATTCTGATTTATAAATATAACAGCAAGAAGGATATAATATAGAATTTTTGGAAATGGTAAATATATTCATGGCATATTTAAATCTGCAATATATAAGGAATAATATATTTTAAGTTGTAATATACCATTTCAGAGATACTTATGTACACTAGTAGCCTTATAAAAACATCAGATATATCTGAGATATAATATATATGGTTTGAGTTAAAGAAAAGAAATATATTAAAAGGGAATATTTCTCTTTATGAAGTGTTGCCTCTCTTGGCAATAGTTGCAGCCATACACCATTGAAGATATAAAAAGGAAGTGTGAAGTAAAAAATATCACATAGTAATATAAATTACCAGACAATAGATTGGTCTTCCATTAAATACAAGTATTAGATCAGCACAAGGTATTATATCAACAAGCATTACTAAGAGCAATCGATCATACAAGAAGTAAAATTGTGTGCAGGATTAATAAATTTTGTTCTTCCTAAAAGGGGACATTACACAACCTTTGACTTGACTTCTCTTGTGCCAATGAATTAACCGCAAAAGAACAAACTTGAGGTTGTCCATGGCAAAGGTTTTACAAAATGCTTACCATTTTTCTGTTGCTGGCTAACAGAGGAGTGTTCTTGGTCAACAAGCATGGCTGCATCACTGAAGAACAAGTGTCACTAAAGATTGTATAGAGTAAACGTGATCTATGAGTAAATGTTTTGTATACAAAGATAATAGTACTTGCAAAAGCAGGGAAAGGAATGACATGATATAGAGGTTAGGGAAGAGTTACCGCTTTTGCATTCCTTGTTTTCTTGAGGGCTCTTACAGAGTACAAGCAATGCGTCCACTGTCAGCAAACAACTATGAGAAATTGCCCAAGCCAATAGGCTTGTGCATAAGTATGTTTAATGAAAGCATAAGTATTTTAAATAGAGGCATTGCTACTTGTTCATTGTTGTAAGCTATAACATGTGCCCAAATTGTTGGGCAAGGAAAAAAACAAACACCAAACCCAATATTAGAATTGCATGTGTATATAATAAAGCAAAGGATGTTTCATATGCAAAAGCAAAGCAACACAATGACAAGAAAAGTGTTTAATGTGAGCACCTTTGTTGATCTACTCTTTGCTTCTTAGATGGCTGGCTATCTTCAGAGGTTGAATGGTCCATTTGTTGTCGTGCGATAATTATGGCAATGGTCTTGCAAGTGCTGTTGGCTATGTAAGATATGCACAAAAGAAGTATTGTTTTTGGGTATTTCTAATTCTATGAGCAAAAAATTATGTAGAATTGTTTGTATAATCGCAATTGTCAACAACTCTAATCGTATTTGTTGTACTATCCAAGCTCTTTTTTGTTTGGCCTACACACCTGCAAGTGACTATAGTTGCGTTTTACACATGAGCAGCAACCAAAATGGAGAACATAACATAATCAAGTGCAATTTTACATTGTTTGTAAAGCTATGGACAATTCAATGTAACAACATGCATTTAGTCACAATATCTACAGGGCTTGCAATCACAGGCAAATGCATGAAGCAAACTAGGCTAGTGTGTGCTATAGTGGAAAGCTATAAGAGATTGCAAAGTGGTATGTCCAATACGCATCTATGATAGTGAAGTTTACAAGGTTAACATCAATGTCACGTATCCAAAAGTGGTCTAGCAAACCGCCTAAATGTGTCATTGGCTTGTCAACTACCAAGGAGAGTTTGTGTTGCTGCATAAATTAAAGCTATGTTGTTTTTATTTTTCGGGATTGAAGCATGTCAATGTTTAAGTCCCCGACAAGAATCAATTTGCTATTGGGTGGCAATTTGTGGACAATAGTGTCTATCATATTAAAAAGCTCAGCAATGGGTGTAACAATCATCAAATATAGATTTGTGATACGCAAAGCACTGCCAAGGTTCAGCGGCTCAATGGTTATTGATTCTAGGTGCTTTGTTGAAAAGTCTCTATTTTTTTGCAAGGACGGGTCTTTTCTACAACATGTTAACAAACCATGGATATTTAATGTAAGATGGCAATTGAATCTGGCATTGAGTAGTCCTATGTGGTCAAGGGCATTGTCTCTAGTTTCTTGAAAGCAAAGCACAGTTGCTCTAAACAAATCATGGTCATAAACTATGTCCTCTGCATGCAATGCAAAGTTGTGTGTGTTCAAACAACATATACAAAAGTGGTTATAAGTTTCGAAAGTGAGACTATACTGTGGTTTCCATTGTGTTGAGGTTTGGAGCAATTGCATTTCCTTTTGCACTTTGCCAGACACTTTGAAGTTTCGTTGTTGCAATCTGTTGATCAAATACAATGATTCAATGTTTCTCACTCGTGAAAGAGCAATGTAAACAAGATCATGTTGATAGAGTTTAGAAGGGTCAGAAGCAAGCCCATCCATTGTTATACCTTGTGCTCTGTGAATAGTTCTTGCACATGCTACTTGCAAAGGGAATTGACTCTGAGTGACTTTTTGTCCCTGTCTTGACCTTTTTAGTTCAACTCTTATTATAGAAGTCCAATAAGGCAAGATTTGGTCTGTGTATAGAGTTTGCATTTTTTGTCGATGCAGTCTTCCAACCATGGGATTATTGAATTGAATCCAAACAATGTCTTTTTGATCAACTATATGCAATTTGAAAATATCATCTGCAACATTGAGCAGCCAATCCTATGTGTCGAGGTTGCCAGCAATCAACTCATCCAAAATATATTGCTTCAGGAAGATCATGCTAGGCAATGAAGATTTCTCACCTTGAGAGTGTATATAATCGGTAGATGTTTCTTGTTTATCTATTACTACTAGTATGATAGAGTTTCTAGGCAGGACGTCAAGTATTCTTTGGGAGGAGTCTTGAAGCAGATAGTATTTAGAAAGTAGATGTCTTGATCGGTTTGTTGAGAGGTCCTGGCACGGTTAAGTATGGAGATGAAATGTTGATTCATTTGTCTAATTATAGTATGCAAGTGGAAACATTTCACATTGTCGACCCAAAATATGTATGGCATTTTGCCACCATTTATGATTGGTTCTTTGAATATCCAAGTATTACATATAGGTTGTGCTTGGTACAAGTCACCACAGAATATGATATCGAGATTTTCAAATGGTTTGGTTGGTGTGTACTTGATTTGGTGAAGCCTTCTGTCAATGTTGTAAAGAATTTGAGAGCCAATCAATGATACCTCATCAATAAGCAAAAGTTGTAGTTGGTTAAATTTTTTGCTCAAGCCATCGAGTGTGTTTGAATCCAAAAGAAAAAGTTTTAAAGAGTTGCATGGTAGATGAAACATGGAATGTGTGGTGGCTCCCCCTACATTGTATGCAACATTCCCTATGGAAGCAACAATAAGACCTTTAGGCTTGAGTGGGTAACTATCAAGTTACTTATCATAGAATCGAACTAGTGCTTCGTAAATTGCTTTGGTTGTGAAAGTTTTGCCTATGTCGGTTGTGCTTGTCAGGAATAGGTATAATGGTTTTTTGGGTACAATCCTTTTCGTGATAAGTATCTCCTTCAGTATTGATTATTGTTCCATGTTCAATTGTCTTTGTAGATTGAAGTATTCTTGTTTGCTAAGCAAGAATGGATGGGCGGTCTTCAAGAATGCAAAGTTGAAATGAGCATGCATGGAGTTTGCATTTCTAGTATGATATAGGTCAGTTTCAATGTCATACTTCTCTATACCTATTCACGTGGTTGTCCATGTCAGCTTTTGTAGCAACAGTATCAATGTCACCCCATCTAGTGGCAATTTGTGCAGTGAACATGCTTTCGATGTTTGCAATCTATGTTATGTGGGCATTGAATGCTACACTCCATGTTTCATATCCAGCTAGCAAGGTTTGTTCACTAGACCTAAAAGGCACGAATGACATCATTTTCTCTCTACAATAATTTTCAACATCTATATGTTGATTGTATATTATATAGTGTATGATTTGTGCCCTTGTTCTTCTTTTTATCTTTGTTGAATTGCTAGAGTAGAATGCTGGGTATTCAGCTAATAATAATTTCTCCAATGTTTCTGGTTGTTGTTTGTATTTCTCTATTACAAATGGATACATGATGTTTACAGAATCATCTTTCTCTTTTGCCAATAATTTCAGACTTTTCAACATAAAAGCTCTTTTTGCAAATGGAGAAGTATTAATGAAAATAGTTTTCCTTGAGCTTCGATGCAATGGCAACGAAAGAACAATGTGTACATCTTGGAGACTAGACATTTGTTAATAATTAAGCAAGGCATTCCCAAGTTTGCTTATGAACTGCATCTTTTCATTATATGCATGAGTGCATTGCTCACGCACCAGCGAAATACAAGAGACAATGTTTGATTTTGTTTTGTCATGTATGACTTGCAATAGCACGCGACAACATATGCATCTACAATGAATTGTGTCTGTATTTGCATACCATAGTGGTGGGACTTGCTTTGCAAAAGCATTTATCCAAATATCTATTGGATCTCATTTTAACATGACAACAGTACGTGATAATGTTGATCACAACATTGCAATGTAATCTATTTTAGCCATTTCAAATTCATGCAAGAAAATTTGAAATGATACTTCTTTTGTGTAGCTTTTGTTTTTCAACTGCTAAAAAAAATTATGTCATACTTTGAAGTTTCGTTGTTGAAATCTATTGATCAAATACAATGATTCAATGCTTGTCACTCGTGAAATAGCAATGTAAACAAGACCATGTTGATAGACTTTAGAAGGGTCAAAAGCAAACCCATCCATTGTTAGACCTTGTGGTCTATAAATGGCTCGTGCACATGCTACTTGCAAAGCGAATTGACTTTGAGTGACTATTTTTGTCCCTGTCTTGACCTTTTCAACGACTATTGTTATAGGAGTCCAATAAGGTAAGATTTGGTCTGTGTACAACATTTGCATTTTTTGTTGACATAGTCTTCCAACCATAGGATCATTGAATTGAATCCAAACAATGTCTTTTTGGTCAACTATATGCAATTTAAAAATGTCATCTACACCATTGACTAGCCCATCCTGTGTATTGAGGTTTCCAGCAATCAACTCAACCAAAATACCTTGCTTCAGGAAGATCATGCTAGGCAATGAAGATTTCTCACCTTGAAAGTGTATATAATCAATAGATGTATTTTGTATATCTATTGCTGCTAGTATGATAGAGTTTCCAGGCAGGCCGTCAAGTATTTTTTGGTTATGCTGTTCAACAACCAAATTCCTATGAAACAAGTATGGGAAGCTTGGATCATTGGGAGAAGTCTTGCAACAGATAGTATTCAGAAAGTAGACATTCTGGTCGACTTGTTGAGAGGTTCTGGCATGCTTAAGTATGGAAATGAAGTGTTGATTCATTTGCCTAATTACAATATGCAAGTGGAAGCATTTCACCTTGTCAACCCAAAATGTGTATGGCATTTTGACACCATTTATGATTGGTTCTTTGAGTATCCAAGTATCACATACAGGTTGTGCTTGGTATAAGCCACCACAAAATATGATATCAAAATTTTCAAATGGATTGGTTGGTGTGTGTTTGATTTGGCAAAGCCTTCTATCAATGTTGTAAAGCATTTGAGAGCCAATCAACGATACCTCGTCAATAAGCAAAAGTTGTAGCTGGTCAAATTTCTTGCTCAAGCCAATGAGCGTGTTTGAATCCAAAGGCAACATTTTTGAAGAGTTGCATGGTAGATGAAACATGGAATGTGTAGTGGCTCCCCATACATTGTATGCAACTTTCCCTATGGAAGCAACAATAATACCTTTACACTTGAGCGAGTCACTATCAAGTTGCTTATCATAGAATCGAACTACTGCTTCATAAATTGCTTTGGCTGTGAAAGTTTTGCCTATGTCGGCCCTGCCTATCAAGAACAAGTATAATGGATTTTTGGGTGCAATCCTTTTGGTCATTAATATGTCCTTTAGTATTGATTGTTGTTCCATGTTCAATTGTATTCGTAGATTGAAGTATTCTTATTTTCTAAGAAAGAATGGATGGGCAGTCTCCAAGAATGCAGAGTTGCAATGAGCATGCATGGAGTTTACATTTCTGGTATGCTTTAGGTCAGTTTCAATGTCATACTTCTCTATACCTATTCACGCTCGGTCTGTGTCAATTTCATTGTCAAGGTCTATCACCGGGTGGTTGTCCATGTCAACTTTTGTAGCAACAGTATCAATGTCACCCCATCTAGTGGCAATTTGTGCAGTGAACATGCTTTTGATGTTTGCAATCTGTGTTTTGTGGGCATTGAATGCTACACTCCATATTTCATATCCAGCTAGCAAGGTTTGTTCACTAGATCTAAAAGGCATTAATGGCATCATTTTCTCTCTACAATAATTTTCAACATCTATATGCTGATTGTATCCTATATAGCGTATGATTTGTGGCTTGGTTCTTTTTATCTTTGTTGAATTGCTAGAGTAGAATGCTGAGTATTCAACTAATGACAATTTCTCAAATGTCTCTAGTCATTGTTTGTATTTCTCTATTACAGATGGATACATGATGTTTTTAGAATTATCTTCCTCTTTTGCCAACAATTTCAGACTTTTCAACATAAAAAATCTTTTTGCAAATGGAGAAGTATGAATGGAAATAGTTTTTCTTGAGTTTTGATGAAATGGCAATGAGAGAACAATGTGTACAACTTGGAGACTAGACATTTGTTGATAGTGAAGCAAGGCATTCCCAAGTTTTCTTATGAACAACATCTTTTCATTATACGCATGAGTGCATTGCTCACACACCTAGCGAAATGCAAGAGACAATGTTCGATCTTGTCTTGCAATATATGAACTACAATAGGACACAATAGTATATGCATCTAGAATGAATTGTGTTTGTATTTGCATACCATAGTGGTGGGACTTGCTTTGCAAAAGCATTTATCCAAATATCAGTTGGATCTCATTTTAATATGACAACACTACGTGATAATGTTGATCCCAGCATTGCAATATAATATGTTTCAGCCATTTCAAATTCATCCAAGGAAGTTTGAAATGATACTTCTTTTGTGTAGCTTTTGTTTTTCAACTGCTCAAATTTTTTTTTTGCTTTGTCTTTCATAGCATTGTCAACCACATGTAGTGGATCCAATATAGTTGTTTTGCTTAGGGGAGGCAAGGGAAAACTAAATCTGCATTTTGAGTTTCTATACTTTTTACAAGTTTTTGTATGGTGGTGTATTTGGATTTTTCAAGATTCATGTCAAGCAATGAAGAGTTAGATGCAATATACTTGTCCACAAAGCTCTCAAGTTTGAGCAATTTCCATATATAGGGGCATCTTTCACCCAAAGCATGAAATGAACATGTTCATTACATTGGTTCTCAAACTTTGTAACAAAAAAAGCAGTCCCAGACGTGCCCAAATAATTGATGGTTTTTAAGCATCATTTTTTGAAATGCATTGACTGTGTGATTGAAGTAGCGACTGCAAAGCACCAGGTTTTTCCTGATTTCAAAGTCCAGGCTCTTATCTTTTATAGTTTCATTGCACTTACAAGATTGCTCATTCAATGTTTGTTGCAATGCTTGGCACAATGGCTCCCAAAATTGTTCAGTGATTGTCAATGTGACAAAGAAAGTAAGAGGTCCCAATTGCCCTATCATCGCAAATATATTTTTCCTAGCACTCTCTAAATAATCTGGTGAAGTTTGAATAGCTTTCAATGATTTATAGCCCAAAGGATATCTTAATATTTTTCAAGATTTGTTGAACAACGCACATCTTTGGCAAGGAGATTCCTACCTTTCAATTCAACTTTTCTTATGCACACCCATGCCAACGAAGACACTTGTTGAATAACAATTTTTATGGCCTTGAAGAAAATTGTAACATCCAAATCCGAAATGACAAGAAGTAACTAAGTTTTCACAACGGTAATTTTTTTTTAACTAGGAAATCACATGCAAAAGTTACTCATCTATAATCTAATACAACATTTTCCATTTTATCATACACATGATCTCATTATCATAAAGTTGAAAGAAATGATATACATTAAACATTTTGTTTTCTGACAAATGAAATTTTCTTGAAACAACATAAATTGGAAACATACCATTATCATGCATCTCGATTGTCGATCCATCACATTCAAGACTCGACATTCCTCAGTATTTGGAAGAGAAAGTATCTTCAAGGAGCTTAACCTCCAACCATAGACCGTCGGTCTCCCGCACTCCTTCCTAACTGGAAGTGGCCCTACCCTACTCAAGAGGATAGACTTAGGATAACCATCGGCATTTGCCATCTAAGCTCTGGTGTTGTAACCTACGTATCTTGTTATTGCGCAGATCCCTAGATACCCTCTAGTCATGCACGACACTCCACAAGAAACGCCATCCAGTTATGGTGAACGTTCGATGCACTTGAGGATAGTACATCACCTTGGCCAAAGGTTTTGTTTGTAATTAGCGTTCTAAGAATGCATGAACTTGGTTCACCCACCCTACTCGACTTGAACTGGTCAAAATCCTACAGTTTCCTATTTGTTTAGTTTTAACTATTTGATGACCTTGATGACCTCAAGGGTTTAGGATATCCTCCTACAATAGCGCATGGCGCACTTTTTACTCTAATCTCGAGTTCAGAGTTTCATAATCCATTTCAGGTAAAAACATTGCTTATAAGCGCCCATTCCTAAGTGATTTCATATTTGTTTACTTGGTTCTCATGTTTACACAACATACTCAAATATATAGAGCCCTTACCCGTTATCCTGAAATTTGAGGATTCTAGACTCATATGGTCTACAAGGTAAAACGATTCTAACACCGTCGCATGCAACGTAATTTCAACTCACATGCCGGTTTTCAACTCAAATGGTTCGTTTCAGATCTATGATGGTTTCCTAACCATTAGTAAAACTTTATCTTCCTATTCCTCTTTCCGTGTTATTAGTTTCACATGGTTCAACAAAATGAGAGTCGTAAATAAAATATAATTGATTATGGAATCTTTCCTATGTCATAGAGATGACCAACGCATGGCCGACCTCTAACTAAAGATGTACGATGGTTAAGACATCAGTTGCTCACAACTGCATTTTCTGGCTATCAAACACACAAATTTTACGTCAAAACGTGCTTAAAAACTACGGTTTTGACTTTACACAGCATGCACGTGGAACAGCGTGTTTACTTGCTGTGTAGCTATCGTTCAAGGAAGGTAAATTTACATCTTGCATCAAGATAAGTTCATTCCTAAATGAATATACATTAGAGAACTGCGTTCTTTTATTATACAGTTTCTCCAAGGCAAGAAATGCTACCATTTCTGAGTTTACGAATTCTAGAAGACAGCATACTTCTTTTTCTGAGTTTTTAAAATTATGAACACAGGAATGAGACAGCCACACTTCTATTTCTGAGTTTTTAAATCCTAACACACAGTAATGAAACAACAATACTTCTATTTCATGGATTAACCGCACACTGAAAAACGTAGTAGAATTACGTTGTCCTATTCTACTCATACTATACGTTTACATGATTCGCAAACATAAAACTTGCTTACATACTGGTCTAAACTGAGAGAAGAAAACAAAGGAAATGAACTTGTGGACGATAATGGAGGTTGCTGTGAGAAATTTGACTTCTCCTCTTGGTTAAATGTCCTCCTCTCTACCGGACACTATTCAAGACAAAGGCAGGCTCCTTACTTAGAAACCGAACACCCTCAGACAGCTACAAGCTTCCTCAATTATCTCTTTCTCTGTTGCTTTCTACTCAGAAAACTGATCACTCCTTCAAAGAAAAACTCACTCCCTCACTGCCCTTTCGCAACTTCTCAACCTCTCCTCTCGCAAACTCTTTCAACACTCCTCACACTTCCACAATACAGGTATAAGTCACTCCCTTACTCTGCCGTGTTCTTCTTGTTTGCCACAGCGATGCCCACTAGAAAACTATACTCTTACACAGCTATCCCTTCCACACAACTCACGACCTCTACACTCTCTTCCCACTGCTGCCCTTTTTTTCTCTTGCGACTTCTATTCCCCCCAGTGGATATCTCCTATCCAGTTACCTCTCTTCACCCACGACTATGCTCTCATCCCACCGAAAGCTCTCTATAGACCGTGTATGCTTTCTCCACAGCGAATGCTCTCTACAAACTGTGTATGCTTTCTCCACAGCGAATGCTCTCTACAAACCGTGTATGCATTCTCCACAGCGAATGCTCTCCTCACAGCGAAAGCTCTCTACAAACAGTGTATGCTTTCTCCACAGTGAATACTTTCTACCACAGCGAATACCTTCTAAAAACAGTCTCTCCTGTTAACAAACAGTTATCCTATCCCTTACTACGCAGCTTCCCCAACTGCCCACCAACCTCCTCTAACTTCCCGCGACCGTCTTTACTCCAACACTCCCTTTTACTCAACAACGGGCTTCCCCTTCCATCGACAGTGTCTCCACTACTAACTACCTTCCAATCTAACTACCCTACCGCGTAGGAAACTCCCTGCGGTTTCTCACAACCACTTACATGATGCCTTCGCACCCATCATAATGATGGGGCATCTGCCATAACTGCGACGTCTCACAACTCAGCCATCCATCTTTTTCTCTCTCGAACTATGGTGAGAGTAGAATCTTAACTCTCATACGAGGCTAAGCATAAAGGTTTAAATGGGTAAATGATTTTTTTTAATAACATTCCGCAACTTAACAATCAACAAGAATATTAAGGAAAGAAAAGAATACATGGCATAAAATCTAAGCCATTCTTGCACGGTTTACACACGCTTGGCATCTCAACATCACACAATTGCCTACAAAAGGACACACGTCATGATGACATGCATAGACCCAAGGTTCACGGATTACCATGGTAAACGTTTAACTCATTGCGACGGATCCAATCATGGTGAAGACTTTGTTAACCAAAACTCACTCGAACACAAAGCATCTAAAAGCTAAAAGAGAGGTTAAACTTGACAAGACGACGGTTAACAAGTCTCTAGAGCAACTTATTGGCAAAAAAGGAAAAGAATAAATTCACAACACAAGTTCGACGCATTTTACGACAATCACGACGGATTGATCGTAACGCGAACGAGTTCTTACAACGTTAGACGGACCAAGCCGACTTCTCGCACATTTCGACTACGAGACATGAATTACAATTTCGCCACAAGATGGTTCAATAAATACTTATAAGTGAAAATATTAAATGTCTAAATAAGTCGACTTGCTAAGATGGACTTACAGCGACATCGATGACTCCAAGATTCTACATGACGACTTTCGACTAGGATGTCACACTCTATCCTTTGACGTCGACGTCTAGTTAACTAACCTAACCGACATACAAGACTTACTGGTTGGTTCCAAGGTTTATCTACCTGTTTGGTGATCCCAGTAACAAACGCCCGTGGTTAATTTCCAGAGTCTATACTCTCTCTCGAAGATACTTTCTCTTCCCGTCGAACACGGTCCACCTGTTCCTGCATCGACAGACTCACATACAATTTTGTGGTCAAAGCACCTATGTTCAAATCAAAACATAATATATCCAAACATCATTGCATTTATTATAAAGACATTTAGTCTACAGTATCACCTTGATCGTAACCATTAGATTCGACAATTTCATATAACAACTTTATAAAATAAATTGTCAGTTTCCATGTCGTCCACCTCATATTAAATTACTGAAATTTGCAAGAAAGTAAATAACATAATTGTTTCCAAAAAGAGGGATGTAACAAAAATATTTGTTATGTGTGTTGCAAAGTCATTGTCTTTATGCATAAGCTCCCATTTTGCTATTTTTGAAGGGAAAAATTTTTAGTGACATCAGTTGATTGAGCAGAATCGTAAAATAGGGTAAGGAAGTTCATCTCTTCTGAGAATTTATTGTGGAAAATACCAAGAGGTTTGAAACCTTTAGAAGGTGTAATTTTAATAATAGTGCTATCCAAGTCTTTGATCAAATGTGACTCATTAAACCAATGTACAAATGATTCAGTTATGGGCTCGTCATCATCGTTAGTTACACGAGTATCAATGTCTGGCTCAAATTCAAAGTCTCTTTGCATTTGTTCTAGTTTTTTTGTGAATAGACCTTGCCAATCTTTATTGATAAGAACATATTCTTTTGTATACAATGGTGTTTTTGACAAGCTTGTCAGAGTATTTAGGACACATGCAGGTCTAACACTGCCCTGGACATATGTATTTTGATATTCTAGTTTGCATTTCAATCTAATTACAATTCTTGTAGTTTCATCTAGCTCTCTAGGCAATGCATGTTGCACACTATCAAAGTCCACAGGAACATTGATGATTGTGCCAAGCAAGTGATACTGCGCTCTTTTATACCCTAGTTGCTTTATCTGTACAAAAGCAATACACAAAGAGACAAGTCTTTCTTCCAGAGAAGTCAATGAATGGACAACATCTATTCATGTATTATGTCTTATCCTACATGGAGCAGCGAAAGGAGGAACCTTGTCATTCAAAATAGCTTTTATACATGGTCTACATATGGGCTAGCCTACGCCCATTCATTTTTCCCTGCATTTCAACGGCAAGCAAAGAGAAAGTATTAACAAGTGCATTGTTGGCCAAGGAAATGTTCTAATGGTGAAACCTATAACAAATAACACATGATTGAGTGGTGCGTCTTTGATGGTTTCTAAATATGCCTTAACCAATTTTTGCATTTTCTGCATAGATGTCTGTTTCTTTTTTGTTTTTAGATGCTCAGCTCTCATCTTCAAAGATAGGGAAGACCTGAATAATCTAGATTTAAGCTTTCCTTGCATGAAATATATGTGAGAGCCACAATAAACAAAACTTGCAACCCTCAAGACCGCTTTGTGCATGTGGCAATCCAATCCTAGAAACCAATGATCACAATTGTAATAGATGATTGTTCATTGTTACAATATGCTGTGTAGATATGTCAAAGCATGCCAATGAAAATTTATTTTGTCTTGTCAAATCATTGGCAAAGGACGGGGCCATAAACAATCACAAAGCAATTCCATCAAACTCTTGGCCACTCATATAAGCTATAGCGCTAAACATGCTTTCACCATAGGCAGTGGTAAATGTAGCAAGCCTATAAAGTCCAAGTCCATCCATTGCATTTGCAATTACCCTCCAAGCATGGTCCAGGTCACAACATGGAATTGGCAAAGATGATTGCACATGTTAAATGAAATTGTATGTGTTTATCCTTGAAAACACGGGCTCATAGTGTCCACAAGTTGGATTTGCATCATGGAAAAGAATTGATATTGTAGGATTGCATGAGTCTTTGTTGAAATTCAAGTACACCTTTTTGTGTGGTAGAGACCCAAGGCATATGGGTATGTTTAACAATTGTGCTAGCCATTGGATACAGAATGTGTCACCCCAAAGTACATTTTCACCATAGGCATTGAGCTCCGTGGCTAAAATCCTCATTCTACGCAGGTATGTGCTTTTGTCATGTATATTGTGCAGGTCATAAAGTATTGTTGGATGTAGTTCATGCTCAAAAGAGCTTAGAGCTATAACACATCCATTGTCAAAACAATGCAAAAAGTAATCCACAACACCATTGTGGAGTTCATTTGGTGTAAAGTGGTAATGGAGCAATACCATCACGGTGTCAAACAAGCAATCACCCACTTTGTAGTTGAACGACTCAATATGAAAACAATGCATACAAGCCAAAGCCTTGTCGATTGAAAAATAGATGTGCTTTGTCATGTGCCTTGTACATCTCCACTATAAAAGGTTCTTGTGGAAGCTTTTGTTTCTTAGGAGGTTTCTCCAGCACGATGTCACCCATGGCTTGAACACGTGAATTCTCAACTAGCAAACTACATAACAAATTTGCTTCCCAATAATGCAACTTTTTGGCACATGTCGATGGCTTTGAAAAATAAATGGTCCAAAGCATGTGCTAAAAAAAATAGGACATAAAATATCTATGTCTATAATTAAGTAATACATCAATTATAACAAGTAATTCCTAGATAACAAGTACAAGCAGATTTAGACTTGAGTATTGAAATAATGTATATAACATAGCAACAAATATATCTTATATTGAGACTATTTAGATATCTGCTACCTTAGCAAAGTCGAAACCAGCTTAACACAAAATTGATAGCAACAAAAAAAACATCTTCATATTAGAGAAGCACCTATTATATTTGTAGCAACATTGTATTGTAAGGTCATAGCTCAAGCGGCAAGCAAGTCGATTCAAGCAGACAAGCCCAGGATCAATGCACATCAAATGCTTTACTCGGGTGAGAATTGTGTAGAAGACACTGTTCAGTGCAAGTCTTGTATGAGGGCGGTGCATTTGATTTGCGTTTGCTTTGAGTAGAGTAGGAAATTTTTCATATATATTTACCCGAGCATTTGCCAATATAATATTTGACAAAAAATCCTCCTTCCGTTATACTTTGATGGATGTCCATACCCTGTCTCAAAGCGCCCATTTTGGCATAGGCACGGAGGGCGCTGGCAAAGGTTGTGGAATTTGGCTTTACACCTTGGCAAAGCAGCAGCAACAACAGTTAGAATCAAACCACAATGCAATGTTGAAGGAGAAGAACAAGCCAAACAATGGCCTCGCTTTACATGTGGGTCGTCTTGCATGGTCGTCGACAACATTCTTGCAAGCTTTGTGAGTAGTTTTAGCTATTTGATTTCATTACTAGATTAATATGTCAATGGAAATTGAAGGGAAAGACTATGGGAAGGTGGTTGAAAGACAAGAAAGCCAGGAGAAAGGAGGAGCAACGCGCTCACAATGCAGAGATGCATGCAGCCATTTCTGTGGGAGGCATGGTTCCAGATGATGCCACTGCCATACGCCTCTTTGACTCTTCCTCGTCCTCATTCTTATTATTATTATTATAATCATGAGCAATTGCAACAGAAAAAATGTCTAGACGTCTGGGATATCTTAACTTTGATTGCAAGAGCAGCCACAAATCCTCTTCTGTTCATACCCAAGTTGTATTTTTCTCACCATATAGATTTTCCCGGAGTTCTTAGGGCTTGCATTAAACAATTGTATTACTGCTATTGACAAAGACAAAGACAAATAACGTTATTGAAAAGCACCAGCCCAGAGTTTTGCTTTTTTTGTTCGAAACTTCTATCTTGTACTAGTTCCACATTTAAGCTCATTGTTATTAGACTTTGGTAAGTCTAGCTAGTGAACAAACATATTAGGCATGTACACAGATTTTTTTGTTACATGGTTTATTGCAAAAACAGGCCTGTATTTCCAAGTATAAATCTATTACCTTGAAAATAGACCTATTGTCAAAATCCAGTACATGATCTGCCGCAAGTTCTGAAATACACCTATGCAACTTCTGCACATGTTTTTCAGTTTATTAGAACTGTCAAACATGCTCTTGCTTTTACTATGTTTTTTTGTTTTTCATTGAGAATTTTGTATTGATTCGAAGCAATTGTTGATTATCATGGATGCTTAAGTATTCAACAAATTTCAGCATTGATACCACCCACCACATAGATAGTTGAACAATGGTAGAAATGGATACTGTGATATATTTTAGGAAGTCAAATTTTTTTTAAAAAGACAAAGACACCCAAAATGTAGATTTTCCTCCTTTCTTTTCCAACTGATAAAGCAAAGCAGATAAACAGTTCAGCTGAAGAGGACTGGTTTGTCATTATGAAAGACAAATTTGTACATAAACCTTACTAGTGCACAAAGGTTTTTAGTTGCGCATTTGCTTTAGGCATTTGTTTCTGATTTTTCAGGGTTGTCCAAGCCGGTGCATTCCATAGAGCTCTGCATGCACATACACCATTCCTTACAATATTTCTGAGAGTAAATTATTTGACGAGCTCTTGTAATTTGTGAAGAGATTGGTATGTGTCACTTCACGTGACAGAATTAGTCCTGGTTACTGGCTTGCTAAACATATTCTACATTATCTGTTTTAGATTACCTTTTCCACTTCCAGAAAGTTTGCAATAAAAAAGATGCTTTACTTTAAATAGGAGATGCGACCTACTCTATTCTTTAGCAAGTCACTTTTATAAGTCTATAAATGGGCAATACTCACCTATAATATTTGGCATTCAGTTCCTGACAGAGATTTCCTTGCTAAGGGGGTTGGTGGGTGAATTGCCAACCGAAAAGTGGGAGGTTATTATATTACATCACAAAAAACCTGCGCTAGGTTTTCAAGGAGAATATTAAACTGACGATCACACTTACTATGTAATGGGTATGTTCATAGGTATCTAGAAAATTCTCACGTCCGTAAGGTAAGGGCCTAAACTCTAGTGTCTAATGTGTTTTTTTTCGTCTTGCAAACCTGGAGTTGTATTGAATGTCATTTATCGGGAGCTTCATGCTTGTAGTATGAAATGTTAGAATCTCGAGTGTTTACAGGGCCTCAACGTCCGTATGTATTGTAACCAACCCGGACTTTCATTATTGTTCTCCTAGGTGGTAAAGTGCCTTTACATCTATGTAGACATTGTAGTTTCTATTATTCCGTTGGTCTTCAAAATATTTTTGCCCTCATTCGTTCGAAACAAATATCTGTCTTCCTGGTAGACTATGGTATAGTATTAAACATAATATCCAGTTTTGAATATGTTCTATTGTTAAGTGTAGTCAATTATGTAATCATCATCTACATAATCTTCATATTCATCTTCACTTTTATTGCCATTATTTTCACCCAATCCAAAATTTTGTGATTGTATGATTTGTTGGGTCCCAACAACCATAGCAACTTTTGCCACATAAATTGCCTCTCTGTGTGGCAGTTGTTTTTGAACTCTGTTACAATGTAGCTGTCTGAGAGCTTCTCTGAAATGTAACAACTCAATATATTTTTCATGTTTGGTAGGATTTTTTATTTGTTTCAAAACTTGACATTAACCTTAAGGCATATTTAGAAACCATCAAAGACACCCACTCAATCGCGTGTTATTTGTGACAGGCTTCATTTCCAAAATAACATTTTCCCGACCAACAATGCACTTGTTAATGCTTTCTCTTTGCTTGACGTTGAAATGCAAGGAAAAATGATGGTTGTAGGCCAGCCCATATGTAGATCATGTATAAAAGCTACTTTGAATGGCAAGGTTCCTCCTTTTGCTGCTCAATGTAGGATAACACGTAGTACATGAATAGATGTTGTCCATTCATAGACTTATCTAGAAGAAAGACTTGTCTCTTTGCGCATTGCTTTTGCATAGATAAGGCAACTAGGGTATAAAAGTGCATTGTATGGCTTGGTTGGCACAATCATCAATGTTCCTGTGGACTTTGATAGGGTGCAACAGGCATTGCCTAGAGAGCTAGATGAAACTACAAACGTTGCAATTAGATTGAAATGCAAACTAGAATATCAAAATGCATATGTCCAGGGCAATGTTAGACTTGCATGTGTCATAAATGCTCTAACAAGCTTGTCAAAAGCACTATTGTATACAAAAGAAAATGATCATATCAATAAAGATTGGCAAGGTCTATTCACAAAAAAACTAGAACAAATGCAAAGAGACTTTGGAGTTGAGCCAAATACGATACTCATGCAATTGACAATGATGACCAACCCATAATTGAATCAGTTGTACACTAGTTTAATGAGTCACATTTGATCAAAGACCTAGATAGTACTACCATTGAAATTGCACCTTCTGAAGGTTTCAAACCTCATGGTATTTTCCAAGATAAATTCCTAGAAGAGATGAACTTCCTTACCCTATTTTACAGTTCTGCTCAACCAACTAATGTCACTAAAAATTTTCCCTTTCAAAAAATAGCAAAATGGGAGCTTATGCATAAAAACAATGACTTTGCAACACACATAACAAATATTTTCTTCAAGGCCATAAAAATTATTATTCAACAAGTATCTTCATTGGCATGGGTGTGCATAAGAAAAGCTTAATTGAAAGGTAGGAAGCTCCTTACCAAAGATGTGCGTTGTTCAACAAATCTTGAAAAAATATTAAGATCTTCATTGGGCCATAGATCGTTGAAAATTATTCGAAATTCAGCAGATTATTTAGAGAATCCTAGGAAAAATATATTTGCAATGATAAGGCAATTGGGACCTCCTACTTTGTTTGTCACATTGACAAGTGTTGAATAGTTTTGGGAGCCATTATGCCAAGCATAGCAACATTCATTGAATGACCAATCCGGTAAGTGCAATGAAACTATAGAAGGTAAGAGTCTGGACTTTGAAATCAGGAAAAACCTGGTGCTTTGCAGTCGCTAATTCAATCACAGAGTCAATGCATTTCAAAAAATGATGCTTAAAAACCATCAATTATTTGGGCAGGTCTTGGACTAGTTTTTGTTACAAAGCTCTAGAATTGAGGTAATGAATACATTCATTTCATGCTTTAGGTGAAAGATACCCTGTGTATGGCAATTGCTCAAACATAGAGATTGAGAGCTTTGTGGACAAGTATATTTCATCAGACTCTTCATTTCTTGACATGAATCTTGTAAAAATGCAAACACACCACCATACAAAAACTTGTAAAAAATATAGAAACTCAAACTGCAGATTTAGTTTTCCATTGCCTCCCATGAGCAAAACAACTATATTGGATCCACTACCTGTGTCTGACAATGCTATGAAAGACAAAGAAAAAAGTTCTTTTGAGTAATTGAAAAACAAACGCTACACAAAAGAAGTATCATTTCAAACGATCAACATTATCACGTACTGTTGTCATGTTAAAATGAGATCCAACTGATATTTGGATAATGCTTTTGCAAAGCAAGCCCCACCACTATGGTATGCAAATACAAACACAATTCATTCTAGATGCATATGTTGCCGCATCCTATTGCAATTCATACATGACAGAACAAGATCAGACATTGTCTCTTGCATTTGGCCAAGTGTGTGAGCAATGCACTCATGCATATAATAAAAAGATGTAGTTCATATGCAAACTTGGGAATGCCTTGCTTAACTATCAACAAATGTCTAGTCTCCAAGCTGTACATATTGTTCTCTCATTGCCATTGCATCGAAGCTCAAGGAAAACTATTTTCATTAATACTTCTCCATTTGAAAAAAGAGTTTTTATGTTGAAAAGTCCGAAATTATTAGCAAAAGAGAAAGATGATTCTGAAAACATCATGTATCCATCTGTAATAGAGAAATACACACAACGACCAAAAACATAGGAAAAATTGTCATTAGCTGAGTACTCAGCATTCTACTCTAGCAATTCAACAAAGAAAAAAAGAAGAACAAGGCCCCTAATCATACACTATGTAAGATACAATCAACATATAGATGTTGAGAATTACTACAGAGAGAAAATGATGTTATTCGTGTCTTTTAGATCTAGCGAACAAACATTGCTAGTTGGATATGAAACATGGAGTGTAGCATTCAATGCCCACAGAACACAGATTGCAAACATCGAAAGCATGTTCATTGCACAAATTGCCATTAGATGGGGTGATAGTGATACTGTTGCTACAAAAGATGACATGGAAAACCACCCAGTGATAGACATTGACAATGAAATTGACACAGACAGAGAGCAAATAGGCATACAAAGGTATGACATTGAAATTGACCTAAAGGATACCAAAAATACAAACTCTGTGCATGCTCATTGCAACTCCACATTCTTGGAGACCACCTATCCATTCTTGCTTAGCAAACAAGAATACTTCAATCTATAAAGACAATTGAACATGGAACAACAATCAATACTAAGGGACATACTAATGACAAAAAGACTTGCACCCAAAAAACCATTATACCTATTCTCAAGAGGCAAGGCCAGCATAGGCAAAACCTTCACACCCAAAGCAATTTATGAAGCACTAGTTTGATTCTATGATAAGAAACTTGATAGTGATCCGCTCAAGCCTAAAGGTCTTATTGTTGCTTTCATAGGGAAAGCTGTAGACAATGCAAGGGGAGCCACCGCACATTCCTTGCTTCATCTACCATGCAACTCTTCAAAAATGTTGCCTTTGGATCCAAACACGCTCGATGGCTTGAGCAAGAAATTTGACCAGCTACAATTTTTGCTTATTGAAGAGGTATTGTTGATTGGCTCTCAAATGCTTTACAACATTGACAAAAGGCTTCGCAAAATCAAGAACACACCAACCAAAGCATTTGGAAATCTCAATATCCTATTTTATGGTGACTTGTACCATGCACAACCTGTATGTGATACTTAGATATTCGAAGAACCAATCATAAATGGTGGCAAAATGCCATACACATTTTGGGTCGACAACGTGAAATTTTCCACTTGCATACTATAATTAGGCAAACAAATCAACATTTCATTTCCATACTTAACCATGCCAGAACCTCTCAACAAACCGATCAAGACATCTACTTTTTGAATACTATCTATTGCAAGACTCCTCCCAATGATCTAAGCTTCCATACTTGTTTCTAGGAATTTTGTTGTAGATCAGTATAACCAAAGAATACTTAACGGCTTGCCTGGAAACTCTATCATACTAGCAGCAATAGATAAATAAAAAACATCTACTGATTATAAACACTTTCAAGGTGAAAATTTTTCATTGCCTAGCATGATCTTCCAGAGGCAAGATATTTTGGTTGAGTTGATTGGTAACAACCTCGATACACAGGATGTGCTGGTCAATGGTGTAGACGACATTTTCAAATTGCATATATTTGACCAAAAAGACATTGTTTGGATTCAATTCAATGATCCCATGGTCGGAAGACTATGTCGACAAAAAATAGACACTCAGAGTCAATTCCCTTTGCAAGTAGAAAGTGCACAAACCATACACATAGTACAAGGTCTGACAATGGATGGGGTTGCTTTTGACCCTTCTAAAGTCTATAAACATGGTCTTGTTTACATTGCTCTTTCATGAGTGAGAAGCATTGAATCATTGTATTTGATCAATAGATTGCAACAACGAAACTTCAAAGTGTCGGGCAAAGTGCAAAAGGAAATGCGACGGATCCAAACCTCAGCACAATGGAAACCATAGTACAATCTTGCTTTTGTACCTTCTAATAACTTTTGTATATGCTCTTTGAACACGCATAGCTTTGCATTACATGCAAAAGACATAGTTCATGACCATGATTTGCTTAGAGCAACCATGCTTTTCTTTCAAGAAACTAGAGACAATGTTCTTGACCACATAGTGTTGCTCAATGCCAGATTCAATTACCATCCTACATTAAATATCCATGGTTTGTTAACAGGTTGTAGAAAAGACCTGTCCTTGCAAAAATTAAAGACTTTTGCAACAAAGTACATAGAATCAATGACCATTGACCTATTGCACCTTAGCAGTGCTTTGTGTATCACAAATCTATATTTGACACTGGTTGCACCCATTTTGAGCTTTTTAATATGATAGACACCATTGTCCACACATTGCCGCCCAATAGCAAATTGAATCTTGTCGGGGACTTCAACATTGACATGCTTCAATCCCCAAAAACACAAACAACATTGCTTCAATTTATGCAACACAAACTCTCCTTGGTAGTTGACAAGCCAACGACACGTGTAGGCAATTTGCCATACCACTTTTGGATATGTGATAGTGATGTTGACCTTGTAAACTTTAGTATCATGGATGCCTATTGGACAAACCACTTTGCAATCTCTTATAACTTTCCACTATAGCGCGCACTAGCCTAGTTTGTTTCATGCATTTGCCTGTGATTGCAAGCCCTGTAGATATTGTAACTAAATGCATATTGTTACAATGAATTTCCATAGCTTTACAAAAAATGTAAAATTACACTTGATTATGTCATGTTTTCCATTTTGGTTGTTGCTCATGTGTAAAAGGCAGCTATAGTCACTTGCAGGTGTGTAGGCCAAACAAAAAAGAGCTCAGATAGTACAACAAATACGATTAGAGTTGTTCACAATTGCGATTATACAAACAGTTCTACATAATTTTTTGCTCATAGAATTGGCAATACCCAAAAGTATTACTTCTTTTGTGCATACCTTAAATAGCCAACAACAATTGCAAGACCATTGCCATAATTAAGTTTATGGTTTGTAGGAAAATATACATGCTATTTGTTTTATGAATCTATTATGTTTTTCGTTAGTTTTTTCATGGTAGAAATTATAGTTAATACAATTCACTACATATATACATTTGAAATAATTAAGTTGGGTTTAATGTGCATGTGATTGATATTTATGAAAGCACTAAGAAAATTGTTGAAATCAAATATTCAATTGATTACTTTTCTCTAATGCAACATTATAACTACATTCTTTATAGAGAATTATAAAACAACCTCAAACACAAACGAGTCACTAGATTTTATGCTGAGAAAATCCCCTTGACTGAAAATTTTGGTCAATTAAAATTCTGTATAAAACATATTCATATATTGAATCTCTAGTTACACTTGTCACGGTCTGAAATATATACATCTATGTACATACATGAAAAGTTGATGGTGGTTTCCAGATTGCTTGATCCAACCTTCTGCATTTTTACAAAATACATCAAATTCTTGATTGACTTGGCTATATTCTTATCTTGTACATGTCATGATTGCAAATTGAAGTCAGATTCCTACCTTGCATCAACTATACTTGAAATCTGTACAAAAAGACTGGGCGCTGCTTTTGAAGGTGACGTTCTGGTCATCTATGGCCCTGCTTCCAATAGAAATACTTCAATTCAAACAAGAGCAGAGATCATGCATGTTGATCTTGTTGATGGCTATGGGCAAATGACAATAACTGTAAACATTTTTTTGCCTTGGCTATTCCCTGGTACAAGTGTGCGGATAACAAAGTTTTTAATAGAAAACAAAACCCAATATGAAAGAGGAGATGTTGATTGTTGTCTTGTATTGACTTTTAAAAGCTCTGTCAAAAGCATAGAAAAGGTTTGAAAGCAATGTATACTTACTCCTAACATAACTATATCACAGCTTGTTCAATCAGACAACAACTATTCGGTCAAAACATTTGGTGTTGTAGTGACTGCCCACCATCAAACACCAAACCAATACGAACTACATGTTAAAGATGGCGACTCACAAAATGATGTATCTACTATAAGCGTTCTTATATAAATCTAATAAAACATTTTATAGATGTTATTGTATGCATTCCACTAACAATCACAATAAATACATTATGACTATTTTATAGGTTGTAATCCCAAGTAGCCATATTGAACTATATGCTGCACTTTAGCAAATGCTTGGTTCTGCAAGAACACCATTGCTCCTTTTCAAGAATGTTGTGTGAAGCGGCTCAAGAGGCACACGCGTTATACACTCAACTCAATCAACTTTCATAGATGAGTTAAATGGCAAATGCACTAAAAGCTTTTTAAAAACACTTGCATGCTCAAATCCCCAAGTAAGTCCTCAAAGCACTTATTGCTTGGAGCAACTTTCATTGTTGACATGAAGTGCATTCTAATTTTTTTTCCATAGCACTAACAAAAAGGGCACTTCGATGGCAGGTGACCAAAATATTGAAACCAAAGAATGTTCACCTAGCCCCATACCAACCCTTTTGCAGTTCCTGCCACAACACAGTTTTCTTGGGAGAGCATTGCAAAGAAAATTCTACTCATTGTACAGCCTGTGCAAGAACTACAAAGTTCACATACCAGCATCTTTTGCAATGTGTAGATCAGAAGACAGATGGAGTTGTCGACTACTACTTGCAGAAGGAGCTTCTACAACAAAATTTCTCTAAACTTGCGACTATTCCTTTCGAGAACTACATCCAAGACATCTCTGCAATCGATTTTTTGCTACTCAGATTTCAAATACAGGGCACCTTCACACTTACAATGGACAACTACATCATTGAAGTTGTCAAAGAAGCAAACAATGATCTGCTTTGACATTTAGATAAACAATATACTATTTTGGAAGCACAATATTTTGTGTCTCCATGGCATTCCTATAAAAAAAACTAATTTGCATACTGTTGTTATGCAACTTTAATCTATGAAGGCTTTTATATTTACAATGTAAATTGTAATGTCCTAATAATATGGTTTTTTATCTATTTACCTTCCTAGTAATGTTGGAATGTAGTTTTTAATCTGTGGTAGTAATGGCATTATAATCTCTGATCCACATGGTATATAGTGTGTATGCTATTGCGCAATTTTGATTTATCATTTATACTCTCCCTACAAACAAAATAATTGTTTGATAAAGCATTTTTGTGATCATGTTGAAGGTTCATTGCAGTTTTTCAATCCCCTGCATTCTCCATCCATTAATAACTTTCTATCTAGAGAGTTTAAAGGTTGCAACAAAATTGTAATCCTTGCTGTCTTGACAATCAATCCTTGGAATGTGAGTTAATAAGAAAATAGGTTACAATGAGTACTTGAAATTGTATCATAGAGATCTCTATATTTAATTCTCAATCAGTTCTCATAGCTTTCCACAGTATTGATGCCAAGTAAATAGATTAAATATGTAATATGATAAACTCATGGCATGAATAATGAGTGCCAAAGTGGATGAATTTGTTTAGACATTGGCACACAAGCAAAAACAAATAATCGAGTTATTGCAAACTGTTTTATTATTAACTCAACAGTTTATAGCATACACACTATATACCATGTGAGGCAAAGATCATAATTCCATTACCAGTGAACCCATATGAACTTGGCACAAATCAATGATTTCAAGCTTTCCCCACCATCCATTTTTGGCAAGTTGAGGAGAGCTAGTCCCTTTTAGTACAGTTGATCCTTCGGAACCCACAAGCATAAAGTCCAATTGTCTCATAGTCTGTTCTTCTCAATGCTACCTCCTGGGTGAGATAGGTGGAATTAGAATGTGCTATGTGGGTCCTCCCTGGGCTTCGCACTAGGCCGTGTCTGTCTTAAAAGAAAGGAAGGAAGTGCCGATTGGAAGGCTGTAAAAGGGGTTCAGAGCAAGCAGTCTTAGGAGTATAAGTTTTCCTTGATAGAGGTGGGAAGATTGAAAGCCCATAATTTTTTTTCCCATCGAACCATCAATACCTAGAGAAGTGCTTTTAAGAAGATGTGTTCGCCCAAAATGGAGTTAACTCGGAGTGGGAACAGAGCCAGGGAAGACTTCCTAGGAATGTTGTTGAGGTGTGATTGTCTCCATAGTTGGGGTTTTCCTCAAGGTGGAATGCTCTTGTCCCCTCTCCCGGACATGAATGCTCTTTTCCTCTTGTTAAGGCTCCTTTTTTTAAACAAATACAACTGGCTTAGGTGAAGAAAAACTCTACCTCCAATCATTGCCAACATCCCTACATGATCTTTTGACCACATGAATGGCAAAATTCCAAAGTTTTCAAAACTTTTTTCTTTCTATCAAACAATGAGCCTATAACAAGTACTAGTTGCTTCAAATAAACAAAACATGTACAAGCTAAATAAACATGTGAATTTGGATCTTTCATATTTAGACGAGTTCCTGGACATCTTTTTTCTTTGCATCAAAGAATGAACTTATAAGAAGTGCCAGTATTCACAAATAAACAAAAAATGTACAATCTAAATAAATAGGCGAATTTGGATCTTTCATATTTAGCCGAGCTTCTGCATGCTTTAAGGAGTGCAAAAGTAGAATGCAGTCCTCATTACAGTTATGAGATGTATGGAGAATATGTACTATGATAAACTCATGGCATGACTAATGAGTGGCAAAGTGGATGAATTTGTTTAGACAATGGCACACAGGAAAAATCAAACAACCAAGTTATTGCAAACTATTTTCTTATTAATTCAACATTCCAAGGACTGATTGTCAAGACAACGAGGATTACAATTTTGTTGCAACCTTTAAATACTCTACATAGAAAGTTATTAATGGATGGAGAATGTAGGGGATTGAAAAACTGCAATGAATCTTCAACATGATCACAAAAATGCTTTATCAAACAATTCTTTTGTTTGTAAGGAGAGTATAAATGATAAATCAAAATTGCACAATAGCATACACACTATATACCATGTGGAGTAGAGATTATAATGTCATTACTACCACAGACTAAAAACTACATTACAACATTACTAGGAAGGTAAATAGATAAGAAACCATATTCTTAAAAAGACATTACAGTTTACATTGTAAATATAAAAGTCTTCATAGATTAAAGTTGCATAATAGCAATATGCAAATAAGCTTTTTTTATAGGAATGTCATGGAGACGCAAAATATTGTGCTTCCAAAATAGTAATATATTGTTTATCTAAATGTCAAAGTAGATCATTGTTTGCTTCTTTGACAACTTCAATGATGCAACTTTGCCCATCAAGCAAGTGTGAAGGTGCCATGTATTTGGAATCTACGTAGCAGAAACACAATTGCAGAGATGTCTTGGTTGTAGTTCTCGAAAGGGATTGTTGTAAGTTCAAGGAAATTTTGTTGTAGAAGATCCCTTTGCTCTTAGGAGTCGACAACTCCATCTATCTTCTAAACTACACATTGCAAAAGATGCTGGTATGTGAACTTTGTAGTTCTTGCACAGGTTGTACAATGAGCAAAATTTTCATTGGAATGCTCTCCCAAGAAAACTACCTGTTGGTAGGAACTACAAAAGGGCTAGTATGGGGTAAGGTGAACATTCGTTGGTTTCAATATGCCAGTCACCTGCGATCAAAGTGCCTTTTTTGTTAGTTCTATCGAAAAAGTTTTAGAATGCACTTCATGTCAACAATGAAAGTTGTTCGAAGCAATAAATGCTTTGAGGGCTTACCTAGAGATTTGAGCATGCAAGTGTTTTTAAAAAGCCTTTAGTGCATTTGTCATTTAACTCATCTATGAAAGTTGATAGAGTAGAGCGTATAATGCGTGTGCCTCTTGAGCCGCTGGGCACAAAATTCTTGAAGAGGAGCAATGGTGTTCTTACAGAAGCAAGCATTTGTTGAAGTGTGGTATATAGTTTAGTATGGCTACTTAGGATTACAACCTATAAAATAGTCACAAGGTATTTATTGTGATTGTTAGTGGAATGTATATAATAATAACTATTAAATGTTTTATGAGATTTATATAACTTTTACAGTAGCTACATCATTTTGTAAGTCACCATCTTTAACATGTAGTTTGTATTGGTTCGGTGGTTGATGGTGAGCAACAACTACAACGCCAAATGTTCTGACCGAATAGCTACTGCTTGATTGAACAAGTTGTGATATGGTTCTCAGGTGTAAGTCTGTATTGGTTACAAACCTTTTCTATGTTTTTGTCAGAGCTTTTAGAAGTCAATACAAGACAACAATCAGCATCTCCTCTTTCATACTGGGTTTTGTTTTTTATTGAAAACTATGTTATCCGCACACTTGCACCAGGGAATAGTCTATGTTATCCGCACACTTGCACCAGGGAATAGTCAAGGCAAAAATGTGTCAATCAGCTTATTTTTGATGTTTACAGTTATTGTCATTTTCCCATAGCTATCGACAACATCAACATGGACAATCTCTACTTTTATTTGAATTGAAGTATTTCTATTGCAAGTAGGCCCATATATAACTAGAACATCACCTTCAAAAGCAACGCCTAGTCTTTTTGTGCAGATTTCAAGTATAGTTGATGCAGGCAAGGGCTCTGACTTCAAACTGTAATCATGACATGTACACGACAAGAATATAGCCAAGTCAATCAAGAATTTGATAAATTTTGTCAAATTACAGAAGGTTGGACCAAGCAATCTAGAAACCACCATCAACTTTGCATGTATGTACATAGATGTATATATTTCAGACCCTGACAAGTGCAACTATAGATTCAATATATGGATATGTTTTATACACAATTTAATTGACCAAAAATTTTAGTCAAGGGGATTTTCTCTGCATAAAATCTAGTGATTCATTTGTGTTTGAGGTTGTTTTATAGTTCTCTATAAAGAATGTAGTAATAATGTCACATTAGAGGAAAGTAATCAATTGAATACTTAATTTCAACAATTTCCATATTGCTTTCATAAATATCAATCACATGCACATTGAACCCAACTTAATTATTTCAAATGTATATATGTAGTGAATTGTATCAACTATAATTTCTCCCATGAAAAAACTAATGAAAAACATTATAGATTCATAAAATAAACAACCTGCATATTTTCCTACTGTTGTCTCTCATATTTGAACCCTTGCTGAGTTGTAAAACTTGGCAATCTGAAGAAACATGGGATCTTTCCAGGTCTGTGAGTCACCTGTGTTGGAAAGAACCTCCAGAGAAGTCCAGCTTCCTTAAGCTGGTTATCACCTAAAATCTACTAGATTTGTAGAGGAAAAAGGAGAAGGAATGCTTTTAAAATTGAAAGACAAAACTAGAAAACTTGAAAATAAGGGTGATTCACCAAACTTGATAAGGTAAAATGAAACTCAGACTTGCTTACACTTGGCCACAGACAACAGAAAATAAAACCTACACAACCTATCACTGTATGTTTGCAAAAGCACTTCACAAAGAGGCCTAACTGCATTAAAATCTTTAAAAGGAAGGTAAACTTCACAATTTAAAGCCTTATAACACTCTAAGACACAATTTATAACTTGCATAAACACAACTTCTACAGAAAAAGGGTATTGAAAAACATAAGATAGTCACAAGGAAATGAATTACCTCACAAATGACTTATTCAAACACTTAATAACACCCAATACTGTAAAACAAGAAGGAAAAATTTGACTGTCAATGGTATCCAAGGTGTTCTCTGTATTTCATATGCCCAAAGAGTTACAAAAACATACTCAAACTGAGTAGGATTCAGAAAAAATCACTAACTCCAGAATGTACATGGAAAGAACTCCCTACAAAGAGTCAAAAAAATTACTATATACTCTCCAAACAGTTGTAATCAAATAAAGATGAGCCATCTCCATTTTCGTGTATCTCATAAATGTGCCCAAAATATCTGCTAAAAGTCATCCAAAAAGGGTCTCCAAAGCAGAAATGGTTAAGGCATGCCATCAACTATCATAAAGGCACTTGAAAATGTCTTTGAATGCCTTTAAATGATCTTTAAGGCCATGAAAATAAGTCAAATCTGTGCAATAACTCCCCCACAGCATCATAAATGTTTGGATATTTTCACACTAAATGACATAAATACACAATTTCTGCATTCATTTAACATTGACTAAGTGATTTATAATTTCATCATCTTAGTTAATGTTTTACAATCCAAATTTATACAAACCTATGCAGAAAATAATGACATTTATGACATAACATTTAATTCCCTGATTTTGCATGATTTAGGGTCAATTAAATGTCGTGAAAGGACGACAAAGTAATCAAAGAGACTTACTTTGTCATTTGTGATAAACTGCCCAATGTTGCCTCTTTGTATTTTTATTACAAACGATAAGGTAATTAATAACTAATTACTTTGTCGTCTTTTTACAACATCTAATCTGTTCCTAAACTATGCAAAAAAAGTCATAGAAAATGTCTTCATAGCTCCTAGGCAAAAAGACATGACTTCATACATCTGCATCATATTACATGTCACAAGGCTATAACAAAACATTTCACCATTCCTAGCCGTTCCCATTTTTACCTATCCACCATCATGATGCGAGGTTCAATGCAATATATTTCAAAAATAACCCTTATGACTCCCATATACACATCACCATGCCTTAGCTTCCACTTCACTTTTATACCACCTTGTATCTCCCAACACACATTTTTTGTTCACCACTTAGCCTTTACCACCACCTTGTAACTCCTAGCCATGATATGCCTTGGCAAAATAAGGCATTCAACCTTAAGAAAATAACTAAGGCAGAAAAACATGCCTCACGGCCCCATTTGCAATGACTAGGTTTTAAGACTTTGGCAAGTCTTCACCACGGCTTTGAATAGATGGAAATGATTTTTTTTTAGTTTACAAGTAAAAAAAAAAAAACAACAACAATGCCCATTCGAACACTAGCAAAAGGAAAGGGTTTTCAAAACCCTAAACATCATTTGTATTTTTCATTTCTCATCTCTTCGCTCTGCCGCGCCACCATGAGGGTTTGGAAGGCAAGAAAAATGCATCATTTTCTATCGATTCTAGGTCTATCTCGCTGATTTTCTGTGCAAGATGCAAGGTAAGTCACACTCTCTGATTTTTTTACCCTTTGAAGTCGATTCTGGGCCAATTTTCTGCTTCTCTGGCCGTGATTTATGATTGGTTTTGATGCATTTTTTGCTCTTTTTGATGGTCAACCCTTTGTATCCATTGTTGGCTGCATTTGAGGTCACGGGATGAAGTCGTTTGAGAGTTTTCTGCAGTTTGGCACAACAAACAACAAAGAAAAAGAGGTAATTCATTTTTTTTCCTAGTGATCTCGTCCTTTTCTGAGACTCATTACTGCATATTCGTTGCCAAAAGGCACGATGGAGGCATTCCCGAGTATTTTTTGCTATTTCTTTCCCGTGGGAGGTTTTAATGCCTTGCCAAATTCTTCCTGATAGAACTTGTCAGCTTTAGAAGTAGGAACTACTTTAATCTGCACTCTTTTTGGTCCATACATTGTTAGGCGTGTGTGAAGAGGTGTCTTAACTACATCTATTCTGACAAGACCTCCCCAAAATACAGATAACCCATTAAGTCCATTGCCCCTAGATAAACCTGAATGCAATTTATTCATTGTTTTCAGATTACTTTTAGCATCAAACAAGGATCCATCATCATACTGTAGAGAGTTAACTGTTGTAGAAGATGTTTCTTTGGATGTAGAAAACAAGTGTTGATTCTCTTTATGAAGTGAGTCAATAGAAATAATGATCCCCTCAAGTCAATTTTGAGGTGCAAGCAAGGGCAAATCATCAGTGTGTACAACAGTTGCTTGTCGATGATGTAGGTGCACTCCAGGTGTATCATACAACTTCCCTGTATGAAATGCATCAATTGGAATGGGACCAAGTGTGGTGCTAGGCACAACAGATTGTGTAGGCTTGTACCTCCTAGTCAATAAGGAATTTATGAAGGCTGATTTTCCCACATTAGCAGAGCCCAGAACATAAACATCGTGCCCCTTTTTTTGTTGTTGAATTTCTAATGCAACTCTAATGAATCTCAACAATGATTTAGAACTTGTCAAGTGGATACTATGAACATTGAGTTTCTTTCGCATAGTTGCCTCTACAAGATAATCACCAACAACATTTAGATCTGTCCCTTTTGGTAGCAGATCAACCTTTGTTGCAACCATTATAATTGGGTTTGCGCCTATAAGATCGCGTACCCTTGTGAGGAAACTTCCATTGAAGTCAATAATGTCCACCATGGGCTGACTCATCACTCCGAAGCCACTACAGATATGTTCATCGCACATGCTATCATGTGTTATTTTAAAACATAGCAATGCTATGGTACATCAATTTAACATTTTACGCTTTCTCAAGGCAGAGATGAGACAATGTTTCACGAAGTTGCTCAGCAGAAATGAACTATTTTCCACCAGAATAGCCCCCATGTCCACCAACAGTAGTGAGCATGTGTCCATGGGATAGGAGTCGACATCTTCCACATAGAACAGACCTAAGCTAATGATGTTTCTTTTTCTACTGTGCACTGTCATTTGACTATATTTATCACTGTATAAATGACTGCCTTTTTGCTTAAAACTCCATGACAGTTTGCTTAAGGAATATTCATCGTGTTGTCTGTGGAACAGTCCCAGCCTGCATATATTGTCCCTCTAAAACCTTTGACCTTTATCAGATAGTTGCTCATGTCTGGACCACCAGACAATTGCTTTTAATGTCTCTATGTCATGTGAAGCATAAGATCATGATGTAGGCCTATTCATTGCTTGGACTAGACCGAAACAGTCTTGTGTCTCTTTACAAAATCAATCCTATTAGCCCTCCAATACCTCTTGACTGCCTTGTTTTCTGCCTTTCTATGGTTGTTTCATGATGTCCTTCTGTAGACTATCTTTATCATGCTATATATGACATGCTTTTGTTATTTTGTCTAACACAGTCAAAATGACTATCCAACATAGTCCCATGACTATTCCCCTTTGTAGTTGAACTGCACCTTCATGTAGGTCTTGTTCTGACTGCTCTTATTGACTGTGACTATCATTTGCCCATGTGAATGTCTTTCATAATAGAAAGTGACTGTTCCTTGTGGACTACCCTTAGAGACTGATAATTGCTGGCATTTAGGACAGTCATTTCTTTGATAGCAGAGTTAGATCTTCTCTGCTTTCCATGTATGATCGTTGTTCAGCCCTTGAAGGCTTCCCCTTGAATTCTTAGGATTAAAAGCATATGTTAGTATGCATGTTTAACTTCCTCAAACATGAGGACTCTACCTTCACATTTGCTCTTTGCTATGACTATTCTATAACCTATGTGCATTCATGCCATTGTCCATCAAGACGTTCCACAGACCACAAAATAGTCTTTTGTCACCATCTGTCTGAAGTCATTTTCAAGCTCTTGCACAATTTTATTATGCATTGAGGCATGGTTTAAAACTAGAGAGTCTTCTTGGTTATATCTATAATGAACATTGACAGCCACAATAGCATTTTGACCATTATAGAGCTCCACCTTCTTGAGACAATCAGAAGACATAGTCTTAAATAAAGTTTTCTAAGGATAAAACAATTGGTGTGAAGAGGTATCACATCTTGTACGGGAATTTGTTGTATAGTATCCTATTGCTTGCCTTGAGTGTTTCTCTGATTTATAACAGCAATTTTATGACTATTTTTTGCTGCTACCACAATTGTGACTTTCACCCTCCATTATGACTGTAATTGCTCTTGACAGCTGTGGTCTGCCTTCTGAATATGCTCTTTAGACTGCGTTCTTGCATTTGTATATTGCATCTGAAATGTTTCTGTAAGGTCTATGAGCTGGGCTCGACCCTTGTGGGAGCCACATATCATATGATGTATGATGCCTCGTCATTGCTCTAACATCAGTTTTCCAAAATTTTATGCAGATAACCAGGGGGTAGCAAGGAGATAGCAGCTGGATGTGAGACACGGAGACTATACAAGATGACACAAGACACGGAAATAGGATGAAGGCTTGTCATTCAGGCAATGACGAGTCACCCTATCTCATATGCATATTCATCTTTTAGTTCTTTTATAAATGTATAGTTTGTCTTTCTCATTTGCAATGAAACAGTTAGTCTCATGGCTTGTGTGAGACCTTATACACTTTTTTTTTTAATAAAAATTGCTGATCCTTTTAAAAGATTTGTACAATCTCTTAAGTTTGAAATGCATCTGAATGCAACAATACAATGTAATCTTAATTTGTACCAAATATGTACATGGATATAATGCAGCAAAAATAAGAATGTACCTTTCTCTCCTTCAAAAACTGAAAAGCTCTACCTGATTGAGCTAGTAGTGAAATTTAGGTAACACCTACAAACCATAAAACAAACCTATACAAATCCCTAACAGAAATTGATTCATAGACTTCTATTTAAAGCGGACAAAATGAATAATCAATGCACAACCTTTGACTTGACTTCTCTTGTGCCAATGAATTAACCACAAAAGAACAAACTTGAGGTTGTCCATGGCAATTTTTTTACAAAATGCTTACCGTTTTTCTATTGTTGGCTATCAGAGGAGAGTTCTTGGTCAACAAGCATGGCTACATCACTAAAGAACAAGTATTACAAAAGGTTGTATTTCAATAATCAATAGAGTAAAAGTGATCTATGAGTAAATGTTTTATATATGTAAAGATAATAATACTTGCAAAAGCAGGGAAAGGAATGACATGATATAGAGGCCAGGGAAGAGTTACCTCTTTTGCATTCCTTATTTTCTTGAGGGCTCTTACATAGTGCAAGCAATGCATCCACTATTAGCAAACAACTATGTGTAATGTTCCATTTTTGGCGGATTGATTATTGTGAGCATTTTGGCTTGTTCTTAGTCTCTTAGTGGCTATTCGGCTTTGTTGGGAGAACTCCAATGTTCTTGGAGTGGCCACAAATTAGTTTTACAGGGCAATTGGTTATGGCTTTCAGCTCAGATGGTGTTCAGGATCGCAGTGATGCTTTCTGATGTTTGATTGGGTTCCCGGTTTGCTCTCCAAGATTCTTAGAGAGGCCGTCTATTTTTAGAAAGTCACCCGGAAGGCATCATTCATCTTCCCAAACATCATGGAGTATGTTGGTATGCTTAATTTTGTAATTTGATGATATTTGGGATATTCCGTAAAATCAGTTGATTTAATGAGCTAAACAATTAATTATTGCACTTAAGTTAAAAAGGTTGGGAAATGTTCATTTAACACTTAAGTGTTATAGCTCGTTGGAAAGGGGATGAATAGCTTTAAATCATGGATGCATCATTTTGGGACCTTATAAATCAAATATATCCTTTATTTTGATAAAAGGGGTCGTTGGCGCTAAAAGGAGCTTTTAATTAAAAAGGTGACTTTAAGTTGTGCTCACATAATGAATTATTTTTATATTGTTTGAGGAGAAATATTAAGGGATAAAGGAAATAATATTTTATTTCTCTCAAAAAGTTATAAAAGGAGGAGATGGGCTCATTGCTTGGACATGCTTGGATTTTGTAATGAAATGCTATTGGGATTGAACCAGAGTTCTTCCATATTCTCTTGAGGACGAAAATCCTCTTGAGGTTTGGTGAGATTTCATACAGGAATCACCATTGTGCTGAAGGTGGATTGGGAGCAAGCTCATACAAAGTTTGCCATTGAGCTGATTGGAGTTAAAAGATTTGGTTGAGTTTGGCATTGTGATTCAATTGAAATCATTTGTAGATGATGTTGTGTGGTTTTTGAATCATTTTTTGTGTGTTTGAAGTGAGTTCTCTATATGTTTGTATCTTTCTTGGTCGTACATTTCAGCCTGGGTCGATTTGCAAATAAAATTATATGCAGTGGTTTTTGATCAAATATCTATTGTAGTGTCTTTGTTTAGACTAGGCGTCACTATTCCAAGAGGTTTCATGTGATTGTAAAGCAGATTTAATTTTATAAGTAGCAATTCGTACCATTGCTAGCTGTACTGGCTCTTTGGGCAATGAATTAAATATTAATTTATCTACCTGTGTTTGGGATTTAGTTTGTATTGCAGTATGTTTATATTGCCTAGACAATGCATTTGAGACCGATTTTAAGAAATTTGGAGTTGTTTAGAGATTTTTATGAGGCAGCCATACTATTCAGGCCGTACAGACCTGTAGCAGCATTCAATGAATTTTCAAATGATATATATTTGGTAATGGGTCTTCTTTCATGTTTGTTTGAGGTGTTTGGATATGCCAATAAAGATTGTGAAAGAGTTGTTCATAGTCATTTTGCATTGTGATTATGATTCTGTGATTTGGTCTTCTATAGAGCCGTACAACCAACAATATAATCTTTGTGTAAGGCATTTCTAACTGGCCTTGATTTGGATGTAAGTTCTTTGAGTGCTGTTTACTTCACATTCTTGCCTAATACTTCTTCTTGATATAGAGGCATCAAATAAATGTGATTGGATGTTGGCAGTTTGAAGTGGGAATTTGTTATTGTGGTTTCTTTGAAGAGTTCGGCTTCCATGGGTTGCTATATTGCAGATGAAGAGATTGATTTATATCTCAGACTTGTTCACAGTGAATTCCAGCTTGCTTTGTGTATCTTGTGCAAACTGAATCATCTTTCATATGCAGGGTATTAGTGTGATGCAAAACTCATGCGATGATACTATACTGGTATAATGTATTTCATCTATGTAGCTACAACTGATGCATTGTGAATATGTTCTTTTATGCAAACACATTAAAGTACCCCTGGATGGTTCACCGCTAGTGTGGGCAAATTGGTTTTCTCTTTCTTTCATATTTCTACCCACTTGGATAAGTGGAGAATACTAGGTTCTACACCACTCTAATTTAACAGAAAATAAAATTAACTATTAACAGAATTTTAGCAAAAAAATTAACTTGATTAACTAACTATCTATGCAATAAAATTTCACGATTACAACTAATTTTTATTTTCATCTGAAGTAATCTTTTCTAACTGATTATATGCAAACAACATAATTTAACTAAGTTTCTTCAACTGAAATTCAAATACTAAGAGAGTTTAAGAGAAGTACAACTTGAATAGCTTCTTGCTGATTTTGTTTGTAGATCCTTCACTGGATTTTGGAAAACGAAATATAAACAAGGGTTTTAACCACTCAACCAAGACTAACTGGTCTCCCGTGCTTCTTCAACTGAAGAAACCCAACCCTTCACGAGGGTGATGATAGGAATCAATTAACAACAATGTGCCTCTGAGCCTGGTGTCAAGACCTATACCTCTTGATCGATCTTTCCCTATAGGTACCTCCAAGTATTAGAAAGATCATTCTGATCAGTGGTATATTTGGTACTTGATCGCTGACAGATGCCTAAACTGCATCATAACCTTGACCAAGGATTTTCTAGTATATATATATATATACATATATCTGACACTACTGTGTCGTCAGCCTTGCTCGACATTGTTATTAACTTAGTGTTTTCTTCTTTTGTTTATGAATGCAGGTTTTTGCATAGTATCATACATAACTTATTTGACAACTTTCAGTTTGTAGTAAAATCAGAACAGAAATACATAGACATAAATTGCTCAAAGGAGTACAGTGGTTCTGTTATTTTTAGTGCACATATAACACCCCAACTATAGTAAAAGATTAATAGTAAATATATATAATCACATATATATATATATATAATCATATATATATATAATCACATATATATAATCATATATATATATGCTTATATATATATATATATTTCAAATATAAAAACAAGTGTCAAAAAGGTCTCGGCTTCAGCAGACTCGAAAGCTTGAATAATGAAATACATTTGCAAATTTTAGAAGACTGATTCAGAAACTCAGAATTATGTAAAGAGAACGATAATATACCACGAGTTGTTTTTTCATCAAACATTAAGACAAAACGAACTATTAGAAAAAGATTTCAGATCTTGCCTGACAAGGCTTGCAGAGTCGGGTTAAGCTAGCCGCGACTGCTCTACAATGAAATCAGTAACAATAGCCGCTTGACAAAAGCACAAGTAGAATTGACAAAAAGGTTCTCAGAGAAATGCACCAACAGTATGCACGCTACAAAGATAATACTCAGTGTCAGATACTTCAGATCGATCTCCCTCTTTTCTATCTTCTCCGCCTTCCTATGAAAGAAAAATACTTGATGGAATGGACAGAAGTTCTCTATATTCTAATATATGAAAAAGAATGCATGCCAAGAAAGAATGGTTGATCCAAAAAGAAACCGCTCCAACGTAATGGAGAAGAAAGAGGAGTTACAAACAAGATTTCAACTCCAACACTTCAAGCGCTCCACAAGGTAAGACCCAAAATAATTTATTAAATAACATAAGAGATAAATCTTTTTCACCACTATATATATTTATACTCATGTGCCTTGGCCAAGGCTATGGTGACTTTAGGATTTTGGCTTAATTATTATTTTTTGATATCTATGATCACCCTCTCCTTGTTGATATCCCTTTTTCTTAGCCACCTGTTTTGTCCTGCAACCACTTAGACAATTAAGGAAGGTTAAATCATTTCTATGATACGGATAATAATTAATATCATTTTCATCAATCCATTTTCACATATAAGTATGAAAATATTCACAATTAAAGAAAAATCATCATATACATTTTTCCAACAAATAATTTCACATTCATATGAAAGCACTTGTACTCAACTAAAAACATAATTAATATTTTATTGTTCAAACAAAAGGGGATGTAACATATTCTTCCCCTCAAGAATCATCGTCCTTGATGATTATTTATCAATAAGCAATAAAAAGGTTTAATCACATAGTTTTCATATTAGTCTCAATTGTTTGGAAATAAATAAGGAAATTTTTGATGGATTTCATCATAGTCTTCCCAGGTGGCATTCTCTTCTGAATATTGGTCTCACTGGACCTTACATTGCACCACCTCATGATTACGTAAGTGCAGCTTACGTATCTCGAGTACCCGGAGTGGCTCTATTGTGATCACCCCAGGGTCTCGTACCTGCAATGATTTCCAATCAATCATATGCTCAAAGTCTGCATAATATTTCTTAAGATAAGAAACATCAAACACATTATGAATTCTGGCGAAAGTCAGGGGTGGAGCAATTCTGTAAGCCACAGGATTGATGATTTCAAGAACTTCAAAAGGTCCCACATATCTCGAGGCTAACTGATGAGGCTTTCCCAAATTTTATAGAGCTTTTCTGTGGTTTTACTCATAAAAGGACCTTTTCTCCCACCACAAACTATCTGGGAACATGTTTTGCATCAGCATAACTCTTTTGCATGTCATTGGCTTCTTTTAATCTCTGTCTGATTATTCTCACTTGCTCTTCCATTTCTTGAAGCATCTCAGGTCCTAAAATGATCCTGTCTTCCCACCTATTCCAGCTTATAGGGGTTCTACATTTCCTGCCATACAATGCCTCGAAAGGTGTCATTTTTATTTCTGACTGATATGAATTGTTATAGGCAAATTCTACCAAGGGTAAATATTCTTCCCATCTGTATTGTTGATCCATATAGTACATTCTAAGTAAATCTTCTAAAATTTGATTTACCCTTTCTGTCTGACCATCTGTCTCAGGATGATATGTTGTACTAATATTTAACTGAGCCCCAAGGCTGAAAATAAGGTTTGCCAAAATCTGGAGGTCATCCGAGCATCCCTATCAGATATGATCTTTTCTGGTATCCCGTGAAGACGGAAAATTTCCTGTACAAATTTTTGAGCAATCACTGGTGCTACATCTATTAAATTTCCTGGTATGAAATGTGCCACTTTTGTGAGTTTATCCACTACCACCAATATGGCATTATGCCTATTTCTGGTCAAAGGTAAACCTTGGACAAAATCCATGCTAATAATCTGCCATTTCCAATCAGGTACGCTATGGGGTTGAAGTAGTCCTGCTGGATGCTGATGTTCTACTTTTACCTTCTAACATTCAAAACATTCTACCGCAAATCTTGTTGTATCCTTTTTCATTCCCCTCCAAAAATATAATGGTTTGACATCAGCCAACATCTTGGTTACTCTAGGGTGTCCTGAATATGGTGCGGTGTGAACTTCTATCCATACATTTTTCCTTAATTTAGAAGACTTTGGAATATACATTCTACCTTTAAATCTCAAAAGTCCATCTGCTTCAATGTGAAAACCTTCATATTTAGGCTCCTGAGGATTTGACTGCAGGGCTTCCCTAACTTGCAAATAATATTCATCCTCTTCCAATTTCTGAATCACTTGGTTTCTAAAATCAGTGTTAATAGATACTATTGCCATTATATGCTTTTGTCGACTCAAGGCATCAGCTACCCTATTTTCCTTGCCCTTAATATAACTGATCTCAAAGTCATAATCGACGATTAACTCCATCCATCTCCTCTGTCAAGCATTTAGATTGGGTTGTGTGTAAATATATTTCAAACCTTGATGATCTATCTTGAGTTCAAAAGTTTTTCCCAACAAATAATGTCACCACATTTGCAGAGCATGAACAATAACTGCGAACTCTAAATCATGGGGTTCATAATTTTGCTCATATTGTTTCATTTTTCAGGATTCATAAGCTATTACCTTTCCTTCTTGCATTAATACTCCGCCCAATCCTTCTCCCGATGCATCTGTTATAACCACAAAACGACCATTAGGATCCAGTACTGTCAATATGGGAGTAGTTGTTAGTTTTTCCTTTAATAGATCAAATGCCTCTTGACATTTTTCAGTCCATTCAAATCTTTTTCCTTTCCTTTGAAGTGAAGTAATAGGATGAGTAATATCTCTGACAAATCTCCTATAGTACCAAGCTAATCCCATGAAACTCCTAACCTCAAGAACATTCTTTGGTACTGGCCAATCCACTATGGCTTTGATCTTAGCAGGGTCCACTGCAATTCCTTTCGCTGATATAACATGCCCGAAATATTGTATTTCTTTTTGAAAGAAGGTACATTTTGACAATTTCCCATATAGTTTGTGTTCTCTTAACCACTGAAGAACTATTTGAAGGTGTTGTAGGTGCTCTTCCTCATTTTTGGAGTAAATAAGAATGTCATCTAAAAATACCAAAACAAACTTATCCAGGCTATCTCTAAACACACTGTTCATCAAATTCATGAATGCAGCTGGGGCATTTGTAAGCCCAAAAGGTAGAATAGTGAATTCATAGTGCCCATATCTAGTTCTAAGAGCCGTCTTATGAATGTCTTCTTCTTTCAACCTGAGTTGATGATATCTCGATCTCAAATCTATTTTTGAAAATACTGCAGCCCCTTTCATCTGATCAAACAGATCATCTATTTGAGGTAAAGGATATTTGTTCTTGATGGTGAGCTTATTGAACATTCGATACAGATGAAGAGTCCCATCCTTCTTTTTAACAAAAATTACTGGGGCACCCCATGGTGAAACACTTGGCCAAATCAAGCCTTTATCCATTAATTCCTGTAATTGTGCTTTTAACTCCACCAGCTCTAGTGTGGTCATACAGTAAGGTACCTTTGAAACAAGTTTGGCCCCTAGTATAAGGTCAATAGCAAAATCAAAAATCCTTCTAGGTGGTAATCCAAGTAGTTCCTCGGGAAATACATCTTGATATTCCCGGAGATAAGGGTATTTTTCAGCAAAGATTTCTTTCTCATCTTCGGCTCCCAATTTTCTTTTTCTATACTGGGAATGCTCTTTCCCTTCATTGACCGCTTCCATCCTGACTACAAACAATTTGCATCCCTTCCTTCTATTTCTTTTTAGCTGCATGGCTCAAAGGAGTACAGTGGTTCCGTTATTTTCAGTGCACATATAACACCCCAACTATAGTAAAAGATTAATAGTAAATATTTATATATTTCAGATATATAAACAAGTATCAAAAAGGTCTCGGCTTCAACAAAATCGAAAGCTTGAATAATGAAATACATTTGCAGTTTTTAGAAGACTGATTCAGAAACTCAGAATCATGTAAAGAGAACGATAATATACCATGAGTTGTTTGTTCATCAAACATTAAGACAAAATGAACTATTAGAAAAAGATTTCAGATCTTGCCTGACAAGGCTTGCAGAGTCGGGTTAAGCTAGCCGCGACTACTCTACAATGAAATCGGTAACAATAGCCACTTGACAAAAGCACAAGTAGAATTGACAAAAAGGTTCTTAGAGAAATGCACCAACAATATGCACGCTACAAAGATAATACTCAGTATCAGATACTTCAAATCGATCTTCCTCTTTTCTATCTTCTCCGCCTTCTTATGAAAGAAAAATACTTGATGGAATGGACGGAAGTTCTCTCTATTCTAATATATGAAAAAGAATGCATGCCAAGAAAGAATGGTCGATCCAAAAAGAAACCGCTCCAACGTAGTGGAGAAGAAAGAGGAGTTACAAACAAGATTTCAACTCCAACACTTCAAGCGCTCCACAAGGTAAGACCCAAAATAATTTATTAAATAACATAAGAGATAAATCTTTTTCACCACTATATATATTTATACTCATGTGCCTTGGCCAAGGCTATGGCGACTTTAGGATTTTGGCTTAATTATTGTTTTTTAATTCCTGTAATCACCCTCTCCTTTTTGATATCCCTTTTTCTTAGCCACCTGTTTTGTCCTATAACCACTTAGACAATTAAGGAAGGTTAAATCATTTCCATGATATGGATAATAATTAATATCATTTTCATCAATCCATTTTCACCTATAAGTAAGAAAATATTCGCAATTAAAGAAAAGTCATCATATACATTTTTCCAACGAATAATTTCACATTCATATGAAAGCAGTTGTACTCAACTAACAACATAATTAATATTTTATTGTTCAAACGAAAGGGAATGTAACAAATTTATATCTCAGACATGTTCATAGTAACTATATTCAGTGAATTCCAACTTGCTTTGTGTATCTTGTGCAAACTAAATCATATTTCATATGTAGGGTATTAGTGTGATGCAAAACTCATGCAATGATACTATGCTGGTATAATGTATTTCATCTATGTAGCTACAACTGATGCATTATGAATATGTTCTTTTATGCAAACACATTAAAGTACCCCTAGATGGTTCATCGCCAGTGTGGGCAAATTGGTTCTCTTTCTTTCATATTTCTACCCACTTGGACAAGTGGAGAATACCCACTAAATAAGTGGATGGTTTTGTAATTTCATTATTATATTTCTCACCCACTAGACAGTGGTGAATTCCCACGATAAGTGGATGCTTGCCGCAACGGATGAATTGTAGTTGAGTGTTGCATAGTTGCTCATTTGTTAGCCAATCACTATATGCTCTCAACTTGCCCATCCTGGGATCTGGGTGATCAGAAAGTGTGAGGCATTTAGTTGATTATGCATTTGAGCTAACATTGTCATATCCTTGTATGTCATTTTGAAAAAAAATTGGGGTAGCATCTTACAGTGGTATCAGAGCTGGCATGTTCTTGCCAGCCTATTGGGAAGCTAATTTGTTGTAGATCTTCAAGTTGAGTAATAGAATTTTCAGCCTTGCATGTCGGTGATCAGCACTTGCATGTGTTCAATGTTTGGCAGTTGAAGGATTTTGAGCAATATTGAGAGATCATGGCATCTCTTAGTGGAAAAGAAGTGAGACAAATGTCCTAGATGAATTAGAAAGAGCTGTTCAAGAGAAGTTAGATCGAAGGAAGTATCATCATGAAGTCACTAAGATTATTGATGAGTACGAAGGACTATCAGATGATTGTAAGCAACAACTCCCTTGGGATGCTTTCTTGGAAATCATCAAAGAGGGGAATCCTCGCAAAGAGGGCTTAATAGAATACATTCAGAAGATAAGGAAGGAAGAGGAGATGAAGACAATGTCTTTATGCAAGCCTAAATTACCTTTTCCTTTGGCAAGGACCAAGATACATTCTAAGTCATCACTTTCCAGCCCATCAAACAAGAAGCCTCCTATTTTGAGGAAGAAAGAGTTCAGCAAGAATGAACTTAGAAGAAGAAATCTTTGTTTCCTATGCAAAGATTCTTTGGAGCCTAACCATCATTGCAAGAACAAAGAAGCTGAACCATTATCCTTCACCACTTATTCTTTCTTTTAGGATGATGTGGAAACCAAAAAAAGAGAAGATGAAGTCTTGATATCAGAAATACATAAGACTGAGCCTCTGTATGATGAAGAGGACACAAATCAAGAGGCATACATAGAGGAATTGCTGATTTGGAAAAGTTTACAACAGAAATTAATGAAGCTGAGTTGTGTTTTGATGAAGTTAATGAGCCTGGAGTATTGGACTTTGCAAGTCCTTCATTTGATGAAGACCTTGAAGATGCCACTACAATTGAGGAGTTAAAGATTATTGATAGATTGCTAGAAGGTGACTTTACAAGCGAACCTAAGAGCATTGAAGCAGAAAGCCTTGATGAGTGAATGAGGAAAGGTGTACCTTCGACAGTGAAGTTAGTGCTGCTGAAACTCTCAGGACAACCCCTAATGAGGAGTATCTTCACCATGCTTGTGAAGGTAATTCAGATTATGAGTGGGAAATTTCCATGTCAAATGACAAACTAATTGATTCCTCAAAGATCCAGGATGAAGAGTATGATGATGAAGACTTTAAATCAGCCATTGGTGGTGATTCAATGTTTGAATATGAGACTGCCATATCATTTAATCTAAGCGATGAAGAAGAAGATTCAATTCCCATGCAATTTGAAGAAACTAGGGTCCTTGCAGAAGAGTCAGTTGATGGGCATGTTGTTGAGAAGTTTGTTGGAAGATTTGGATCAGCCTTAAAGGTTGGCTTAACATTGTATTTCGGTGATGTTACTTCTTGTAGTCAAAGTGGCCATGGAGAGGACAACTTAAAAGTAGCTAATTTCAAGGATCATGCCTCTAAGGATATGACAATAGAAAATTTATTGTGTGCAGCTGATTTGGATTTTAAGAATCAGTTGTTAGTCACCGAAGACAAGGTTCTGCAAGTTCTAACACATTTGGATAGCTCACATAAGTTTGTTGAATATCACATTTGGAGAGCTCAAGTTGAGAGGAGACAAATGGGCATGGAAAAAGGAGCTTCACTTGAAAATTGGTGTATAGTCAGGAAGGCATTGGAAACTTTGAAATCTGATTATTTGAAGGAAGGCATTAGAAACTTTGAAATCTGATTATTTGAACCTGCTTATTGATAGAGATCATGTCCTTGAGTCTGTTGGTTGAATATGTGATGCATTGAAGGGACGAGATGCTGAAATTGATCAGCTTACATTTAAGCTTAAAACAACTATGGATTCTTTAGAGAGTATCCAAATGGCTCTCTTAGAAGTTGAAAGTTAGCTTATTGATGAACATCAATTCAAGGAGAAAGATAAAGTTGCAAAAGCTGATGATAACAAGTTGATGACTGAAGAGCTTGATTTGTTTCAAGAATAATTTGACTTAAGACAGTCTCCTAAGTATGATAATGCAGCGATGGAGCAAAATGGTAATCTATTTCAACATGAAGGTGAAAACAACTTCCAATCATTTGGTAATACTCTTTTTATGATGGAAGTTGAGTTAACTCATGATAATCTTCTTCTTGTGTTGAATGATGAGGACCAATTTAATGTGAATAACAAGGAGGAGGATAGTAACAGGATATGGGATCCTGGTGAGGAACACTCATGGAATGGTACTCTTCACAAAAACTTCATCAACTGGAAGTTTTCATCAATTGTTGAAGGTGAGCATAAGGTTAAGGTATGTGATGGGTCCAGTGCAAGGATGGCTTATTTTCATAATAGAGTTTATCTTCAAGGCTTTGTAACAATTTCATGCATGAATTTGAAGACAAATCGATGTCACAAAGTTGCTGTCCTTATTCATATCAGCCATAAGAAGTTGACAATTACATACATTTTTATGGATTGGAGAGAGATTTTGGTCATGAATTTGATATATTTTGACTGGAGATGGCCTAAATCTCTTGTTACTTTCAGAAGATTTCAATTTTGTTGTTGCTGTCCTATTTTCAGATTGTTGAAATCTGATTGTCAGGAGATTATTTCAGAATTTTTCAGCTATGAGATGGATCATTTTGTTGTTTTTAGCTCTTTGTGGAAGGATGATAGAAGATTTCAGCTGAAAACAACTAGTGTTACAGCGATTATTTCTCTTTTGGGTGGTGAGAATCAGGTGATCATAGCTGTCCAAAGTTGTTTTCAGCTTGTGATCAAGCTGATTCATGTTCTTCGTCGGAGGAGCATTTCAGATTTTGGCTCCCAACAGTAGTTTGATGTTAGATAATTGTATTGATGATTGCTAACTCTTTCATCTTTGGGTTTATTAACGTCTAGGATCCAAAAAGATTTATGTTTGGAAGAATGTTTCATAGTTATAAGAAGAATTCCAACTGTGCAGTTCATAATTATATCAGAGTGGCGCAGCAGAAGCGGTGTGAAGCATTCTTGAGATTGATTTGGGAGTCAGGTATATTATTTCTAATCATGTTGGTATCCTTATTGGATAGCATGAATTTCTTGAGGACAAGCAATCTTGAACGGAGAGGACTGTAATGTTCCATTTTTGGCGCATTGATTATTGTGAGCATTTTGGCTTGTCCTTAGTCTCTTAGTGGCTATCTAGCTTTGTTGGGAAAACTCCAATGTTCTTGGAGTGGCCACAGATCAATTTTATAAAGCAATTGGTTATGGCTTTGAGCTCGGATGGTATTCAAGATCGCAGTGATGCTTTATGATGTTTGATCGAGTCCCCAGTTTGCTCTCCAAGATTCTTGGAGAGGCCGTCTATTTTTAGAAAGTCACCCGGAAGGCATCATTCATCTTTCCAAACTTCATGGAGTATGTTGGTATGCTTAATTTTGTAGTTTGATGATATTTGGGATTTTCTGTAAAATCAGTTGATTTAATGAGCTAAACAATCAATTATTGCACTTAAGTTAAAAAGGTTGGGAAATGTTCATTTAACACTTAAGTGTTATAGCTCGTTGGAAAGGGGATGAAAAGATTTAAATCATGGATGCATCATTTTGGGACCTTACAAATCAAATATTTCCTTTATTTTGATAAAAGGGGTCATTGGAGCTAAAAGGAGCTTTTAATTAAAAAGGTGACTTTAAGTTGTGCTCACATAATGAATTATTTTTATATTGTTTGAGGAGAAATATTAAGGGATAAAGAAAATAATATTTTATTTCTTTCAAAAAGTTATAAAAGGAGGAGATGGGCTCATTGTTTGGACATGCTTGGATTTTGTAATGAAATGTTGTTAGGATTGAACCAGAGAGTTCTTACATATTCTCTTGAGGACAAAACCCTTCTTGTAGAACCCTCTTGAGGTTTGGTGTGATTTCATACATGAATCACCATTGTCCTGAAGGTGGATTGGGAGCAAGCTCATACAGAGTTTACCATGGAGCTGATTGGAGTTAAAAGATTTGGTTGAGTCTTGCATTGTGATTCAATTGAAATCATTTGTAGATGATGTTGTGTGGTTTTTGAATCATTTTCTATGTGTTTGAAGTGAGTTCTCTATATGTTTGTATCTTGCTCGACCATACATTTCAGCCTAGGTCGATTTGCAAATAAAATTATATGCAGTGGTTTTTGATCAAATATCTATTGTAGTGTCTTTGTTTGGACTAGGTGTCACTATCCCAAGAGGTTTCATGTGATTTTAAAGCATATTTAATTTTATAAGTAGCAATCCATACCATTGCTGGCCGTACTGGCTCTTTGGGCAATGAATTAAATATTAATTTATTTGCCTGTGTTTGGGATTTAGTTTGTATTGCCTAGACAATGCATTTGAGACAGATTTTAAGAAATTTGGAGTTGTTTAGAGATTTTTATGAGGCAGCCGTATTATTCAGGCCGTACAGACCTGTAGCAACATTTAATGAATTTTCAGATGATATATATTTGGTAATGGGTCTTCTTTCATGTTCATTTGAGGTGTTTGGATATGCCAATAAAGATTGTGAAAGAGTTGTTCATAGTCATTTTGCATTGTGATTATGATTCCGTGATTTGGTCTTCTATAGAGCCATACAACCAACAATATAATCTTTGTGTAAGGCATTTCTGACTGGCCTTGATTTACATGTAAGTTCTTTGGGTGCAATTTACTTCACATTCTTGCCTAATACTTCTTCTTGATATAGAGGCATCAAATAAATGTGATTGGATGTTGGCAGTTTGAAGTGGGAATTTGTTATTGTGGTTTCTTTGAAGAGTTGGGCTTCCATGGGTTGTCGTACTGCAGATGAAGAGACTGATTTATATCTCAGACCTGTTCACAGTAACTATATTCAGTGAATTCCAACTTGCTTTGTGTATCTTGTGCAAACTGAATCATCTTTCATATGCAGGGTATTAGTGTGATGCAAAACTCATGCAATGATACTATGCTGGTATAATGTATTTCATCTATGTAGCTACAGCTGATGCATTGTGAATATGTTCTTTTATGCAAACACATTAAAGTACCCCTGGATGGTTCACCGCTAGTGTGTGCAAATTGGTTTTCTCTTTCTTTCATATTTCTACCCACTTGAACAAGTGGAGAATACCCACTGAATAAGTGGATGGTTTTGTAATTTCATTATTGTATTTCATTACTGAACAGTGGTGAATTCCCACGATAAGTGGATGCCCACCGCAGTGGATGAATTGTAGTTGAGTGTTGCATAGTTGCTCATTTGTTAGCCAATCATTGTATGCTCTCACCTTGCCCATCCTGCGATCTGGGTGATCAGAAAGTGTGAGGCATTTAGTTGATTATGCATTTGAGCTAACATTGTCATATCCTTGTATGTCATTTTGAAAATAAATTGGGGTAGTATCTTACACTATGAGAAATCAGCCCAATCCAATAGGCTTGTGCATAAGTATGTTTAATGAAAGCATAAGTATTTTGAATAGAGGCATTGGTACCTTTGGAACACTTGGCTACTTGTACATTGTTGTAAGCTATAACATGTGCCCAAATTGATGGGCAAGAAAAAAAACACCAAACCCAATATTAGAATGGCATGTGTATATAACAATGGAAAGGATTTTCATATGCAAAAGCAAAGCAACACAATGGCAAGAAAAGTGTTTAATGTGAGCACCTTTTTGATCTACTCTTTGCTTCTTAGATGGCTGGCTATCTTCAGAGGTTGAATGGTCCATTTGTTGTCGTGCGATAATTATGGCAATGGTCTTGCAAGTGCTATTGGCTATGTAAGGTATGCACAAAAGAAGTATTAGTTTTGGGTATTTCCAATTCTATGAGTAAAAAATTATGTAGAATTGTTTGTATAATCGCAATTGTTAACAACTCTAATCGTATTTGTTGTACTGTCTGAGCTCTTTTTTGTTTGGCCTACACACCTACAAGTGACTATAGTTGCCTTTTACACATGAGCAGCAACCAAAATGGAGAACATGACATAATCAAGTGCAATTTTACATTGTTTGTAAAGCTATGGACAATTCAATGTAACAACATGCATTTAGTCACAATATCTACAGCGCTTGCAATCACAAGAAAATGCATGAAGCAAACTAGGCTAGTGTGTGCAATAGTGGAAAGCTATAAGAGATAGCAAAGTGGTATGTCCAATAGGCATCCATGATAGTGAAGTTTACAAGGTTAAAATCAATGTCACGTATCCAAAAGTGGTCTAGCAAACTGCTTGAATGTGTCATTGGCTTGTCAACTACTAAGGAGAGTTTGTGTTACTGCATAAATTGAAGCTATATTGTTTTTGTTTTGCGGGATTGAAGCATGTCAATGTTGAAGTCCCCGACAAGAATCAGTTTGCTATTGGGCGGCAATGTGTGGAGTTTGGACAATAGTGTCTATCATATTAAAAAGCTCAGTAATGAGTGCAATAGGCGTCAAATATAGATTTATGATACGCAAAGCACTGCCAAGGTTCAACAAGTCAATGGTCATTGATTCTAGGTGTTTGTTGCAAAAGTCTCTATTTTTTGCAATGACGGGTCTTTTCTACAACATGTTAACAAACCATGGATATTTAATGCAAGATGGCAATTGAATCTGGCATTGAGCAGCCCTATATGTTCAAGAGCATTGTCTCTAGTTTCTTGAAAGCAAAGCACAATTGCTCTAAGCAAATCATGGTCATAAACTGTCCTCTGCATGCAATGCAAAGTTGCGCATGTTAAAACAACATATACAAAAGTGGTTATAAGGTACGAAAGCAAGATTGTACTATGGTTTCCATTGTGTTGAGGTTTGGAGCCATGGCATTTCCTTTTGCACTTTGCCCGACACTTTGAAGTTTCATTGTTGCAATCTATTGATCAAATACAATGATTCAATGCTTCTCACTCGTGAAGGAGCAGTGTAAACAAGACCATGTTGATAGAGTTTAGAAGGGTCAAAAGCAATCCATCCATTGTTATACCTTGTGCTTTGTGAATAGTTCATGCACATGCTACTTGCAAAGGGAATTGACTCTGAGTGTCTATTTTTGTCCTTGTCTTGACCTTTTTAACAACTCTTGTTATAGGAGTCCATTAAAGCAAGATTTGGTATGTGTATAGCGTTTGCATTTTTTGTCGATGCAATCTTCCAACCATGGGATCATTGAATTGAATCCAAAGAATGTCTTTTTGATCAACTATATGCAATTTGAAAATGTCGTCTGCACCATTGACTAACCCATCCTATGTATTGAGGTTGCCAGCAATCAACTCATCCAAAAGATCTTGCTTCAGGAAGATCATGCTAGACAATGAAGATTTCTCACCTTGAGAGTGTATATAATTAGTAGATGTTTCTTGTTTATCTATTGTTTCTAGTATGATAGAGTTTCTAGACAAGACATCAAGTATTTTTTGGTTATGTTGATGAACAACAAAATTCCTATGAAACAAGGGAAGCTTGGATCATTGGGAGGAGTGTTGAAGGAGATAGTATTTAGAAAGGAGATGTCTTGATCTGTTTGTTGAGAGGTCCTGGCAAGGTTAAGTATGAAAATGAAATGTTGATTTGTTTCGCTAATTATAGTATGCAACTTGAAGCATTTCACGTTGTCGACCCAAAATGTGTATGACATTTTGCCACCATTTATGATTGGTTCTTTGAATATCCAAGTATTACATATAGGTTGTGCTTGGTGCAAGTCACCATAGAATATGATATCAAAATTTCCAAATGGTTTGGTTGGTGTGTGCTTGATTTGGCAAAGCCTTTTGTCAATGTTGTAAAGCATTTGAGAGCCAATCAACAATACCTCGTCAATAAGCAAAAGTTGTAGTTGGTTGAATTTCTTGCTCAAGTCATTGAGCGTGTTTGAATCCAAAGGCAAAGTTTTAAAGAGTTGCATGGTAGATGAAACATGGAATGTGTGGTGGCTCCTGCTGCATTATTTGCAGCATTCCCTATGGAAGCAACAATAAGACCTTTAGGCTTGAGTAGGTAACTATCAAGTTGCTTATCATAGAATCAAACTAGTGCTTCATGAATTGCTTTGGTTGTGAAAGTTTTGCCTATGTCGGCACTGCTTGTCAAGAATAGGTATAATTTGGTTTTCTGGGTGCAATCCTTTTCATCATGAGTATATCCTTCAGTATTGATTGTTGTTCCATGTTCAATTGTCTTCGTAGATTGAAGTATTCTTGTTTGCTAAGCAAGAATGGATGGGCAGTCTTCAAGAATACAAAGTTGCAATGAGCATGCATGGAGTTTGCATTTCTGGTATGATTTAGATCAGTTTCAATGTCATACTTCTCTATACCTATTCACGCTCTGTTTGTGTCAATTTCATCATCAAGGTCTATCACTGGGTGGTTGTCCATGTCAGCGTTTGTAGCAACAGTATCAATGTCACCCCATCTAGTGGCAATTTGTGTAGTGAACATGCTTTCAGTGTTTGCAATCTGTGTTTTGTGGGCATTGAATGTTACACTCCATGTTTCATATGCAGCTAGCAAGGTTTCTTCACTGGATCTAAAAGGCACGAATGTCATCATTTTCTCTCTGCAATAATTTTCAACATCTATATGCTGATTGTATCCTATATAGCATATGATTTGTGGCCTGGTTCTTTTTATCTTTGTTGAATTGCTAGAGTAGAATGCTGACTATTCAACTAATGACAATTTCTCCAATGTTTCAGGTCATTATTTGTATTTCTCTATTACAAATGGATACATGATGTTTTCAGAATCATCTTGCTCTTTTGCCAATAATTTCAGACTTTTCAACATAAAAGCTCTTTTTGCAAATGGAGAAGTATTAATGAAAATAGTTTTCCTTGAGCTTCGATGCAATGGCAACGAGAGAACAATGTGTACAGCTTGGAGACTAGACATTTGTTGATAGTGAAGCGAGGAATTCCCAAGTTTTCTTATGAACAACATCTTTTCATTATATGCATGAGTGCATTGCTCATGCACCTAGCGAAATGCAAGAGACAATGTTCGATCTTATTTTGCAATATATGAATTGCAATAGGATGCGATAGCATATGCATCTAGAATGAATTGTGTGTTTATATTTGCATACCATAGTGGTGGGACTTTCTTTGCAAAAGCATTTATCCAAATATCAGTTGGATCTCATTTTAATATGACAACACTATGTGATAATGTTGATCGCAGCATTGCAATATAATATGTTTCAGCCATTTCAAATTCATCCAAGGAAGTTTGAAACGATACTTCTTTTGTGTAGCTTTTGTTTTTCAACTGCTCAAAAATTTTTTTTGCTTTGTCTTTCATAGCATTGTCAACCACATGTAGTGGATCCAATATAGTTGTTTTGCTTAGGGGAGGCAAGGGAAAACTAAATCTGCAGTTTGAGTTTCTATACTTTTTACAAGTTTTTGTATGGTGGTGTATTTGCATTTTTACAAGATTCATGTCAAGCAATGAAGAGTTAGATACAATATACTTGTCCACAAAGCTCTCAAGTTTGAGCAATTTCCATATACAGGGGCATCTTTCACCCAAAGCATGAAATGAATGTGTTCATTACCTCGGTTCTAGAACTTTGTAAAAAAAAAGCAATCCAAGACGTGCCCAAATAATTGATGGTTTTTAAGCATCATTTTTCGAAATGCATTGACTTTGTGATTGAAGTAGCGACTGCAAAGCACCCTGATTTCAAAGTCCAGGCTCTTATCTTCTATAGTTTCATTGCACTTACAAGATTGCTCATTCAATGTTTGTTGCAATGCTTGGCACAATGGCTCCCAAAATTGTTCAGCGATTGTCAATGTGACAAAGAAAGTAAGAGGTCCCAATTGCCTTATGATCGCAAATATATTTTTCCTAGCATCCTCTAAATAATCTGGTGAAGTTCAAATAGTTTTCAATGATTTATAGCCCAATAGATATCTTAATAATTTTTCAAGATTTGTTGAACAACACACATCTTTGGCAAGGAGCTTCCTACCTTTCAATTCAGCTTTTCTTATCCATAGCTATGCCAACGAAGATACTTGTTGAATAATAATTTTTATGGCCTTGAAGAAAATGTTTGTTATGTGTCTTGCAAAGTCATTGTCGTTATGCATAAGCTCCCATTTTGTTGTTTTTGAAAGGAAAAATTTTTAGTAACATCAGTTGATCGAAGAGAATCGTAAAACAGGGTAGGGAAGTTCATCTCTTCTAAGAATTTATCCTCGAAAATACCAAGAGGTTTGAAACCTTTAGAAGGTGCAATTTCAATAACAGTGCTATCCAAGTCTTTGATCAAATGTGACTCATTAGACCAGTATACAAATGATTTAGCTATGGGCTTGTCATCATCATTAGTTGCACGAGTATCAATATTTGGCTCAAATTCAAAGTCTCTTTGCATTTGTTCTAGTTTTTTTGTGAATAGACTTTGCCAATCTTTATTGATAACATATTCTTTTGTATACAATGGTGTTTTTGACAAGCTTGTCAGAGTAATTAGGACACATGCAAGTCTAACATTGCCCTAGACATATGTATTTGGATATTTTAGTTTGCGTTTCAATCTAATTGCAATTGTTGTAGTTTCATCTAGCTCTCTAGGCAATGCATGTTGCACCCTATCAAAGTCCATAGGAACATTGATGATTGTGCCAAGCAAGCGATACTGCGCTCTTTTATACCCTACTTGCTTTATTTGTACAAAAACAATATGTAAAGAGACAAGTCTTTCTTCTAGAGAAGTCAATGAATGGACAACATCTATTCATGTATTATGTCTTATCCTACATGGAGCAGCGAAAAGAGAAACCTTGCCATTCAAAGTAGCTTTTATACATGTTCTACATGTGGGTTGGCCTACGCCCATCATTTTTTCTTGCATTTCAACGGCAAGCAAAGAGAAAGTATTAACAAGTGCATTGTTGGCCAGGGAAATGTTCTTATGGAAATGAAACCTATAACAAATAACACATGATTGAGTGGGTGTGTCTTTGATGGTTTCTAAATATGCCTTAACAGATTTTTGCATTTTGATGTTCTGCATAGATGCCTGTTTCTTTTTTGTTTTTAGATGCTCAGTTCTCATCTTCAAAGATAGGGAAGACCTGAATAATCTAGATTTAAGCTTTCCTTGCATGAAATATATGTGAGGGCCACAATAAACAAAACTTGTAACCCTCAAGACCGCTTTGTGCATGTGGCAATCCAATCCTAGAAACCAATGATTGCAATTGTAATAGATGATTGTGCATTGTTACAATATGCTGTGTAGATATGTCAAAGCATGCCACCGAAAATTTATTTTGTCTTGTCAAATCATTAGCAAATGACTGGGCCATAAACAAGCGTAGAGCAATTGCATCAAACTCTTGGCCACTCAGGTAAGCTATAGCGCTAAACATGCTTTCACCACAGGCAGTGGTAAATGTACCAAGCCTATAAAGTCCAAGTCCGTCCATTGCATTTACAATTACCCTCCAAGCATGGCCCTGATTATAACATGGAATTGGAAAAGATGATTACACATGTTAAATGAAATTGTATGTGTTTATCCTTGAAAACATGAGCTCATAGTGTCCACAAGTTGGATTTGCATCATGGAAAAGAATTGATATTGTAGGATTGCATGAGTCTTTGTTGAAATTCAAGTACACCTTTTTGTGTGTTAGAGACCCAAGGCATATGGGTATGTTTAACAATCATGCTAGCCATTGGATACAGAATGTGTCACCCCTAGTGGTGCCCACCTAGGGTTAGGGTTTTGAGTCGAGTCTGCAAGCCTGTATTTTTTTTCCTCAAACCCTTAATGCCTTAGGTTTTATCTCCCCTTGGCCTTCTGCATTGTAGCTACTATTTCTGCGTTGACCGTCTACAACAGGTCATCGATCACTTAAGTTGTATTTTCATGCCTTAGCACTCGTAGCTTGACCGGCCCCTTTGCATTACATTACCGCTTTCTCCTGTCGCACTAAAAAACCCAAAAAATTCTAAGTCCTTTGGCCTATGCAGTCACTTGTATGTAGTTTTGTATATGCAAGTGTAGTTGTACATTGGCGGGCCCAAAAATGTTCAATCGGCCTTTGAAAAGTGCAAAACATTGCTTGTATGCATCTTTGTATCCATATCGGGCTTGTATGTATTATTCTGGTGCATTTTTGGACATACAAAGGTGGAATATACATTGGAGATTCCCGATATATTCCGTGGTTGTATCGAAGGAGATTGTATGTATGTGTCATATATTTGATATACAATGGGTAAGATACAACGGCCAAAATTCAAAATGGATTCAAATCTAGTTAAGTGGTGGTCGGGCCCGCAGATATACAAGGGGGATTGTATGTATGTTCGATATACAAAGGGACATACAAAGCAGGAACATGCAATCCCGGATTTCAAAAGTTATTAAATCAGGCCTGGCGGATGCATATAAAGGTAAAGTTGAAAAGTCAAAGGTTTTTCCTTGCATGTCAGGTTGTATGTATATGTGATATACAAATTGCGCATACAAGGGAATATACAAGGGTCAACTGCACATACAATGTGAAATGTACAAGTAGGCAGGTGCAAAGTGGACGCAGCCAAGGAATAAACTGCATTTGTGAAATGGGTGAAGTCCACCATTGTATATTGGGATTGTATGTTCCTGATATACAATCAAACATACAACAAAGGATACAAAGAAATATACAAGGCATGATGCGGTCAAAGTCAACAATCTTCAGGAACCTGATGGGGCCCGCGCAGTTGTATGTTCCGGGGGTTGTATGTACATGCGCATAGACAAAAGGTGATACGAAGGAACACATACAACCTGGATGTGAAGAAGGAATTAATTATGGTAGATTTCAGGTTGGGGTCTATGGGTTGTATGTTGCACATTGTATGTGCGATATACAAGGTAATATACAATGGATGAGATACAAGCCATATTTGAAAATTGTTTCAATCCGATTGATAAGTATGTTGGAATCCGCATTGTATGCAATATACAAAGGTAACATACAAAGGTCAGACGCATGTTTGCAATATACAAAGTGTGGTTGTATATAGTTTTGCTTGTATGTTCGCATTGTATATGTGACATACAAAGCCGATATACAAAGGGCAGACATACAATCCGAGCCCGACTGAAGATGCAAGTGCTTAGCGATGGAGAACCAATCAGCTGTTGCCATGTGTCCAAGTCAGTTGTATGTATATATAACTACATATACAAGAGATTTGAATGTGCAAGCAGTTGTATGTATATGCTTTTGCATATACAAAGTTTTAAAAAGGCAAAATGGGTGAAAAAGGTAAAATGTATGTTTGTGCTGCGAAAAGTCGAAGGAGCAAAAAGCTACCTGCATGGCGTGATTTCATTAGTTGTGGGCTTTTGAGCATGAACTGAAGCCGTAGATCTCGGCGGGAGAAAGGGAAATCGACGGCCCTGTTTCAAAATTTCACAAGAGGGATTTCTTTGTATCTGCTGCATCATTTCAAGCGGGAAAAGTTCCTGAGCACGCGAACCATTGCTGCACTTCTAGCCGTGGGTAGATAGGCCATTAATGGCAGGTTTGCAAGAGGTATGGGTCTAAAGGGACAAGCCAGCTACCATTTTCAATGAAAATCTTCAAGCGGCGGCACATCTCCTGAGTTCAACTGCTCCTTCCTTCTTCTTCTCCCTGGTGCATCGAATATTTTAGGGGTGCCATTTGATGGTGCAGTGTATCTGAGGGCATTTTGAGGTGACATTGTACTTGATTGTGGAGTACATGTTCTTGCTGTATAAGCGAACTGTGTCACTCATTTTTGTTGTTGTTGAAGACTCAGCAAAATTTTGGTGGTGTAATAAGATACAAATTTTCTGGTGGCTCTATTTTGGTGTCTTGTGAATTTATGAATCATATGTTGAATGTTTTATGCACAATTTTGTTGGTTTCATGTTTTTTTTATGAAGAATGCTTTATTGCATGTGTTTGGTTATTTATCTCCAAGTTGTGGGCATCTTTTTTTTTGAATCTAAATAGCTAAGGGTTATTTGGGATTCATGAACATGAATTTTCTATGTTGAATGCTTAATCTCTTATCTTTGTTCAAGGAACAAATTAAATATTTTAGGTTAACCAATGGGAAAGACATGCTGCAACAGGAATATCATTAAGTATGAATGACTAAATACTCAGTCTTGGGAAGTATCTATAAGGCAGACACTAAAAATTTCCCCTTGAAATTTAGATATTGATTCAAGTTTATGGTAATCATTCACATGTGTATGTCTATTGACTCCGAGCCCTGAGATAGGCACCAGTTTGGTCTTGTATTGAGGTTACAACCCAAAGTCCTACTTTTGCATCCAAATACAAAATCCAAATCCAAAACTTAAACATAAACCTTTAGGACATTAGAAGTAGTTTTAGGACCAAAATCCTCTATCTCACAACTGAGCATAAGCCCAAAGCTAGCCCCTTTGCACTTATTACACAGTTTTGGTCTGCATAAGAGAGGATTTATCTACTTTGTATCAACATTCCAGTAAGTTTACAGGCATATTTTATGGATGTTGAATAGGGAATACCCCCCTTGGTTCTGCAGAGCCTAAAGAAGGAGAGGAGATATTTATAGGGTCTATCTCCTGTACTGTTGGCCCCTAGCCCAGAAATCTTGTTGATCAATGATGGTTACCTTATAGGGATAACTGGGAAGCACCCAGTTTGGGAAAAACTCCAACAGATTTGGTGACTCTGCTGGGGACTACTTTGTATAAGAACCCTAGTTTTAAAAGAACTAATTCCTAGTTGTAGGTGGCGACTCCGAACAAATCTCCCAACCGGTAAAGTGAAATTTGTATGCAAGGGAGAAGATCCCTGCATAATCCTTTGCTTGAAGAATTACCCAGAAAAATGATGTATAAGAGAAAAGGGACCGTTCAAGCCGGTCAGGAAGGTTCTCCCAACCCTAGAAACAATGATAATACCCATTATAATCTAGGATCTTCAGAGCAGCAGGCACCTTATTTTTCAAACACAGAGGCTGAAATTCAAGATGTAGATGAAAGACAACAAGGTGATAGATTGAGAATGAGATCAGAGGTATTTCAAGAATGCCCTTTCTTAGATCCTCCTGACAGATTTGAAGAAACTGAGTCCCCAAGGGATGATGATGATGACCAAAATGCAATGGGACCATCCTCTTCTATGCCTAAAGATGAAGAGTTAGCTGAAGAAATCAAGAATCTGAGGGATGAATTAGAATATTTGCAGGCTCTGAGGATCAAAGATGATATGAGACAAAAGGTGCAAGCTCTAAAAATTGCTCAACATGATGCAGTTCCCACCCTTGATAATGCAAATGTGCTGAGAAACCAGCAAAGAAATGAAATCCAGTATCAACAAAATGAGCAGAGACAAAATACAAACAATGTTAGGATACCATTGAACAATGTGAGAAATCAGAATGCTAATAAGAATGCAAATGTTAATTAGTTTGGTAGACAGCCTATGCAGTTGGATAGATTCAGGCATCTAGTTTTTAATGGTATTCCTGGTTACCCTAATCCCATTGATAAACATGTAAGACCCCAGATACCAAAGTTTTCAAGAAACAATGTTGTGTCAGGGGAAGATCATTTGAAGGCCTTTCAGAATGTTATGGACAATTTTGAGGTTGAACATGAAGATGTTTTTATGAAATTGTTTATGCAGTCCTTAGTTGATGAAGCTAGAGAGTGGTATAAAAGTCTGCCTGACCAGAGTGTCTCATCATGGGATGACTTCAAAAGGATTTTTAAAGAACAATATGGTGATAAGACTGATCCAAGCTTTTTTATAAATGAGTTCACTGGTATTACTAAGGGGTCAAATGAGCAGGTTACAGATTTTAATGCTAGGTTCACTAAAGTGTTGAACAAATTACCACTTCACATGAGGCCTAATGAACCAATGTGCATGGTACTATACATAAATGCTTTTGATGCTAAAACAGCTTATGGGTTAAGAGATAAGGGTCCTACTAGCTTCAGGGATGCTTTTAGAATTGCAACCAACATTGAAAATAATAGGAAAGCATCTAGTAAAACAAATAGAAAGGATGATGTACAGATTCTGTAAAATTCGAATAATAAGTCTCAGAGTACTCAAGGTAATGCATCTACTTCCGAAGAGAAATTGGAAATTGACAACTATTGTTAAGGACCTAAGTTATAGACTTGCTAAAAATGAAAAGGGGATAGGTCCAGAAAGGTAGGTCTACCAAAGACAAGAGAAGAGACCATCATTACATGATATGCCATATAACACTAATTGGCATAATGGTAAACCCATTCTCCCAAATAGCAACACTAATCAAAGAGCTCAAAATGTTAAGGAGACTCCCGATCCTTTGAAGAAGGCTGTTAACATTGTTGATGATACCCCATGGTGCATAATCTGTCAAATGTCTCACTCACAATCGCAATGTATGATTGCACAATCTTTGTATAAGAATGTTGTTGCCTGTGATGAATGCAATGAGCCACATTGTATGGAGGATGATAGTGTCAATATGTTGTTCACAAATAGGGAGTATTCTTCTTATGATGCTGATGAAAGCATGAATTATGGGACTCAGGTCTGCTAGTAGATTTCCTATGATGAGGACGATGAAGATAACTATGCTTATGCTCAGGACTCACACATCTTTCTGAATAAGTTGAGAAGGCCTTCTGATGAAGATATTAGAGCTCTCACAGCTGCAACAGTGGCTCAGGTTAAAAGCAACTATAACCTTAGAGGTAGGGCTTAGGTAGGTGATCCACGTCAACCAGAAGACACCTTTGTGAACCAACCAATGCATAATCATAAAGGGGCTGAACCATATAAGACACGATGGAATAATAATAAGAAAAATTCTAAGCAAAAACTAAGTCATGATTCTCAAGGACCAGAAAATGAAGTTCCCCAAAGTGAGGATCAAAATAAGAATTCTCAGGTCATGGATGACAGTCAGAAGACCATTAAAATTAAGGCTAGATCAGCCCAGAATAAAACCATGGCTCAAGCTACAACTATTATACACAATTATGCTCCCTTTGACATAACTTAGATTTTATCCTAGATAAAGGTCTCTTTTCCATTGATGGAGATGATGAAAGTTGAAGAATTCAGGAATAAAGTATTGTCCCTAATTTTAGGAGTGGGTTGTCAGGCTGAGTAGAATGTTGAGACTTAGGGTAAGAAACAAGCCTTATGTATTGACGAGGATGAGGTTCCTGAAGTATATCTGGGGGTGACAATGACAAAATGCCCTTCACAGGTTGAACTATTTTATGTCTCCCTTGTTATCAATGGAAAAGTAATCAAGAATTGTATGCTTGACTTAGGAGCATCAACAAATATTATGCCTCTGGCTATCATGCAACAAGCTGGATTGAAAATAGATAAGGCATGTGGAAAATGCTATGCAATGGATGCAAGGGAGGTACCAGTTATAGGAATCATGAAGGATGTGGATTTTATGCTAGCAGCATATCCAGAAAAGACCTACAAAATGAACATAACAGTAGTTGACATAAAGCCACAGTATGGTATGTTGTTGTCAAGAAGATGGGCAGCATTGGTTGGAGGAAGTATGCAGTTAGATTTATCATATGCCATGATCCCAATGAATGGTAGAGATGTCAAACTGGTCAGAGAAGAGAGGTCATCGAAACAGTTGAAGATCAAGATTCAGAAGAGCATATCTATTTTGTGGATACTGACTGTGAGAATTTCAGAGTTGTCTCAGATGATCAAGGAAGCGAAGGGAGAGATTTTTGCATTCAAGAACTTGACCAACAGGGTCTCTGGACTATGTATTTTGATGGAGCTTGTTCAAAGGAAGGTTCTGGTGCTGGAGTTGTGTTTTTGTCTCCAGCAAGTAAGCTTTTGAAATTCTCTTTCCTGTTAAAGTTTGCCTGCACAAATAACATTTTAGAATATGAAGCTCTGCTACTAGGATTAAATGTTGCTTTGAAGAATGGGATTAAGATGCTAAAAGTGTTTGAGGATTCAGAATTAATTGTTTCCCAGGTGAGATAAATATGTTTCAAAAAATGAGAGGTTAAAACAGTACAAGCATGTTGTATGGGACACAATTGAATTATTTGATGCTTTTTCAATAAATTGAATAGAAAGATCAAAGAATGTCATGGCAGACTTTTTAGCTAATGTGGCCATAAGGCCAGATGATATCACTCTATTTGATGTTACAAATGTTGAAGTTAAAACTAGACCTGCAGTACCAGAAAATATATTCAGTTGGCAGGTGTTTGATGATGATAGAGATTTGTTGAAGTTCCTACACTGCATAGATGAATATGAGAACCAGGAGATTGATTTTCAGAACTTTGTAGAAGTTGTGAATGGAAAAGAAACTCTTTTGGGGAAAGAAGTAATTCAACTTAAAACAAATAAAATCCCCAGAGGGTTAGTTGCTTTAGAAAGAGCATTTGACAATAGAGACCAGTTTGTTACAAAGGCATCTCCTACAAACAAGGATGACTTGGAGGAGATAAACTTGGGGACATGCCATGCCCCCAAAAGGGTATATATTGGCAAACAGCTCAAGCCACACATTAGGAGTATGTTGATTGCATTATTGAAAAAATATAAGCATGTCTTTGCATGGTCATATGAGGACCTAAAAGCTTATAGAGAAGACTTATTCCAGCATGAGATTCCTTTGAAGCCTGGAGCTAAGCCATTTAGACAGAAACAAAGACCTATTAACCCAACTTTAGCTCCAAAAATGGAAGAAGGCTTGTAAAGCTTAGGGAGGCTGGAATAATTGTGTCTATCAGACACTCAACTTGGGTGTCCAATCTTGTCCCAGTTAGAAAGAAAAATGGTGATATAAGACTTTGTGTGGACTTCAGAAATTTGAATGTGTCTTCTTTAAAGGATAATTATCCACTGCCTAACATGGAGGCTATGTTGCAGAAGGTAACTCATTTTGAGCTTTTATCCATGATGGATGGATTTTTAGGATATAATCAGGTGAAGGTAAAAGAATCTGAACAATACAAGACTTCCTTCACCACTCCATGGGGGACCTATGTATATGTAAGAATACCATTTGGACTAACAATGCATGTGCTACATTTCAGAGGGCTATGGATGTTGCTTTTGTAGGATTGATTAACTCAATTTTGGCTGTATATCAAAATGATTTAACTGCTTATTCAAAAAAGGAGGAGCAACATTGCATGCATCTAGAACAAATTTTTATTAGGGCATTGGAATATGGCATTTCACTTAACCCAAAGAAATGTACTTTTGGGGTAGTAGAAGGAAAACTATTGGGACACATTGTTTCCAAGGATGGAGTCAGGATTGATCTTGAAAGGGTTGCTGCAATTGATAGAATTCAAATTCCTAAAACAGTGAATGGCATTCAGTCTTTCTTTGGGCAGATTAATTTTGTTAGAAGATTCATTCCCAACTTTGCAGAGATTACAAAAGATATTTCTAAAATGTTGAAGAAGGGTGAAACTATCAAATGGGAAAGTGAAGCAACTAGATCATTTTAGAACATCAAAGAAGCTATAAAGATGGCTCCTGTGTTGAAATCTCCTGATTTTTCTAAGCCACTTCAGTTGTTCTCATTTGCCTCTTTTCACACTATTGTTGCATGTTTATTACAGAAAAATGAAGATGGTTTTGAGCAACCTATTGCTTTCTTTAGCATGTCGTTGCAGGCAACCGAATTGAAATATGATATCATGGAAAAGTAGGCATATGCATTGGTTAGGGCAATAAAAAGCTTCAGGCCATACTTAGTAGGATCTCAGATAGTTGCATATGTGCCCCATGCAGCAATTAAGGACATTTTGACTTAGCAGGAAGTGACAGGAAGAAGATGCAGGTGGATTAACAAGTTACAAGAGTTCAACATTGAGAGACAAATTACAAAATTGGTAAGGGGACAGGGTTTGGCTAAGATGATGACACAGTCAAATTTGTAAGCATGCCAGGTAAATGTAGTTCAGGATGAAGCTGTTAACATGTCAAAATCTGAATGGTACAAGGATATTGTGTATTATTTGTAGAATCTGAATTGCACTTCCCATCTCAGTGATAGTCAAAAAAGGACCTTAAAGTTACATGCTATCAAATACATCATTATGCAAGGAGAATTGTATTAGAAGAATCCTAATGGTGTACTACTTAGGTGTGTGGATGAAAATCAAGCTATAGATATTTTAAATGACATGCACAAAGGAATGTGTGGTGGACACTATACTGCCAAGACAACAACTCACAAAACTCTTAGAGCAGGCTATTGGTGGCCGACCCTTTTCTCAGATACACAAAAGTTGGTAATAAAATGTGATCCCTGTCAAAGGTTGTCAGGAAAACTTAAGTATGAAGGTGCATTACCCCTTGGAGTTGTAACTGCGGAGGCTCCATTTCAGCAACGGAGAATTGATTTTATAGGGGAAATTTCAGAAAGATCAAGTGGAGGACATAGTTGGATTTTAGTTGCTACTGACTATTTTACTAAATGGATTGAAGCCATTCCAACTAAGAAAGCTACAAGTAGGGTGGTGATGGATTTCATTTTGGAACACATTATTATCAGATTTGGAGTGCCAGTCAAAGTGGTCATAGACAATGCCATGTTGTTCAGATCTGGTGAGTTTTTTTTTTGCAACAACTATGGGATTGATTTATCATATGCATCACCATATCATCCACAAGGAAACGATCAAGCAGAATCAAGTAACAAAAGCCTTATGAAAATCATCAAAAGGATGGTAGACATGAACAAAAGGGCATGGGATTCAAAGTTAAAGATGGCACTGTGGGCTGACTAGATAACAGTGAAGAAAGCAATTGGAAGGTCACCTTTTGAGCTAGTTTATGGTGCACCAGCTAAGTTACCTATGAATAATCTCTTGCCAGTTTATAGATTCATACAATAAAATGATAAAGAGATTGAGAACTCAATGATTGAAAGGATAAATCAACTGGTTGCATTGGATGAAATTAGAAGAGAAGCACAGAAGACAAATATCAGGAAACAACAGAAGGTGAAATATTTGTTTGATAAAAGGGCTATAGAAAGGAAGTTTCAGATAAGTGACTTGGTCCTTGTTTGGAATGAAAAGAGCCAAGATAAGGGCAAGCATGGTAAATTTGAGCCCTTATGGATGGGCCCATATCAAATCAACAATACTCATGGAGAAGATTCCTACTTTCTCCAGGCCCTAAATGGTGAACTACTGGAATTGCCTGTGCACGGTAAATTCCTTAAACCTTATTTCTCATGAATGAATATCTTGATTGCACATTGTAAATTAGGTGTGAATAGTCTGTACATACCTTGTATAGTCGGTGGTGTTTTACGTTTTGCATTTTGCCTGGTCTGTCCCGGAGTGGTCTGGTTCTCGCTGCAGCCTTACGCCTACACATCCCCAATCGGAGCCAATGGTGGTGCCCACCTAGGGTTAGGGTTTTGAGTTGAGTCTGAAAGCCTGTAATTTTGTTTCCTCAAACCCTTAATGCCTTAGGTTTTATCTCCCCTTGGCCTTCTGCATTGTATCTTCTATTTCTGCGTTGACCATCTACAGCAGGTCATCAATCACTTAAGTTATATTTTCATGCCTTAGCACTCGTAGCTTGACCAACTCCTTTGCATTGCATTACCGCTTTCTCCCATCGTGTTAAAAAACCCAAAAAAATCTAAGTCCTTCGGCCTATGTAGTCGCTTGTATGTAGTTTTGTATATGCAAGTGCAGTTGTACATTGGCGGGCCCGAAAATGTTCAATCGGCCTTTGAAAAGTGCAAAATATTGCTTGTATGCATATCGGGCTTGTATTATTCGGGTGCATTTTTGGACATACAAAGGTGGAATATACATTGTAGATTCTCGGTATATTCTGCAGTTGTATCAAAGGAGATTGTATGTATGTGTCATTGTATATTTGATATACAATGGGTAAGATACAATGGCCGGACTTCAAAATGGATTCAAATCTAGTTAAGTGGTGGTCGGGCCCGCAGGTATACAAGGGGGATTGTATGTATGTTCAATATACAAAGGGACATACAAAGCAGGAACATGCAATCCCGGATTTCAAAAGTTATTAAATCAGCCCTAGCGATGCATACAAAGGTAAAGTTGAAAAGTCAAAGGTTTTTCCTTGCATGTCGGGTTGTATGTATATGTGATATACAAACTACGCATACAAGGGAATATACAAGGGTCAACTGCACATACAATGTGAAATGTACAAGTAGGCAGGTGCAAAGTGGATGCGGCCAAGGAATAAACTGCATTTGTGAAATAGGTGAAGTCCGCCATTGTATATTGGGATTGTATGTTCCCGATATACAATCGAACATACAACAAAGGATACAAAGAAATATACAAGGCATGATGCGGTCAAAGTCAACAATCTTCAGGAACCTGATGGGGCCTGCGCAGTTGTATGTTCTAGGGGTTGTATGTACATGCGCATATACAAAAGGTGATATGAAGGCACACATACAACCCGGACGTGAAGGAGGAATTAATTATGGCAGATTTTAGGTTGGCGTCCGTGGGTTGTATGTTGCACATTGTATGTGCGATATACAAGGTAATATACAATGGATGAGATACAAGCCGGATTTGAAAATTGTTTCAATCTAATTGATAAGTATGTTGGAATCTGCATTGTATGCAATAGACAAAGGTAAAATACAAAGGTCAGACGCATGTTTGCAATGTACAAAGTGTGATTGTATATAGTTTTACTTGTATGCTCGCATTGTATATGCGACATACAAAGCCGATATACAAAGGGAAGACATACAATCCGAGCTAGACTGAAGATGCAAGTGCTTAGCGATGGAGAACCAATCAGCGATTACCACATGTCCAAGTCAGTTGTATGTATATATAACTGCATATACAAGAGATTTGAATGTGCAAGCGGTTTTATGTATATGCTTTTGCATATACAAAGTTTTAAAAAGGCAAAATGGGCAAAAAAGGTAAAATGTATGTTTGTGCTGCGAAAAATCGAAGGAGCAAAAAGCTGCCTACGTGGTGTGATTTCATTGGTTGTGGACTTCTCAGCATGAACCGAAGCCGTAGATCTTGGCGGGAGAAAGGGAAATCGACGGCCCTGTTTCAAAATTTCATAAGAGGGATTTCTTTGTATCTACTGCATCATTTCAAGCGGGAAAAGTTCCTGAGCACGCAAACCATTGCTGCACTTCCAGCCGTGGGTAGATAGGCCATTAATGGCAGGTTTGCAAGAGGTATGGGTTTGAAGGGACAAGCCAGCTACCATTTTCAATAAAAATCTTCAAGCGGCGACACATCTCCCGAGTTCAATTGCTCATTCCCTCTTCTTCTCCTTGGTGCATGGAATATTTTAGGGGTGCCATTTGATGGTGTAGTGTATCTGAGGGCATTTTGAGGTGACATTGTACTTGATTGTGGAGTACATGTTCTTGCTGTATAAGCGAACTATGTCACTCATTTTTGTTGTTGTTGAAGACTCGGCAAAATTTTGGTGGTGTAATAAGATACAATTTTGCTAGTGGCTCTGTTTTGGTGTCTTGTGAGTTTATGAATCATATGTTGAATGTTTTATGCATAATTTTGTTGGTTTCATGTTTTTTTTATGAAGAATGCTTTATTGCATGTGTTTGGTTATTTGTCTCCAAGTTGTGGGCATCTTTTCTTTTGAATCTAAATAGCTAAGGGTTATTTGGGATTTAGGAACATGAATTTTCTGTGTTGAATGCTTAATCTCTTATCTTTGTTCAAGGAACAAATTAAATATTTTAGGTTAACCATTGGGAATGGTATGCTGCAACAGGGATATCATTAAGTATGAATGACTAAATACTCAGTCTTTGGAAGTATTTGTAAGGTAGACAGTAAACATTTCCCCTTGAAATTTAGATATTGATTCAAGTTTATGGTAATCATTCACATGTGTATGTCTATTGACTCCAAGCCCTGAGATAAGCACCAGTCTGGTCTTGTATTGAGATTACAACCCAAAGTCCTACTTTTGCATCCAAATACAAAATCCAAATCCAAAACTTAAACATAAACCTTTAGGACATTAGAAGTAGTTTTAGGACCAAAATCCTCTGTCTTGCAACTGAGCATAGGCCCAAAGCTAGCCCCTTTGCACTTATTACACAGTTTTGGTTTGCATAAGAGAGGATTTATCTGCTTTGTGTCAACATCCCAGTAAGTTTACAGGCATATTTTATGGATGTTGAATAGGGAATGCCCCCCTTGGTTCTGTAGAGCCTAAAGAAGGAGAGGAGATATTTATAGGGTCTATCTCCTATACTGTTGGCCCCTGGCCTGAAAATCCTGTTGATCAATGATGGCTACCTTGTAGGGATAACTAGGAAGCATCCAGTTTGGGAAAAACTCCAACAACCCCAAAGTACATTTTCACCATAGGCATTCAGCTCCGTGCCCAAAATCCTCATTCTACGCATGTATGTGCTTCTGTCATGTATATTGTGCAAGTCATAAAGTATTGTTGGATGTAGTTCATGCTTAAAAGAGCTTAGAGCTGTAGCACATCCATTGTCAAGACAATGCAAAAAGTAATCCGCAACGACATTGTGGAGCTCATTTGGTGTAAAGTGGCAATGGAGGAATACCTGCACCATGTCAAACTAGCAATCACCCACTTTGTAGTTAAATGACTAAATACGAAAACAATGCATATGAGCCAAAGCCTCATCGATTGATAATAGATGTGCTTTGTCATGTGCCTTGTACATCTCCACTATAAAAGGTTCTTGTGGAAGCTTTTGTTTCTTAGGAGATTTGTCCAACATGATGTCACCCATGGCTTGAACACGTGAATTGTCAACTAGCAAACTACATAACAAATTTGCTTCCCAATAATGCAACTTTTTGGCACATGTCAATGGATTTGAAAAAAAATGGTCTAAAGCATGCGATAGCACATAAAAAAAAGACATAAAATATGTATGTCAATAATTAAGTAATACATCAATTATAACAAGTAATTCCTAGATAACAAGTACAAGCAGATTTAAACTTGAATATTGAAATAATGTATATAACGTAGCAACAAATATATCTTATATTGAGAATATTTAGATAGCTACTACCATAGCAATGATGAAACCAACAAGTTAGTTTAGCAAGTCTATTCTTTAGCAACTCACTTTTATAAGTCTATATACTCACCTACAATTTTTGGCATTCAGTTCCTGATAGAGATTTCCTTGCTAAGGGGGTTAGTGGGGGAATTGCCAACCGAAAGGTGGGAGGTTATTATATTAGATCTATAAAAACTTGCGCTAGGTTTTCAAGGAGAATATTATACTGATGATCGCACATACTATGTAACAAGAATGTTCATAGGTATCTAGATAATTCTCACGTCCATAAGGTAAGAGCCTAAACTCTAGTGTCTAATGTGTTTTTTTTCATCTTGCAAACCTGGAGTTGTATTAAATGTCATTTATCAGGAGCTTCATGCTTGTAGTATGAAATGTTAGAATTTGGAGTGTTTACAATAGGACCCCAAGGTCCCTATGTATTGTAACCAACCCGGACTTTCATTATTGTTCTCCTAGGTGGTAAAGTGTCTTTACATCTATGTAGACATTGTAGTTTCTATTATTCCGTTGGTCTTCAAAATATTTTTTCCCTCATTCGTCCAGAACAAATGTGTTTTCCTAGTAGACTATGGTATAATATTAAACATAATATCCAGTTTTGAATATGTTCTATAAGTGTAGTCAATTATGTCATCATCATCATCTTCACTTTTATTGCCATTATTTTCACTCAATCCAGAATTTTGTGATCATATGATTTGCTAGGCCCCAACAACCATAGCAGCTTTTGCCACATAAATTGCCTCTCTATGTGGCAGTTTTCTTTTAACTTTGTTACAATGTAGTTGTATGAGAGCTTCTCTGAAATGTAACAACTCAATATATTTTCATGTTTGGTAGGATTTTTTATTTGTTTCAAAACTTGACATTAACCTTAAGGCATATTTAGAAACCATCAAAGACACACCCACTCAATCGCGTGTTATTTGTGACAGGCTTCATTTCCAGAATAACATTTTCCCGACCAACAATGCACTTGTTAATGCTTTCTCTTTGCTTGACATTGAAATGCAAGGAAACATGATGGTTGTAGGCTAGCCCATATGTAGACCATGTATAAAAGCTACTTTGAATGGCAAGGTTCCTCCTTTTTCTGGTCAATGTAGGATAAAACGTAGTATATGAATAGATGTTGTCCATTCATGGACTTCTCTAGAAGAAAGACTTGTCTCTTTGCACATTGCTTTTGCATAGATAAGGCAACTAGGGTATAAAAGTGCATTGTATGGCTTGCTTGGCACAATCATCAATGTTCCTATGGACTTTGATAGGGTGCAACAGGCATTGCCTAAAGAGCTAGATGAAACTACAACAGTTGCGATTAGATTGAAATGCAAACTAGAATATCAAAATGCATATGTCCAAGGCAATGTTAAACCTACATGTGTCATAAATACTCTGACAAGCTTATCAAAAACACCATTGTATACAAAAGAAAATGTTCCTATCAATAAAGATTAGCAAGGTCTATTCACAAAAAAACTAGACCAAATGCAAAGAGACTTTGAAGTTGAACTAGATATCGATACTCATACAATTGAAAATGATGACCAGCCCATAACTAAATCAGTTGTACACTAGTTTAATGAGTCACATTTGATCAAAGACCTAGATAGCACTACTATTGAAATTGCACATTTTGAAGGTTTCAAACCTCATGGTATTTTCCAGGATAAATTCCTAGAAGAGATGAACTTCCCTACCTTGTTTTACGATTCTGCTCAACCAACTAATGTCACTAAAATTTTTCCCTTTTAAAAAATAGCAAAATGGGAGCTTATGCATAAAAACAATGACTTTGCAACACACATAACAGGCCATAAAAATTATTATTGAACAAGTATCTTCATTGGCATGGGTGTGCATAAGAAAAGCTAAATTGAAAGGTAGGAAGCTCCTTACCAAAGATGTGCGTTGTTCAACAAATCTTGAAAAAATATTAAGATCTTCTGTCATGTCCCCATTTCCAGCTAGATCAATATTGGACATGGATTAGCCTATTTATCATTCCTATGGGCTAATACCAATGATGAGGGAATGAATTTGGTTTTGACTAGCTCAGTGTTGTAGTTTTGCAGGTACAAAGTCAAAACTATTCCAGCAATCTATGACAAATCTGGCAAAGTGGTTAAGTCCGGAGGCCAAAACTGGCAAGAACTTGACTCTCAGGGTCAAGGCGCACTTTCCTATCTGTCGGGTGCCAAATGTGCGCCTAAGGATGTGGAGTCTTCAATCAGGGTTTGGAAGTGCAATATGATAAGTACAACACCACTTGAGCATGTCTCCACACCAAACAAGGGAGTTGAAGTCCAGAAGTTGCCCAAGAAGGGTTAGGCGCATTCTCTCTCCTCCAGTCTCAAAATTGTGCCTAGCAAAGAAGCATCATTCCATGAGTCTCTAGAGTGGCACTTTAAGCACATCAACTATGTTGGCAAGAGACACTATATGGAAAAATGATTGTTGTCATTGATGGCAACAAAGTTCATCCCACACATCCACAGGACATGGTGTGTCTCTACCAGAAGTTAGAATGAAGATTGTTGAGGTCCGGTAAACAAGAACAGAGCTTGTGGCAAGGTCTGACAGATAGGTCCGGATCTCTCAGAGGAAGTATCTTGGTGAAGTGCAGATTTGGGAAAGTCAAGAGGACTATCTTGAGTAATAGATTCCAAGGATTTAGCCTCCGGTGATGGACAAGGGAAAAGATATGAATAGTTGAGTACCAGATTCCTGAGTAACAGTGTGAACAGAGGAAGAACTGACTGACAGAACATCAGACTACTTTCTGGATGTGTTACTGATGGTGTTAAAGGTTATGAAGGCATGAATCATGTTTGGCCGACATGATTAATGATTTCTACAAGTATATGCTTGATCCGCATTACTTGATGTGTAAGGATTCAGTCGACAGAACAGAGTTTGTGAGAAGATTGACTGTTCCGGGTGCCGACTAGAAAGATAATGAAATCACTTGTGCGAATATATATAAAGGATGGATTTAGTTGTGAGAAGTGTTGTGGTGATATATGTGGTATGCGAAAAATAGTAGAGCAGAGCAGAGGCAGTAAGGAAGGTCCGGTATGTGAAAGGAAAGCAGCATAAGAGAAGAGGAAAGATGAAGTGCAGCAGATCAGTGTACTGAGCCTAACCGGAACTGAACTCCAGCATATGTGGATGCTTCCAATCAATTCAAGTATTGTATAACATTCTTTTGTAGACAGTGTGCCTCCTTGTAGGCAGTGTGCCTCCTTTGTGAGCAGTGTGCTCGGGCAGTGAGCCCTAATTGGCAAGTGCCATTTTGTATTTCCTTATTCTTCTAACAGAGAATAATCCTTGGGTTAATCACCCCGTGGTTTTCTCCCTTAATAGGGTTTCCAAGTCAAAAATACTGTCATGTGTTTTTCCTTTTCATGGTAATGTTTGCTTATTTGAATTAATGTTGCATTAATTAATAAGAAAGTTCAGAAAAAAGAAATAATTAGGATAACTGATTCACCCCCCCTCTCAATTATCAACAATTGGTATCAGAGCTAAGTTCCTCCTAACAGAGTCTAACAGCTCGAGGAAGATCTGGGAGTCCAAATGGATGCATATGGTTTAAGGGAGCAACTCAAGACTGCCCTTGAGGATCTTGAATAGTCAAACTCTGAAGTCAATGAATTAAAGGAAAGACTCAAACAGGCTGATGATTTCATGAGAGAACTAAAAGACAAATTAAGTCTCTCTATGAAAAAGAGGCAGGAGCTGCTTCAGCAATTGACAAGACAAGGTGAAGAAAATAATGCAAATGAAGAACTGATTGAGAAAACCAAGTTATGTGAAAAGTTATCAAAAGAAATAATTATGGTAAGACATGAAATGGAATCAGGAGTTATAAAGTTTACCCAAGAAATTGAAGAGAAAAGAAAAACTGAAGATAATCTAAGACAATCTCTCAAGGAGAAATCAGAAGATTGCCACCAGATGGATAGAATTATCAGACATCTTGAATCTGATCTTGAAGATGCTAAAGATAATGAAGAAAAACTTGAGGATCAAATTGTCTCTCTAAAAAGGGATCTTCAAACAGCAAATGAGTATAAAGAGAAATTCAAGATAAGTTCTGCTCAACTTGAAGTTCTTCTTGGAAGTCAAAAGAAGGTAGATGACAAATGTGGTTTGGGATATGAGAAAGGAGAAAGCTCTGGATCCGGTCAGAAGAATTTTGGATCAGAAAATCCAAGGAACAGGCCTAGAAGACCTTCGGTAAGACAGCCCAATGCTCAAAGATATCCATTCTTCAATGGATACTGCCACAACTGCAATCACTTTGGTCACAAAGCTAATCAGTGCAGAAAGAGAATGAATCAGACTAATTCATCCTTCTTTGGACAGTGTTTTAACTGCAAAAGGTATGGTCACAAGTCTCATGAATGCAGAAATATGCAAATGAACAAATCATTCAATGGTAGATGCTTTGCATGCAATAGAGTAGGTCATATGGCTAATCAATGCAGATCAAGAGGATATCAGTCAAATATGCAAAGAAATGTTGTTTGCCAAATTTGTCATAGGTCTGGTCATAATGCAAAATTCTGTAGAAGCAAGAATCAGGAGAAAAGAGGTCCAGTATATCATAATCAGAATCAAGATAAGGGTAAACAAAAGGTGAATGCGGATGAAGTTAGGAATGAGATGAACAAGATTTGGGTAAAGAAAAGTTCATAGAATGTAGAGGTTGGATCCGCACCAGACTCTGGTGCTGATATTCCTTCCAGAAACTAAAAGGTGAGCTCTGGCTCAGGGGGAGACACAAAGAAAACCTTGTTCCCCCAGCCAGTTAAGTGGTGCCTAAAATTGGCACATGAGAAGCTGCGGATCAAAGGGTTTCTAGAGAAACATGTAAGGAAGGTCAGGTAAAGATCTGAGAGATCCGCAAGAAAATTTAAAAAGTTCAAATCCTTCAGAATTGGTCCGGTTAAGCAAGTCTTCCAGTAAAATAGGTTTCTCACAAGATTGGCCCGGTATGAATCCAAATTGATACAGCTTGATCTACGGATACATAAGATGATCAGAAGGACAAGTGGATATGATGATTCATCACTAACATCAATCACAAGGGAATCATAATGATCCAGATGAGTTTCTTCCTCCTTGAACAAGGAAAACTAGGCAAACCGGAATAATGTAGGTCGAGTATTTATTGCAATATGATATTAGGGCTCGCGGAGCAATATAAGGGTTTTTCATTAATCACTCGTTCATTATGCACTCAAGAAGAAATGAAAAGCGGAGCTCTGCAACGAAATTCCTCAAGTTTATCAAAGATCACTTGCAGAAGTCATTACTTCCAGAGATCAATTCAACCTACTCCGTGAAATCGATAGGCGCAAAAGGTATTTTCTGTTTTCAAATATCTCACTGCAAATCTCTTGATAATGGGTACTCCGAATATTGTAAAGATTTCTGATAGACCTCGCCCTACATTTAAGAAACATCCATACAAATCCTTGGAGGTAGACCCCCTAGGTGCATTTTCCAGTGTTCCACATGGTGTTTTGCACACTGAAGATATTAGGGTTTATATACATGTAAACATTGAAGAGTTTGGGGAATTCAAACTAAGAGACTTATACCACAAGCAGTTAATAGATGATTCTTTTGAGATCAAACCTCAGTATAAGAGCATCCGGGAAAAACACTTTGATCAGTTCATTCATTTCCCCTGCTTTGAAGAAAATGAATGGGTCCGGTATGTATTGAGTAGCGTACATGACAACTTTCTATGGCTGAACAGACCTTGCAAAATCACCAAGGAAGTAATTAGGGCAGTAACTGGTTTACACTCCTATGGAGGAATACCTGTCCTCAAATCTGTCAAAAACAACATTGTAACTGAGGCCACCGGATCAAAATTTGATAAGAGGGCAATGACCATTGAAGATATTACTGAATCGGATATCAAGTATGCATCTATGATAATAGGATACAAGATATATCATTCCAGTAGGGAGAATTCAGTATCCGGAACTGCAGTATACACAGCCTATGAGATGCTAAAAAAATGCAAAATATGATTTCTGTGAACTTCTCTTGAGCCAGTTAATGGAAAACATACAAAAGATCAAAAAGGACAAGAAAAACTCTTTCAAATATGGTGCACTAATAGTATGTTTATTTTTGTACTTCATGAATGAGTTGCCCGGATCAAATGGATGGGTATGGCAGAATGACAAACCAGTAGCAGTTCATATCAGAGACTATTTGCATGGGCTTGGGGATGCTAAAGAAAGAAATACAGCCATGTGGGGATACTTCAAAAACTTTCAGAACATGATGCAATCAAGAGAAAGGATTCCCCAGTCTCTTGTTGAGAAATACAAGGACACAGTCTGCTTTATGGTAGAGACTGATTAGTGCCTAATGGAGGCAGTAGAACCAAGGACAGTCTGGATCATGCCCATGGGGTATGAAGTTGATGAACAGATTGTGGAGCTGCATGTTCAACACATGCTGAGTCAGCCTAAAGATCCAAAGGCAGAAAGGTTTGGAACCTTTGAGGAGCTGAGTGTAAAGATCCATGTGGAACTTAGAGAACTAGAGATGAAAAGGAAGGTGAGAAAAGAAGTAGAACATATTGCACAAGGCCTTAGGATCTCAAAGGAGGCACTTGATGCCAACCGGGAAAAGAGACAAAAAGCTGATGAGGAGAAGAAAGAGGTAGAAAAAGGAAGCAAGAAAAGTGCTCCGGTAGAAACTTCCACCCGAACCAGATCTTCAAAGAGACCAGCACCTGTCCTAGCTAAAAGCTCAAAACCAGAAGTCCAAGCATCCAGCAAAGGACTGAAAAGGTCAAAGACAAAAGCCACAAGGGCTTATGCAAGTCAAAGAGATGAAGAAGAAACTGAATCAGATGAGGGGGTAAAGGAAATAAAGAAGTAGAAGAAGAAAGGATCCGGTCAGCCCTCCTCAGACCAAGACAAGGAAGAAATAGCAGAGGAATTTGTTGAAAAGCCCACCCTGTCCCTAGAAAGTGTAATCAAATCAGTCACTGTGGATGGAAACCTTCAACCAATGGCCGAATTCTATGATGATTACAATGAGGCCGACCAAAAGATCCTGCAGGAAGCTACAATCAGGTATCTGAACATTTACAATAAAGCTTTTATTGAAATTATCTCTCTAATTCCTAAGAGTCTAGAGAAGGAGTTGGAAATGAGAAAGACCAATGCCATGGCAAAAGACCTTGAGATCCAGGAACAGATAGCTATTCAGCTATATCCTTCAATTGATCCCAAGACAATGAACATGGTATTCAAAGACTGCAAGGATGAATTCAGGAGCAAAGCAAGGATGAATCAGCTTATGCTTGGTGAGACCGACAAGGTATCCAAGGACACTGAAGAGATTCTCTGGAAAACCTTCAAAAGATTTAATCTTCCTATCATAGAGGACTTGGGTACTGATCCTACAAATGTTGCAGAAGAAACTCCTGAGAAAATGTCAGAAGAGGTGGGCCCCGAACAGACCAACATTTCCCCTCTGGTTTCCCCTACAGTCTCCGGATCTAAAGGAGAAGAAAAATCATAGGAGAAAGAAGCAGAGGTGAAGGAAAAAGAAGGTGACAGTGCAAAGGTTGCAGAAGGACAGAAGACTTCAGCAGAGAAAACCACAACTGCTAGTGGTGGGAATGTAGAAGGAGAGAAAACTCCAAAGGATAGCTCCAAGACTGCAGAAGAGAAGAAACATTTGTCTCCAACAAGAGACACTGCACAAACTGTCCAAGAATTTCTGAGCAAAGAAACAATGGAGATTGATGAACCAGAGCTTCTACAAGGTCCATTCAATTTTGACTCTCTTTCTCCGGTACAGACAATGAAGATAGCTTCATTTGCAAATGCTAAGGCTAATGAAAAACTCCTAAAGTCTCATATGGAAGACTGTGAGTTGATAGAAGCTGCATCCGGATTGCTGGAAAAGATCATACCATCTTTTTGAAAGGATCCCACAGCCTCCTCTTCCAGTAATCTCAAAACCTTAGTCAACAGTGTTAGTACACATTTTGATTCTCTAGAAAAATCAGCTGAAGAAAAGGTCCGAAAGGAGTTTTTGGATAAGATATTCTCAGAGGTACAAGGATTAATCACTAATGATAGGAGAAATATAAGTATTGGCATAAAGAGCTTAGAAAATGCTCTTAAGGATGGTGGTGAAATATACAAATTTTGTATCTCCTGGTCCAAAGTAACAGTAGAGATTGAGAAGAAAATAACAGAGCAAGAGGATAAACTACTAAGTTTGTCTCAAAGTTTTGATCCTCTCTCTTCCTCCATAGTAAATCAAGAGTGTCAAACTATTGCAATCACAAATGCAATAAAGAATTTTGAGAAGGAAAGGAAGAACATGATCAGCCGGATGGGTGAACTTAGGAGGATCATTGTCCCTAAGTTAGAGGCCATGCATGAGGCCATAAGTGAAGCTCAAATCACAGCCTAGACAAATGATCCGACAGATCTAAAAATGGCAGATGCGTTTGCATTCTTGTTGAGTGGGCATATCTTAATTTTGGACAGGATGAAGTAGAGTTGGGCGACAGAAGTTGTACAGTTGAAGACAACTTTTGTAGACATACTTAAGTATCTGTAAGTATGCCATATGTATATACTTATGGGCTAAGTATAGTAAATTTTTTGAAAATTTTGGTGTACGGACCCTATCCTTTGCCATTGATGTCAAAGGGGGAGTGAGGAGCAATGAAAAATGAGGAATACAACTAAGGGGGAGCTCTGAAAAATGTATATAAAGACAGAGCATCAGCCAAGGGGGAGCATAGTGTAAACACTTAGTCATTTTTCACTAAGTGTTGCCATCAATGCCAAAGGGGGAGATTGTTGGCAAGAGACACTATATGGAAAAATGATTGTTGTCATTGATGGAAACAAAGTTCATCCCACACATCTGCAAGACATGGTGTGTCTCTACCGGAAGTCAGAATGAAGATTGTTGAGGTCCGGTAAACAAGAACAGAGCTTGTGGCAAGGTCCGACAGACAGGTCCGGATCTCTCAGAGGAAGTATCTTGGTGAAGTGCGGATTTGGGAAAGTCAAGAGGACTACCTTGAGTAATAGATTCCAAGGATTTAGCCTCCGGTGATGGACAAGGGAAAAGATATGAATAGTTGAGTACTGGATTCCTGAGTGACAGTGTGAACAGAGGAAGAACTGACTGACAGAACATCAGACTACTTTCCGGATGCGTTACTGATGGTGTTAAAGGTTATGAAGGCATGAATCATGTTTGGCCGACATGATTAATGATTTCTACAAGTATATGCTTGATCCGCATTACTTGATGTGTAAGGATTCAGCCGACAGAACAGAGTTTGTGAGAAGATTGACTGTTCTGGGTGCCGACTAGAAAGATAATGAAATCACTTGTGCAGATATATAAAGGATAGATTTAGTTGTGAGAAGTGTTGTGGTGATATATGTGGTATGCGAAAAATAGTAGAGCAGAGCAGAGGTAGTAAGGAAAGTCCGGTATGTGAAAGGAAAGCAGCATAAGAGAAGAGGAAAGATGAAGTGTAGCAGATCAGTGTACTGAGCCTAACCGGAACTGAACTCCAGCATATGTGGATGCTTCCAATCAGTTCAAGTATTGTATAACATTCTTTTGTAGACAGTGTGTCTCCTTGTAGGCAGTGTGCCTCCTTTGTGAGCAATGTGCTCAGGTAGTGAGCCCTAATTGGCAAGTGCCATTTTGTATTTCCTTATTCTTCTAACAGAGAACAATCCTTGGGTTAATCACCCCGTGGTTTTCTCCCTTAATAGGGTTTCCAAGTCAAAAATACTGTCATGTGTTTTTCCTTTTCATGGTAATGTTTGCTTATTTGAATTAATGTTGCATTAATTAATAAGAAAGTTCAGAAAGAAGAAATAATTAGGATAACTGATTCACCCCCCCTCTTAGTTATCAACAAACTATATCAATCATGGTTGATCATCAAGGTGGATTTGACTAAGTGAATTGAGCAATTGTCTTGGGCGCACTTTGGCCTCTGTACAACCTCAAAAGTGTGCCTAACTTGTGAAGGTAGAGATCAATGATATCAAGAGTGTTGGATCTCAAATTGAGCATCCAGGAGTCTCAAATTGAGTTTGGAATCATAAAATTGCCTAAGTAAACCTAGGCGACAATTTGCACTCTTACCACATCAAATATGCGCCTAAGTATGCTAGGCGCACTTTTCCTCTTGTTCAACCATGAATATGTGCCTTCCCTAGAAATCCAAATTTGTGCTTTGAGGAGGATATATCAACTTGCATCTTGAAGAAGGGGACTATTCTCAGTTATTACTCAATGATCTGAGATCATTAAAGTGTCAAGAAGTAAGCCAAGATGATGAAGGCGCACTTCTTGGTCTCCACAACCTCAAAAGTGTGCCTAAGCAAGCTAGGCACAAATCTTCATCTCTCCAACCTCCAAATTGCGCCTAGACTCCAGAAACCTCATTTGAGCAGCTAATGATGAAGAGCTTCATTCCTCAAGTTGGGATGGTGTTTGGATAGTAGATTCTTCTCCTGGAGTAGAGATATAACAACTGGAAATGATTGAGTTTGGAGATATCTCTCTCTAGAGCAAGGAGCCATTTCCTATCTCTACAAACTCATTGTGGTGCCTAACCTTGATAAGTCTTCAATCAAAGTCTAAGAGTCTTCACTGAATGTTGATAAGTGTTTGCAAGCATATGGAGTCATCAAAACCTCACCAAGTGAACTAGGCGCATATCCATGCTTCTACAACCTCAGATTGGCACCTAAGGTTTAGACATCTTCCTAAGGCATAGTTTGACATCTCCATGATCCTGTTTGGGCACCTAACCATGAAGGAATCAACTATGGTGTTGGGCGCACTTCTTCACTTGAAGACCATCATTCTAGCACCTAGACTGGAGGAGCAAGCATGCAAGCAGTGGGTCCCAGAATGACTTTGGGAGGCATATCGGATAAGGTTTCCAACTCAGAGTGAGTAATCTAATGGAATATTCCCATTGGAATATGCTCTTGGGAAACGTGCCTTGGTTCCTACTTTGTATTGGAGAGCGTGCCTTTATTGCCTTTGAAGGAGGAGCACTATAAAAGGAGGAGAGTGCCTTCATTTTGTTATCTTAGATTTTTGGTGAATTTTCTCTCCCAGAAGCTTTATGCTTTAGTTCATGAAATCTGCGAGTTTCATGCTTGTTGGGGGGATGCTCCCTCAACTCTGATAAAGTGATGCTCCCTTGTCAACTAAGAGGTGTTAACATTCAGTTATCATCATTGTTCCAAAAGAAGTAGTCATCTCACAACTAGTGAAATAGGTGCTAGCTAAAGGTGCTAGTTGAAGAGTCATTCAAGTGTTGTAATCATTGATCATATCTAGGTTTCAAGACCTCTCATTGTAATAAGTTGTAATAAGCTTGAATGTTCATGCCATTGAAGGCGACATCTACTTGTAATAAGAAGTTGTATTGATCAAGTGACAATCATAATACTAGAACCAACTTCAAGTGATTCCAAAGAGTTGTTATCTTTCATGTTTGCTATTGAGCTCATTGTGTGATTGATAGTTAGAAGTGCAATTAATTTTGTCTAAGTAAAGGAAAAGAATTTAGTTAAGTATAGCTGGGATATTTCATCTTCATTGGGCTATAGATCCTTGAAAACTTTTCTAACTTCAGTAAATTATTTAGAGAATGCTAGGAAAAATATATTTGCAATGATAAGGCAATTGAGACCTCCTACTTTCTTTGTCGCATTGACAAGTGTTGAACTATTTTGGGAGCCATTGTGCCAAGCATTGCAACAAACATTGAATGAGAAGTCCTGTAAGTGCAATCAAACTATAGAAGATAAGAGTCTAGACCTTGAAATCAGGAAAAACCTGGTGCTTTGCAGTTGCTAATTCAATCACAGAGTCAATGCATTTCAAAAAATGATGCTTAAAAACCATCAATTATTTGGGCAAGTCTTGGACTACTTTTTTGTTACAAAGTTCCAGAACCGAGGTAATGAACACATTCATTTCATGCTTTGGGTGAAAGATGCCCTGTATACAGCAATTGCTCATAGAGATTGAGAGCTTTGTGGACAAGTATATTTCATCGGACTCTACATTGCTCGACACGAATCTTGTAAAAATGCAAACACGCCACCATACAAAAACTTGTAAAAAGTATAAAAACTCAAATTGTAGATTTAGTTTTCCATTGGCTCCCATGAGAAAAACAACTATATTGGATCCACTACCCGTGTCTGACAATGCTGTGAAAGACAAAGCAAAAAGTTCTTTTGAGCAGTTGGAAAACAAAAGCTACACAAAAGAAGTATCATTTCAAAATTTCTTGCATGAATTTGAAATGGTTGAAACAAATTGCATTGCAATGCTGCGATCAACATTACCATGTACTGTTGTGATGTTAAAACGAGATCCAACTGATATTTGGATAAATGCTTTTTCAAAGAAAGTTCCATCACTATGGTATGCAAATACAAACACAATTCATACTAAATGCATATGTTGTCATGTCCTATCGTAGTTCATACATGATAGAACAAGATCAAACATTGTCTCTTGCATTTGACCAAGTGCATGAGCAATGCACTTATGCATATAATGAAAAGATGTAGTTCATATACAAACTTGGGAATGCCTTGCTTAACTATCAACAAATGTCTAGTCTCCAAGCTGTACACATTGTTCTCTCATTGCCAGTGCATTGAAGCTCAAGGAAAACTATTTGCATTAATACTTCTCCATTTGAAAAAAGATTTTTTATGTTGAAAAGTCTGAAATTATCAACAAAAGAGCAAGATGATTCTGAAAACATCATGTATCCATCTGTAATAGAGAAATACACACAACAACAAAAAACATAGGAGACATTTTTATTAGCTGAATCCTCAACATTTTACTCTAACAATTAAACAAAGAAAAAAAGAACCAGGGCCCAAATCATACACTATGTAAGATACAATCAACATATAGATGTTGAGAATTACTACAGAGAGAAAATGATGTATTTCAAGCCTTTTAGATCTAGTGAACAAACCTTGCTAGTTGGATATGAAACATGGAGTGTATCATTCAATGCCCACAATACATAGATTGCAAACATCGAAAGCATGTTCACTGCACAAATTGCCTAGATGGGGTGATAGTGATACTATTGCTACAAAAGTTGATATGGACAACCACCCGGTGATAGACCTCAACAATGAAATTGACACAGATAGAGAGCAAATTGGCATACAAAAGTATGACATTGAAACTGACCTAAAGCATACCAGAAATGCAAACTCCGTGCATGCTCATTGCAACTCCGCATTCTTGGAGACCACCTATCCATTCTTGCTTAGCAAACAAGAATACTTCAATCTATGAAGACAATTGAACATGGAACAACAATCAATACTAAAGGACATACTAATGACCAAAAGCTTTCACCCAAAAAACCATTATACCCATTCTTGATAGGCGGGGCCGGCATAGGCAAAACCTTCACACCCAAAGCAATTTACGAAGCACTAGTTTGATTCTATGATAAGCAACTTGATAGTGACACGTTCAAGCCTAAAGGTCTTATTGTTGCTTCCACAGGGAAAGTTGTAGACAATGCAAGGGGAGCCACCGCACATTCCATGTTTCATTTACCATGCAACTCTTAAAAAATGTTGCCTTTGGATTCAAACACGCTCGATGGCTTGAGCAAGAAATTTGACCAGCTACAACTTTTGCTTATTGATGAGGTATCGTTGATTGGCTCTCAAATGCTTTACAACATTGACAAAAGGCTTCGTCAAATCAAGAACACACAACCAAACCATTCAAAAATCTCAATATCCTATTTTGTGGTGACTTGTACCAAGCACAACCTGTATGTGATACTTGGATATTGGAAGAACCAATCATAAATGGTCACAAAATGCCACACATTTTGGGTCGACAACGTGAAATGTTTCCACTTGCATACTGTAATTAGGCAAATGAATCAACATTTTATTTCTATACTTAACCGTGCTAGAACATCTCAACAAACCGATCAAGACATCTACATTCTAAATACTATCTGTTGCAAGACTCCTCCCAATGATCCAAGCTTACATACTTGTTTCATAGGAATTTGGTTGTTGATCAGCATAACCAAAAAATACTTGACTGCTTGCCTGGAAACTCTATCATACTAGCAGCAATAGATAAATAAGAAACATCTACTGATTATATACACTTTCAAGGTGAAAAATTTTCATTGCCTAGCATGATCTTCTAGAAGCAAGATATTTTGGTTGAGTTGATTGCTAGCAACCTTGATACACAGGATGGGCTGGTCAATGGTGTAGATGACATTTTCAAATTACATATATTTGACCAAAAAGACATTGTTTGGATTCAATTCAATGATCCCATGGTCGGAAGACTGCATCAACAAAAAATGCAAACACTATACACAGACCAAATCTTGCCTTATTGGACTCCTATAACAAGAGTCATTAAAAAGGTCAAGACAGGGACAAAAATAGTCACTCAGAGTCAATTGCCTTTGCAAGTAGCATGTGCACAAACCATACACAGAGTACAAGGTTTGACAATGGATGGGCTTGCTTTTGACCCTTCTAAAGTCTATCAACACGGTCTTGTTTACACTGCTCTTCCACGACTGAGAAGGATTGAATCATTGTATTGGATCAACAGATTGCAACAATGAAACTTCAAAGTGTCAGGCAAAGTGCAAAAGGAAATGCAACTACTCCAAAGCTCAGCACAATGGAAACCACAGTACAATCTTGCTTCCTTACCTTCTAAACACTTTTGTATATGCTCTTTGAACACGCACAGCTTTGCATTGCATGCAGAGGACATAGTTCATGACCATGATTTGCTTAGAGCAACCATGCTTTTCTTTCAAGAAACTAGAGACAATGCTCTTGACCACATAGAGTTGATCAATGCCAGATTCAATTACTATCCTGCATTAAATATCCATGGATTGTTAACATGTTGTAGAAAAGACTTGTCCTTGCAAAAAATAAAGACTTTTGCAACAAAGCACCTAGAATCAATGACCATTGACCTGTTGCACCTTAGCAGTGCTTTGCATATCACAAATCCATATTTGACACCTATTGCACCCATTTTTAAGATTTTTAATATGATAGACACCATTGTCCACACATTGCCGCCCAATAGCAAATTGATTCTTGCCATGGACTTTGACATTGACATGCTTCAATCCCCAAAAACACAAACAAAATTGCTTCAATTTATGCAACAACACAGACTCTCCTTGGTAGTTGACAAGCCAATGACACATGTAGGAAGTTTGCCATACCACTTTTGGATACGTGACATTGATGTTGACCTTGTACACTTCACTATCATGGATGCCTATTGGACAAACCACTTTGCAATCTCTTATAGCTTTCCACTATAGCACGCACTAGCCTAGTTTGCTTCATGCATTTGCCTGTGATTGCAATCCCTGTAGATATTGTAACTAAATGCATATTGTTACAGTGAATTGTCCATAGCTTTACAAACAATGTAAAATTGCACTTGATTATGTCATGTTTTCCATTTTGGTTGTTGCTCATGTGTAAAAGTGTCATGTCCCCTCTTCAGGAGTGACTTCATGTGGTATTGAGGATTAGCCTATCATCTATTCCCATAGGCTAAAATATTTGGTAAGGGAATGATATTGATTTTGGCTAGGTGTTTTTCAGTATATTTTCATATTAGCCAAAATTATTGGAGCTTCATTACATGGAAATTACAATTTCTATTGTATTTTCACATATTCAAGGGGTAGGACCTATAATTTGGCGCCAATGTGGTATGGTATTTTATTAGGCTAAGTGATGGAGGAGAAAATGAAATGTTTAATCACATTTTCTCTATTATATTTTTATGGATATCTCTATTTTAGCATGTGGCTAATGAAGTGTGAAGATATGGCTCCAGGTGGGACCTATTTGGGAAGAGAATTTGCCAAATGAAGTTATACGTCCAAGCTTATGTAAAAATGTGTTCAAATGCTTTTCAATAGTTATCCCAAGAGGACTGACCAGCTGATGATGTAGTATACATTGGATCGTGGTCCAAAATACTCCCAACAGTTATGAAGATTGCATTTGCCAAAGACAAGGAATTCGCCCAAGATGAAACATTTAAAATAGTTTGGATGGAAATTCAATGCCAAATGCCTATGCAAGAGGGATATTAATATTGTTTGAAGATTTTAAATGAGGCATTGCTGGCCGCCGATCAAGGAGAAGGAAGATTATAAATGTTTGATAGCAACCACATGGATAGACTATGAAGAAAATTAAATGCAGATTTCATTTGTCAATGATAGCATGATAATCGATGGGAAAAGAGAGAAGGTCGATTGGGTTGGAGGAATAAAATTAAATGTTTTATGAAGAAATTCAATGCATGAATCCAGCCATCCAAGTAAAAGAAGAGAATTTTAAATGATTGACAAAGCAAATACAATGCAAGCATTAAATTGACCAGCTAGAAGATCGATCCATGTGAAGTTGATATAGTTTCATTTAAAATAATTAAAGATTGTTTTAAATGATTGTATTTTTTATGTAATTCATTTACTTTTGTTAAAACTCTTTGCTCATCATTGGTAGAATCCAAAATTCATTTCAAAATGCCAAAGAGGAGGAGCGCTCAGCCATGAGGAGTATATATTGAGGATTCCATTCTCAATTGGAGGCTAATGATCAATCTGGTATGTTTTCTAATTCATATTATTACTGGAAATTTATGTTTTCTAGTGATTTCATACAAGGAGATGACCCCTTGTGATATGGAGATGGCCCCATATCTGATTTAGAGGTGATATCACTCAGATATTCACCATTAGAGCTTCATTTTGCAGGTTTTGTGGAGTGTTTGAAGAGAAGATTGCATATTTGAAACCCTTGGTATCATTGGAGTTTAGCCAAGGTAGTCATATTTGCATATTGGAATATTTGATAAGCTGATTGGCTTCATTACGGTCCAATATTAATTTCCAACCAGCTGATATTCCTCCATTTTCAGGGTTTTATGAACAGGGATACATTTGTGAAGACTTTACAAGGCAATTGGCACCATTGGGAGTCCATCGATTGCATGAGGAGGCACTTTTATGAAGTTTTCATCAATTCTGGGCATGCTACAGCAGTGGCGAAGTTTACATCAGTCATTCATAGAGCTGCAAAAGTGTCTTTATCAGTCAATTTATGAATTGCATATAGTTGGAGACTTCTTCCAAAGCCATCGCTTCATTCTTGGAAGCCATTGTGTGACAATCAATAAAGAATTTGATTCAATTTCATGTATATGATCCTAGCTGGGAAAAATTAGACATAATAGCAATCCCATTAGTCTGATATACAGAGACATTTTGTGCTTGTTTATCATATATGTCAGCTGGGTTGATTTGAGGATCATTTCCCATAGTATCATCACTTGTAGTATTAAGTTTGCATGACATTTGGTACTCATTTTCCATTTGTATTTAGGCCTGATATCAAACAGTGATGTACTGTCACATGGGACAGAAAATAACATATTGCTTTTTTCATCATTGAAGCTATCAATAAAGCATTGAAGTTGTGGAGTTCAATTGTTCATGTGTTTGTTTGCTTTTTATGCTTTTAGAGTTTAGAAATTAAAGTTAAATTTGGCAAAAAATTTCAATCAATTTGTAAGAGGGTTTTTACAGTGGTATCAGAGCCAAGATTCTGCCAGCCTTTGGGTTATGTATCTAAGAGAAGTTGGACCACACAGGTATTATACAAGAAGGACAACTAGACAAGCCCAACAAGGAGCCGTTAATCTAGCTACTCAACCACTCATGGCCGAAGGAGGTGGTAATAGTGGCAACAGTGATAATGAAAGTCGTACAAGGGAACAAGGTCAGCCAAATGTTGAGGACTTCTTGACTACTTTTGCTCAACAACAACAAGAGTTGATGCAACAAATGCTTCATCAATTTCAAAATAGTTTGGACACTTTTGTTGATAGGGCAAGAGATACACATTCTAGGAGATCAAGAAGTGTAAGTAGTGGGAGAACTAGCATTGCAGGTAGAACAGATTTAGACATAGGTAGAGATACAAGGAGACATACACATAGAGATCCTACTCCTACTCCTATAGGTAGAGCCATAGTTGAAAAACTTGGACTCGGCAAAAACTCGGCAGACCCAAAAATTTTAAAATCTCGGGACTCGCCAAAAACTCAGAGAAAAACTCGGCAATTACTTATATGAATATATTGCCATGCAGAGTTCTTGTTTATTTGGAAAGAAATTCTATTAGTTAACATGAAGTAGAATCATCCTAAATTTGCTTCCACTAATGAAGCTTGGCAAATGGCTTTTCTTGTGCTAAAATACTCTGTTGGTAGTGGAATCATGAAGATTTGCGCAAGTATATTTCTCTTTATAATTGAACAGAATAGAATTAATCTCTTTTAAATTTATACAACTATAAAAAATCGTGACAGTTAAATTATATATAAGTTGTGACTATATAATTTATAAAATTTCAATTGTGAATTTTTTTAAATATTAAATAGTTAAATTTTACAAACTTGAAATTTAAAAAAAAAGACTATCATATGAAAGGAGAGATTTTGGACGGACTGTCAAAATTTATATACGATTATGACATCATAATCGTATATAAATTTTGACAGTCCGTCCAAAATCTCTCCTTTCATATGATACAATGACAATGGTTTTATTTATAAATAATAATCCGATATAAAATTTGGTAGTTCGTCCAAAATCTCTCCTTTCATATGATAATGATACAGTCTTTTTAAAATTTTGAATCTTTGATTGTATAAACTTTAAAGTTTGAAATTCCTGCAATGGATCCCGTCTACCGCGCTAGGGTTTCCTCGTCGTTCATTGTCATGGAGGAGCAAACAAAAAAAAAGAAAATAAAAAGTAAAATGCCATTTTTAGGTTTCCGTTTCACTTTATATCTTTTTTAGGGCTGAGTTTTGTAGGTATCCCTCGTGCGGAATGGGCGAGTTTTTGGAAGAAAAACCTGCCATCAAATCTGCATCGCGGGTACTTGCGAGTTTCACGATTTTCAAGCGGTTTTTTCTACTATGGGTAGAGCAACCACAACAGTTGATGATAGACTACTTCGTCCAAGATTTGAGCTAGTGATTGAGGAAACATCTTCAGAGGATGAGGAGGTAAATGTTAATCTCACAGATGATATTATGGTTGCACATGATGAATATCGTATACTCCCACCTGATGTTAGGTGAGACCTAAACTTCAATCAATTCATGTTCCAAAGGAGTGAAAAGAATAAGAAGAAAAAGGAGCAAAAACCTAAAAGGAAGGAATCTAAAGAGTATAAAGAGGCATTGAATAAAGTTCCTTTACCTAATTTTGATGGCAGTGGTAAGATAAGTGCTGGAGCATGGATTCATAAGCTTGATACCTTTCTTACACTCAAACCCTTGAGTGAAGAAAAGGCTATACACTTTGCTACTATGCATCTGGAGGGCTTGGCATACGATTGGTGGCATCATGGACTTGTGTCACAACGGCATGATATGATTACTTCATATGATGAGTTCACTCGTAGACTCATCAACAGGTTTGATAGGAAGGACATAGAGGTCTACTATAGGGAATTGGCACAATTGAAATAGGTTGGCAAAGTAGACTCTTACATCAATGAGTTTCAAAAAATTGCAGTCATGGTTCCTGAGATGCTTGAAAGGAGAGTCACCATGTTGTTTGTTGAAGGTTTTAATGATAGGATGAGAGGATTGGTGAAGGTACATAAGCCTAAGACATTGGATGAGGCTATAGAGCTTGCATTAGATCTTGACACCTATCCCACACCATTTCAACAACAAAGGAAGAATTTTAAAGATAAGCATGCAAGTCAACAATCCCAAGAGCAGCCCATTCCCAAAAAGAATGACAAAGGTACTACATCCAAGATGAGTTATGAGGAAAGAGATGAATTGAGAAGGAAAAAATTGTGCTTCAATTGCAAACAACCTTGGGAGATTGGTTATAGGTGCCTTGGAAAAGGCAAGGTGCATTACATAGAGGTACTTGATGAGGATGATGATGATGAATAGCCAACACTAGAACTTACAATTGATGATAACAAAAGTTCTAGGATCTCTTATCTTTCAGGAGCTCCAAGGTACAATCCATTCATCTTTGAGGGCACATTGTTTGGTTGCAAAATTTTGGCACTTCTTGATAGTGGAGCTACACACAATTACATTGATGAGGGTTTGGTGAACAAAAGGGGTTTGCTTTGTGATGATTTTGAGGGCTTTGATGTGACTACAGCAGGTGGACTTACTATTCTTTGCAAGAAGAAAGTGAGCAAGCTTAGTATCAAATTTGATGAGTACACTCTTTGTGATGACTTCTATGTTCTTGATTTGAAGGATAATGAAATTGTGCTTGGTTTGCAATGGTTACATTCTTTGCAAAGAGTTATGCATGATCTACAAGTTATGGAGTTGAATTTCCAACATGATGGCAAACAAGTCATTATGAAAGCCCTCAAGAATACTTTACCTCATCAAATAACAGCTAAGTATATGATCACTATGAGTCATGAATGGTTTCATACAAGCATAGGTGATACATATGGAGTTTCTTGTTTTGGGACAGCCTTTGATGGACTTGATTGGCATGATATAATTCCTGATTTGTTTGAGGATAGTACTCCTATTCCTTTGCAATCAGCTCAAATTGATGATTTTGGGGCAGCCAATGATGATGTGCTTGAATATCACAATAGTGATGAAGAGGATTCAGTTTTGTTTGATGCATTAGTTCCATTTGGTGAACTTAACCAGCCTACTCATGATTTTGATGATGTTTTCTTATTGGGAAACATGGATGATTTGATAGTTTATTTTCTATGGTTTGATGGATTTTCTTAATTTTTGGATGATGAAGCATGTGATTTTAGTTTTGATACATTAGTATTTGGGAGAGTTTGCTATGATGGTATTTTCATGATTGACATTTATATTAGTATGGATGTGCTTACACCATTGTGCGACAGCGGAAGTGGTCCCAGGATCTACTTCATCAACAGGTTTGAGTATCTTTGATTGAGTATCTATGGACAACTTAGATGGATTTGGGATCCTGGCATTGGTTGGCATTTTCGATTGCTTGAGGACAAGCAATCCCGGGAAGGGAGGACTGTCATGTCCCCTCTTTAGGAGTGACTTCATGTGGTATTGAGGATTAGTCTATCATCTATTCCCATAGGCTAAAATATTTGGTAACGGAATGATATTGATTTTGGCTAGGTGTTTTTTAGTATATTTTCATATTAGCCAAAATTATTGGAGCTTCATTACATGGAAAGTACAATTTCTATTGTATTTTCACATATTCAGGGGGGTAGGACCTATAATTTGGGGTCAATGTGGTATGGTATTTTATGAGGCCAAGTGATGGAGGAGAAAATGAAATCTTTAATTACATTTTCTCTATTATATTTTTATGGATATCTCTATTTTAGCATGTGGCTAATGAAGTGTGAAGATATGGCTCCAGGTGGGACCTATTTGTGAAGAGAATTTACCAAATGAAGTTATATGTCCAAGCTTATGTAAAAATGTGTTCAAATGCTTTTCAATAGTTATCCCAAGAGGACTGACTAGCTAATGATGTAGCATACATTGGATTGTGGTCCAAAATACTCCCAACGGTTATGAAGATTGCATTCGCCACAGACAAGGAATTCGCCCAAGATGAAACATTTAAAATAGTTTGGATGGAAATTCAATGCCAAATGCCTATGCAAGAGGGATATTAATATTGTTTGAAGATTTTAAATGAGGCATTGCTGGCCGCTGATCAGGGAGAAGGAAGATTTTAAATGTTTGATAGCAACCACATGGATCGACTATGAAGGAAATTAAATTCAGATTTCATTTGTCAATGATAGCATGATGATCGATGGGAAAAGAGAGAAGGTCAATTGGGTTGAAGGAATAAAATTAAATGTTTTATGAAGAAATTCAATGCATGAATCCATCCATCCAAGTAAAAGAAGAGAATTTTAAATGATTGACAAAGCAAATACAATGCAAACATTAAATTGACCGGCTAGAAGATCAATCCATATGAATTGATATAGTTTCATTTAAAATAATTAAAGATTCTTTTAAATGATTGTATTTTTTATGTAATTCATTTAATTTTGTTCAAACTCTTTGCTCATCATTGGTGGAATCCAAAATTCATTTCAAAATGCCAAAGAGGAGGAGCACTCAGCCATGAGGAGTATATATTGAATATTCCATTCTCAATTGGAGGCTAATGATCAATCTGGTATGTTTTCTAATTCATATTATTACTAGAAATTTATGTTTTCTAGTGATTTCATACAAGGAGATGACCCCTTGTGATATGGAGATGGCCCCATATCTGATTTAGAGGTGATATCACTCAGATATTCACCATTAGAGCTTCATTTTGTAGGTTTTGTGGAGTGTTTGAAGAGAAGATTGCGTATTTGAAACCCTTGGTATCATTGGAGTTTAGCCAAGGTAGTCATATTTACATATTGAAATATTTGATAAGCTGATTGGCTTCATTATAGGGTCTGATATTAATTTCCAGCCAGCTGATATTCCTCCATATACAGGGTTTTATGAATAGGGATACATTTGTGAAGACTTTACAAGGCAATTGGCACCATTGGGAGTCCATCAATTGCATGAGGAGGCACTTTTATGACGTTTTCATCAATTCTAGGCATGCTACAACAGTGACAAAGTTTACATCAGTCATTCATAGAGCTGGAAAAGTGTCTTTATCAGTCAATTTATGAATTGCATATAATTGGAGACTTCTTACAACGTCATCACTTCATTCTTGGAAGCCATTGTGTGACAATCAATAAAGAATTTGATTCAATTTCATGTATATGATCCTAGATGGGAAAAATTAGACATAATAGCAGTCCCATCAGTTTGATATATAGAGACATTTTGTGCTTGTTTATCATATATGCTAGCTAGGTTGATTTGAGGATCATTTCCCATAGTATCATCACTTGTAGTATTAAGTTTGCATGACATTTGGTATTCATTTTCCATTTATATTCAAGCCTGATATAAAACAGTGATGTACTGTCACATGGGACAGTGAATAACATATTGCATTTGTCATCATTGAAGCTATCAATAAAGCATTGAAGTTGTGGAGTTCAATTGTTCATGTGTTTGTTTACTTTGTATGCTTTTAGAGTTTAGAAATTGAAGTTGAATTTGGCAAAAAATTTCATTCAATTTGTAAGAGGGTTTTTACAAAAAGGTAGCTATAGTCACTTTCAGGGGTGTAGGCCAAACAAAAAAGAGCTCAGATAGTACAACAAATACGATTATAGTTGTTCACAATTGCGATTATACAAACAGTTCTACATAATTTTTTGCTCATAGAATTGGCAATACCCAAAAGTATTACTTCTTTTGTTCATACCTTACATAGCCAACAACACTTGCAAGACCATTGCCATAATTATGTTTTATGGTTTGTAGGAAAATATGCAGGCTATTTGTCTTATGAATCTATTATGTTTTTCATTAGTTTTTTCATGGTAGAAATTATAGTTAATACAATTCACTACATATATACATTTGAAATAATTAAGTTGGGTTCAATGTGCATGTGATTGATATTTATGAAAACACTAAGAAAATTGTTGAAATCAAGTATTCAATTTATTAATTTTCTCTAATGTGGCATTATAACTACATTCTTTATAGAGAATTATAAAAGAACCTCAAACACAAACGAGTCACTAGATTTTATGCTGAGAAAATCCCCTTGATTGAAAATTTTGGTCAATTAAAATTGTGTATAAAACATATCCATATATTGAATCTGTAGTTACACTTGTCACGGTCTGAAATATATACATCTATGCACATACATGAAAAGTCGATGGTGGTTTCCAGATTGCTCGGTCCACCCTCTTTGCATTTTTACAAAATACAAAATACAAAATACATCAAAGTACATGTCATGATTGCAGATTGAAGTCAGATTCCTACCTTGCATCAACTATACTTGAAATCTGCACAAAAAGACTGGGCGTTGCTTTTGAAGGTGACGTTCTGGTCGTCTAATTCAAACAAGAGCAGAGATCGTGCATGTTGATCCTATCGATAGTTATGGGAAAATGACAATAACTGTAAACATCAACAACAAGCTGATCGACACATTTTTGCCTCAGCTATTCCCTGGTGCAAGTGTGCAGATAACAAAGTTTTCAATAAAAAACAAAACCCAATATGAAAGAGGAGATGCTGACTGTTGTCTTGTATTGACTTCTAAAAGCTCTGTCAAAAGCATAGAAAAGGTCTGAAAGAAATGCCAACTTACTCCTAACATAACCATATCACAACTTGTTCAATCAGACAACTACTATTCGGTCGAAACATTTGGTGTTGTAGTGACTGCCGACCATCAAACACTGAACCATGTTAAAGATGGTGACTCACAAAATGATGTATCTACTATAAGTGTTCTTATATAAATCTAATAAAACATTTTATAGATGTTATTGTATGCATTCCACTAACAATCACAATAAATACATTGTGACTATTTTATAGTTTGTAATCCCAAGTAGCCATACTAAACTATATACTGCACTTTAGCAAATGCTTGCTTCTACAAGAACACCATTGCTTCTCTTCAAGAATGTTGTGCGAAGTGGCTCAAGAGGCACATGCATTATATGCTCAACTCAATCAACTTTCGTAGATAAGTTAAATGACAAATGCACTAAAGGCTTTTTAAAAACACTTGCATGCTCAAATCTCCAAGTAAGCCCTCAAAGCATTTATTGCTTGGAACAACTTTCATTGTTGACATGAAGTGCATTCTAAAAATTTTTCCATAGCACTTACAAAAAGGGCACTTCGATGGCAAGTGACCAACATATTGAAACCAATCTAGCCCCATACCAGCCCTTTTGTAGTTTTTGCAGTTCCTGCCACCAGACAGTTTTCTTGGGAGAGCATTGCAAAGAAAATTCTGCTCATTGTACAGCTTGTGCAAGAACTACAAAGTTCACATACCAGCATCTTTTGCAATGTGTAGATTAGAAGACAGATGGAGTTGTCGACTACTACTTGCAGAAGGAGCTTCTACAACAAAATTTACCTAAACTTGTGACAATCCCTTTCGAGAACTACATCCAAGACATCTTTGCAATTGTTTTTCTGCTACGCAGATTTCAAATACAGGGCACCTTCACACTTACAATGGACAACTGTATCATTGAAGTTGTCAAAGAAGCAAACAATGATCTTTGACATTTATATAAACAATATACTATTTTGGAAGCACAATATTTTGTGTCTCCATGGCATTCCTATATAAAAAAAAACTTATTTGCATACTGTTGTTATGCAGCATTTATCTATGAAGACTTTTATATTTACAATGTAAATTGTAATGTCCTTCTAAGAATATGGTTTCTTATCTATTTACCTTCCTAGTAATGTTGGAATGTAGTTTTTAATATGTGTTAGTAATGGCATTATAATCTCTGATCCACATGGTATATAGTGTGTATGCTATTGTGCAATTTTGATTTATCATTTATACTCTCCCTACAAACAAAATAATTGTTTGATAAAGCATTTTTGTGATCATGTTGAAGGTTCATTGCAGTTTTTCAATCCCTTGCATTCTCCATCCATTAATAACTTTCTGTGTAGAGTGTTTAAAGGTTGCAACAAAATTGTATTCCTATCTGTCGTGACAATCAATCCTTGGAATGTTGAGTTAATAAGAAAATAGTTTGCAATGAATACTTGAAATTGTATCATAGAGATCTCTATATTTAATTCTCAACCAGTTCTCATAGCTTTCCATAGTATTGATGCCAAGTAAATAGATTAAATATGCATTCTCTACTCTATGTATGGCATCTTCGTCTATTGTTTCCACCTTTATTACTTTCTACATGTTCCTATTCATTTTAGAGTCTTCTATTTCCTTAGATATAGTTGTTATATCATTGTTCTCATTGATGCAATTGGTACTTCTTATACCCTCGTTCTTTGATGGAAAGCAAATATGTATAAAAAATGAGATGAATGCATGCAAATAGTAGCATGCATGTTTTATTGTTGTCTATCAAAGGTTTGATGTGGAGAACTAGCTTGCTGATTCACTGTTTCTTTTTTGCAGTTCTTGAGTCATCCACATTTATGTGACCTTCAGACAGAGGAAGATCAAAAGGCATGTATTCTTGTACATATGTACCTTAAAATGTTTACTCGTATTTAATGTACAGTTAAGTTCAAAGTACTCATTGAATTGATCTATGTATATAGCAGTGGCTTTACCTCTTGGCAAGCTGATTTATGTGACCTACTTCTCTCCTGGGGTAGCTATTTTATCAAGTAGTGTCCCTTTATCTAAGGAATGTTTAGCCGGTTCTAGGATGCTTGTCTTGTGATTGGTTTTTGCATTAGACATTCCATCTCCATAGAAGATATTGACTGAGATTCTTGAGTGCACTAAAATTTTTTAGCCTTGTCGTGAGAAGGTTCTCCAAATAGCCCCTCAAATGAATAGAAAAAGTAATTTGACAGTTGACTCATCATCATCCCTTATGCAGTCATGGTCTTCTTACACACCAATAGGAACTAGAAGACCTATTTTATCTTTGGATACTTGCATACCCTCATCTTCTTCAAACAATATATGACATATTGGTGTTATTGCACTTGTATCTAGTATTAAATATTCTCTTCCTCAGTCAACAATCCTTCATCAATCTCAAAAAACTTGAGCAAAGCTGACAAAACATGCAAAATTTCTAACTCCTTTCTATAACCTAACAATGCAGGGGGAGTCATGATATTCTAAAAATACTATTGCTTCATTTTGAGAGGCAAGCATTGGAGGAGGTGGGTGCAGGAGGAGATCTAGGATTGGATGACAATGATGAAGCTGAGGAGGAGTCATTGCCATCTACTATCAAGATGGAGGTCAAGCCACTACCTTCCATGCCAAGCGAGGAGCCACAACGGACTCCAAGGACTAGAACCTCTACCTCTCCCCTAATTTTTAGTATATTAGGGAAGAGGAAGATGTAAAATATTGTATTTACTTTTAGTTTTACTATTTTCATTTTGTCATCTATATATTGTATCGAGCTATCAGCCATCAGGATTCCGCATGAGAATGTGATTTTGTAATCAATTTGCATTCAAATCAATCAAATTTAATAGAAAACACCTTTGTACTCATTTATGTACTCATTGGATACATCTTGTCATTGAATTTTGCAAAAAACATGTGTTTCTAATGAAATTTAAGCAATTTTTTAAGCTGCCGAGTTGAGTTTTTTACGCCTGGCGAGTTTTTGCCGAGTCTGAGTTTTCCAACTATGGGTTTATGCATATGGAGTACAAACTATCATTTTTTACTATATTTCCTATTTGCTTGTATAGTGTTCCAGAAGGGATCTTGAAATATGAACACAAAATGTGTATATTTTTAATTAAAGAATCTTCTTTTTAAAGGAAATAAATTAATAATCAATGGGACATGGGTCATCACTTACCTATCACGCTTCTTTCTTACTTCAGATTCTTGAGTCTTTTTCAAATTGAAACATCTTCTTGGTTATTAGAAATAATTTAGTTTTTCTCTTTTGGGGTTTCTATATCTATCTTTATAGTTCTTTGCTTGACTCCTGATTTGGCATTTTTACAGATAAGTTGCTCGAGCAGATGTGATTCCTATCCAAACTGAGCAGACTAAACAACATGCTAACATGATTCCCATGGATGTTTTATTTTGTCAACCAGAAAATGTTTTTGAAAAGACATTAAAATTGTCAGATAGCAAATGACATTTACACCTCTTTTATGCAATTGCTTTGCACCTGCTATGCAATTTCTAGGCCGCTATGTTGTATACGTGTGTTGTATATTGTTTCTGCCTTTGATGGTGCTAATTCAGCAAGGCATACTCTAGGGCATTGTCCAACTGCTGATTTAGGTTGAATTATTAGCTAGACTGCTACAACATTTGATACTTACTGTGGCTTTCATTTTCTCATATGTATTTATTTTGATTATTAGTGGAATGTTGTAAGAACCCTACTAGTTCTAACTGAATTTTTTTCCTAGCTGATCTGAATTTTCTGATTTAGATTCCTTGCAAAGTACTCAATATTTTCAAGATCCACTTTCACCAATGAATTTAGAATATCATGTAGATGGAAAGGTTCATATATAAAATGAAACAAACACCAAATGATGAAGTTATACTCAAATCATATCAATCAAAACATGAGAATGACATACCCGAAAAGTGTTGATGGCTTCTTATTGAATAAACAAGATGATTACAAATAGATAGTTGGCTGTAGCTTACAATTAGATAGTTTGATTTAGAAATCAGATCACATACATCATGAAAAATGCCCAAAATATATATCAAACCCTAGCCAAATGATTGTAGAATGAAACCCTAGGAAGCCATGATGAAAAGCACATCAATCCTTGACTGAAATATGACTGTAGAAGCGTTGTTTCAAGTCTGATATGGCTGATAAAAGTTCTGATTTAACTGATAAACTACCCAGAAATGCTGAAACTCACTAAATCTTGCAAAATTAGCCCAAATTATGAAATCGTCAATGCTAGAAAGGTGGCGATTTGACCCAAATTGCATCCAATGACTGAAATGTGACTAGTGACAAGTCAGAAACACAATTATCAGCAACCTGTGATGAAATTCCAGCCAACCCACAAAGCCAAACTCCTTAAGATTGAAGCACCACTATGCCAAAATGTATCAAATTGTGTCTAAAAGCCAAATGACATCAAAATGCAATCAAATCTGCCTTATTCTTCCTTGAACCTGCAAAAACAAATCTTCAAACCCTTGCTTCGAAGCCCTAACTCCATAGAAACATGCCAATTAAGCTCTATGATGAACTCCATGTGAATTCATCTCATCATAGTGGAATGGGAGCATCACCAAACCGTAAAATGCCAAGGGAACACCACCTTGAGCAAACTGAAAATGCAATTCCAGCAAAGAGAAACTCTCAAATACCAAATTTGCCAAAGATTCAATAGTTGAAAATGAAGCCAAAACCCTCTATTTATCCTCTCTTCTCCAAGGGCGTCCCATTTTGCCAAATTACAAACAATTTCAATTCCACCAATGAAAGCAATCCTTCAATTTGATAATTTTAAACGATTTACACCTCATAGACACCTTCATTTAAAAACAATATAATAATAATATTTTATTATTTTTCATCTTCTCCTCGAAACGCCAAAATTAATATATATTTTATTAATTTCTCCTTATTTCTCCAAGCGACTATTTTTCTTGGGCAAATAATATTCTTTATTATCAATTTTGCCTTTTTTCCTTGAGCGCCAATTTCCACTTGGCAAAAATAATAATATTTTATTAATTTTTAACCCTCTCATCTTGGGCAGCGATTTGGCACGATAAAATAATAAAATATAATATTTTATTATTTTTATTTTCTTTTTTTCTCTCCTTGGCATTGGGAAAAATAATAAAATAGTAGATAAATAAAATGCAATAAAAGATTGCATTATATTTTCCTTTTTTCTACCTTTTTACCTTTTTCAATCTTCAAGTTGTCCAACGTTTATTTTTCCCATCCTTCACTTTTTCACCCTTGGCTTGAAAATGATAATATTTTGGCTTATGAAAAATATCATAAAATAATACTAGCCAAAATCCAAATAAAATCAAGTATTGAGCCAACATTATAGTTTTCCATCCTTCAATGTTCTAGCTCAACTCAATGGCTCAAAAATGGGACATTACAAATGTATACAATAACAACTATAAAATGTTTTATGAGATTTATATAAGAAAGATTACAACAGCGACATTGTTTTGTGAGTCGCAATCTTTAACATGTAGTTTGTATTGGTTCAATGTTTTATGGTGGGCAATCACTACAGCACCAAATGTTCCAATCGAATAGCTATTATCTGATTGAAGCAATTGTGATATGGTTGTGTCAGGTGTAAGTCTGTTGCTTACAGACCTTTTCTATGCTTTCAACAAAGCTTTTAGAAGTCAATACAATACAACAATCAACATCTCCTCTTTCATACTAGATTTTGTTTTCTATTGAAAACTTTGTTATCCGCACACTTGCACCAGGAAATAGCCGAGGCAAATATGTGTGGATCAGCTTGTTGTTGATGTTTACAGTTATTGTCATTTACCCATAGCTATTGACAAGATCAACATGCACGATCTCTGCTCTTGTTTTAGTTGAAGTATTTCTATTGCAAGTAGACCCATAGATGACCAAAGTGTCACCTTCAAAAGAAACGCCCAGTCTTTTTTGTGCAGATTTCAAGTATAGTTGATGCAAGGCAAGGCTTGAGCTTCAAACTGCAATCATGACATGTACAAGACAAGAATATAGCCAAGTCAATCAAGATTTTGATGTATTTTTTTAAAATGCAGAAGGCTGGACCGAATAATTTGGAAACCATCAACTTTACATATATGTACATAGATGTATATATTTCAGACCCTGACAAGTGAGACTACAGATTCAATATATAGATATGTTTTATATAAAATTTTAATTTGACCAAAATTTTTAGTCAAGGGGATTTTCTCTGCATAAAATCTAGTGATTCATTTGTGTTTGAGGTTGTTTTATAGTTCTCTATAAAGAATGTAGTTATAATGCCGCATTGGAGAAAAGTAATCAATTGAATACTTAATTTCAACAATTTTCATAGTGCTTTCATAAGTATCAATCACATGCACATTGAACCCAAGTTAATTATTTTAAATGTATATATGTGGTGAATTGTATCAACTATAATTTCTACCATGAAAAAACTAACAAAAAACATAATAGATTCATAAAACAAACAACCTGCATATTTTCCTACAAACCATAAAACAAACCTATACAAATCCCCGACAAAAATTGATTCACGAACTTCTATTTAAAGCAGACAAAGTGAATAATCAAGACACAACATTTGACTTGACTCCTCTGGTGCCAACGAATTAACCACAAAAGAACAAACTTGAGGTTGTCCATGGCAAAGTTTTTACAAAATGCTTACCGTTTTTCTTGTTGCTAGCTATCGAAGGAGTTTTCTTGGTCAACAAGCATGGCTGCATCACTGAAGAACAAGTGTCACAAAAGATTGTATTTCAATAATCAATAGAGTAAAAGTGATCTATGAGTAAATGTTTTGTATACAAAGATAATAATACTTGCAAAAGCAAGGAAATGAATGACATAATATAGAGGACAGAGAAGAGTTAACGCTTTCACATTCCTTATTTTCTTGAGGTCTCTTGCAGAGTACAAGCAATGCGCCCACTGTTAGTAAACACTTGGCATTGGTACCTTTGGAACACTTGGCTACTTGTTTTTTGTTGTAAGCTATAACATGTGCCCAAATTGTCAGGCAAGAGAAAAAACAAACACCAAACCCAATATTAGAATTGCATGTGTATATAATAAAGCAAAGGATGTTTCATATGCAAAAGCAAAGCAACACAATGGCAAGAAAAGTGTTTAATATGAGTACCTTTGTTGATCTACTCTTTGCTTCTTAGATGGCTATCTACTTCAAAGGTTGAATGGTCCATTTGTTGTCATACGGAAATTATGGGAATGGTCTTGCAAGTGTTGTTGGCTATGTAAGGTATACACAAAAGAAGTATTAGTTTTGGGTATTGCAAATTCTATGAGCAAAAAATTATGTAGAACTGTTTGTATAATCACAACTGTGAACAACTCTAATCGTATTTGTTGTACTATCCCACCTCTTTCTTGTTTGGTCTACACACCTGCAAGCAACTATAGCTGCCCTTTACACATGAGCAGCAACCCAATTGGAGAACATGACATAATCAAGTGCAATTTGACATTGTTTCTAAAGCTATGGACAATTCAATGTAACAACATGCATTTAGTCACAATATCTATAGGGCTTGCAATCACAGGAAAATGCATGAAACAAACTAGGGTAGTGCGTACTATAGTGGAAAGCTATAAGAGATTGCAAAGTGGTATGTCCAATAGACATCCATGATAGTGAAGTTTTCAATGTCAACATCAATGTCACGTATCAAAAAGTGGTGTAGCAAACTCCCTGCATGTGTCATTGGCTTGTCAACTACCAAGGAGAGTTTGTGTTGCTGCATAAATTGAAGCTATGTTGTTTTTGTTTTGCGGGATTGAAGCATGTCAATGTTGAAGTCCCCGACAAGAGTCAATTTGCTATTGGGCGGCAATGTGTGGACAATAGTGTCTATCATATTAAAAAGCTCAGCAATGAGTGCAATAGGTGTCAAATATAGATCTGTGATACGCAAAGCACTGCCAAGGTTCAACAGGTCAATGGTCATTGATTCTAGGTGCTTTGTTGCAAAAGTCTCTATTTTTGCAATGACGAGTCTTTTCTACAACATGTTAACAAACCATGGATATTTAATGCAAGATGGAAATTGAATCTGGCATTGATCAGCCCTATATGTTCAAGAGCATTGTCTCTAGTTTCTTCAAAGAAAAGCACAATTGCTCTAAGCAAATCATGGTCATAAGCTATGTCCTCTGCATGCAATGCAAAGCTGTGCGTGTTCAAACAACATATACAAAAGTGGTTATAAGGTACAAAAGCAAGATTGTATTGTGGTTTCCATTGTGTTGAGGTTTGGAGCCATGGCATTTCCTTTTGCACTTTGCCCGACACTTTGAAGTTTAGTTGTTGCAATATGTTGATCAAATACAATGATTCAATGCTTCTCACTCATGAAAGAGAGAGCAGCGTAAATAAGACCATTTTGATAGACTTTAGAAGGGTCAAAAGCAAACCCATCCATTGTTAGACCTAGAGCTCTGTGAATGGCTTGTGCACATACTACTTGCAAAGCGAATTGACTGTGAGTGACTATATTTTTTCCCTGTCTTGACCTTTTCAACAACTATTGTTATAGGAGTCCAAGAAGGTGAGATTTGGTTTGTGCATAGCATTTGCACTTTTTGTCAACGCAATCTTCCGACCATGGGATCATTGAATTGAATCCAAACAATATCTTTTGGGTCAACTTTATGCAATTTGAAAATGTCGTCTACACCATTGACCAGCCCATCATGTGTATCGAGGTTGCCATCAATCAACTCAACCAAAATATCTTGCTTCAGGAAGATCATGCTAGGCAATGAAGATTTCTCACCTTGAAAGTGTATATAATCAGTAGATGTTTCTTGTTTATCTCTTGCTGCTAGTATGATAGAGTTTTTAGGCAGGCCGTCAAGTATTTTTTGGCTATGTTGATCAAAAGCCAAATTCCTATTAAACAAGTATGTGAAGCTTGGATCATTGGGAGGAGTCGTGTAGAAGATAGTACTCAGAAAGTAGATGTCCTAATCATTTTATTGAGAGGTTCTGGAATGGTTCTGTATGGAAATGAAATGTTGATTCATTTGCCTAATTACAGTATGCAAGTGGAAGCATTTCACATTGTTGACCCAAAATGTGCATGGCATTTTGCCACCATTTATGATTGGTTATTCGAATATCCAAGTATCACATACAAGTTGTGCTTGGTACAAGTCACCACAAAATATGATATCAAGATTTCCAAATGGTTTGGTTGGTGTGTGCTTGATATGGTGAAACATTCCATCAATGTTGTAAAGCATTTGAGAGCCAATCAACGATACCTCGTCAATAAGCAAAAGTTGTAGTTGGCCAAATTTCTTGCTCAAGCCAACGAGCGTGTTTGAATCCAAAGGCAACATTTTTTAAGAGTTGCATGGTAGATGAAACATGGAATGTGCAATGGCTCCCCCTACATTATATGCAGCTTTTCATATGGAAGCAACAACAAGAACTTTGGGCTTGAGCAGGTCACTATCAAGTTGCTTATCATAGAATCGAACTAGTGCTTCGTAAATTGCTTTGGCTATGAAAGTTTTGCTTGTGTCGGCCCCGCCTGTCAAGAACAAGTATAATGGTTTTTTTGGTGCAATCCTTTTCGTCATTAGTATGTCCTTTAGTATTGATTTGTTGTTCCATGTTCAATTGTCTTCATAGATTGAAGTATTCTTGTTTGCTAAGCAAGAATGGATGGGCGGCCTCCAAGAATGGGGAGTTGCAATGAGCATGCATGGAGTTTGCATTTCTAGTATGCTTTAGGTCGGTTTCAATGTCATACTTCTCTATACCTATTCACTCTTTGTCTGTGTCAATTTCATTGTCAAGGTCTATCATCAGGTGGTTGTCCATGTCAACTTTTGTAGCAATAGTATCAATGTCACCCCATCTAGTGGCAATTTGTACAGTGAAAATGCTTTTGATGTTTCCAATTTGTGTTCTATGGGCATTGAATGCTACACTCGATGTTTCATATCCAGCTAGCAAGGTTTGTTCACTAGATCTAAAAGGCATAAATGGCATCATTTTCTCTCTGCAATAATTTTCAACATCTATATGTTGATTGTATCTTATATAGCATATGATTTGTGGCTTGGTTCTTCTTTTTATCTTTGTTGAATTGCTAGAGTAGAATGTCGAGTATTAAGCTAATGACAATTTCTCCAATGTTTATGACCGTTGTTTGTATTTCTCTATTACAAATGAATACATAATTTTTTTAGAATCATCTTGCTCTTTTGCCAATAATTTCAGACTTTTCAACATAAAAACTCTTTTTGCAAATGGAGAAGTATTAATGAAAATAGTTTTCCTTGAGCTTCAATGCAATGGCAATGAGAGAACGATGTGTATAGCTTGGTGACTAGACATTTGTTGATAGTTAAGCAAGGCATTCCCAAGTTTGCATATGAACTACATCTTTTCATTATATGCACGAGTGCATTGTTCACACACCTGGTGAAATGTAGGAGACAATGTTTGATCTTGTTTTGTCATGTATGAACTTCAATAGGAGACAACAACATATGCATCTAGAATGAACTATTTGTATTTGCATACCATATTGGTGGGAATTGCTTTGCAAAAGCACTTATCCAAATATCACCTAGATCTCATTTTAACATGACAACAGTACATGATAATGTTGATCGCAACATTGCAATGTAATATGTTTCAGCCATTTCAAATTCATGCAAGAAAGTTTGAAATGATACTTCTTTTGTGTAGCTTTTGTTTTTCAACTACTCGAAAAATCTTTTTGCTTTTTCTTTCATAGCATTGTCAGGCACAGGTAGTGGATCCAATATGGTTTTTTTGCTCATGGGAGGCAAGGGAAAACTAAATCTGTAGTTTGAATTTCCATACTTTTTACAAGTTTTTGTATGGTGGTGTGTTTGTATTTTTACAAGATTCGTGTCAAGCAATGAAGAGTCAAATGAAATATACTTGTCCACTGTAATGTCCCTTATAAGAAGATTCTTATTTTTAACCTTGCACACAAGAATGACTTCTTAAAAGAAACATTAGTAATAAATAAGATCAATAAATCATATTAGAATATCCAAATTTAGGATTAGTAACCACAAAATCAATATCATCATAAATCAATAATTCAAATATTCATTTTCTTAATTTAATTCTTAATCATTCCATTTGAACCTCATGATATACTTGGGGTTGTCCACTATGCGTTAATGTTATCCATTTATAAACCTTAGTGGAGATGGGATATAGATATAGGGTGCAAGTTAGTAACATTTGGCCCAAGGGTTTCTTCGCACGCCCGGCGATCCCTCACCACTTGGCTCAAGGGGCTTCTTCGCATGCCCAGTGATCCCTCACCCACTTGAGTAAAGCCTATCTCCACTGTTGTAGGCCCAAAGGCTTCACCACATGCCCGGTGGTCCCTCACCGTTTGGCTCAAGTTGGCTTCGTCGCACGCCTGGCAGTCCCCGCCATTAGCTTCGCCACACGCCCGGTGGTCCTGTTGATGATGTTTTTGTGACAACAACAACAATAGAATAAAACACCAAGTGCTCTATCCTCTCATGAATAAAGTCTCTCAAAGGCTAAGCTTTGTGATCCAGTGTTCCTTATTCATGTTTTGCAGTGGATAGACTCGGTGATTGGATGTGATCTTGCTGATAATCACAAAGGGACTTACATTAAATTCCTCCTTCATGAACATGAATGAAATTCCTTACTCCTTAGATGTGAATGAATGGAACTTCTTCAATCAAACTTAAAAGAAATATCAAAAGAGAAAGGGTTCAGAAGGCTAATCTAAGGACAATGAAATGATGGACAATGCTTTGATAGACAAATTCCTTCCAACCAAGCTTCGCTTCGCCATGAGAGCAACAACTACACGAAACTAGTGCAATCTTCAAAGGAAATGTGAAGGATTTTCAAATTGTAAACATGCATCCAAATACCCACAGCTGGCGCAATTTGAATGAACATCCACAATCAAACTATTGCAACAAAATGGTTCGGGCAAACTTTGCATTGCAAATCACCATCGGCAATCCACAAAAAGTATGAACCGAGGAATTCATCAGATATCTTCACATTCATTCACCAAATCAATGAACTTCTAATCTAATTCTATTTTATTTGGAAACACATCTCAATTATATCCAAGAAATTGGAAACTATGCTAACATTCCACAACCACACAAAATCACCATGAGTATTAACAATGAGTTTGTATTGATCTTGGAAGTCTTCTTACAACAATTTCACAATGTCTCTTCAGTAATTTCGAAGAGTCTCCTCTACTCTACTTGCTATCCTACTCTCCTACAATAACTCTATTTCTATCCTTTACAAATGAGAGAAGTAAGCCTTTTATAGACTCCAAAAATTACAACGAAGGGCCAGGATTGATTCAAGAATCAATGGACAAGATTGAGACAACAAAGCAGTTTGTTACAAAAGTTACTATTTTTAGAACATGAGAGGCAATGAAGGCACGTTTCCCAATGTGATAAGCTTGAAATGGAATCTTTGAAGCATCTTCCACATGGACGCCCTCTTTGGTTTCTTGTACATTGAATTTGGATGGATGATGTGGCGAAATATGATTAGACTGGTGATGAGCACATGCCACCTTAGCCACTTGTAAACTGGTTTGATCTTCAACATGTTCACACTGCTTGGAATATTTTCCCAAATTATGGATTTTTTTGGAGTAGTCTTCGAATCTGGATTTTCACCTCTAGAACTTGGCTGCTTCGAACTTGAAAACTTGGGATTTTGTCGAATTTCTTCTTGTTGTCTTGATGTAATTTTGGAATTCTTAATGCTTGGAACTAATTTCTCTTCTCATGACACTCATGTGAAGGACTTTGGCTCTGGATTGCTGAAGTTGATGATTCCTTGTGCGTGAATTCCTGGATGAAATGGATGACTCTAGAACATGGAAGTGATCTTCTGGATGTGGATGATGAAACTTGCAAGGTGGTGATGAAGTTCTTCCTTCACTACGGTGATGAAGTCTCTTTTTGATGTTGGACTTTGGAATGTATATCCTTGTTGCTAGCCTTCTTCTTCCATTGATGATCTCGATGCTTGATATGACCTCCTTGTCTTGAATAGATTCACCTTCCTTGGATATAAGGTGAATGAGCTTGATGATGCCTTGACTCTGGTTGCTCCTCTTGGACAACTCGCCTCCAAATTCTTTAATCTTTCCGCTTGATCTTCATCCACATATATTTGTCCCAAGTGTCGCTCTCCTTCAACACACTCCATACATCATCAACCTACAAGTAAAATCACCTCAAGTTAATATATTCACATGATACTTAATATAAAGGGAAAATAATAATAAATCTTATTCTCCTTGCCAATGTGGGATAAATCATCCTTTTGAAGCAATTTTCCACATACATTTATCCAAACTACTTAAATTTGATGCAATAAAAATATAAAACCTTAATTAATTTTCACTAAATTTACTCTTTTTATGAGAAATTTCTTGCTCTTTTTTAAATGAATTTATGCTCTTCTTATAGGAATTCCTATTCATCTGATGAAGCAATCTCTTGAGTGGAATTCTTTTGTTGCTGATTTCATTGAAATTTGCCTCTGCAGATGTGAAATTCACCCTTCTAGACAGGAAATTCGCCTCAGCTTAACAAGAATTCTGCCCTTCTCAAAGTGAAATTCATCTCTTTCTTTGAAATTTGTTGTTACAAGATGGAATTCTGCTCTGCCAAATAAGATTCACTGCTCTGCTCCTCAAATCTGCTTTTTGTTTTGGAATTGAATGAGGAAAAAAATGAAGATTGAATCCTCCTTATATAGCATTTGCACTTATCTTTCTAGGCAGGTCAGCCTAGTAATGACTTCTCTTTGGTTTTAACTTAGTTTTCTCCCTAAGGCTGACTGGTCTCTTAGCTTAGAGCGAATTTTCTTTTGACACTAAGGGCGGATTTTTCTTGTTGATGAACAATATGCGCCCTCCTAGAGCGCATAATGTTCACTGATGAACATTTTCCTTCTTTTGGACTTAGGCATTTTCATAAAATTTCTTATCTTTTCCAACTTTCTCAAGCAATTTGATATGTTTTTCTCATGGATTTGACTAAGGAAAGTAATATTCTATTGTCTTGACTCCAAAGATGAGATCTTCAATAGGGCACATATTGTTCATTGATGAACATTTTCCTTCATTTCATGATTACATTCGATCAACACTTTACAAATTGTTTCAATGCACTCTTCATAAGTTTGAAGTGTCTTAAGGATTTATCTTCATGCAATTTGGGAATGTCACTTCAATTTCTAAGCTAGTGAATTCTCCTCCTCCTAGGGTGCATAATGTTCATTGATGAACATTTTCCTTCTTTCTTCACCTCCACACTTAGGCATTTTTTATTGTCAAGTTTGATTCCTTTCTCTTCTTCATCATGAACATTCAGGGATTTCAAATGATTCCAATGTACTTTAATGAGTTTCAAGTGGTTTTTAGCAAATTTGATCTTGAAAGCATACCTCCAAGTGAGCGCAAAATGTTCATTGATGAACAATTCCCCTTAAACCTCAATGTTGATCTTCCATTCAAACTTTCCAACACCATTAGTGAGTTTTTTTTTTCAACGCCCTTGCATTAAATCCTCATAAAATGGCATCAATTTGCAAGAATGTTTGAGTGGACGTTTTCCTTTTGTGCAAGAATACTCCTCTAGATGGCCACAAAATGTTCATTGATGAACAATTTACGACCTCTATACTAAGGTGTTTTTTTTCACTTTTGACACTTTTCATGACTTTGTCTAAGTTTGCAAATTATTTATAGTGGAAATGATTGATTGAAGGTTTTAATTTGGATTCGACATGCATCCTCCAGATGATTGTTGAAATCTCCTCCTCTTGAGCGCATCCTTGATGATGATTCTCTACCTTCCTGGAGCGCATAATATTCATTGATGAACATTTTCCACTTTTCCCAATCACAAAATTTTCTAAGTGTTGAACTAAGCTCTTCAAATGAAATTCCAAAAATTTTGACCATTCAAACTTTCATTGTATGATAATCTTCATTTCTACATGCATCATCTTTCAGGGCGCATAATGCTCATTGATGAACATTTTCACTTTTTTTGGTCTTTGATCAAACCTTAAGCATTTTCCTTGAAATTTCAAACTTCTTCATTTTGGGGAAATGGAATTAAGATTTCTTTGAAAGTTGTTGATGATTGAAAGGTTTTCTATGTGCTTGATGTTAGGCGCATTCTCCTTGCCAATGAACATTTTGCGCTCTCCTAGAAGTCCTTTTCTCATTTGGATCTCTTGAAGTCTTACTTGTTCAAATTTCTTAGTCCTAAAATCATCTCCAAAATTGTTGAATTTGAGCAATAAGGAAGAGTGCATTCTCCCTGCTAGTGAGCATTTTCCTTCAATCTAGAGCGCATTTTCCTTGTTGGTGAACATTTTGCGCTCAAGGTCCAAGACTTATACTTTTTCACCCAATTTTGAAGTGTTCTGGTGGAAGTATATTTTAAAATATATTTAAGTATAGGAATTCCTATACTTTAAATATTTTGAAATATACTTCCAAGATGTTTGAGATAGGTCCTGTATCCATAGGATTTATCATGTAGATTCTAGATTTTTGAGGATCCACCAGATTTCAGACTTAGTCAGTTTTCAGAATCTCAAAACATCAAACTTCAGGACATCAGACTTAGTCAATTTTAGGGCTTCAAGACATGCCTTAAGATGAGGGCACACAGACTCTTTAGCAAGAATTTGATGAGACAAGGGCAAATCTATACTTCCAAACCTACAAACTCAAAGAAAACTAAACCCTAAAGCAAAATGAAGCCAGAAAACAAAAAAAAAGAGGGGATCCCCATTTGCAATGGGGCGATGTGTGATTAGGTCACAACAGGTCCCTCACTAAACTTGAGAGTCACCTACCGTGTGAGACTTATATACAACTACCGCTCTTCTCTTAGTCTAACCCATACTCTCATTGGTGTTTGATAGATTAACGTTATGATTTTGAGATGCTTAGACCCTAGTATATCATGGGCTTGTTTCTAAGGACTTTGCCTTTATGGACCATTATAGATCAAGCATATTCATTCTTTATTCGGACTTAGTCCTAAAGTGGTGGAGTCTCTATGCATTTATAATCATGTTATTCATAGCTGTTAAGTTATCTATATCATGTTAGTTATTTACTCCATCTTGATTCTTTAACATACTATCATATAATCTATATGTTCACTTTATCTTAGACAATGCTATTCTATGATTATGCAAATACCTTTGATTATTTCTGTGTAGGTATGATATTTCATTATAGTATTGAAAAATGCATAGTTGATTAAGGACAGATTATACCTTACCTCTGTTGTGTGTATATATATCTGTTCTTTATTAATACTTGCTGATGTAAATACTTTGCTGACCTTATTGCTGATTGCTGATCTGTATATCTGCTAGGCTGTAGATTGCAAATGAATTGAGATTGTTTGATGATTAGTTATTAATACTTAATTTGCTGATCGATGAGTAAGAGGATATGAATATGAGATCCGATGATTAATAGTGATATGGACTGTTAATTGCTATACAATGATATAGTTGTTTCAGATTGGTCGCTGCTGAGAATGATGATATTCGCTGAGTTGAAAGGTGCTTATGGATATTGACTGGACTGCTGGGTTGTACTGTGAATTCTTGTATTTTGTTGTGATTGCCTGCTGTGATGGTTCGATGGATTGTGGTATTGATGATTTCTCAGTTTCTGAGATCCTCCGATTGATTAATTCCTTTCTGCCCTTTATATGTTTTCAAGGAACCTAATTTCTATCAAGGGATGCATCTCTTTATTGAGTATGCACCCTTCCACTAATCGTAGCCTTTGTTCTTCCTAAATTGTAACTCTTATATCTTTTATTAATTGTCAAACCCCTCCATCTATCCCACGCTGCAGCCTTAGTCTTTTATCCCATACCAAGCGCTGCCTTTGGTATTGTTAGTTCTAAAAGATGATCGCATCTCTTAGCAAGTTCTAATAGCTGCCAAAGTATATTTGCTTATAATTTATAATTTATATTTATTCATATCTATTATATATATATATATAGTATTACATATATAGCTAATAATATTCATTTATATATATATTACTAATCATATTTATAATAACATTAATATTATATTATATTATATATTATAATATTATAATATATGACAATATATATTTATATTATTTATAATATTTAAATGTTATTTATATTTGTTATTTATTTAATATAATATATATCCTTATAAATAAATATATATTATATATTATAATACGATTATTTAATATTATTTATAATATGGCTTTAGTAGAGAATATATTAAATCTATATTATCGTCATTCATATCATAATCGATTTAGTTAATATGGGGACATGACATCCACAAAGCTCTCAATCACTATGTTTGAACAATTGCCATATATAGGGGCATCTTTCACCCAAAGCATGAAATGAATGTGTTCATTACCTCGGTTCTGGAACTTTGTAACAAAAAAGTAGTCCAAGACACGCCCAAATAATTGTTGGTTTTTAAGCATCATTTTCGAAATGCATTGGCTTTGTGATTGAAGTAGCAATTGCAAAGTTTTTCCTGACTTCGAAGTCTAGGATCTTATCTTCTATAGTTTCATTGAACTTACAAGATTGCTCATTCAATGTCTATTGCAATGCTTGGCACAATGGCTCCTAAAATTGTTCAGTACTTGTAAATGTGACAAAGAAAGTAGGTCCTAATTGCCTTATCGCAAATATATTTTTCCTACCATTCTCTAAATAATATAGTGAAGTTTGAATTGTTTTCAATGATCTATAGCCCAAGGGATATCTTAATATTTTTTCAAGATTTGTTGAACACCGCACATCTTTGGCAAGGAGCTTCCTATCTTTCAATTCAGTTTTCTTATGCACGCCCATGCCAATGAAGATACTTATTTAATAATAATTTTTATGGCCTTGAAGAAAATATTTGTTGTGTGTTGCAAAGTCATTGTCTTTATGCATAAGCTCCCATTTTGCTATTGTTATGTTAGCGTTTAATTTCGCACCTTTCAGTGGGAAAGAAAAATGGACAGATGTGTAGTAGAACTGCTCTTCAAATTTGTAGGGGAAGCTTCCTGTAAAATAAAACTTAACTAAAAACTTTACACTATTTTTGGGGTTTTGCAATATGCGAAAAGGCAGAGACGCATATCCAACAACGCAGCAAAGATTTTATGCTTTTTAACTGCAAACAGAACCTAGGCTACACGCTTGCGCTACTCAACTAAATTCAAAGGCTGAGTAAAACAAGTACACAATTGTGGATTGATTGGACAATTAACATCACACAATTATGAATGCCAAGACCAGATCAACTATAAAGTGATGCACAGATACGACTTATTCTTTCAATTTCACCTGCAACGCAAAGTTTGCAGATTTGTTGAATCAACCTAACCTTCAGCACAAAAAATACATTTTAATGGATACTCAGAGGCAAAATAGGCATACCGGAATACATTAATGAACAAAACAAGAACACGATCAGGAGAATATTAGACAAATAACAATTTAAGCAAGTAGAGGCATGAGAATTGCTATTGCTTTTATTCTTTGATTGAACACAAGACTGGATACTGAACATTGAATACTTTTGATTCCTTTGATTAAATCCAGAGATCAAAGGAAACAAATGAACATAGGTGAGTTGATTTTACAAGAAAACACTTAAGAACAAAGAAGATGTGAAACAAATGTCTAAGCACAAAGTCCTTTAAAACACTTATCTTAATCTCAACAACACAAAAAGCTTCCATAAAGACAATGCATATATTCATTCTCAAAGTAATAAAGATACACAAGATCATTGAACAATAAGATGTGAGCAATAAAAGCTTCAGCATTTACCATTATCCTTCTTTAAGTGTGTAGAATACACTTATTTATACCCTAAAAACCCAAGGTACAAGGAAATAAAAGGAAGAGTTAACTAACACTCTCCACCCTAACCCCAATGCTGCATGGGAAGCATGCAAGCTTATTAGCAATTAAAATAATAAAATATCTCTCATGCAATTCAATTAACTAAACTTGCATGTTATTACACATTGAGTTCCACTTAAAGATATTTTGCATGATTTTCAAAACAAATCCAAAAATAGATTTATCTTTGAAAAGCAAAGTCAGTTCTCAAAATTGAAACTGCTTTGGAAATCTCTCCAACTACCCAAAATAGAAAACTCCTGCAGATAGTGAAAAATGGCTAAGTCTGAGAATTGAGATTTCTCTCCAATTCATCAACATTAGTCTCATTTGGTGATCAAAGAGTATTGCATGGTTTCTTGGTGGCTTGAAAAAACTCTCCTTCGTTGTCCCGCGTTGAAAAAGGCAAAGTCAAAACTTTTTGTGTTCGCTGTCCTCAAAAATCAGGGTTTTCTTTTCCTTGTCCAACTCTGATTTTTATGGAAAAAAATGTATTTTTTGCCCTTGGAAAGTGAAAATATGGAGCTGTACCTTCAAAAATCAATCGGATCTGAGCTCTAGGTGATCAAGATTGATGGAAAATGTCATTTCCCAAGGTGGGTATGTGATAGAAATGAGAGAAAATGGACAGAGAAACCTCGAAAACTCATTTTCCTATGGCTGTAGGTGGTGATTTTACCCTGGAACAGTCATAACCAGCAAAATAAAAAGCTTCAAATCCTTCAACAATGGCTACCTAGGTTTGAGCGTTGCCCCTCAAGGATGCAAAAATGCCTTTAGATGATGGAGAATGAAGAAAATGGTGCCTTGGGATGACTAATCTGCCTCATTATTGAAGTGTTGGCCCTAAATATTCCTTCAACGTGCCTTGAAAAAGCTTGAAAACCTTCAACAATGGCTACCAATGTGAAGCGTTGGCCTTCTAGTATGCAAATCCACCTTCAAACCTACCTTGGATGGATGAAAAATGGATCTTTGATGTTGAATCTTCCTCCTCCAAGTGGAACGCTGGCTGTAGAAGCTTTCAATCTGCCACGGAAGAATGCCTTTATTTGATGGAAAATACCTCCTCCTAGCTAAGCGCTACCTTTATATCCTTCCTCTTGCTTTTGGAAATGACAAAAACAATGAAGAAAAACCTCCTTTATAGCTTGCCTTTACTTCCTAGGGTTTCAATGTGCTATTCCTCTAAAAATAGAGTGCTTTTTTCTTTATTCCTCTCCATGCAAAAATAAGAAGTGAAGTGGAAGTGAAGACAACTTCTATTTATAACCTCTTATTTTCCCTTGTAAAAGATGCTCTTTTCCAAGTGTTACTTGGCGCCAAAAATAGAGGTTTTTGCTTGCTTTTTGGAAAGGCGTTTTGGAGAGGCAAGTGGCGTGAGTTTTGGGTGAGGAAGGCGCGCCTAGGGAAGGCGCACTTTTCCCTTGGCATGCACACCTTGGGAAAAGAGTGCTTTTCCCAAGGCAAAGTTTGCCTTACAAAAATTTCTCAAATTTTGACTTTTGCCTTGAACAAAACTTTGATCTCCTTCGTCATTTTTTATGCCTTTGAACACTTTGAAAACTCAGATTCTTTGTCTTAGGAATTTTGATGAAAATCTCTTGGATTGTCGACTTTCTCCACCTTTGAAACCTTTGAACTTGAAGTGCGCTTTGGAGTGAAAGTGCTCCAATGCCTTTGAGAGTGTTTTATATCTTGCATGGGGCATCTTCACGCTTTGAGACTTCAATCTTGATTTGGAGCATTTTTGAGTTGGAGCGCGCTTCACCTTGGAGTGCTTTGGAGTTGGAGCACGCTTCGCGAGAAAAGTGCTCTTTTGATTTGACCTTTTGAAGCGCTTTTCCAAACGAGTTCACTCCAATAGACAAGAGAATGTCTCTAACACTTGATACTTTCACTTTTCACTTTGGAGCGCTTTTTCCATGCCTTAGAAATTTTTTCAAAGTTTTTAATTTTTCAAAAATTTCAAAATTGCTTTGAGCCTTTTCACTTTGACCAACGCTCCAATATTTGCCTTAGAATTTTTTTGAAAAACCTTCAAATTTTGATCTCATCCATTTGGAGCACTTTGACCTTGGAGCGCTCTTCGCGGACAAAGTGCTCTTTTTGACGCACTTTTTTCGCTGAAATTACTCTGAATGATGAAGAGGAGTCTTCAAACTTGAAATTTGTATTTTGACATTTGGAGCCCTTTCATCTTGGCGCGCCCACCTTGGGAAAAACACTCCAATGCCTTAGAAATTTTTTTCAAATTTTCAAAATTTAATTTTGATTTGCCAGATGTGTTTGCATTGCTTTCCTTGGATCTTTTGCATCATTTTGGTCTTCAATCCATCACTTTGGCCTCCATTTCTAGATGATCTTTAATGACTCATAGCCAATTTGGCTTCTTTGAATCTTTCTCCATTCGGGCCTCGTATCAATCTCCTTTTACCTGCAGGGTTAGCAAATAATGACAAGGTGACAAGGTGCTTGGGAGGTGTGTTTAGGCATCTTTTTAGGGTGTTTGTATGCATAGGCGAAAATTTTTGTATGGGTACAACATTTTGAAAGGAAAAAAATTTAGTGACATCGGTTGGTCGAGCAAAACCGTAAAATAGGGTAGGGAAGTTCATCTCTTCTAAGAATTTATCCTAGAAAATACCTAGAGGTTTGAAACCTTCAGAAGGTGCAATTTCAATAACAATGCTATCCAAGTCTTTGATCAAATGTGACTCATTAAACCATTGTACAAATGATTCATTTATGGGCTCGTCATCATCGTTAGATGAATGAGTATCAATCTCTGGCTAAACTTCAAAGTCTCTTTGCATTTGTTCTAGTTTTTTTGTGAATAGACTTTGCCAATCTTTATTGATAAGAACATATTCTTTTGTATACAATGGTGTTTTTGACAAGTTTGTCAGAGTATTTAGGACACATGCAGGGCTAACATTGCCCTAGACATATGTATTTTGATATTCTAGTTTGCGTTTCAATCTAATTGCAATTGTTGTAGTTCAGTCAATGACATCTTTGGTTGTTGCTTTTCTACACCACAGACTTTTGTTTTTAAACAACGCAATGTCTGACAAGGTGTCAATTTTGTGTCCCTGTTAGATGTAAAAGTCCTAGGTAGTGAACATGTGCCAGCTTGCTTTGCAATATCCCTTGTAGCTAATTGTTTATCTGGTATCTCTCTCTGAAGGTTGCTTGTGTCACGTATTGTTGCTTTTAAACACTACAATGACTGGTGAACCTCCATGACTGTGCCAGGCAAATCTGCAATTAGTTGAGGCTGAAAACATTTTTCGCAATCATCAACAATATCAATTGTTGCAAGCTTCTTTGCATAGGTGTGTTGGGCCTCACTACAAATCTTTGATTCTAATATGGGCAATGCCGGTGACAACTTTTTGTTTTCTTGTCTTGGCGCAGTTGATTGAAAGCTAGTCAGGATTGTTGGAGGCATCATACAAAATGGACCTTTGGTATGGACCTTGTCACTCAACTCTTGTTTGTATTGAAATGGTTCATAGTGACAATGACCTGAACTGGCAAAAAAATAAATTAAATTAAAATTTCTTTTTTGGATTCTCGCAGTTGCAATATAGTTGAACTTTAGTTTTCTCAATTGTTTGCCAAACGTGTATCCTTGCATGAAATATATGCAAGAGCCACAATAAACAAGATTTGCAACCCTCAAGACTGCTTTGTGCATGTGGCATTCCAATCCTAGAAACCAATGATCACAATTGCAATAAATGATTGTTCTCTGTTACATTAGGCTGTGTAGATATGTCAAAGCATGCCAATGCAAATTTGTTTTGTCTTGTCAATGCATTGGCAAAGGACTAGGCCATAAACAAGCAAAGAGCAATTGCATCAAACTCTTGGCCACTTAGATAAGCTATAGCACTAAACATGCTTTCACCACAGGTAGTGGTAAATGTAGCAAGCCTATAAAGTCCAAGTCCATCCATTGCATTTGCAATTGCCCTCCAAGCATGGTCCAAATCACAACATGGAATTGGCAAGGATGATTGCAAATGTTGAATGCAATTGTATGTGTTTATCCTTGAAAACACGGGCTCATAGTGTCCACAAGTTGGATTTGCATCATGGAAAAGAATTGATATTGTAGGATTGCATGAGTCTTTGTTGACATGCAAGTACACCTTTTGCGTGTTAGAGACCAAAGGCATATGGGTATGTTTAACTATCATGCTAATGATTGGATATAAAATGTGTCACCCCAAAGTACATTTTCACTATAGGCATTGAGCTCCCTGGCTGAATTCCTCATTCTACGCAGGTATGTGCTTCTGTCATGTATATCATGCAGCTCATAAACTATTGTTGGATGTAGTTCATGCTCAAAAGAGCTTAGATTTGTAGCACATCCATTGTCAAGACAATGCAAAAAGTAATCCACAACGCCATTGCGGAGCTCATTTGGTGTATAGCGGCAATGGAGCAATACCTGCACCGTGTCAAACAAGCAATCGCCCACTTTGTAGTTGAACAACTCAATATGAAAACAATGCATATGAGCCAAAGCCTCATCGATTGATAATAGTTGTGCTTGTCCTATGCCTTGTACATCTCCACTATAATAGGTTCTTGTGGAAGATTTTGTTTCTTAGGAGGTTTTTCTAGCACAATGTCACCCATGGCTTGAACACGTGAATTCTCAACTAGCAAACTGCATAACAAATTTGTTTCCCAATAATGCGACTTTTTGGCACATGTCGATGGCTTTGAAAAATAAATGGTCCAAAGCATGTGTCATGTCCCACATTAAATCAATTATCTCATTCCAATTAAAGATTGGAATGATGAAGCTAACTTCATTAACAAATGAAACTTCAGCACAATCCGTGCTAATCATAATGGAGTCACCTCATCAGAATGCATGGAGAAAATCTCAATGGTCAACTCACAATCAGCATGGAAGGCGATTACTAAGAAGCATAAGTCTTGTATGAACCAAAGGGTGCCATCTGTTTAATAGCATATGAAGAACAAGAGCGACCTCTGCATTGACCAGCAATAATGAATAGATTGAATAAAAGGAAGACCAATTGAAGTGTCGAGGCATGGATCCGAATCATGAGTAAGACAAAAGACATAAGATTTAAAAACATCGACCAAATGCATCCTACGTGGCACTTAGAAGAATAAGACAAAATCCTTAAGATAAATCGGTGCCTCCACAAAAAGACAAACTTAACAAATGTCAGGGAAGATGATTATATTATTATAAGGGGGCGCAAATTATGGGTGATGTCTCATCCCAAAGCCGCCTGCTAGGAAGATATATAAGTTCAAAGACAAAGGATGGAGGAGGCATCGAAGAGGACATCATCAATCTACATTCTTAACAGGAAATTGGTTGCAACCCATTATTTAATCATTTATCTCTTCCTATTACGATCTTTACTCAAGGATAAGTTTTAGGAAGTCAAGCCAGCCAAAATAAGAAACAGATCACTCTGCCCAATCCCACAAGGAATTGTTATACTCAAATCCAGAAACCCGTTACAGCAGTAGAGCGAATTGCATAAGGTAAATCACTATTTCTCCATTTTACTATGGTAATTTATTAACTCGATCTACTTGAGGATATTTGTAAAAGTATAACAATTGTATTCATGATAAGAAGTAATGTTGCCACAACATGAAATGAATATGAGAGAATTAGATAGAGAATAAATATATATACATTTGCATATAGAGTGCAATCTAATATAGAATAGTAATAGATATACATATGAACACAGAATGGGAATATATAATGAGAATGTTCTTAATAATAGGAAAGACTTCATGTTAGAATCAGAAAGGGCCGATCGATGCACCAAATATACTAATATTCATCATAAAAAAATTATTGATGACATTGTATATTGCCCAATGATGTAAATGGCAAATCATGAGATAGTGCAAGTATGGCCAAGTGTTATCAGGAATTAACCCCAACAGTTGGATAGTTGTGTAGTCGTTGCCGACGGTTGGTATCTAAACCAACCCCGATGAGTTATATGTTGGTTCAATACTTTGTAGTTGGGGACCCGACATTGTGACATTGTGATGTAATGCTGATATATTCAATGAATGGAAGCAATGCTTTAATTTGTGCAATTCTGATATGAATCTTATGGTTTATCTTATGCTTTATAGTTATTGTTGTATATTTCCGTTTACTCCATGTTTATCTGAAACCACTTAGCGAGTAAACATTTGGCGCCATTGTCGATTCAGAGTCAGGTTGGAAGGTGACGAGGAGTCGATGATGAATTGAGTCGTCGGTGACAAATCCAATAGTCTGTGACTAGTCGATGACGAGTTGAATCGTCAGCCAGTTTGAATAGTTGAATAGTTGGTGACAAGTGGGGGAGACAATGATGATAGCGTCATAATGGGTCAGCCTATTCAATCCAACGAAGAACCACAACCCATAAGGGAAGTAGAAAGACTAGAAGACATACAAGAGTACCGCACAGAAAGTGAGCAAAAACAACAAGCGAGAAAAAATGATCAGGAAGACGATCTAACACAAGATCTAGTGTACCTGTGGAGCTTAGCGGTGAGACAGCACGTCAGGAACAAAGCCAACTGCAGGAATATTCCAGAGATAATTGCAGAAAACCTAGAAGTCAATAGGGAGATTGAAAATCTTCTCGATTGCATGCCCAGACTCTTGGCACAAAATTTTTTAATTCTACAAGACCTCCGCGAAGAAAGGGATAGAGAACGTCGACAACAAATATTGCAGAGATATGAAGAACGTATGAAACATGAAGAAGAGGAGCGCGATGCTAACCGCTGTCGGACGCCTTACAATTAATGCCAGTACGATTGTCAATTAATGCCCATACAACTCAATAAAGACAAGAACCAATTACCAAGTGAGCAAGAAAGAGTACGAAGATCACTGAGATTAAAGGAACAAGAAGATCGAAGGAGACTGAAACAAATTGTTGAGGAAGCAAATAAAGATACTCATGAAATAAATCAAGATACTGTTGAGTTGCACCAAAACGTCATCGACAAAACTGACGAAGGAACCTTCAGGGCACTAGTGAAAAATAAAGAAAAAGAAAAAAATAATAAAAACAACATACGCCGCATCAGAGAGTTGTCCATATTAGACGATGAAGGGCTGAGGATTGGAGGACCTAAGCCCAAGACCCCCGAGCATAGGGAGTACTGGAACGAACCCCAGGAGACTCGAAGTGTAGAGGACGCTGAGAAGGGACATGGAGGAGACTCGTACATGGCCGAGAGTGCAAGAGAGGCACCAAAACGTCATGGGAGAACCAGTCCAATTAGGTCTAACGCACAAGGAGGGCATCGAAGAAGAAACATGGTGACATCACTAGCCAGCGAGAGGCAGAAGTTGCCAAAATTCATGGGCAACGAGTTAGAGGATCCAGGACGACATTGCAAGACCTGTGAGATGATATGAATAGCCAATAGGTAGGAAGATGAAGACTATTGGCTGAGAGCCTTCCTAGCTACGCTAAGGGGCATAGCCATAGACTGGTACACATAACTTGAAGTAGCACATAAAGCCTCATGGCAAGTACTGAAGAGGGCATTCGAGAATGACTTCAAACTACTCAGAGATGACAATGAAATTGTAGCGGAGATCTACAACACGAAGCAAGGAAAGCACAAGAACATGTGAGCCTATAATTGCAGGCTCAAGGAGTTGTTGGTGAAACTGGAGCCTCAGCCAACTGATGGTTCATCAAAGGGTTGCTCTAGTTGTTGAGGAAAAAAATGAAAGTCGTACCTTTGTCATCATACGTCGAAGCGTACAATCGGGCGATGGATATAGAAAGTGAAAACAAAACATCCACTCGAGGGAAGAGGAAGATGGACGATGAGGAGAGTACGAATGACAATAGTGATGATAAGTCAAAAACCGTCCAAGCACTAAGGAAAGACATGATGCGGATGATGAAGGAATTGAAGGCTGACAAAGAAAGTATGAAAGAAGCCAGAGAATTATGGTGCACCGACTATAATGGGGAAAGACACACAAAAGCAAATTGCCCAAAGAAGTTGCTCTATGATATCTGCCAAGTGATGGAACATTCCATCAAGGAATGCCCATACAACCTAAAAACAAGGAGTACGCAAGTGCTCTTCACACAAGGAGAGCAGTCAACCCCTCCAAACACACCACCGAAACCTTAGAACAACCCCAATGCATCCCCTGGAGGATATTGGAATAACAGAAGAGGTAACAACAATAGCCCTAGAAGCAAAATACAATATGATAGCAAAGGGAGGCCCATGATACAATGTCAGAAGTGCAACGAATGGGGTCACTTCACCAAGGAATGCTTGAATGGTCAAAATTTAGGGGAAAGACTGTGCAAATGGTGTGGACCAGGTGATCATGAAGACAACAACTGCCCCAAACAGAAAGGCATCAATATGTTAAATGTGGAGGAGCAGAGCCAAGAAGTACTAGTGGTCACCACCAGAGCGCAAACAAAGAAGGTTGTCTACCCAGATCCACGTATGAAAAAGCAAAGAATGAAAGAAGCAAAAGCAGAAGTGGATCGAGCAATGACGAGGGAACAAAAGATCACTCTGGAAACCCCAAGTACCTCTTGGCGGTCAGAAGTGGAAAATAATATCGTACGGTAGGTACTGCAGACCACCATCCCCATTAAGGTGACCGACCTTCTCCGGGCTATGCCACAACTTGGAATGACAATCACGAATGTAGTCGGTGATGACCAACGACAACGACAAGAAGGCCGAAGGAAGGAGTTAATAGTAGAACCACCACCGCAAGGTGAACAAGCCATCGACCCAATGTTGCTGACGGTAAACATCAGGAAGAAGACGACGATTGTACAAATGGAGATTAGAGGGAAAATCTTAACATACACGATCGTCAACGAAGGGTCGGCAGTCAACGTACTAACTGAAGACACATGGAAGAGTCTCGGGAAACCTACACTCTGGCAACCGACATTCCAATTGGTGGGCGCCGACCAGCATGGCATTAAGCTGTTGGGAACACTAATGGCGCAGAAGGTGATGATTGGGACACAACTATTCTTGCTGAACTTTGTAGTCATCCTGGTGTAGAAAAAGGCATACGACACGTTTCTTAGAAGAGGATGGCTGGTGGCAACTAGAGCAGATCATAATTAAAAGAGAAACACGTTGTCCATAGACAACAATAGAAGAATGTATGTGAACAACCTGATAAATCAAACAGTTAGTGAAGAGTTGGCATCATTAGATTCAGAATCTGAAGGAGGGTGTGGAATGGAGGAGGAAAGGGGAACTATAGAACCAAATGACGAAGGCATTATAAACCTCCATGAATGATCGAAGGACAAGACAAGTTCACTGAATGGATTATTCCACTGGCAAATGGAGGACTATGAGGTATTCCAGCAAGACTGTAACATGTTGCAAATCAAAGAAACTGAAGGGGAAGAAGAAGGCGAAGCGTCGACGAGTCAAACGTTCCCTCCAGAGTATGGAGAATATAAGGCAAGAGTGGCCAGAATAGATGACACACCAACACACCACTTCGAAAGAGATACGGTGATCCAGTACGAGAAACTGAACATGAAGAAAGTTAATTTTGGAGAAGATAATCCTCGTACGATCCTAGTTGGAGACTATTGGAATCCAATGTTGAAGGCAACAACATTCAAGATTTTCACAGAGTACAAAGACGTCTTCGCATGGACATATAAGGACCTGAAAGGCATACCTCCTAAATTGTGCGTACATAGAATGCCATTGGTACGAGGAGCAAGACCAGGGAGAAAGATACCATACCGAATGAAAAAAGATTATGCAGTATTTCCGTCAAACTAGAACTCTTTTCAAGTTACGGCAATCGGTGAAAAGCAACAGAGAAAAGATGATTGTAAAAAGTCAAACAATTTATGTGTGCGGAATGTAGTACATGGGTTGTAAAAGACAACAGTTCGAGAACTTAATAAAGGTACGTCTCCGAGTAATAAAATTAAAATATTTAATTTAGAGCATACAACTACTTGTCATACTGTCAAATCACCCTCACAGCAAAATTCTGGAGAAGGGAAAAATATCAAGACATTCCGGAGAAGGGAAAAATATTATGGGACGATAAATTTCTACAGTCTGAATTGCAGATATCAAGTGGACCCTGTCGGAGAGAAATAGAAAAGTTCAATTCAGTTTGCTATGGATGGAAAATTGGGAAAAACGAAAAAAATTGAGAAACTTAAAAAATTGAAAAAGTGAAGAAATAGAAATGTGCAAAAATAAATAAATAAATAAAGTAAAAAATAAAAAAATAAAAAATAAAAAAAATAAATCATTTGCAAAGGGCCGTATGAGGAAACTTTGAAGGTCGTTGTACGAAGTAGACCCTACGCTTCTGTACGAGTTCTGAAAAAATTTGGCATCATTGTACGGAGATATCAGAAGTCCACCATACAACTCCTTCTTGGAGTGACGTCTTCCATACGAGTGGAAGGACTGCGACGAGTTGTTTGAATCTGCCTGCTGTACAAGTAGTATCCCTGCTTGCCATATGAAATTATTTTTCTTGCCTGTGTCGTACGAGTCTACTCCCCTCGCCGTACAAATCTTCTCCCATCGCTGTACGACCAGCAACCTTCACCCTTCCTACACCGCCAGTTGGTACATTGGCCCCAATCATCACAACATCGGCTCTAGTCACAACATCAACGCCATTGGTATCAGACACCACATGGGTGCCGACCACAGCAACAGGATCAGTGACATCATGGGGGTGATCATACAGTCGGCGACAGTCATACCATTTGTTGTAGTTACAGTGACAGCATCAGCACTAACAGTGTCAAGCATATTGTCAGACGAGTTGTCCAGTGCAGCTGTCAGGCCGCCAGCCTCATCAACTAGACCTAGCACCATCAGTCGGACCGCCAGGAGTAGTGCAGATCAACAACTGGTTGAGCACAGTCGACTTCACAATGGAGGTGCCCCAGTTGCCATCACCAAGCCCTTCGAAGACTTTGGCCGAGGGTCAGGATGAGGGTTGCACATCGAGAGTGGCAGAGAGTGCAGATGTGTAGCAGAGTTTCACCGCCATGATGATAGAAGGCAAGGGTACGCAACATGACATCCTGACAGGCGATGCTGGGCCAGGGATAGTGGAGACACAACCACCCACAACTATCCAAGAAATTGGAGGACCATCACAGGAGTCTCCCATGGCAATCAGGGGTTCACCACCACCCACTCCATCAAGCGAGGAGGAGTCTAGTGGGTCAGAGGGATTGGCATTGGAGATGTCTAAGCCTGATGCTTCCAATCCACTGGGGACAGTACAGAGGTATGTCGAGGACCTTCAAAGTGTAGCAACAGTCATGCATCAAGTGGGAGAAATCTCAAAACAACTCAAAATTGGCTGATCACCCATAGTAGCACAAGAGGTCCAAAGGATCCTTGGATTTGTTCAGGTAGGGTGCGAGCAAGAGTTTGCACGATGTTTTACCACCAAGGGATGGCTAGAAGTAGAGACATGTGCAATGGTAAAGGCATGGCGAGGAGCACAACCATTGATTGCAGGGAGGGATGGTCAGGTGATAGCAGCCTTGTTTAGCATTGAGAGGGCTTTTCGGGATGTTTTTTACCCGATGAAACATCAGAGGGTAGCAACAGAGGCAATAGTGCAAGAAAAGGATGAGGCCTTTCAAGTAGCACAGAAGATGAAGGAGGAGTTGGCTGGGCATATGCACAAGTTTCAGGAACAATTGGCTCAGCAAACTCAAATTAGCAGTATAGAGCGAGCTCAAGCATGAGCCTTAGAGCCCAGGGTGTCGAAGATAGAAAGCGATGCAGCTCAAAAGATGAGGGAGGTGGAACAAAACCTAGCAGACAGAAGTTGTGTTCAGCAGTGCCATCACCAATGTGGACTATCTTACTTACTTGATGCTTCATGTTTTTCCGTCGTCTAGAAGACGACTTGTTTTGTGGGGGGGATGATGTAGTCGGCCATAGTCGGTCATCGTCGGTTGGAGTCGTAGTTATATTCGGCCAAGCAAATAATAATAAATTAAATAATACTTGTGCATAGTTAGTTTATTATGAGTGTTATCGAGAATTAACCCCGACAGTTGGGTAGTTGTTGCCGACGGCTGGTATCTAAACCAACCCCGACGAATTACATATTGGTTCAATACTTTGTAGTCGGGGACCCAACATTGTGACATTGTGATGTAATGCTGATATATTCAATGAATGGAAGCAATGCTTTAATCTGTGCAATTCTGGTATGAATCTTATGCTTTATCTTATGCTTTATAGTTATTGCTGTATATTTCTGTTTACTCCATGTTTGTCTGAAACCACTTAGCGAGTAAACATCTGCCTCTTTAGCACGACTTTGAATATTGTCATTATAGGCCTACTATGCAAAGGCTCTGTCCATCTAGTTTTATAATTTTTTGAATTTATTAATGTTTAAGCAGACTAAGCCATCCTCAAGATGAAGACAAGGTGTCCATGTTCTTTTGCTTGTTAAATCTTGGCTAATTATGGGCCACCATTTAATGCACTACAGGGTAAGATTAGACTGCTTTATATTGTCAGCTATGGAACAAAGGTGTTCGTTTCTTGGCACACCTGAACGTAGAGTTGCAGTATATTTGTTTGACCGAGATTCAAGAAAGTCAATGCCTTCCATTTTGACACATTTTAATTACCTGTAATAGTGGTGCGCCTCTCTCGACATGCTTACACAAACGGAAAACATAGATATATACATCAGAACCGGTTCCCAGCACCATCCGTCTCAGAAAGCAGGGGCTATGGACACTTTGTTTACTACAGCGCTTAGAATCTTTAAGCTTGAACACCTGAAGAAAGAAGAGAAGCATCTAAAAGACGTCAACAAGTGAAATGGCTATTGCGACTGACAAATTAAGAAGCCCTCAGAGAAGGCCAAAAGAGGAATAAGAGTTCCTACATCTGAAATTGATATGGCCGATTGGAAAGTTGACATACCATACGTACAAAGTATCGTAGAAAAGATTGCCAATATTTTGATCTAATGAAGGGTATAAAAAACTCACAGAACCCTCAGAAACAGCCTAAGAAGTGCCAAGGATCCTATTAAATTTAATGGAATTTGTCGGGCAATTTTAAGTTTAAAGAGTGTTTTATCTTTTGCAACTATTTTGGAATAAAAGATCTAACCGCATCGAAAAGCCTTCTTGTTCTGTTTCAATATGCTGGCCTGTGCAATGCATAACGCCTTTGAAAATTCTTATTGCAGCAGCACTGCACAGAACGCCTTAAAAAATGATTAAGGCGAAATTGTATCAGGTATTAATACACTGTTTCTTATTGTTTCTGGATGATTATTCATTCCTATTTGCTTTTGGAAACTTACGTTAGTCGATGAACAAAGTGGGAGCGCTTTCAATTACCTTGTTTAATGGAAATATCTCTTCAAGCCATGGAAAACATTTAATGCCAATGTTGAAATTAGTGATGACACCTTAGACTCTGACATTTATGTCTCAAGCATTTGGGTTTTTTTTCCAATTGTATACTATCAATAGTTGGTTCTTCACAATGAAAAATAATCGTGCGTGCAATGGAGACTGCTTAAAGAGTAGTAATGAAAAATAATCGTGCGTGCAATGGAGACTGCTTAAAGAGTAGTAAAGAACCAAGATTTGCTTAGATACACAAACAAAAGGAATGTTTTTTGAACCAATACAAACAACAAACCTTCACAGCTATATTAACATACCTTTTTGCAAGGCCTCAACCACAAGTAACAAGTTCCAATGATGATGGCTGAAGCTATATGCTCTTTAACTTTGACCAACCTCAATACTTGACTCCTACAAGAATTACCTGATGCAATAGCGCCTAGCGGGTCATCCAAATTAAGCGGGTCATCCAAATTAAGTTAAGATATTGTATCGCCAAAGCAACAGGCTATGCAACACTTTTAAAACAATTAAAACGAAAAGATGTAAAACGAAAAAAGACATTGTTTTGTACTAGAGCTATATGCAGTTGACCTTACAATATACACATGATCGCAAGTATGTACACCTTGTGGAAAATGTTTTAAATATAGGCCTTCACGGGATACTGTATTGCCACAGCAATGGGTTATGAATGACTTTTAAAACAATTAAAACAAAAAATGTAAAAGAAACAAGCCTTTGATTTGAATTTGTGTAGTGGAAGAATTGAAAGCTACAGCCATGCCTTGAACAGAATTGGGTGGCAGACTCAAGCCCCAAATCCAAAATATATGTATTTACATAATTCTTATGCCTGATAGCACAAAATGCCTCAAGAATAACAAGAGAAGCAGGCTTGCATTTGAAAAACCTATAGAAACCTGGCTGCATATTGCTTAGATGCACTCCAAATCAACTACGAGCATAAAAAAAGCATGGCATTTTCAAATAATTCGCAAACACAAACTTGCAATATCCATATGACCTTAAAATCGAAACTCAAACTGCAAGTTTTACCACCCCACCCTATATTGAGAATAGAGCAACACAAATCTAACCAGATGCTGCCATACACAAAAAAATAATACATATAGGCAATAGGTGCCTCATCAAGAATCAATGACGACATGACAAATGTCCAACACTCTATGCCCAATCACCAACCAGATCCGTTGCATGCTTGATTAACTACTAGTTATGATGTTGCAGAACTACAACCTGCCCGACTCCTCGTTTGATGCAACTCACCCATAGTTTCCATGTTTGGTTGTCTGCTTCTAGTTTGTACTATTTAAGCTTAGTATCTTATATCTTAAGTATAGAGCATAGCAGATGCTGCAAAATGTTTATTAGCTACTTTACCTTGCACCCCATTGATATGGCTATCCTTAGGTTTAATATGTCTCGCTTACTCCACACCTTTTCTCCTACTTGAATGTGGAAGGGTATTGTAAGACAAATACTATATTGTTTTATCTTAAGGAGAATGTCCCTGGTTATTGAGTTAGAGTCATTACTCGGATGGCCAATCAAGTCATTGCTATTATTTATTACACAAGGACTTAGCAATATAGCCTATGTCTACTTTGCAAATCACAACACCATACCACATGCCCATCTTCAATATGAAGGAGAGCCTATGCTAGAACCATCTTGTGAGCCAATTGCAAAAGTTAAATACAGTGCCTTAAAAATGTTATTGTTTTTGACTTTTCCCAAGTTGCCCTACAATATTTTGATATTATTTTAGAATTGCAAAAAACATTTGAACTGTACCAACCATGTAAAGATAACAACGAATTGTTCTCTCATTGATAATATTAACTAATATAACATGCTATACAATGCCATTCATTATATCAAATGCATTGCCAAAATGATGGATTTGAACCAAACCACATCACAATGGATCCTAGAAGTACACTACATTGCTATTTAGTATTGAAACAAAATCCAAAACAATATGAAGACCAATATAAGCAAAATCAATCACACAAGTTGAAGTAGTGTTGCGATATTCTAGAAATAGGAACAACACCTTTCTACATATTATAGCAAGTATGGTAGTCACTAGAGTACTGCATATGAGAAAACTATCTTCAAAAAAGCTACAAATGGATGTTGTCAAAAGTCATCCTGGAAAAATGGCTTCAACACTCTCAATTAAAAGCCTAGACAATATGAAGAGAAATCCAAAACTCCTATCCTAATAGAATGCATAATGAGAATCATGTTTTTTTCCTAGCCCAATGCATTGGCCTTTTTTTTGTTTTTACATCTCCAAAAACTCCTCTGGCTCCTCATCCTTGTCAGCCAATCTATGGGAAACAACACCGCTAGGATGAACACGCTAATATTCATTGAGGACCTCCTTAGAAAGCATTCGTATATTCTGGCCACACCCAAACGGGAAATCCCTAACCGTCGAAGGCTTGCGTCTAATATGAACGCTTTCTTGCATCTCCTTTCTAGATGATTCAGCCTTAGATGATGCTTCACCGCACTTGCTACATTGCAATTTGAGTTATTTCATGATTGTTGCAAGGGTCTTCAAATCCAACATTGCGTCCACCTCCATTTTCAAACCAGGCTCAGCAAGCCCCGCTACACCTTTACCAACTCTTGTACCAGTGTTATGCTTTCCACCAGCCCTCGTTTTATGCTTTCTACCATGGCCTATGACTGCAAGAAAGCAAATCATGTCTAGAGGAAATAAACATTTATCATTACAAACAATATTGCTTTATACTCCACCCACTCTTCACAATACCATCATCCTACAAGCCTAACCTCTCCCTCCCCTAAATTTCCAATTACACACTTATTTGCAAACACTCATAAATTCTACACTCACAACAATCTCAAAATGGAGCATGAACCCCCATCCCAAAAAAGACCTAGAGTAGCTATAGCGTGATGAAGCATTCACTATAGATGCGAATAGACATAGCAACTCTAATCTCCATATTTTAAGAGCACATCTATGACAAGCAAACCAAGTTGTATCTCCTACATATGGAAACACATTGCACTAATACCTTCAATTATTCAACAACCACATTACACGAGACAAAGCTTTTTTTCTAGCACACAAATTTAAACCATGCTACAAACACCCTTTTTCCTACACATTGATCTATACAACAAAGGCCAACAAACAAACATGAAACAATCCTTAACCTCACTTACTTGTATTAATATTGTCTTTCTAGGAAAGAGCACCAAGCAAAGCCCACCTGGCGAGTTACAAAGAGCAAAACAAATTATCAAAGACAATATACTATCTTCAAAACAAAGGTTGTGAGGATGGAGAATTTGCATAGGATACAAAGGCTAGAATGGTGTTTCCCTTGTCAAAGTTACCATGGGGATGACCAATAAATGTTTTGTTTGGGCTTGAGGGATTATTTAGCATAGGTTGCTGATATGGATGTTGGATGATATTTGAAGAAGTGGAGATTGTGGATACATGTTTTGAGGGATATTGGGAGAAGTGGGAGGTTCTCGATATGGATGTTGGAAGATATTTGAAGAAGTGGAAGATTGTTGATACATGTTTTGAGGGTTATTGGAAGAAGTGAGACATTGTGGATACATGTTTTGAGGGATATTTGAAAGAAGTGGGAGGTTGTTGATATATGTGTCATGTCCCTATTGAATCGATTATGCTTGATTCATAAATTGATAGAGATCATATAATAAATTAAGTATTACATAATAAAGCGGCATTATAAATAATTAAATATAAACACAATCATAATTATTAATATAATATAGCTATTAAAAATTAAATATCGTTATAATTACAAATATATAAATAAATAAATAAATAAATATATATATATATATATATTATTAATTTAGTTATTATTATAGCCATAATAATAATATAATATAATTTATTAAATATAATATATAATATATTATATAAATATAAATATATCTATAAACATAAATAATGATATAAATATAAATATGAATCACTAAATATCATTATGATAAATATTACTAAGTCCAATTAAGGAGGAATTAAGGAGGATCGGGCGACCTTAGGAAAGCCCATTAAGGGTCTCGATGGGATTTAAGGGAACTGTTGTTGCCAGAGAACAAAACGTAGAGACAATAGAACCTTTAGGCACCGTAACTTAGAGCAATGGCAGAGGATTAATGAGCAAAATAGATAATGAAACAACGAATATAATTAAGGTCGTCGATTCCTTTATGGTGGGCCGACATCTAACAAATAAGCGTTGATCATATACCATTCCATCCATATGCACACATTGATAATAGTTACTTTAAAAGATATCGATTGAGAAGAAGCAATCAAACTAAGATCAAGGGAGATTGGTTAAGGTATAACGATCAGCAAAGGTTAGCCAAAATGAAATAACATCTCATAAAGGTGGCAACTATTGGGTGAAAGGTCACCGATCTGGGTATAAGGAGGATTGGGGGTCTTCACTCAAGGATCATAAAATCACTCATAATCCATCGATTATCACAGCAGAAGATATATATTAAGAAAGATATATCTAATAATCTATAAGGGCAGAGATCAAATAAACAATATAAGGACAGCAATCCAACATCAATAAAGCCAGCCTTCTAATATTATTCAACATCAATACAATCTAAGGAAGGAACCTTCCAAGATAGCAATACCAATCTGATATATACATATATATTTATATCCCAGCAATCTTATAATAAGGTGCAGCGATATCTATAAAGAAGCTGCAATAACATATCTTCTACCCAACCATTAGTGGTGGATATTGTTATCAAATATATATAGTTCCTAATATAGGAACAATAGCATAAATAAGAGGAATCTCGGATTCGATATAATAACCTTGTGAGATATCAAGGTATTCACTACATTGGTGATTAGAGGATCACTTGTGCATCTCTGATTCATCCAAGGAGAAGGATCACTGGAATATTGTAAATCATTCGAGGAGACGAATTCATATCAGTATGATCTCTCTAAACCTTAGTCATAATGTACTAGGGATAAACAAGTCATGCCACGTCCTTAATCTTATCTATTTCCCTAGGAGGATGGTTAAGTAAGAAAGTGTGGATTATTATGATCAATCTCACATAGGGTAGGTGACTCTCAAGTGGATGAGGTATTACCAGGCGTGTAATGAAGTCCATTGAGCCAAGTAGTGAGGTATTGTCGGGCGTGCAATGAAGCACTTGGGCCTATACCTATGGAGATGACTTGCATGGTAGGTGAATCTCAAGTGGATGAGGTATTACCGGGCGTGTAATGAAGTCCCTTGAGCCAAGTAGTGAGGTATTGCCAGGTGTGGAATGAAGCAGTTGGGCCTATGACAGTGGAGCACAATCCTCAAGTAGCGAGGTATTGTCGGGCGTGCAATGAAGCTCTTGAGCCAAGAGGTGAGGTATGGTTGGGCATGCCATGAAGCCCTTGGGTATTATTATCCCGCACATTAATAACATACACCTATCCTCCATTAGGGCTAGATTAGATTAGTGACCAGGCACCATCATTCCAAAAGTATATCATGAGGCTTAAACATGATTAAATTATAAATACATTTGAATATATGTATCATTGATTATGATTATGACATTGCTAACCCTAATGATCATGAAAGAATATATGTACTTGTTTATTTGTTAATGTCTGTGGTTGTAGGAATTGAATATATGCATATAGAGGTAACATTATATTTGTGTTCATTATTATTGATCATAATTATATTGTATTGATTTCATTATGGAATTGATCTTTAATAGTACCAATGTCTCTTTCTAGGAGTTATTCTTGTGTGTAGGTGAAGAAATCAAGGATACCCTAAAAAGGGACATTACAAGTGTTATCAGAGCAGTCATCCTGCTAGCCTGTGAATAATAAGACTTACACAACTTATGCATACCCCATATATTATATCTTACACGTATATTTCGTGTCTCACATGGTGATAATCTTAGTCATCATGAATTGTTTCCGCATATCATCACTCAAGAATCCATAAGGTGAGCCTACAATCTCTCATGGTGCCACATATTCTCCTTGGCAACATAAACTTGTCATCTTACACTTGGGCTCTTTGATAAGTAGGAATCAATAACATACTGTACAACTTTAACAAACCAATCTAACAACAAATTTCAATGAGTCCACACAATGTGCAATAATGATGTCAAGAATAATTCCTTACAACATATAAATGTACAATCCCTAAGCATAATGAAATACTATTATCTTGTCATAACAAGTTACAATACAAATGAATGGGTGCCAGGATCATACAAGTAAATCCAAATAGGCTTAATCCAATCGTGATCCATATTCTTCATATTGATAGCTCACACAAAATGTTTTCATTCAAGTTAAATACTATAGATCAATCACATTGCCATGAGATCTCAAGATCATCCAGTCACAACAAAGTGCAAGGATTACATCATATCATATGAGGCAAAAGCTAAATGACCCTCAAGACAATCATAAAAAACCAAAAGTTATATTGTGAGCCTATAATCCATAAATCCCAGGATCATTCTCCACTGATCTGAACAGGACTCTCCTCAAACTTTAGGGTCAATAATATATCTAAAGGAGTTAACATTATTAATCATCCTAATCTAAATTTGCTTGAGGACAAGCAATCTTGATAGGGGAGGCCTGTCATGTCCCTATTGAATCGAATATGCTTGATTCATAAATTGATAGAGATCATATAATAAATTAAGTATTACATAATAAAGCGGCATTATAAATAATTAAATATAAACACAATCATAATTATTAATATAAATATAGATATTAATAATTAAATATCATTATAATTACAAATATATATATCAATAAATATAAATATAAATATTATTAATTTGGTTATTATTATAGCCATAATAATAATATAATATATAATATATATTATATAAATATAAATATATCTATAAACATAAATAATGATATAAATATAAATATGATTCACTAAATATCATTATGATAAATATTACTAAGTCCAATTAAGGAGGATCGGGCGACCTTAGGAAAGCCCATAAAGGGTCCTTATGGGATTTAAGGGAACCGTTGTTGCCAGAGAAAAAACGTAGAGACAATAGAACCTTTAGGCACCATAACTTAGAGCAATGGCAGAGGATTAATGAGAAAAATAGATAATGAAACAACGAATATAATTAAGGCCGTCAATTCCTTTATGGTGGGCCGACATCTAACAAATAAGCGTTGATCATATACCATTCCATCCATATACACACATTGATAATAGTTACTTTAAAAGACATCGATTGAGAAGAAGCAATCAAACTAAGATCAAGGGAGATTAGTTAAGGTATAACGATCAACAAAGGTTAGCCAAAATGAAATAACATCTCAAAGGTGGCAACTATTGGGTGAAAGGTCACCGATTTGGGTATAAGTAGGATCGGGGGTCTTCACTCAAGGACCATAAAATCACTCATAATCCATCGATTATCACAGCAGAAGATATATAATAAGAAAGATATATCTAATAATCTATAAGGGTAGAGATCAAATAAAAAATATAAGGACAGCAATCCAACATCAATAAAGCTAACCTTCTAATATTATTCAACATCAATATAGTCTAAGGAAGGAACCTTCCAAGATAGCAATACCAATCTGATATATACATATATATTTATATCCCAGAAAATCTTATAATAAGGTGCAGCGATATCTATAAAGACGCTGCAATAACATATCTTCTATCCAACCATTAGTGGTGGATATTGTTATCAAATATATATAGTTCCTAGTATAGGAACAATAGCATAAATAAGAGGAATCTCAGATTCCATATAATAACCTTGTGAGATATCAAGGTATTCACTACATTGGTGATCAGAGGATCACTTGTGCATCTCCGATTCATCCAAGGAGAAGGATCACTAGAATATTGTAAATCATTCGAGGAGACGAAGTCATATCGGTATGATCTCTCTAAACCTTAGTCATAATGTACTAGGGATAAACAAGTCATGCCACGTCCTTAATCTTATCTATTTCCCTAGGAGGACGGTTAAGTAAGAAAGTGTGGATTATTGTGATCAATCTCACATGGGGTAGGTGACTCTCAAGTGGATGAGGTATTATCGGGCGTGTAATGAAGTCCATTGAGCCAAGTAGTGAGGTATTTCCGAGCGTGCAATAAAGCACTTGGGCCTATACCTATGGAGATGATTTACACGGTAGGTGACTCTCAAGTGGATGAGGTATTACCGGACGTGTAATGAAGTCCCTTGAGCCAAGTAGTGAGGTATTGCCGGGCGTACAATGAAGCACTTGGGCCTATGACAGTGGAGCAAGATCCTCAAGTAGCGAGGTAGTGCCAGGCGTGCAATTAAGCTCTTGAGCCAAGAGGTGAGATATGGCTGAGCATGCCATGAAGCCTTTGGGTATTATTATCCCGTACCTTAATAAACATACACCTATCCTCTATTAGGGCTAGATTAGATTATTGACCAGGCACCATCATTCCCGAAGTATATCATGAGGCTTAAACATGATTAAATTATAAATACATTTTAATATATGTATAATTGATTATGATTATGACATTGCTAACCCTAATGATCATGAAAGAATATATGTACTTTTATATGTGTTAATGTCTGTGGTTGCAGGAATTGAATATATGCATACAGAGGTAACATTATATTTGTGTTCATTATTATTGATCATAATTATATTGTATTGATTTCATTATGGAATTGATCTTTAATAGTACTAATGTCTCTTTCTAGGAGTTATTCTTGTGTGTAGGTGAAGAAATCAAGGATACCCTAAAAGGGGACATTACAATATGTTTTAAGGGATATTGGAAGAAGTGGGAGATTGCTGATATGGATGTTGGATGATATTTGGAGAAGTGGGTGGTTGTTGATACATGTTTTGAGGAATATTCATGGGATAAGTTGATGTGGGATTTTCGTGATGTGTGGATGGATTAGGTTGGTATGATGGTAATATAAGTTGGATGGGATTTATTTGTTGAGGGATGGATAGAGGTGGGAGTGATTGGATGAGATTTGACATAGGTAGAAATGACGTTTGAGGTGGATTGGAAAATGTGGGACCAACATCAAAATAAAATGGAGTCATGATTTAGATTTTTGATAAGGTTTGATAATGTGGGATGATGGATGGATTTGATGACTTTAGAGTGCTAAGGACTGGAGCTTAAGATTTAATTTTATATCAAGATATTGAGGATTTTGGTTTTGCAAGAGTAGATCTAAGACCTTATGGAGCTTGAACATTGGAGTGATCAAGTTTTGATGTTGGATTGGATGTGGGCTAAATTGGATTGGATTAGCATTGAATTGGTGTTGATTTGATGATTACTTTTCTTGATTTGAGATTATGTGATTTAGGTGATGGATGATGGGGGATCAAATGTCAAGACCTTGGGATGATTTGATTTAATTAAGCGAGGTATGGATCTCTATACTTAAGATAGGAAAAGTTCTTAAGAAAGAATTGATTGGGTTTAATTATGGATTTGATCTCTACTTAAGATAGGAAAAGTTCTTAAGCAAGACGATGGGGATTGATTTGATTGGATAATTGTATTTAGGAGAGGCTAAGTTCCTAAGCAAGTTTGGATTAAGGATGATGGGTTTGATTTAAGGTATTGGTCTTTGATTTGAATGTTGGATTTGAAATGGATGATGGTTGGGTTAGGATTTGATGACTTGGATGGTGAGTGGACTTGAAGATTTTAGGATTGGATGATATGGAGGATGATTAGATTTGAGTTGGTTTTGATTTGGATGATGGATTAAATTTTGATGTTGAATGTGGATGATTTGATGTGGGTTGATTGGATTGAATCAGGAGGTGGGATATCGGATTATTGATTTGATTGGATGTAAACTTGGAATTGGATGATTGATGATATAGGATTTGATTTGAGGGGTTTGAATTTGGTTTGGAATGATTGGTTGATTGAATGAGGTTAGGATTAGAAAATTGGTGGGGATTGAGATGAGGTTACAACTTTTTGGATTTTGATTGGATGGTTTGATTAGGCAATTGATTTGGATGATTGAGCTTAAGGCCTTAAATACGGTTGGATGTGGGATGGATGATTAGTGGATGTTAGGACAAGGGGGATTTGGGAGAGTAGGATTTTGGGATGGATTTTGATCAAGAATGATTGGATTTTGATTAGGGGTAGATTGGGAGTGGAGTAGATTAGGATGGGTTTTGAATAGATTTTGATTTGATTTTGGGGATGATTTTATGGTGAGGGGATTGGTTATAAATTAGTCTAATTTGGGATTTGGTGAGATACTGAGTTTTGGATGGGTGATTGGAAGATGGAAGGATTTGATTCAAGATTTTAATTCAATGGATTTCAGCTTTGACTTGACGAGACTTTTTGGATTTTGCAAGATTTTGATTTTTTTGGATGCAAAGGGATAATCTATAGATTTCACACAAATGAAAACACATCAAGCACATAAAGACCCTAGATTATTCAAGTGAGAGTGTCAATCTCTGTGGGCTCACTAATATGCTATCTACTAAGTTGTGGATAACTATGGAATGCAAGGTTATGTACCACCTATACACCCCTTAGCGTGGAGGCGAAGGCCCTACCCACAATGAATTCTATCTCTACAAACTTAGAAGCACGGTGTGAGTAACTTCCCAAGGCTAACTTCTTATCGGTGCACCACGAAAACAAAAGGTCTTATCTAGGCTATACAAGCAACTAGTGGATGTCCTTGTTATACACTAGGTACATGAGGCCAAAATCTATGAACCGAAGCCCATCTAAAAGCATGTGTTCATGGTCAAGTCCAATTCCACTTCACCTTGAGTCCTTACACAAAGGGGCACCAAGGTTGTGCCAGACATCATGATGGATCCTTTGAAGTACAACTTTTGCTCTCCCCTCTTTATATACTCCGCCGGAACATGTGGTTCAGGTCGTCCCCTAAGGTGATAAAATCCTTAGGAAGGCCCACTAAAAGGAAAGAGATCTAAATGCTTTTGATCTCCAAGATCACCTTGTGTGAGGAGAGAGCATACAAACTTAGATTCTTGGGTTTAACACAATAAAAAGTAAACTAAGAGGTGTTTTTGATCTCCAAAATCACCTTACGGTGTGAGGAGAGAGCATACACACCAAATAGGTTACATAAACATGGCAAACAAGATTAATTGAACTTTAAGCATATCAAATGTGCAACAAATCTAGTGATAAAAATAGTCTTGGACAAATAAGCTACACACAAAGATGTTAGTAGTTTGATAAAAATAGTCTTTGACTAGAAAAATATTGCAAGAAAGGTGTTAGCATTGAGAAACAAACCCCTACACAAATTAGAAAATAATGTTATCCAATAGCAAAATAGATGTGATCATGACATTCCTTACAATTTTCTAATCAATTTATTAAAAAAATTGCTAGAATTGGACTTCATATGCAAAAGTTATGCTTGTTCAAAGATTTAATACAAAGCAAGGGTTTCAAATGATTATACCTGATTTTTGGTGTAAAATTCTGAAATATTAGCTTTCCCACAATGAAATTCATTGAATCAGCTTTCCAATGCTTATAAGTTTGCAAAAATCTGATATGTTTAGCAAAAGTTATGCAATTCTGAAAAAATAGCTAGTTTAGGACCATAAGGAGGGGCGGAGATCTCTAAGGTAGACTACTACTGGTTAAGTTTGGTTGTTTGCGCATAGTGGTCACATGGCGCAGTTAATGGATAGTGATTAGGATGCTAGTAGTTGTAGCTAATGTTAGATGTTGGCGGCCACAATTAATGTTGGTCGCTAGTGGTTAGAGCTTGGGTGTATGGCTAGTTATTAGCAATAGCCCCTGGTCACAAATGTGACCAAGTGTTAGGGCCATAAATTAGGCAGTAGTGATAGGTGGTGGTCACAAAAGTGACCACAAGACTTAAGCTCAAGGGCTAAACAAGAAGTTGTAGGCCCTGGTCACTAATGTGACTAGGGTGTAGATGGAAGTGACAGGAGTTTAAAACCCTATGCACAGTTTAAATGTTAGATTGCTGGTCAAAAAATACAAACTGGTGGATAAAGTGGTGGCACAATTATGTGAAACGACCGGGAAAACACGTGGGCAACCGGGATTAAAACCGGATCCTATGGACAATATGTTAGATCAGTTCATAATAAACATCAAACCTGTACAGACAACACAACAAACCTCTAGTTAAAAAAGAATTATTAGACCTACGATTATAATATCATTTAACCTATGGATAAAAATCCATGTCCCTTCGAATGAAAATATTTTAAATGAATTTGAGTTAAAATATTAAAATTTTGTTGAAATATTTTTAATTTTTTTTATTTACTAGCGATTGGCCTATGGAGTCTACAAATTGCACAAGGCTATACGGCTGATCCGTATAGTACGGATCCATATAGATTCATATAATACAACTCTAAACAGGCAAGGGCCAAAAAAATTTCAAATTTTTTTTACCTCTAAAGTATATTGAGTTTTATATGAATCCAGGGTTTTTGGACCTTCTAGACTCAACCACGGGGTCTTTTTAATCATAAAATGCTCCCAAAAAAAGCTCACATCGGATCTCTCCAAAAAGAGTGAAAGTCTACAAGATCAAGCTAGCAAAAACCTACAAAAACCAAGATTGAACAAGGGACAAGGTCCCACTGGCCCCAGGGCATGCCAAAATGTGTATGCTAAAATATGAAACAAAGTGAGGAACAATGGATCAAAACAAAGATCCTATTTCATATCTAACAACACCTCTGATTAAGCAAAGGGTTAGCAAAAATAATGAAAACTAGAAATCTCTCACCAAAACTAGCCCTTGTTGCACCACAATGGTGGTTATCCTTCAATGGATTCTTGATGTTGAGATTGGTTGTTGGTTTCTCACTTGGACAACATGAAATTACATTCCAAAAGCTTCTTTCTTTACAAATGGTTTGATTGAGGGTTGATTTATAGATTTTTGGATGATAGAATAGAGGGCTAAGATTTGATTAGAATTGATGGCTAGGATTGAAGGAGACAAATTAGAGGAAGATTAGAAGCTTCTAGGGCATTCTATAAGGATGGATGGTCGAGATTAAAGATGAATGGATGGATAAGATTGAGCGAGAGGAATTAGGGCAAGGTTGGAAGCTTCTAGGGCTTATCCTTATGTGAATGGCTAGGATTAAAAGATGTAGTATGTGAATGGATGTCGAGATGTAAGATTAGTTTGACTTTTGTGAGAGTGTCTAGTTTCAATGAGTCTAGATAACTCTTAGCTAGTCATGAGACTTTTTTGACATTTTTGAATTTATTTGTTTGGGGATAATGGATAAGGATGGGATTTAATTAGGATAAATGGGGGATTAGAGTAGGATTTTAGGATTTTTAGATTAATTGGTCAAATAATAAAATTGTTTCATGAATTAATGGAGAGGACTGTGGAAAATTAGATTAATTAATTAAATCTAATTTATTTAATTAATTTGATGATGGATGGATATAATCTTAATTAATTAAATAAATATAGTTTATCTAATTAATTAGTGTTAAGATGGAATGTGTTTAGGATGGGATTAGGACAATGTTGAAGGGTGTTGAAAGTGTCAAAAGTGATGTGGTCAATTCAAGTGTCTACAAATCCTACCGATAAGGTTGATGAAACTTCTTCACCACACAATTCTCAAACTTCTATTGATAATCTTTATTTTAGTGTCTTTGATGACTCTTCTTTGAGTGATGATGAGGCTCATGCTTTTAATAATCCCTTATCTTGGCAACATTGACTCTTTTCTTGTTCATCCCCTCCTCTTTCTTTGGAGGATGGACTCCCTCTTGTCAATGATATTGAGCATGCTAGTATCATTCATCACTTCCTTAATGTCACATTGGCTAAAAGTCTTTCAATACTATAATGTCCCCGATTGGCTCTTAGCCAAGTCTTGAACAATTAGCCTATTCCTTAGTTTTCCCATAGGTTAATTGGTTAAAAGTTATTGGGAGCATTGGATCAGCTTTGTAGAGCTTTGGTTCGAGGTTTTAAGTTCAATTGGCTAGATGGGGCCTTTTGGTGTTTTTAGAACTGATTCTCGACCTTTTGTGAGCTCTCCAAACTTCTTGGAGGAGCATACTATTTTTAGAAAGTCACCCAATTGCCTCCGATCATCGTCCCAAGTCTTCAGGATCATGTTGGCATGGCCAGATTTGCAAGTTGCTTCATTTTGGAACTTTCCGTAAGTTGGTTGAATTATTAAGTTATTTAATTCAATATTCACTTAAGTTATCTATTGTTTGGGAAATATTAGAAAATAACTTAAGTGTAATAGCTCATTGGAAAGGTGATGGAAAATGATATTTGATTTTCACATGATATTAGGCATTGGGCATAAGACTTATGGTGGCGTCCCCTTTTGAGGATATTTTATGTTTAATTAAGTCTAAAAGGTATTTTTTTTATTGTGCAACTTGGGCACCCTAATTTGTGCCTATAAAGTGAGGTTTTGAGCTCATTTAGAAGGTTATGCTTTTGATATGCTAAATACTTATCTATGGGAGAGCCTGTGAGATTTTCATTTCTTGGGGATGAAAACCCTCATGAAATAACTAGTTTCGGTGGTGAAAGATCTACCCTAGCTGGTCAAGAGTGATTTACACTGAAATCACCTATGTGCTTCAATGGAGTTTTCTTGCAGTGGATTATTGTTGGAGGTTTTCGATCTCTTTTGAAGTTACTTATGTTTATTGGGTTTTGATGCCTTGAATGAAGGATTTTGCAGAGGTTTTATTGCAAATATTATTGTTCTAAGGGGGGTCATACATGTCTGGAGTTGTGCCATTGTTGGGAGCGCATGAGAGTTGGGTTTGGTGTTGCCCCCCTCTTTGAGACATTATTTCACTCTTCATGGAGTCGCCTCACCCTTCAAATCAAGCCGCCCATGGTTAAGATGGAGTTTAGAGACTAACATGGGGGCCATACTCTTCCCAAGGAATGTTGTACAAGGCTGGGCATGAGACCCAATGTTGTTGTTTTCCCTTGTTTGGTGGTTAGTTTGGTATGTATTTAGTTCAATTTGAGGTTGCCTAGACCTCCCCTCCTTGGCCGCTCAATTTGGATTTGCTAGTAGTTGCTGGTTATGTGATTGTGAGCCTTGCGCCTAGGGTTTGGTAGAGAATTCCAGTGTTGTTCTGAGTGTTTCAGACTTACACTAGATTATTTCAGATTGATTCTACCTTCCAGTATGCAGTTGAGGCTTCTTTGATGGGTATATCTCATTGTACTTTCAATTTTGGGTGAGTAGCCATAGTATGCTTCAGATTTCATGATTTTTTGCTTGTTTGCATATGCTACAATAGTGTTTATGATTACAGACCAAAAATAAAGTAAATTGCAGCTCTCATTTCTTGTCTTTATTTCAATAGTTGCAATGATAAATAATTGTAAAAACACTGGATGGTAGTATCGCCAGTGCAATTCATAGTGTGCATATCATTCTGTAATCAACTGGACGGTTTATCGACAGTTCGTATAGCATATTGCATTTACAAACCCATTTTGACATTGAATGAGCTTATCAACCATTTTGGTCTTGATACAAGCTTAAACATTCTGTCAGGGTTCTTCTATACACACTGGTCCTGCTGAATAAGTGGTTGATAGGTCGGCTTGCCACCTTGCGTGTGTTTAGAGTTGGCTTGCCGCCTCGTATTACGTCTTTGCATTCAATCATCTAGTGATGTGATTCGAACACCGTATGCTCTCACCTTGCCCACCTCAGGACTTGGGTGATTAGAAAGTGTATCGGAGACTGTTTGTGCTCTTATTTCATGTAAAAACATTTAAAAAAAACTAGGGTGGTTATTACAGTGGTATCAAAGTGGGCTTTCTTGCTAGCTTGTGAGTTTGCTAACCCTGCATGCAACAAAGTAGTGACAGAGAAAGAAGGTATCTTCAGAGAGAAAAAAGAAAATTGAGAACAACTTTGGGAACAGAGGGTTTTGTTGAAGAGGTTTCAGCCATGGCAGAAAGGGACAAGGATGTTTGTCCTTCTAATAGTCCAAGTGCTAGAATTGAAAAGAAATTTGATACCATGTTTGCTATGATGGCTCAACTCATTAGCATAAGGGACCAAAATTAGAATAATCCACAGAGGCCAAATGTTGAAGCCAACAGTTCCCAAAGAAATGGTCCCAAAGTTAACAATGTTGGGTCTGCAAGAACTTTTGTTGGGTCAGCTGCTAGACCCCTTCAACTTGTCTTTACTCAAAGGGAGGAGGCTCAACCTATGCAAGTTGAGCAAGTTGCCTTCACGAGTGAAGTCATGACCAGCTATGATGAATATAGGTCCCTTCTTGATGAGGTCCACCAAATCCTAACTCTTGATCAATTCATGAACCAGAAGAAGAAGAGAGGAGACAGAAGACAAGACAATAGAGGCCAAGGAGCTCAGAGAGATTTCCAATAAGCATTAAGTAAAGTTATCCTAGCTCACTATGATGGAAGTGAAAATAGCACAATAAGAGCTTGGGTCCAAAAGTTGGACTACTTCCTAGCCTTGAGACCAATGCCAGAAGATGAGGCTATCAAGTTTGTTACACTACATTTGGATGGCGCAGCCCATGAGTGGTGGTGTCACGGATTGGTGACATAAGGTCACAATATCATCACTACATATGATGAGTTCACCAATAGATTCATCGAGAGATTTGATAAGAAAATCTAGAACAGAATTTCAGAGATTTAGCACAGCCAAAACAACAAGGCACCGTTGATGCCTACATTGCTGAGTTTCAGAAACTTAGTGTCATGGTTCCTGACGTGTCCGAGAAGAGGCTCATTTTCTTATTTGTGGAAGGACTCTCAAAACCAATCTGAGGATGGTTCAAGTCACTTGACTCACAAACTTTGCAAGATTCCATAAAGAGAGCTCGGAACATGAAGTTTTCAGCTCCAAGGACCAAGGTTTCATCAAAAACTTTCCCCTTCAAAAAAGAAAAAAGACAATTTTCAAAATTTCCAAATCAGCAGAAGGCACCTTTTCAAAAAATGGATGATGACCTTAGAAATGAGCTCAAAAAGAAGAAATTGTGCTTCACTTGTAAAGAGCCTTGGGCCCCCCAGTCATAAGTGCTTCGAAAAAGGTCAAGTGCGCCATCTTGAGGTATATTCAAATGATGATTCTAAATCAGAAAAATCAAACCAACAAGCTAACTTTGAAGATTGTGAAGAGGTTGAAGAACTTGAAGAGGTGGAAGAAGTGAAGGAAGATAAGGGGATACTTGCACAACTCTCTGGTACTTAAAAGAATAATCCTTTCAGAGTTTGTGGAGTTCTTTTTGGGCAACGTATGGTTACACACATAGATACTGGTGCCACGCATAATTCCATTAATGAAGGACTTGTAGCAAAGCGTGGATTGAAGACAGAAGAGTTTGAGGCTTTCAAAGTCATGGTGGCTGATGGCTTTACTCTCACATGCACCAGAAAGATTCCTCAATTAAGCATTCAATTGGGGAACTATGAAGTCAAGGATGAGTTTTTGTGGTAAGCATTGGTGATACTGATGTAGTGCTTGGAATCCAATACTTCCAAACCATGGAGATGAAGTTCGAGTCAGAAGGGAAGAAGGTTGTTCATAGAGGCATGTCTAATGGCGGTCCTAGAGTCATCACAGCCAAAAGAATGGAGCACATATTGAGGCAAGGACAAACTGAGTGGGTAGCAGAGTGTGTAGTCATGGCCACTACCATTCATGAGGAGAAGAGAGTGCATCATCCAGATGTCCACGCACTACTCTCAAAGCATACCAAAGTTTTCAGTGGGTTGTCACCTGGGAGGCCTCCTGATAGAGGCATTGAGCATGTCATTGAGATGGGAGAGGGAGCCAAACCTGTCATCACCAGTCCCTACAGACATCCTAAGTGGTTCAAAGATGAAATAGAAAAGGCAATCAAGGAGCTTCTTGACATGGGATTCATCCACCCAAGCAAGATCCCATTTGCTTCATCAATTTTATTGGTGAAAAAGGATGGTACTATGCACATGTGCATAGATTATCATGAGCTGAATAAGAAAACAATCAAGAACCGATATCGCATACCCAGGACAGATGAGCTCATTGATGAGCTACATGGCGTAGTCTATTTTTCCAAAATAGACTTGAGATCGGGTTACCATCAAATCAGAATGCGTGAGGATATAGAGAAGACTTTCTTCAGATGCCACTTTGGGCATTTTGAGTTCCTAGTTATGCATTTTGGCTTAACCAATGCTCCTAAAACAATTCAATCCTATATGAACCAAGTTTTCAGTGAGCAACTTCAGAGGTTTCTTTTGGTGTTCTTCGATGATATCCTCATTTACAGTAAAACTTGGGAGGAGCATATGTGTCACTTGGATGATGTGTTAGGAATCTTCAAGGCTAAATCTCTGTTTGCCAAGGAGTCCAAGTGTGAGTTTGGGATGACTAAGATTCTGTATCTTGGTCATGTGATTAGTGCAAATGGAGTTAGTGTCGATCAGGAGAAGATTCATGCCATTTTGGATTGGCCTCCACCGAAAAACCTCACTCATTTGAAGGGTTTTTCAGACTTTGCAGTTTCTACAAATGCTTTGTGAATGGTTTCTCGCAGTTGGCAGCTCCTCTTACTGATCTCATGAAGAAAGGGGCATTCATGTTGTCAAATTCAACATAGAAATCCTTTGAGTAGTTTAAGGTGATCATGAACAATTGTCCTGTTTTGGCTCTCCCTGATTTCACCAAGCCGTTGGGCTTGAGTGTGATGCTTCTAGTGAAAGCATTGGTGTTGTCCTGATGCAAATCAAGCACCCAATCGCCTTTGAGAGCAGGAAGTTGCGTGGAGGTGTGAAGAATTACTCCATTTATGACAAGGAAATGCTTGCAATAATGCATGCATTAGTAAAGTTTCGTCAATAGTTGGTTGGAGAAAAGTTCGATGTCAAAACCAATCACAATAGCTTCAAGTATTTTCTCAACCAAAAGGATCTCAATGAAAGGCAGCAAAGGTGGGTGAGTAAGCTTCAAGCTTATGACTTTGACATTGTCTATGTCAAAGTGAAGAAGAATGTGGTGGTTGATGTCTTGTCTAGAAGGCCACATTTGCACTCAATCATGGAGATCACTGCTGATTGGAAGGATCAAACCCTTGTGGAATATGCCAAATATCCTTTCACTACAAGCATCCTTGAAGGCATGTTGCAAGATGAGAAGTATAAGGTAATGAATGATTTGATCATTTACAAGGAGAATCTTTTTAGTGCCTAATTCCAAGGTTAAAGACAAGATTTTCAGAGCATTTCATGATGCTCCCTTGGCTTGTCACCAAGGTTTCTTCAAGACATACAAACAAATCCGTGAGAGATTCTCATGGAAGGGGTTGAAGAATGATGTTTTAGATCATGTTAGAGAGTGTTTTGTGTGCTAACAAAACAAAAATGAGCATACATACCCTATTGGTTTGCTGCAACCATTACCCATTCCTAATCAAAAATGGGAAACCATCTCGATGGACTTCATCATTGGACTACCTAAGGTGCAAGGACAAGATTGCATCTATGTTGTAGTGGACCGTTTGACCAAGTTTGCTCACTTCTTTGCCATTTCTTCAAAGTTCAGAGCAGCCCAAGTGACTGAGTTATTCTTTAAGAAGTGTTCAAGTTACATGGCTTGCCGAGGAACATTGTGAGTGATACGGACAACAAGTTTCTAAGTTTGTTTTGGCAAGAATTATTTTGTTTGAGTGGGACTGAGCTCACTCCTAGCACAAGTTATCACCCACAAACTGATGGGCTGATCGAGATAGTCAACAAGTGGGTGGAAGGTTACTTGAGAAACTACATTTCAGCGCAGTAGAAGGCTTGGTTTAGATGGCTGCATTTGGGGGAGTATTGATATAACTCTACTTTCCATATGTTTATTAAGATGTCACCTTTCATGGCACTCTATGGTTATAAAGCACCTAGCTTTGCTGACTTGATTTTTGGTGATTGTAGAGTCCCCCAGACCAAAGATGTGTTGCAACAAAGTTAGGATATCTTGAAATCATTCAAGGACAACCTCCAACACACGCAGAACCAGCAAAAGCTATATGCGGATCAGCACCGTATTGAGCGCATCTTCGCGGTTGGCTGTAATGTCCCACCCTAATTTTTTTGCCTATAACCCACAAAGTTTTCTGATTCTATCATGCATGCATTTCGTCAAACACTCTGCTTCTTGGTAGTTTTGATGTAATGAGTTTATCATGCATATAGAAATATATTCCAACCAGATTTGCAAAATATTTTTAAGGGGAAATGAATAGACATTTTGTCAAACATATGTCATGCATAAGGAAATGAAATACCAAGACAAATTTGACCTCACTAAGCAACTCCCAGCAATATATTAATGTTTTCTTTCTCCAACAAGTTTGTTGTTATAAGTAGCATAAATAATGTAGCTTAAAATACAATGCTCTGAAGTAAATTTGCACCAAGAAGTTGTCATAACGTTTCAAACTGTTGTAGCATATCCATGGTGTTTCCTGTAGCTGTGTCTACTCAGAAAACTACTTGATAGCACCTCCAAACTGTATGAAATTGTTCCCAACAACAATGTCTTAATGCAGTGACTTCAACTCTATACCCAACATAAAGCGCTAGGCTCCTATAGGGCCGCATCCCTCCTTGGAAGCCCTCTAAACTACGTCGAACCTGTTTACTCCAGTAATCTAGGAAATCAACCACAAGTTGCCCCTAAACCTCCACGTGAGTCTTCATCCAATCAACTTTTCAACATACATCAGCAAAGACTCTCAAAAAGGCAAGCGATTTCTCCTTAAGTCAAAACATGACTTCTATGTGAGGTGCGATTTGCTTCAACACCACAATCACTCTCAAATTTATTATTTCATTTATGGTGCCTTCTTCCAAGCAACAAAATTCAATGTACTGTTGGAAATGCTCTGGTAGACATGTATGCAAAATGTGGAAGAATAGACAAGGCACAAAAACTATTTGACAAAATGCCTCAAAGAAATGTTGTCTCATGGACTACCATGATTGCAGGATATGCACAAAATGGATTTGTTGAAAAGGCTTTAGAAACTTTCAAGCAGATGCAATTGGCAAGCATAAAGCCAAATTCCACAACCTTCGTCAGCATCCTTCTTTCAATCCTCTCAAAAAAATATAATATTGGCACAATCTTCATTATATTTGTTTCATCTGTGACAAAAACTATACCCTTAAATCTTCTAACTGGCAAACATTCAGCACACAGGCAATCTTTGTATGAAATTGCTCCTAATCTTCAGCATTGAGCACAAGCGTGAAATCTGTGTGATTCCACCAATATTAACCAAGGAGGATCTTTCACCACTAAAGCTAATCTTCTCCGAGAGGGTTTTCGTCCTCAAGCAGGATGAGATGAACAGAGTTCAATCCTACAAAACTACAAGGGTTTCATAAGAAGAGATAAAATAATCTGCATGTCACAAATGAGCTCCTCAACCTCCTTTATAACTTTCTCGAAGAACTTTCCAAAAACCTTATTTTTAAATTCACTTTAATAAAATAGCCCCTTTTTGCTCCAAAAGACCCTTTTAAAGAAATAATAATAATAATAATCGATATGCAAGGTCCCTTTTTTAAGCATCCATGATTTAAAACTTTTAACTACCTTTCCAAGGAGCTATTACACTAAGTTGCTTTTAAATTATTTCATAAAAGTAAGCAACCTTAGTGAAATAATTAAATAAATGCTCATTAATTCACCTGAGTTGCGGAAACCATTGAAATAGTATCGAAATAAAAATCTAACTATACAGGAATGATACTGATGATGAAAAATGATAATCGGATTCGACTGGGTGACTTACTATAAATAGACGCTCTCTCTAAGAAGTTTGGAGAACACGCCGAAAGCCAAAAATTACTTATGAAAGAGTCATAAGGGTCCTCACTACCAACTGACCTCGTTTCCAATAACAAACATCACTGCAGATCACAACTTGAATGCTCCAAGAACCTTGGAGCACCCCTTATCATACACTGAACTGCCTCAGCCAAAACTAGGAACTGGACAAACACACGCAAATTAGAATAGCTAAAAATGGGGACATTACAATCCTCCCTCCTGTTGTGATGTTTTCACACATCACCCCATTGCAAATGGGGACCCCCCTTTTTCTCGGTTTCACCATCATTTTTTGCTTTGATCTTGCAGTCTCTTGCCCTGATCCATGAAGCTAGGAAAGAATGTCTGAGCAGTTAGCTCACAGGGAACATTAGGAATGCTTCAAGTAGTGAGTTTTCCTGAGGATAAGTGAAACATTAACTATCATGAACCTCAATCAAAATTGACCAGTCCATGGTATAAGTCCATCATTCCATAAGAAAGATCCTAATCCTTCACTCAGTGCTAATCTTGTTCCAAACCCCAGTCTCAATCCAGAAGTCCAATCCGGACCCCAGTCCAGGAATCCAGTCCGGAAGTCCAATCCAAAGTCTTGTCCGGAAGTTCCTATCCCTGAGTCCTGTTCCAAAGGAATTCATTCCTGGACTTCCGTTCCAAGGTCTATCCAGATTCTTGTCCCGACCAGGTCTTGAATTCGACAAAGACTGTCACTCCTCGGTATGTTCATCTTTCCATCATGGAACTCATTTCCTGGCCCAACAGCTCCAGTTGGGAAGTTCAATCCAAGGAATATCCTTCTGATCCAAATCCAAGACTCATTTCATAACTCGGAAGATTCTCAAATCAATAGAGTGTTTCAAGGACTTAGAGCAAATTTCAAAACAATCAATGTTCAAGCGCCCCTTCGGAAGACTAGAAACTGTGCACATGAATATTCCTGGTTGCATATTCCAGTACCAACTGGAATATGCGCCCAGGGATTTTTTTGTCCTGGTCGCATAATCCAGTACCTACTGGATTATGTGCCCCAGGATCAGGACTATCCTATTCCACATTCATGTCCAGTCTGGACTATGCAACTCATCAGGAAATCATTCCTGGACTAGTCTGCGAGTGCCTGAATGAAGAATTCACCGTCTGTTAGGAAAATTTCACCATGGAGATTCAAATTCCCTGAGGGGATAGAGTGAACACCTTGCTTTGGATCCCCTATTAATAATTGAACCTTTGATGAAGCAAACTAAAGTTCACCCTTTGCAAAAAATTGAAACAGGAGGACAAATCCTTAGTCAAAATCAAGCTCAAAAGTCCAAGTCGCATTATCCAGTTGAGGGTGGAATCTGCGCCCAAGAGAGTTTTTTGTCTAGGTCACAAAATCCACTTCCCCTTGGAATTTGTGCTCCTAGAGGTTTTTTCTCCAAGTCGCACATTCCTGAACCTTCTGGAATTTGCGCTCCTGGACAACAGGATTCCAGTACATTCCTGACCTAATCTAAGAGTATGACCTGGACTCCAGGATTCCAGTTCCCTTTTGAAAATGCAAAATGAGATAATTCCTATCCAAAATGAAAGAAGCAACCTTCCATCTAAGTGAGATTCCACAAGAGAAAATTTCCAAGACTTAGCAAAATTTTGGCAAGGAAACCTAAAAGAATGAAGAAATCTGAACTCTGGACAAAAGTTTGTCCCTGGTCACAAAATCCATGACCAGGTGGATTATGCGCCCATGGAAGAAATTTGTCCTGAGCACAAAATCCAGGACCAACTGGATTATGCGCTCCTAGACAAGTGGAATCCCAGGAATCCCCGACCTTAAGAAATCCCCGACCTTAAGGAATCCCCAACCAGAAGGAATCCCCGACCTTAAGGAATCCCAGACCAAAAGGAATCCTCGACCAAGTGGAATATGCGCTCCAGGACAAGTAGATTCCCTGACCAGGTCGATTCCCTGAACAACTAAAATCCCTGACCACCGACCCTGGGAGAAAAAGACAAGAGAACTAAGTCGGCTAGGTGATGGAGTATGGCGGCTAGTTTTTGTTCATTATTCCACCAACCTAGGTTGGCCAAGTGGTAGGGGGGAGTTCAAACGCCTATATAAGGAGGCCGCCCAAGTCATTTCATTCATTCAAACTCAAATCCAAGATAGAAAAAGCAAATTTCATGTTCAAACCAAGGGCAGAAGTAAGTATTCCAAGGAAAATTTTAGCATTCAAAGAACAGATTTCACCCCTAGGAGGACAAATTTCATCAAGACCTGGAATTCCTAGCTGAGGAATTCCAGTCCAAGGAATCCTACTCCCTCCTTCCAATTGCACCCTAACCTGGAATTTCATCCTATCCTTGCCTGCTGACCCTAGAATGAAGAAAAAATGTGAAGGATACCAGAAAATGATGAAAATTCTCTATTTGTTCAGGAGTTCATAACTCAAATCTATCAAATCTTGCAAGTTTATTTCATGTTTTATCTTTTGATTGCTTTACATTTAAGGATCTTGTCCATCGTGACTACTTGAGGTTTCCCTTATTTTGCAGGAATCCAAGATGAGGATAAGTTCCATGAGGAGGACGAACAAGGATGATCCAGGACAATCAGGATGGATACAGAGAGTTCAAGCGTCGGAGGATGACCATTTCAGGATCCAAGATCTCTAATAACAAGAAGACTACACATGCATACCAAGGGAAGATGAAGGCATTGCTTCATTTAAAGGCATTGATTTCATCAGCACGCCCCTCTCTTCCAACGCTCAACATGACTGGCGCAAGGAGGGCAACATCAAAGGATTCCAGTTCCAGACAAGAGGATCAATCCTTGGACAACCAGGAGGATGCACTTCAAGTTCACCATCCATCAAGAAGAATGAGAATCCACGCCAAGAGCAAGGATCTGTGCTAGTGCAGGAATCCAAAGGAAAATATAGCAAGGATGGAATTTCAATTCCAAAGTACACAGCACCCAGACAAAATTCCAAGGATCACTCCAAGAATTCCATTAGAATTGACTTGATTTTCAGCCTGGAAGGAATTCCACAACAAAGTTCCTTGACCACCAGGATTGTGCACCCAGGAAGAAAATCATTCTAGGTCGCAAAATCCTATTCCAGGTGGAATTTGCGACTAGGATAGGTGGACTCCAGGACACCATAGAATTTGCGACTTGGACAGGTGGAGCTGGCAATTGACTGGTCTCACCTACCTACTAAGCAACTTAGTCAGCCTGATGCCTAGGACATGTGGTAACCTTCTACTTGTCTTATGACATATTTCCACCTGCCTTTTAGGATTTGCACGTTGATAGAGGAAATCTAATCTTTTTTCACCTCCTTGTTTGCTAGCCAGCCTATAAATAGGCTGAGGGCGCCTCATTTAGGGATCCCTCTCCCTCTCTCTTTTTTCCATCATTCTGTTGCTCCTAAAGCACCCTAGTAGCTAGTTTTCATTTCTGCACTATTTTTCTAAGCTGAAACTCCAAGGATCAGTTGGATTGTTGTAATACAGACTTCTGAAGCAATAATATATGCATTGAAGAATGGTGTTCATATATTTCTTTGGATTTTTGGCATGGTCCTATTGATTTCTTGGAGCAAATCTGAAAGATATTGAAGTTCTTTCTTGTATTTTCATGCTTTTGTTAGATAGATGTGATGGAAATGTTCTTGTTGAATGATTGAAGTTGATTTGTTCATACCATTTGTGATCTGTGGCTTGCAAATCACTTTGTATGGTTAGTCTGAACGTAATCCATGCTTAACTTTGATTGTTTCTGTATGATCAGTTCCATGTTCCATGACAGGACAGTGTGAAAATCTCTGCCTCTACCCCAGAAGATTGCACCATCTCTGCCTAGTTGTTGTCATATGACGAAGTAGAGGACTGGTTCCAGTTTCCATCCTCAATAGTAGTCATTTCCATTGATTAGATTCCTAAAACCTTACCTCATCTTTTGCATTTTCTTTTAGATCTCCGTTAGGAATAGTCTGTAAGGAACTTCACTGAGAAATCATTCCCTATTCGAAAGTGAAACTAAGAGCCTATGCCTTGTTTTCCTTGGAAGAGATAGTGAAATCCAGGCCTTTCCGTGGAAGAAATAGTGAAATTCCAATCTCTCTATTGGAGGAAGCAATAGGTTCCAAGTTGTCCATTTGCGAAGGAGTTTCATTCACCCACCAATCCGAGTCCCTGGAGTGAATTCCATGTCCATGAAGGAGTAATCCCACATAAGTCCCCCTCAAGATTACCAGCAAATCACATCATTCCACTGAGTCTATACCACACCAATCAAGACCTAACACAAAAGGAACCTTGGAGCAGTCTCATTTGATCACATAGTTTAGCGTCTGAGAAGCTTTATTCAAGAGGATAGGATACTCAATATTTTATTCTATTGTTGTGGTGTCACAAAAACATCATCAACATCTTTGGCGCTAGAAGGAGGCTTGAATCAGGGAATTGCTCCATTCATTCTGGGCATGAACTATGAATTACTCCATTCCAAGCTGGAAGAAGGACTGTCTTATCCATTTAGAGTCATTTCTCCATCAAATGTCCAACAGAAGAGAGAAGGAATGCTGAATGAATTCCAGATTGTGAATGTGGAACCAAAGTGAGCTTTCAAGGAAGAATTTTGAGATTTGCTAGATCTCATCATATGTGGAAAATACAAAAAGAAAAAGTAAAAAATTGAAAAAATAAAAAAATATAGACATGGATTTCTCAGGACCTTCAAGGCAATTCAATACGGATCATCCTCAAGTTAACCTTCTCCAGCTCTGGTAGAATTTGAGTGCACAACTTCACCCTAAGAGTTTGAAAGACTTTGCGTCACGGAGGGTATGTAGAATCCACGAGACCAATGGACACAATGAAATGTATTGTCTAACATTTTTGTCCATGATGGAGTTAGCTTTGCAGGAGAAAATTTCCTTTTCACAAGTGCATGAGCCAGTTGTTCCTACGAAGGAGGTGCCTGACGCCCTATTTGATGAAAGGGGGTTCTTCACGATGAAGGAAATGATCAAGAAGAGATTGAGCATTGAGGAGGATTTGCCTGTAGAATATTTCTTGATTCCAGATGGTTGGTGCAAGATTCATAACGCAGTTCATTCGAAACTCACGTGTTCATCTTGTGAGGAAGCTATTCGTCAAGTCAAGAAACAATTGAGGTTGGAAGAGGAATCCAAGACACGATTGAGATTGGACATCTTGTGGAGCAAGTGTCTTCAAGAAATCAATTATCCATCCAAAGGAGAAGACTTTCCCATTCCATCCAATAGTGCAGACAGTACAAATGGCTCTGATAATCAAAATACTATTGAGGAGAACAAGTTTACATATCTTCTTCCAAGAAAGAATGAGCCTGCTGAAGGAGAAATGGAAAAAGAAATAAAAGATCTTCAGATAAATACATGTGACGATCAAGATGTTCATTCCTCCATCAAAAATGAAGGTGACTTCAGTCCATTGCAAGAGGAGGAAATCCTTGATGAACACCCGTCAATGCTACAAGAGGAAGTCATTGAAAATGAATCACAAGGAATTTCAAGCATCCTTGGAGAAGAAGACAACCTTATGGATATGCTGAATAAAAAGGTACCAGCTATTGAGTCCAAGGAAGAAGAACAGTTCGAAGGGGCACTGGAAGATCCAAGAAAGGAAGTGCCTAAACAACTTTTGCCAAAGTTATTCCAAGATGAACGAGTTGCTGCAAGAGGAATGATCCATCATCAACTGCGACCTCCTGATACGTTGATGGAGATTGAACAATTTCTGTTGGAAGATGAAGTATCCCAGGTTGTCTCTTTCCCTGTCATTAGTTGTGAAAGTTATGAATTTGATTATGGAAACTTAGGAAGAACAACTTGCATGTGGATTAATCATGGTCCTTTTGAATTGCCGCAACTGATAATCTTGCGTGAAATTTTGATTGAATATGAGGAGTGTAGTGTGCAAGATCTTTTCTCCGAATTCAAGGATGAACGTGCTAAATTCTGAACAATCACTTGTGCATTATTACTCTTATTCATTTTGAGAAATCATGCTAGATCATGTATATATTTAGATCTTTTAAGTCTTGTTCACTCTTTGCTTGAGGTTAGGTAGGTTTCTTTTCAGATTGCTTTAGCTTAGGTTTGCTTTCTTTAGTTAGTTTGTTTTCCTTAGTGTAGTGGTTGCTTAGCTTTAGGCTTCTTTCCAAGGATCTCGATTTGTGAAGGGGTGATGAACTTTCAAACACAATCTGGCTTATCTTAAAGTGTTCATTACTTGGATAAATTGTTCATGAAATTCTTTGCAATCCTAGGATGATTTTCTCTAACTTCATCATCAGGACAAGAATTGTACTTGACTCAGAAAGGAACCAATAATTGTGTCTTAACACTGATATCTTTCAATCATAATGTTTTTTTAATCTTTATTGTTATTAATATCTCTTAGTCTTCCTTCGAGAAACATGAGTCATGAATTGGAAGTTTGGTGTGGACTCCATAGTTAATGTTGAATAAGCATGAATGTTGGCTCCTAGAGGAAGGATCGATTGTTTAGCATAACTTGAAACATTCAAAGGTCTTATACTTTACACGTTAAAAAATCTAGAAGTAACTGAGTGAGTCTCAATGATCTTATGTTAAGTGAAAAATCCATGGTCCACCTTTGTCGCCATTGGAATTCCACACCCAGCTAGCTGAGTTATCAATGTAACCTATGCCATCAAAAACATGTGTTGCAAGGGTAGCGGTACTGCATTATACTCTGTCGAATTCTAGTTAGTTGAAAATCAAAAGAAAAGAAAAAGAAAACCACTCAATCACACACCATAACTCAGTTAGATGGACGATCGAGTAATCCCTATCGAGGCTATGGATGCTCGCTGGCAGTGGGGCTCTGTTCGAGTGGAATTACGAGACAAACCCATCGAGGCTATAGACGCTTGTTGGAAGCGGGGCAATGTCCAGGGTAGTTTATGAGGTGTGTACTAATTGTTGGTGCCTACTACAAGTTTGGGTTTCGAGTAGTTGAATTCGCAGGCCTTTCATGAAAAATCCAAAAAATTCTAAGTCCCTCGGCCTCCTGCACAATTAAGTTTTATGTATGTATCTTTGTATATGGCCGTTGTATCTAATGTGCAGGTGCAATTGTACATTGGCGGACCCAAAAATGGAGTTAAATCGGCTTCAGAAATGGTGAAAAAATTAGTTGTATGCATCGTTGTATGCATAAAGGCTTGTATGTGATATTCGGGTGCAATTCTGGGCGTGCAAAAGTGGATGTACATGGTAGATTCCTGGAATATTCCGCTGTTGTATCAAAAAGATTGCATGTATATTTTGTTGTATATTCGATATACAATGGTGGACTTCAAAAGGTTTCAAATCGGGTTGAACAGTGGTCGGGCCCACAGGTATGTGCAAAGGGGATTGTATGTATGTTCGATATACAATATGACATACAAAGCAGAATGTAAAATCTCAGACTTCAAAGTTTATCAAATCGGGCCTCGCGGGTGCATACAAGTGCAGAGTTGAAAAGTCAAAGTGTTTTCCTTTGTATCTTGCATTGTATGTATCTCTAATATACAACTGCATGTACAAAGTGTGATGTACAAGTAGGCATGTGCAAGGGTGGACGCGGCCAGAAAGTTAGTTGCATTTGTGAAAAAGGTAAAATTCGCGGTTGTATATTGGGGTTGTATGTACCCAATATACAATCGGACATACAAGTAAAGATACAAATGAAATATGCAAAGCGGGAGCAGTCAAAGTCAACGGTCTTCAAAAGCATGGTGGGCCCGCGCAGTTGTATGTCCCGGATTGTATGTATGTGCTATATACAATGCAAAATACAAAGCGCATATACAATCCGAGCGTGAATGAAAAAGTTTGTTGTGGCAGATAAGTGGTTGGGATCCATGGGTTGTATGTTGCATTTGTATATGCAATATGCAAGGAGATGTACAAAGAGGAGGATACAAGGCCGGACCCGATGGTGCTTTCAAATTTGTTTCATGGTGATTTGGGGTCCGCACTTGTATGTGGCGATTGTATGTGCATACAATCGCATATACAACCATAGATGCAAAAGAAGATACAATGGATCGGTGATGAAGGTGCAATTTCTTTGCGATAGTGATCCAATGGCAGGCTGCCACGTGTCCAAGTCAGTTGTATGTATACACAACTGCATATGCAAAATTTGAATGTGCATCAGGCGAAAGAAAGAGGTAAAAAGTGTTTTTACGCTACGAAAAGTCAAAAGGGGAAAATGTCACCTACATGGCACATTTTAATTGGCCAATGACTTTTCAGCGCGGTTTGAGGCCATTGATCTTGGCGATGAGGAGGAAATCGACGGCCCTGTTTCAACATTTCACAAGAAGGTTTTCCTATGCATTCACAGCTGCATTCTAGGGGGGAAAGTTCCTCAACAAGCAAACTGCTACATTTCCAGAAGCCACGGGTAGGTTGGCCATTAATGGCGAATTTGCAGAGGCATGGTCGATGATTGACGGGCCACCTACCATTTTTAATGGAAAATCTCCATTCGGCTACGTGTTTCCTGAGTTCACCTACTTTTCCTTCTTTTTCTACCTGGAGTATTGAATGTTTTGGGCGCCATTCAGATGGTGCACTGTATCTGGCAGCATTTTGAAATGACATTTGCCTTGATTACTGAGTACACGTTCTGGGTACATCAGGATTGTGTCACTCATTTTTCTAGAGGTTGAAGACTTGGGAAAAATTTTGGAGAAATAATGAAAAACAGAGCTTTTTGGTTGTTCTGTCTCTTTTGGAGTTTATGAGTTGCATCTAAATGCACATTACACATGTTCAGTTTCATGTTGTGTTTATATGAAAAATGCTTCTTTGCATGTGTTTAGCTATATGTCTCCATTTGTTGTATGCATCCCTTCTTTCGAATCTGGTTGCTAAGGGTTACTTAGATTCTAGGATATAGATTTCTATATTGCATGCTTAACTTTTGACCTCCATTCAAGGAGTGGATTAAACTATTTTAGGTTAAGTATGGAGAAGATTGTATGGCAGCAGGGATGTTTGTAAGTAGAGATAGCTAAATACTCATTCTTGGGTGGTGTTTGTAAGGCAAATACCAATCTAGCCCCTTGAAAGTTGAATGCCAGTGCTCATTCACTTCTATACGTCTAGTTGACTCCTTGCCCTGAGATAGGCACCGGTCTTCCCTTGTGTAGAAGTTATGATCCAAAACCCCTTGTCTTGCATCCAAAACATAAATACAAATCATTTCATAATTCCAACCTGTTAGTTTGTAGGAGTAGAAATAGGACCCCTGCATACTCTCATTCCTAACCAGTTAGATATGTCCAAGAACACTGCCAACCTTGTGATTTGTCATGCAAATCTTGGTCCAAACATGAGAGTATTATGCCTGTTGTTGTAAAGCTAAATCTTTCTATTGTGCGAGTCAAAGACAAATCTTTAGCTATAGGGATTCCCCCCTTGGTGCTGCAAAACCAGAAGTGAAGGGGAGGCAACTCATGCAACCTCCTGTATTTGTTGGTCGAATCTGCCTAAGCTTTGGAACTGGCAAACCCTTCGCTGATTCAGGAAAAAACCCCAACACTAATCACGTAGCTTAATGTAAAGGAACTTTGATGACCTCAGTTGCCAACGGATGGAAATGAATACAAATGCACACATTTAGATCTCTTGGATATGGATAATTGTGCTAAGCTTTCTGATTCTGATTTCGTGACCATGTACTCATTTTTGTTCAATCTAACATGTGGGTGTATGCAGAAGGTTACGACTCCCTGATTCTAGTTTATCATGTGAATACTTCGTAGAATCAATGTATTTAGCATTGCACACATCGCAATGATCAAAAGAAGAAGTGTTTTGATTCAATCCTTTGTTCTTTCCCCTTTTGAATGCATTTATGGGTTAACTGATAGGTTATAGGGGATTATCCAAAGGTTCTCGATTTAGAATGAGTCTTTATCTTTGAAATGTTCAGGAACACTTGTTCAAAGGTGGCGCTAGATGTTGTGATGTTTTCACACATCACCCCATTGCAAATGGGGACCCCCTTTTTTCTCGATTTTGCCGTCATTTTTTACTTTGATCTTGCAGTCTCTTGCCCTGGTCCATGAAGCTAGGAAAGAATGTCCAAGCAATTAGCTCACAGGGAACATTAGGAATGCTTGAAGTAGTGAGTTTTCCTAAGGATAAGTGAAACACTGACTATCATGAACCTCGATCAAAATTGACTGGTCCATGGTATAAGTCCATCATTCCATAAGAAAGATCTTAATCCTTCACTCAGTGCTAATCTTGTTCCAAACCCCAATCCAGGAATCCAGTCCAGAAGTCCAATCCAGAGTCCTATTCAGAAGTTCCTATCCCTAAGTCCTATTCCAAAGGAATTCATTCCCGGACTTCCGTTCCAAGGTCTATCCAGATTCTTGTCCCGACCAGGTCCTGAATTTGACAAAGACTGTCACTCCTTGGTATGTTCATCTTTCCATCATGGAACTCAATTCCTGGCCCGGCAACTCCAGTCTGGAAGTTCAATCCAAGGAATATCCTTCTGATCCAAATCCAAGACTCATTTCATAACTCAAAAGATTCTCAAATCAATAGAGTTTTTCAAGGACTTAGAGCAAATTTCAAAACAATCAATGTTCAAGCACCCCTCTGGAAGACTAGAAACTGTGCACATGAATATTCTTGGTCGCATATTCCTGTACCAATTGGAATATGTGCCCAGGGATGTTTTTTTGTCCTGGTTTCATAATCCAGTACCTACTGGATTATGCGCCCTAGGATCAGGACTGTCCTATTCCACATTCCTGTCCAGTCCGAACTATGTAACTCATCAGGAAATCATTCCTGGACTAGTCTGTGAGTGCCTGAATGAAGAATTCACTGTCTGTTAGGAAAATTTCACCATGGAGATTCAAATTCCCTGAGGGGATAGAGTGAACACCTCGCTTTGGATCCCATGTTAATAATTGAACTTCTAATGAAGCAAACTAAAGTTCACCCTTTGCCAAAAATTGAAACAGGAGGACAAATCCTTAGTCAAAATCAGGCTCAAAAGTCCAAGTTGCATTATCCAGTTGAGGGTGGAATCTGCGCCCAGGAGAGTTTTTTGTCCACGTCGCAAAATCCACTTCCCCTTAATTTGCGCTCCTGGAGGTTTTTTGTCCAGGTCGCACATTCCTGAACCTTCTGGAATTTGCGCTCCTAGACAACAGGATTCTAGTACATTCCTAACCCAGTCTGAGAGTATGACCTAGACTCCAGGATTCCAGTTCCCTTTTGAAAATGCAAAATGAGATAATTCCTCTCCAAAATGAAAGAAGCAACCTTCCGTCTGAGTGAGATTCCATAGGAGAAAATTTCTAGGACTTAGCAAAATTTTGGCAAGGAAACCTGAAAGAATGAAGAAATCTAAAAATGAAGAAATCTAAACTCTAGACAAAAGTTTGTCCTTGGTCACAAAATCCATGACCAGGTGGATTATGCATCCATGGAAGAAATTTGTCATGAGCACAAAATCCAAGACCAACTGGATTATGCACTCCTGGACAAGTGGAATCCTAGGAATCTGCAACCTTAAGGAATCCCTGACCTTAAGAAATCCTCGACCTTAAGGAATCCCTGACCAAAAGAAGTCATCGACCTTAAGGAATCCCTGACCTCAAGGAATCCCCGACCAAGTGGAATATGCACTCCAGGATAGGTGGATTCCCTGACCAGGTGGATTCCCCGACCGACTGAAATCCCTGACCACCAACCCTAGGAGAAAAAGACAAGAGAACTAAGTCAGCTAGGTGATGGAGTATGGTGGCTAGTCTTTTTTTTATTATTCCACCAACCTAGGTCGGCCAAGTGGCAGGGGGAGTCCAAATGCCTATATAAGGAGGCCACCCAAGTCATTTCATTCATTCAAACTCAAATCCAAGATAGGAAAAGCATATTTCATGTTCAAACCAAGGGCAGAAGTAAGTATTCCAAGGAAGATTTTAGCATTCAAAGAACAGATTTCACCCCTAGGAGGACAAATTTCATCAAGACCTAGAATTCCTAGCTGAGGAATTCCAGTCCAAGGAATCTTACTCCCTCCTTCCAATTGCACCTTGACCTGGAATTTTAGCCTATCCTTGCCTGGTGACCCTGGAATGAAGAAAAAATGTGAAGGATACCAGAAAATGATGAAAATTCTCTATTTGTTCAGGAGTTCATAACTCAAATCTATCAAATCTTGCAAGTTTATTTCATGTTTTAATCTTTTGGTTGCTTTGCATTTAAGGATCTTGTCCATCGTGACTACTCGAGGTTTCCCTTATTTTGTAGGAATCCAAGATGAGGATAAGTTCCATGAGGAGGATGAACAAGGATGATCCAGGACAATCAGAATGGATACAGAGAGTTCAAGCATCGGAGGATGACCATTTGAAGATCCAAGAGCTCCAATAACAAGAAGATTACACATGCATACCAAGGGAAGATGAAGGCATTGCTCCATTCAAAAGCATTGATTTCATCAGCACGCCTCTCTCTTCCAACGCTCAACATGACTGGCGCAAGGAGGGCAATGTCAAAGGATTCTAGTTCCAGATAAGAGGATCAATCCTTAAACAACCAAGAGGATGCACTTCAAGTTCACCATCCATCGAGAAGAATGAGAATCCACGGCAAGAGCACGGATCCGTGCCGGTGCGGGAATCCAAAGGAAAATATAGCAGGGATGGAATTTCAATTCCAAAGTACACAGTACCGAGACAAAATTCCAAGGATCACTCCAAGAATTCCATCAGGATTGACTTGATTACCAGTCTAGAAGGAATTCCATAACAAAGTTCCTTGACCACCTAGATTGTGCACCCAGGAAGAAAATCATTCCAAGTCGCAAAATCCTGTTCCAAGTGGAATTTGCGACCAGGACAGGTGGATTCCAGGACACCATGGAATTTGCGACTTGGACAGGTGGAGCTGGCAGTTGACTGGTCTCACCTACCTACTAAGCAGCTTAGTCAGCCTAATGCCTAGAACATGTGGCAACCTTCTACTTGTCTTATGACATATTTCCACCTACCTTTTAGGGTTTGCACATTGATAGAGGAAATCTGATCTTTTTTCACCTCCTTGTTTGCTAGCTAGCCTATAAATAGGCTGAGAGCGCCTCATTTAGGGATCCCTCTCCTCTCTTTTTTCCATCATTCTGCTACTCCTAGAGCACCCTAGTAGCTAGTTTTCATTTCTGCACTATTTTTCTAAGCTGAGACTCTAAGGATCAGTTGGGTTGTTGTAATACAAAATTTTGAAGCAATAATATATGCATTGAAGAATGGTGTTCATATATTTCTTTGGATTTTTAGCATGGTCTTATTGATTTCTTGGAGCAAATCTGAAAGATATTGAAGTTCTTTCTTGTATTTTCATTCTTTTGTTAGATAGATGTGATGGAAATGTTCTTGTTGAATGATTGAAGTTGATTTGTTCATATCATTTGTGATATGTGGCTTGCAAATCACTTTGTACGGTTAGTATGAACCTAATCCATGCTTAACTTGATTGTTTCTGTATGATCAGTTCCATGTTCCATGATAGGATAGTGTGAAAATCTCTGCCTCTACCCTAGAAGATTGCACCATCTCTACCTAGTTGTTGTCGCATGATGAAGCAGAGGACTAGTTCCAGTTTCCATCCTCAACAGTAGTCATTTCCATCGATTAGATTCCTAAACCCTTACCTCATCTTTTGCATTTTCTTTTAGATCTTCGTTAGGAATAGTTCATAAGGAACCTCACTGAGAAATCATTCCCTATTCAGAAGTGGAACTAAGAGCCTACGCCTTGTTTTCCTTGGAAGAGATAGTGAAATCTAGGCCTTTCCATGGAAGAAACAGTGAAATCCCAGTCTCTCTGTTGGAGGAAGTAGTAGGTTCCAAGTTGTCCATTTGCAAAGGAGTTTCATTCACCCACCAATCCGAGTCCCAGGAGTGAATTCCATGTCCATGAAGGAGTAATCCCACATAAGTCCCCCTCGTGATTACCATCAAATCACATCATTCCACTGAGTTATCCCACACCAGTCAAGACTTGACACAAAAGGAACCTTGGAGCAGTCTCATTCGATCACATAGTTCAGCATCTGAGAAGCTTTATTCAAGAGAGGATAGGATACTTGGTATTTTATTCTATTGTTGTGGTGTCACAAAAACATCATCAACACCTAAGCCCCAGAATTACTTGCCCTCAAGCAATTGCCAGCTCAACCAACAGTTCAACTCTAAATAAACAATGTGGCTCTAGGATCCCAAATCAATCTTGGAGGCTTGTAAGATCTTCTATTTGATGCACTATGCTGCAACATACTTGTAAATAACACCTCCTTATCCATCATTGCCAGAAGTGTAGCCATACTCTCGCATGAAATTAGTAAACTCACCATCACATAATTTTGCCTCACCAAGTTTTCGTGCACCACTCTGATATAATCTAGGAAATATGTTAAAATATTCACTATTTCCAAACCAAGAGTCTCTAAATGATGGTTGAAAACAAACCGTAGACTGTTGTTCTGAATAAGCTCCAAAGATATATTCTATTACAATTTTCAATCCAATCCTTTGCAACATACCCTTCATTAATGAAGTTGAAGGGTTCTCCTTCCAAAAAAGGATCTAGAACAAAAGGTGGCAAGTTGGAAACAATTTATGACAGTCAAAACTTGTCTGATTATTCCCCAAAAACAAGATTGTGTTGGTTGGAATATCCATTTGCTTCAGCTGGAAACATTTATCAACATTTCCCAATAGTCCTGTACCATCAAAATGACCCATCTTATTGTTGTTCAAGTCTGAAAAATAATAAATAATGATCTGATTTCATCAAAATCAGCAACTAGAAAGTGGAACAAGAATTGCAAATTTGAAATCTCCCTGTATGATCATGAATGGTGAGCATTACGTTGGTCAAAATCAACTTGGAAGAGGCTGGAAAAGACTCCCAAACAACTTCCAACTAATAGTTCCTCCACTCCTTGAATGGAATTCCTTGTCAAACTTCATAAATGTGAACCATCATTAATGTGTAGTGGTTGACCTACAACCAAACAACAAAGTCAAGACTGAAAATTAGAGCTATTTCATGGCATGGAACATTTCTCTAGTCACCATAGCCTTCCAAACCAAGAGTCTCTGAATGACGGTTGAAAACAAACTGTAAATTGTTGTTTTGAATAAGCTACAAAGATATTCTATTACAATTTTCAATCCAATCCTTTGCAACATGCCCTTCATTAATGAAGTTGAAGGGTTCTCCTTCCAAAAAAGGATTTAGAACAACATGGGTGCAAGCTGGAAACAATTTATGACAATCAAAACTCATCTAATTATTCCCCAAAAACAAGATTGTGTTGGCTAGAATATCCATTTGCTTCAGCTAGAAACATTTATCAACATTTCCCAATAGTCATGTACCATCAAAATGACCCATCTTGCTATTGTTCAAGTCTGAAAATAATAAATAATGATATGATTTCATCAAAATCAGCAACCTAAAAGTGGAACAACAGCTGCAAATTTGAAATCTCCCTGTATGATCATGAATGGTGAGCATTACATTGCTCAAAATCAACTTGGAAAAGGCTGGAAAAACTCCCAAACAACTTCCAACTAATAGTTCCTCCACTCCTTGACTGAAATTCCTTGCCAAACTTCATAAATGTGAACCATCATTAATGTTTAACTCTGAAAATAATAAATTGATGAAAGTAGATTGTCATTGATGTCAAAAATGTGTTGGTATTTACAGGAGTTGTTCATATACTTTAGGTTGATATGTTGCTTCATGGCTAAGTCAGGAAATGCTAACTTGTTTGATCAGTTTGTGTACATTCTTGATATTCACAAGACTGCAGGATCAGAATCATCAATCAGGATAAGTATGATACAGTGCATATGTTTTATGATACAAGGTTGCTGATAAAGTTCATCTTGCCATGCTTGGTCAAAGTGAGGCATTAATGTTTATTAATGGTTGAATCAATGGTTATCAAAATTCCTAAAAAATTAAAATCCTAACTATAAGCTCTAAGTGTATACAAAGAGATTAAATGTCATAAAGTATGCACTTTATGTTATAAAGTAATGTTGACCTGCAAGAGCAGGTTATACTACTTAGAGCAACCTACTAGAGGGTTTTAATTCATGACACCTACCAGCCCCTTCATATTCTATTTACCATTTGAATTTGGTTGAATATCCTTATTTAATTTATGAAGAGCTTGATTTTTAAAAAAAGCATGGAATATCATTTATATTAGAAAGTCTTATTTAAAGGGGAGCATGAAAAGGTTTCCAATGACTTTTTATAAAGCTTTAAATATAAAACATTTTTTTAAAAAAAAGCATTAAATATGCTTTAAGAGGGGAATGTGAATAAGCCATTTTATGGCTTTATTTAAAATATTTTTATGAGCTTCTAAAATGTTTTTTTGTGCTATTTTCTAGGGGGCACATTTCAAGGAGAGCTTTAAGGAGATTTTGGAAGATTTTAAGGAGATATTTTTTTTGGAATGAAAGATTTATTTCGAATTTTTTGTGGCATGGAAGCTAAGAAGGTGGAGGATATTAAAATGGTTTTTGGGGATTTATTTTGTGAGTTTTTAACTCATTTTTTTGGAGATGGATTTTTTAATGAAAAAATTGATTTTGTGCAGAGAAGAAAATGATGAATGATTTTTTGTGAAGAGAGGATTTTTATGAAAGAGATTTTATTCTTTCTCTAAGGGCAGACATTTTTGTGAGAATATTATATTTTTGAGAAGATGATGAGATTGATTTTTTATTGAAGATTTTTTTATGTAGAGAGGATTTTTTAATGAAGAATATGAAGTCTTTTGTTGTAGATTGAAGAATTTTTTTTAAGAAGACAGAGATTTTTTACAGATTATGAAGGGTCAAGATAATAAAATGGCAAGAGAGATTAACAAAATATAGAGAAGATTTTCATATTGGAATGATGGACGGAAATTGTTTTGCAAAGATTGATTTTATTTTTGCACATGAATATGAAAATATTTTTGCAGATGATTTCTATAGATTGAAAAATATTGTTGAAAGGAAATGGAAAGACAATTGAAGAAGATGAATATGTAGAGGAGAGGAATTTCAAGAGATTTTTTGTTTATAATTTTATTGCAGGTGCTCTGTGAAATAATGGAATTACAGGAATATGAAAAGACATTCGACTTGTATATAATGGTTTTTCAGGTACATTGACGTGTGTGTGTTGATGAAGAAAACAGAGATGAGCAAATAATGTTATGTATGAAGTTATGATATGCAGAGAAAAACCTTTTTGAAAAGAAAGATGAGTTGATTTAAATGGTGCAAATCAGATTGAACAGCAATCACTTCTTGCACATGAGATTTTTGTTTTGATTGATTGAAAAAAGCCAGTGAGGCACAGTATGCCAGTGAGGCTTATAGGTCAGTGAGACCATTTGTCAGTGAGACACTCACATCAGCCAGTGAGGCTTGTAAAGATAATTTTTAAGGTTAAGCCAGTGAGGCAGTTTTGTAGTGGTTTTTCTACCCCAGGAGGGTTTTCCACTCGTGCAATTCTTGTGATTTTCTCTCTGTTTGTGTGTATGATTTATTCATGAGATTTTAATCTCATCATTCAGTCTAGTTATGTGCACATGTGTGTAACAAATGATATCTTTCTTTCTTCATGTCTTGATTGTTAAATTTGCAAAAGGTTAAAATTTATACAACACTGATTGACCCCCCCTCTCAGTGTTGTCCTAAACTCCTACATAAATAATGATATGATTGCATCAAAATTAGCAACCTAAAAGTGGAACAACAGCTGCAAATTTGAAATCTCCATGTATGACCACGAATGGTGAAGCATTACATTGCTCAAAATCAACTTGGAAGAGGCTGGAAAGACTCCCAAACAACTTCCAACTAATAGTTCCTCCACTCCTTGACTGAAATTCCTTGCCAAAATTCATAAATGTGAACCATCATTAATGTGTAGTGGCTGATTTGTAAACAAACAGAGTCAAGACTAAAAATTCAAGCTATTTCATGCCATGGAACATTTCTCTAGTCACCATAGCCTTCCAACATACTCTGTAGGTGACCTCTATCGTGAATTCATAGTGAAGAAATAACTTCACCATGCTTCTGCTATTCATGTGTGCCTCATCAGAAGATCTTCTAATGATTCTGAAAGTATCTTTTCCAAAATGACTACCTCTCATGTAATGAATCCAAGTGCTTGTAGGAGTCCAGGACAACACTGAGAGGGGGGGGGGGTGAATCAGTGTTGTATTAGTTTTCAAATATTTTACAACTTTTTGCAAGCTTTCTCTTATAGAACAAATAGAGAGGAGTATATTAATGATTTGTGCACAAGATTAATAATGAAGGATGTCAACAAAACTTAATAAGCAAAGCACTAATATACACATATATAGATGAAAACAATATTAAACATGACACATGCTTTTCAAGAGTGGAAAACCCTTCTTGGGTAGAAAAACCACTCAAAACTGCCTCACTGGCTTAAATGAAAACCTCACTGGTTACAATGTTTAGAAGCACCAACTTCAAGGAGCACCAACCCCTAATTCTTTTTGAAGTACCAACTTCAAGGAGCACCAACCCCTAATACAGAACAAATTAAAAACTCAGAGGGTTTCTCTGTTTCAATACAAAACACTTCTTCTCTCACATGTGTCTGTCAAATGGCCATTCTTTCATCAACCCAAATCATATACAAAACTCAGATATTCAAAATCAACCCTGTATCCTGATCCACTCAACAACACTGCACATTTTCTATGTTTCATCTCTGTCTATTTATAAAGTTGCATCAATGCACCTAAAAAATTATTGTAAATGAAAAGACTCTTGATGTTCCTCTTCTCTTCAAAACAACATCCATCAATTTCCATTCTAAAAACATATCTTCCTCTATTTGCAAAATAATATCAAATTGTCTTGACATAAAAAAACATTTCATTTTGGAATTCCCTTCAATCTGCAAAATCAATTTCATCTTTTTATGACCTTTCATATTCTCTAACATTTCAATCACTGTCCTGTAGGAGAAAATAAAATTTCTTTCAAACTGAATACTTAGTCTTTTCATTTTCATCTTCAAAATTAATTCTCCTTCTCTGCAAATCTCTCTGCCAAAAATCTCTTTGCTTATGATCTTTCACCTGTAAAGAAAACAAAACATTTCTTCAAAAATCTTTTAATCTTCTCACAATTTCTTTCCACCCAAAAAAAAAACATCTTTTTGTGCCAAAATATTTGCCTTATAAAATCTCCTCAAATTCTTCTCTGCATATTCCTACAATCAAACTCTTTATCTTCTCAAGAAAATCAATCTTCAATAATAATATCTTCATCCTCTATAAAAATCTTCACCAAAAAAATTACATTAAGAAATCATCTGTATGAGCTCTTAAAAAGAAAAAAAATCTTTATACAATATTACTTTCCCTTTTCTTTTAGCACATGAGATGGATTTTAAATAAGAAATAAATCTCTTAAATATAAATTCCTCAAAATCTTAACTTGCCCACCTTTTGCTCAAAGCATAATTAGAAATTATTTTTAATGTCATAAAAATGACATAAGGAGGGGCCAACCACTTTAGTGGTTTTAAAACAAAGTTTCTAAAAAATAAACTAAAGCCATAAAAAGGCTTAGTGATCGGGCATCCACAATAGAAACTTTAATAAACATATTACGTACTCCCCTAAAAAGGCAATTCGATGCCTAAGATGAAAATTTATGTGGTTTATGCCTTAAAGCATGGTCTTTACAAGTTTTGCTGCTTAAGGTATTTGAAATGTGCTCCATAGATTTGCCGCCCATAAACAAAATGCATAACCAATGGATTCGGTGGAAAGATAGATGGGGCCGGTGGAGACAATGTATAAGAACCCTTTAGCCGGTCAATATAAGTGAAATGACCTACAACATCAGGTCAATGAACAGTTATAACAAAAAGGTGAAATGTCACATATGGGCAGTTAATAGTAAATATAATTTCAACAAGGTATGAAGGCTTATGATGGTATGAGGCTTTGAAGAGTATCAAGTCATGAACCATTGTCCATTTGATCATCATGCGTTAAAACAACTTTGTAACTTGTCCATCTCTACTGTCATTGCTATGTCCTGAGACAACCTGTTCAGAGACAAAATGAAGCACCTTGTTGAATGTTTGTTAGGTGTTTAGCACATTGCCATTTTACCTCTACAAAGACACTTAACTTTAACACTGAACACATTGCATGAACCAAGAATGATATGCCATTTTCTCATGAAGTATGAGGCATAAGCCTGTGGACAGATGAAGTAATAGCTCACTCAATACTACTTGAAAAATGATGAAACATCTTGACCTAAAAGAAGTACAAGTCTTGAATGAACAACTTTCTTTGCAACAATATTGTGAATAGCATCAACAAAAAGAATAAACCAAGTGAACTCCTGAGATCACTTCTACCATAATGAAACCAATCCTTGATCCAACCTTATTGTAGAGAATGCCAAACAATAAACACCTCAAAAAATGCAATCATACACCTAGATATCAAATCATGATGAAGACTACTATGTTTCACTGCATATCATGTCATCTTTATCAACCATATTGAACAAGTTGTGATGGAAAGAATACACAAGACGATGTAGTCATGCTCCTCCTGATGTCCTGCAACAACTATGGTAACTTTACATCATCCACTAAACAGACTTTTGACATCAATGACAACTCTTACCATCAGTGATGTGATCCTTCAAGCACTAGGAATTTTGACACTGTCATAAGTCAAATCAACATCCAATCCAAGAGGTGAATTGTCCAATGAGAAGAAATCATGTTTAGGCCCTTGTCTTACCAAATCCTTGTGTTACCAAATCCTTATGCAACACAAGATCTACATTTGCTTTTTCTGGTGCTGTTTTGAGAAATCCAGCAAGTTCAAAATCACCTTGTTTCAACTCAATCCATGTTGAAACTTCATCTTCTACCTCATGTCTAAACTCCACATCAAGATCAAATATCTTAATGTTGTCTTCACTTGTGTCACCAGAATTAGGAAGTGCTTTAGTATTCAACTCAAAGAGTGGATTATCAAAAGATAACTCTGCATCCATCTCAAAAAGAGGATTATTAGTAAACTAAAAATTACCTCTACCTTTTGCTCAAACCCATCTAGGTGATCGAAATCTGCACATGCAACTTCTAAATTCTTTGGGAAGACCTCTAAATCAAATTCCTCTTGGAGTGAGTCAATCTCAACAATTAATTGCTTCATTTCTTTATCTCTTTCTTCATTCTCTTGCTTCCTGAATTGCTCTGCAACATCAAGCTGATTTTTAGCTTCTTCTAGTAATGTCCCTTGGACATTTTCTAAAGAAAGCTTCATTGATTTAAGCTTAAAGGTAAGCTCATCAACCTTATTCTCCTCTTAGTATGCAACCAAAGTCTCTTCTGCAAACTTAATGGCATGATCTCTGTCAGTAAGCAAATGCAAGTAATTTGATTTCATTATTTCTAAAGCCCCTTTGATAGTTTGCAAATTTGATGAAGTAGCTCCAACCTGAATGCCCTTCTGTCTTTCTTCAACTTGAGTCTTCCACAAGAGATCTTCAATTAAACTGTGTGTGCCATCAAATCTTGATAAATCTTTCACAATCTCCTCTTCTAAAACCAATAATTGATTCTTCAAAAGTTGGAAGTCCTTTAAGTCCTTGTTCAAAATTAACACCAAACAACCTTTTTCTAATTTGTTTTCAGAAGCATGATTTTCAAAATCAGCTTCTATAAATTTCCCCTTGCATATTTTTGGAGTTGAAGTTAGGACAACTCTTTGCTCAAGCAAAGAATCTTCATTATCATGCTCAACATTGGATTTTGTTACCAATAAACCTGGATCCCATGGCTTTATGAATTGATTTCTTTGATCTGAAAACGTATGCTCATTGTGTTCCCCATGAATGGTTGTTTCCCTAAGCAAATCACTTTCTAAATCAAATAGACCGAAGCTATTAGGAACACTCTCCTCCAAAGGTTCTGTTTGGAAGTCAAACTGATATACCTTTGGCATTGGAGACCTTCTCTCAACAGCTGAACTATCATCGCTAAAGTGATGTAAGAATTCATCACTATATGTTGATTTGAAAACTTCAACACACTCAACTTCATCATGCTCTTTTTCTGAAAAAGCATTAGTGATTTCAACAATTTTATCGTTTGCAAACCTTTCCTTAGTGTTATCAAGGTTGCCATAGGTCTCATAAACTCCACTGCGTTGATCTGAATTTGTAACCAAGGTTGTTTTGACATTCCCATTAAACATATTCTCATCATCTGTAGATGCATGCACCTCTAAGAAGTCATTCTGGAACTCTACGAACATACCTCTTGAGATCAGTCATTTTCTTCTTCAAAAATTTCTCCTATGAACTTCTCTTCTTCCTCATGCTCCTTTGTCACATGTTCTTCCTCATCCTCATTTGTTAGATAAGGTCTCAATTTTTCCTCACACCGAGTAATCACCCATTTTAGCTAATACTTGTTCAACTGGTAAAGATTCTCGATCATCATTCCACATGTTAGCCAATAAAATAGATAAAAGTGACTGGGGCACATCATCACTTTCATTAATAATCACAATCATAATGGACTGCATGGTTGTTATAACATTATCTAAATGATATTTTCTAATCGTAGCAAAGAAATGGTGAATGAGAATTAGATCATTCCAACCCATGTCTATCATGATGTTACCAAATCTAACTTTTGCAAATGTTTCAAGAATGGTTACCTTCTTAGTAAAATAAGGACTTGTGGCATCATCCAAACCTTGGAAACTATCTATCAATAGCTGAAATATCTCCTTCATTATGTTTTTTTTGTATGGAACTTCAGGAGCTGTAATTCTCATGATTTCACTAAGGCAAGAAGAAACTGTAAGTCTCACATCTTTGTCTTTGTGTCTCAACAAATCTAGCTTGCCCAAAGAAGTCACTAAAGGAGTCATAGCTACTTGCATTGCTTGAGAAGGTGACTAATCAACCATGTATAAAAAATCCTCTACTTCCTCCAAAGTACTGAGAAGAACATCTTTTGACCAAGATAGGTGTTCAAGTTTCTTACCTGCATTGTAGAGTTTTCTATCCAAATTTTCTTCTTTCAATTTAGACTCATTTTTCCCAAACACCATTGGAAATGTTCTTTCCAATTCCTCCCGATTTTGTCTAAGGGACTCAAGCAAAGAGTCTGTTGCTTTTCTATCTTCCATGATTAAATGAAACCCAAATTTTTCAACTGCTAAAAAGAACTAGCACTGTTGATTACTAACCTGAATAGTTAGAAACTCAGTGAAGGAATATGAAAAATGATCACCACATAGCTTTCAAACTACTGATAAAGTCTACCATGCTCACTGAAATCTATAATTGAAGACTAAACACCAACAGGCTGGCAAGACCACCAGCTCTGATACCACTGTAATGTCCCACCCTAATTTTTTTGCCTATAACCCACAAAGTTTTCTAATTCAATCATGTAGGCATTTCGTCAAACACTTTGCTTCTTGGTAGTTTTGATGTAATGAGTTTATCATGCATATAGAAATATATTCCAACCAGATTTGCACAATATTGTCAAAGGGAAATAAATCTAGACATTTTGTCAAACATGTCATGCATAAGGAAATGAAATACCAAGACAATTCTAACCTCACTAAGCAGCTCCCAACAATATATTAAAGTTTTCTTTCACCAACAAGTTCGTTGTTACAAGTAGCAAAAATAATGTAGCTTAAAATACAAAGCTCTAAAGTAAATTTGCACCAAGAAGTTGTCATAATGTTTCAGACTGTTGTAGCATATCCATGGTGTTGCCTATAGCTGTGTGTACTCAGAAAACTACTTGATAGCACCTCCAAACTGTATGAAACTGCTCCCAACAACAATATCTTAATGTAGTGACTTCATCTCTATACCCAGCATAAAGCGCTAGACTCCTATAGGGTCACATCCCTTCTTAGAAGCCCTCTACAGCTGCACCTAACTTGTTTACTCTAGAAATCTAGTAAATCAACCAAAAACTACCCCTTAAACCTCCATGTGAGTCTTCATCCAATCATCTTCTCAAAATACATCAGCAAAGACTCTCACAAAGGCAAGTGATTTCTCCTTAAGTCAAAGTGTGACTTCTATGTGAGGTGTGATTTGCTTCAACACTACAATCACTCTCAAATTTATCATTTCATTTATGGTGCCTTCTTCCAAGCAACAAGATTCAATGAACTTAATCACACTTACCAAAATCTTCTTTCAATCCTCTCAAAATAAATATAATATTGGCACAATCTTCATTATATTTGTTTCAGCTATGACAAAAAATGTACCCTCAAATCTTCTAACCGAAAACATTTAGCACACAAGCAATCTCTGTATGAAATTGCTCCTAATCTTCAGCATTCAACACAAGCATAAAATCTATGTGATTCCACCAGTATTAACCAGGGAGGATCTTTCACCACCGAAGCTAATCTTCTCCAAGAGAGTTTTCGTCCTCAAGAAGGCTGAGATGAACAGAGTTCAATCCTACAAAACCACAAGGGTTTCATAAGAAGAAATAAAATAATCTGCATGTCACAAATGAGCCCCTCAACCTCCTTTATAACTTTCCCAAAGAACTTCCCAACAACCTTATTTTTAAATTAACTTTAATAAAATAACCCCTTTTCGCTCCAAAAGACCCTTTTAAAGAAATAATAATATTTGATATGCAAGGTCCCTTTTTTAAGTGTCCATGATTTAAAACTTTTGATTACCTTTTTAATGAGCTATTACACTAAGTTGCTTTTAAATTATTTCATAAAATTAAGCAACCTTAGTGAAATAATTAAATAAATGTTCATTAATTCACCCGAGTTGTGGAAACCACTGAAATCAAAATCAAAATCTGACTATACATGCATGATACTGATGATGAAAAAAGATAATTGAAGCTGATCAAGTGACTTACTATAAATTGACGCTCTCTCCAAGAAGTTTGGAGAACACACCGAAAGCCAGAAATAACTTCTGAAAGAGTCATAAGGGTCCTCAAGACCAACTGAGCTCACTGCCAATAACAAACATCACTATAGATCACAACCTAAATACTCCAAGAACCTTGGAGTACTCCTCATCATACACTAAATTGCCTCGGCCAAAACTGGGAGCTGGACAAAAGCACGCAAATTAGAATAGCTAAAAATGGGGACATTACATTGGTGACATGGTTTACTTGAGATTGCAATGATACAGACAATCTACTCTCAAGAAGAGTGAATCAAAGAAGTTAAAGCCACGGTTTTATGGTCCTTTCAGGATAAAAAGGAGGATAGGAGAAGTGGATTATGAGTTGGAGCTTCCTAGAGATAGTAAGGTCCACAATGTTTTTCATGTGTCTCGCCTCAAGAAGGCACTTGGACACAATGTGGTAGCCTCTTCAGAGTTGCCTCCGTTGGATGAGGAGTGTAAGCTTGTGTTGGTTCCAGAGAAAATTTTGGAATTCAGAGAACGAACTGTGAGGAAGAGGACCATTAGTGAGTACTTGATCAAATGGAAGAACTTACCTTTGGAGGATGCTACTTGGGAGAGTGAGCAGATTTTGCAACATCCAAACCTGCAATTGCTTGAGGTCAAGCAATTTTGGGGAGAGGGGAGAGTAATGTCCCGAATTCACGTTTAGCCAAGTCTTGAACAATTAACCTATTCCTAAGTTTTCCCATAGGCTAATTGGTGTGCAAGGGAAAACTCCAAAGTTCTTGGAGAGCATTGGATTAGCTTTGCAGAGCTTTGGTTCATGGTTTTGAGTTTAGTTGGCTAGGTGGAGCCTTTAGGTGTTTTCAGAATCAATTTATGACCTTTTGTGAGCTTTCAAAACTTCTTGGAGTATACTATTTTTAGAAAGTCACCCGGTTGCCTCCGATCATCATCCTAAGTCTTTAGGATCATGTTGGCATGGTCAAATTTGCAAGTTGCTTCATTTTGGGACTTTCCGTAAGTTGGGTGAATTATTAAGTTATTTAATTCAATATTCACTTAAGTTATCTATTGTTTAAGAAATATTAGAAAATAACTTAAGTGTAATAGCTCATTAGAAAGGTGATGGAAAATGTTATTTGATTTTCACATGATATTAGGCATTGGGCATAAGACTTATGGTGGCATCCCCTTTTAAGGGTATTTTATGTTTCATTAAGTCAAGGTAATTTTTTATTGTGCAACTTGGGTGCCCTAATTTGTGCCTATAAAGTGAGGTTCTTAGCTCATTTGGAAGGTTATGCTTTTAATATGTTGAATACTTCTTCTCTGTGAGAGAGCAAGTGAGCTTCTCATTTCTTGGGGATGAAAACCCTCATGAAATAACTAGTTTTGGTGGTGAAAGATCTACCCTAGCTAGTCAAGAGTGATTTTACACTAAAATCACCTATGTGCTTCAATGGAGTTTCTTTGCAATGGATTATTGTTGGAGGCTTTTGATGTCTTTTGAAGTTGCTTATGTTTGTTGGGTTTTTCCGCCTTGAATGAAGGATTTTGCAAAGGTTTTATTGCAAATTTTATTGTTCTAAGGGAGGTCGTACATGTCTGGAGTTGCGCCATTGTTGGGATTGCATGAGAGTTGGGTTTAGTGTTGCACCCCTTTTTGAGACATCATTTCACTCTTCACGGAGTCGCCTCACCCTTCAAATCAAGTCACCCATGGTTAAGATGGAGTTTAGAGACTAACATGGGGGTCGTACTCTTCTCAAGGAGCGTCGTACAAGGTTGGGTGTGAGACTTAATGATGTTGTTCGCCCTTGTTTGTTGGTTAGTTTGGTATGTTTTCAGTTCATTTTGGGGTCACCTAGACCTCCCCTCCTTGGTAGCTCAGTTTGGAGTTGTTAGTAGTTATTGGTTATGTGATTGTGAGCCTTGCACCTAGGGTTTGGCAGAGAATTTCAGCATTGTTTTGAATGTTTCAGACCTGCACTAGATTGTTTCAGACTGATTCTACCTTCTAGTATGTAGTTGAGGCTTCTTTGATGGGTATATCTCATTGTACTTTCAGTTTGGTTGAGTAGCCATAGTATGCTTCAAATTTCATGCATTTGCAGCTTGTTTGCATATGCTACAACAATGTTTATGATTACAGACCAAAAATAAAGTAAATTGCATATCTCATTACTTGTCTTTATTTCAATAGTTGCAATGATAAATAATTGTAAAAACATTGGATGGCAGTACCACCAGTGCATCTACATAGTGTGCATATCATTATGTAATCAATTGGATGATTTATCACCAATTCGTATAGCATATTGCATTTACAAACCCATTTTGGTATTAAACAAGCTTATCAACCATTTTGGTCTTAATACAAGCTTAGACATTCTGCCAGGGTTCTTCTATACACACCAGTCCTGCTAAATAAGTGGTTGATAGGTCGGTTTGCTGCCTTGCATGTGTTTCTAGTCAGCTTTCTACCTCGCATTATGTGTGATTCAAACACTGTATGCTCTCACCTTGCCCACCTCGAGACCTAGGTGATCAGAAAGTGTATGAGAGACTGCCTATGCTCTTATTTCATGTGAAAATATTTGGAAAAAACTAGGGTGGTTATTACAAATAGATATTGAGCATCGTTCAAATGATATGTTATCTACTATTTTCTCCACTATATCAGAGCCATCTCTTCTAGACCTTAACCTTCACCATTATATTTCTCCACCTTCTTTGCCAACTACCACTTCTATATCATTCTCTTTTCTGAAGGCATCACCATCAATTTCTTGAGTTACCTTATGTTGTTCCTTCTACATCCACATGGCTATGCTCTCCTTTATCTTCTAAGATTCTTACATACCCCTCTCTGATTGGTATAGGAACTCTTTCTTTTGAAAAATATAATGGCCATGGTAATCCATTGCACCATGTAAAACACTTCTCCACGGTATGGTTGACTCACACATGTGATGACTATGTCTTGGAAAAATTCTTTCTTACAACATTGAGAGATACTACCTGAGACTAGTTCTACACCTTACATATCAGTTCCTTACAATTTCATGCTATGTTTTGGGATTATTTTATTGACCATTCCCTTAACATGTTTTAGGGATCATTTTAGCCTATTCTTGGCATTTTCCTTCACCAAATTACCAAATTTCTTTATTAGATCCTGATTCTTCTCGCTCACCAGAGAATGCATGCTAAATTTTGAGTGAATTTATCTAGGACACTAGTGTGATGCATGGACCTCTGCATGATGTGCTAGTATCCCAAAATTTCTCAAAATTTAAAATGTTGGTTTCTCACCCAATTGTTTGCTATCACCTGTTATAATACCTATCTATCAAAAAAACACCTTCAACATCTGAATCTAACCCTTCAACTTCCCTACAAGCCTTATGAAAAAGCTTTCAATGCAAACTCATTCTATTCTTGCATTCTTGGAAAAACTCTCTCTTGGCTATGCTTGGCTAAAGAATCCATTGTTGAAGTTGCATGCTACTAAAATCTTCTTAGACAATCACAAGTACTCATCATATCTTCTACATCACACTTGTAATATTGTTTGAATAAGTTCTCTTCCTATTTGAAGAAATCATTAATAGTATTTTCTCCTCTTTATCATCTTTAATTGTTCTTGGAAAATCTTTTGGTGTCTATTAACACCCTTTTATCCTACCATACACACACTTATAGATTCATTTTATTGTTATTGTTCTTACTTCCTAGACACACTTAGGATAAGAGCACACATGATTTTTCAATCTCTTTATTATTGATGGTCTGTGGAGGTCAACAGACCAACATAGGGGCTTCACCACTCTTGGCAAGCACCCAAACAACCCTAAACATTTTTTCTAACCTTCAGCTCTAAGTATTTGGAAGATATTCAACCACATAGAGGTTTGCTTGTATCTTCATCTATCCTGTCATTTCATAATATCATTTATTCTAGTTAGTTTAACTTCATTTCTATATCATCTAGTATCCCTTGGTTTGCTATTTTGGTTGTCCCTACTTCTTGTTATGCAAGTGGGTTCAAACTCTAATGAAAACTTTTGAGTTTTGTAACTTTCCTAGATGATAGCGCAAGAGTAGGATGCCAACATATCGTGCGGATATCTATGCGTCGTGATAACATCTGAGATAGTGAACTTCATCTTTTGGTGCCAAGTTCTTTATTTTTTGCAATTTCCATTTCTATATTGAGTTTATCATTTCAGCACTTCTTCCAATCTCAATCGTTCATTCTTTCATTAATGTAATGTAAAAGTTAGTAATAGCTTAATTTCTATATTACGTAGTCCTGTCCTTGTAGTGTATGCATCTTTCTTGTGGAATATTGATCGCGAAGAGGAAGAGAAAGAGCAGGAGCCCTCAAATCTCTCTTGCAATCCAAATGCACATGGAATTAGTGGTTCTAACAATAACTACAATGGCATGAATTTAAATATCACACAAAAAAATCTCAAGGCCCAATCACATGTTTTAAAGGTGCTTAAAGCATCCATTTGCTTCATTACTAATTGTGCACATCACTCTCATATTACAACATTTTTGCTAAGAATTACTCTAATTTAGCAATTAAATTCTCACAATTCATTAATATTATTTTATTTTGTTTTGTCCATAGCTTTTTTACCTTAACCTTACCTATTGAAAATGTTGACCATCTCTTAATAGCTATTCAGGAAAGGATTACTTTGAGATCAAATGATTAAATTATCATAGTTCAATAGTTTTTTTAAATTTTAGTTTGTCAAATAACTTGTTTTCTTTAACCTTAGCAAGTATCCATATGGTAATACTCAAATTATTATCCTTTTTTAGCAATTTTGGTAACTTTGTATACTAAAGCATATATGATAAGAGGGTAATCTATAATAAGAGGGTAATTTTTTTTTGAATTGCTACTACATACTAGTTTATGAGTTGAAAGCATTGTTTCAATTTAAAGCCATAGAGACTCTAATGATTACAAGAAATTCACAAAATGGATCCATGTTGAAAAGGCTATAAGAACATTGAAGGAAATAATTGGTAGTTATAAAGCCAAGTTCCACAAGCTTTGTTGAAAAGGTTATAAGAACATTGAAGGAAATGCAATTGGTAGTTACAAATCCAAGTTCCACAAGCTTTGTCAGCATCCTCATTGCTTATTACAAAATGGGAGCTTTGGCTTAGGGTGTGTACATCCACCAAATATAAAGCCAAGTTCCACAAGCTTTGTCAACATCCTCATTGGTTATTACAAAATGGGAGCTTTGGCTTAGGGTGTGTACATCCACCAAATATAAAGCCAAGTTCCACAAGCTTTGTCAGCATCCTCATTGCTTATTACAAAATGGGAGCTTTGGCTTAGGGTATGTACATCCACCAAAGCAAAATGGACAGACATATTTTATTAGATGTTGTAGTTGCAACTACCCTCCTAGATATGAATACAAAATGTTTAAGTATAGACAAGGCACATGAATTTTTTGATAGAATGCCTCAAATAAATGACTAGATGTTGTAGTTGCAACTACCCTAGACTAGATATGTATACAAAATGTTTAAGTATAGACAAGGCACATGAATTTTTTGATAGAATGCCTCAAATAAATGACTACAATGATTGCATGATATGCAGAAAAGAAAATGGATTTGTTCAAAAAGGCTTTAGAAACTTTCAAACAAATAAAATTGGTAGGTGCAAAGACAAATTCCACAGCCTTCACTAACATCCTTGCTGGTTGTGCCAATATGGGGGCTTTGAAATAGAGTATGGACATCCATCAAAGCATAATGCATGGATGAATTTTGTCAAATGTTGTGGTTTCAAATGCCCTTTTTGACATTTATGCAAAACGTGGGAGCATAGACAAAGCATGTCAATTGTTTGACACAAGCCTCAAAGAGATGTAATCTCATGAAATGCACTTCAACTAGAAATGTTGTATTGTTACCCCTGTAACAATTTATCAATTTGTTGTAATCTATGTTGTAATCTGTTATGTGTATTTTATTCACACCCAAAGTTATCAATTTGTTGTAATCTATGTTGTAATCTATTATGTGTACTTTATTCACACCCAAACTTTCAACCCTTAACAAGGACTCTAGGTACACCACAAAAACTTTTTTTAAAGTTTTTGGACATCCTCCAATTACCATAATTTCTTCCAGTTCAAAGTTGGATCCATGATTTTAATATTAAACATACATTTTTCAATAACCCAATTGTCATTTCCTTTATAATTCCTAGGATAATACGAAATGACAATTCCTAGGATAATACTTGGAAGTTTTGATCTTCCAATATTCTAAACTATTATTTCAAAGTTTTGATCTTCCAATATTCTAAGCTATCATATGAAATAAAGTATTTAACATGAGGCATTATAACACATCATTAACATCATGAAGTTCTTAATCCTCTTAATAGAGTCAACTAGTCTCTCTCTTCTACTTCCTTCTAGCCCACTATATATCAGTATATACACCCCACTTTACATGTGTTCCATTTTGAGTCTAATCATAATAATTTATTAGCATTTTGGGTATTTGAATCTCTACAAGAATCCAATGTTTTGTGGAAGATACATTTTAACTTCAAAGCTTGTTGAAACAATGCCATATTTCATGTGCTAAATGTAAGGAATGTTAGTCTATTTTGGGTATGTTCTCCTTATGGAGAGGAAGACATCAAATTTTCAAGTTCACACATTAAAAGTAAAAGTAAAAAATGTAATTTTTTCTTCTCCTCAACAAAAAAACCATATTCCTTAATTTTAAAAATTATTATTATTGTTATCCTATGTCATAAGAAAGACATCAAATTTTCAAGTTCACACATTAAAAGTAAAAGTAAAAAATATAATTTTTTTTCTCCTCAACAAAAAAAACCATATTCATTAATTTTCAAAATTATTATTATTGTTATCCTATGTCATTCATAGTACCATACAAATATTTCAAACAGTTTGCAAATTTAATTAAACAATCTAACATTTAAGAAGTTAAATGTAAGCAATCTAACATTTAAGTAGTTAACAATAAGGAGTGAATAGGTTTCAAGTCCTTTCAAAACCTGCTTTACCCCTTAATAAAAAATAATAAGTAAATAACTTCCTTCTAAGTTGCATAATATTTAATATATTATATTTTTTATTATTGATAGATCTTTCTACAAGTGTAATACCAATGATGAATTTTTGTTTGATATATTTACAAGTTACTAAAATATTTAAATAATATAAAAGATATTGTTCTAATAATTAAAGAATTGTATTAAAAAACCAAAATAATTAAATTCTATAAAATAATGGTAAGTAAATATCCCAACTAAAATCTTGTAAGTTCAATATATTAATATATTATAATGAAAAATAACTCATCAAATATAATATTTAATCAAACAAATTATAACTAAATAGTTTCATAAAATCATATATATGTTTAAGTTTCATGATTCATCATAAATAAAAAAGTTTGTAAAAAATTAAGACCACCACAAACTTAAGCAAATAAATATCTCACATATATATATATATATATAATAAAAAACTAAAAACAACTAATATGAATACTTCAAATATTACATTTAATGATGAAATTTAATTGAAAGAGTGATGTCTACATCACATTAGAAACCTCTAGATTAAAAATACACAAATATTAATACATGTCTTATCAATTATTTTATTTTATTACATTATTTACTTTATTTAAAATACACAAATACTAATACATGTCTTATCAATTATTTTATTTTATTACATTATTTACTTTATTTAAAATACACAAATACTAATACATGTCTTATCAATTATTTTACTTTATTAAATTATTTACTTTATTTAGAAGAGCTATTTTACTTTTGTATGTAAAACTATTCATTATTTTGATAATTTTTGTGTTTTGTTTTACTTTGAAAAGTGTAGTAAATATTATATACACAAATACTAATACATGTCTTATCAATTATTTTATTTTATTACATTATTTATTTTATTTAAAATACACAAATACTAATATATGTCTTATCAATTATTTTATTTTATTACAATCATTTACTTTATTTAGAAGAGCTATTTTACTTTTTTATGTAAAACCATTCATTATTTTGATAATTTTTGTGTTTTGTTTTACTTTGAAAAGTGTAGTAAATATTATATACACAAATACTAATACATGTCTTATCAATTATTTTATTTTATTACATTATTTACTTTATTTAAAGTACACAAATACTAATACATGTCTTATCAATTATTTTATTTTATTACAATTATTTACTTTATTTAGAAGAGCTATTTTACTTTTGTATGTACCACCATAGGTATATATATGTTACTTTTTAAATTTATGTATTTTATTAAATATTAATTACTTGACATGTAAATGGTTGTATGTACCAGCATAGGTATATGTTACTTTTTAAATTTATGTATTTTATGAAATATTAATTACTTGACGTGTATATGGTTGTCAAATTAAGTTAAAATATCAATTATTTTATTTTACTACATTATTTACTTTATTTAAAATACAGTACTACTAATCAATTATTTTATTTTATTCCAATTATTTTATTTTATTCCAATTATTTATTTTATTTAGAAGAGCTCTTTTACTTTAGGTATATGTTACTTTTTAAATTTATGTATTTTATTAAATATTAATTACTTGACATGTAAATGGTTGTATGTACCACCATAAGTATATGTTACTTTTTAAATTTATGTATTTTATTAAATATCAATTATTTTATTTTATTACATTATTTACTTTATTTAAAATACACAAATACTAATACATGTCTTATCAATTATTTTATTTTATTACAATTATTTACTTTATTTAGAAGAGCAATTTTACTTTTGTATGTACCACCATAAGTATATGTTACTTTTTAAATTTATGTATTTTATTAAATATTAATTACTTGACATGTAAATGGTTGTCAAATTTAAGTTAAAAGAGTTTTTATGTAAAGACATGAGAGTCCTTGCTACCCTTCGACATAATTAATTTTATTTAAAATAATTATAAAATGTTAAATTATAAAATCAATAAATATTTTTTATAATAATAAATAATAATAAACAATTAATTATGAATAGAGAAGGGTCACCTCTTTTTGGTCCCAAAAAGAAATGGGTACAAGAAGACAAATAGAGAGCATTTTGTAAAGCCAGTCAATGAATGTGTGGTCAAAAACAAAATGGTACCAGGGAAGAGCAAAAGGTTAATATCCCTTATATAAGAGGCACATCAGAAAAATAGCAAGGATTTTAATAAGATACAAGATAAGAACAGCATTTACCCCTCAAAACACAGTTAGTCAGGTTAGATATAGAAAAGGACACAGTTAATCCTAAACTAAAGAAAGGCATAGATGGCATTTGTTGTTCATGTGAGCAATGCTAAACAGGCAGATATTTGTAGGTTAGACCCAAACAATACTTTTGACATTTGGCACTTTAGCCCTTCTCTTGATTATCATCATAATATCAATTTACCAAGCAACAAACTGTATCACTTTCCAGGGGTCCAGCGTAAGGAACTCAGCTAAATCATTGAACTAAATGGAGAACTCAAACAGACAAAACTAGACTACACTAATTTAGTAATCCGGGAAATCTGAACACTATTTTTGTTTCCTAAACATGCCAAAAGCATGCCATGAAATTTCCCCAAAAGCAGAATAAAGCCCAAATTGTATCTGTATTCCAAAGACCATTACCACATGGGTTTTTAATCAAGCAAAGCAGAGATGTCCTATTCTTCCACAGCCTCGTAAAAAAGCCCTAATAAAGATTTCTCCATGATGACCCAGGTTCGAGCCCCGCAGCACCAAACCTTGATATTATAACTATAACAGTAAGTTCCAGTCCAGTGACCCATGGTCTAATGATTAGGTATGCGAAAGCTATAATAATGGTGACTGTTCAAGCCCTGCTGCATCTATCCTTGATACCATAACTAGAACCCAAAAGTTCATCTAGTCAACTGTGCCATTGTCGAGCGGTGAAGTGGAGCATTTACCATGTCGATGGCAAGTTCAAAACCACCACTACACCAAGCCTTGCACTAGAACTATTAGCCTAAGTTCCAGTCCAAAAGCTCTAGACACCAACCCTAAAAATTATAAGCCTAATTCCAATTCAAATACCAGAAGCATTAACCCTTAAAGATACAAGCATAAATTCCAGAATACCAAAACTGACTTGTCCCGGCGTCAGAATCTCTCGGCCAGGGAAAAATTTGTTAAAAAAGAATAGTTTGTACTTACAAAACATGTACTAAAAGCATTTTAAATCAAAACATGCAGCTCTTGCCACCAGAAAAATTACAGAGAAATATTACAGAGCACTAATTAAGGCCATTGACCATTGAATTCCATACTAAAAACTGAATTCCAAAACCAAATTTCACTTTGTTATCATTTTTTAATAAAAAAATTTGTGGCTGAAATTTGATTTTCATTTAATTTATGCATATGAGGATTTGCAATGCAAGGAAATGTATAAGTGTGAGGTGAATCTTTTTTTCTTCGCTCAAGACTTCACCAGAAGAGGCTCTATGGGCCAAATACCCGGTGGCCACCCTCTCTGAGAGAGTATTCTCAGAGCCATTCTGTTGCTTCCCATTGCCATTGTTTTTATACTTATAACAACGTGAAATTGTCCCAAAAGAAAGAAATGTGAGATTCTTTGCAGCCACAGCTTTGGGAACAGCTAAAATTTTCTTCCTGGATACACATTCACAAGAAAACAATTAATATTCTTCCTGAATACACATTCAGTAGAACACAATTAATATTCCAAAAACAAATATTTAAAAAAGAACTTAAATACATAACAACCTTGAAATTTTAATGAGAAGAGCAGACAATTTGATGAGCCGCAAAGCCTGTAAGGTCACTCTGTGGATTTGCTTTCTATTTTTTTATCATTGCAACGGCCCTGGGTATGCATGTATGTAAAATGTGGAAGAGACAAGGCACGTGGACTACTCTGTATAATGCCACCAACCAAGAGCAACTCCACGCGTCCTCCTTGAAAAAATTACTTCTGGCTTCTTTTTTCCAATTAAAACTAATGACAAAATCAATAATCCTCCGGAAAAAAAACCAACAACCAATAGAGTTTCATGAAAAATATAAAAAAAATCTGTTAAATACATGAACATTAGAAAAGGCTTCAATTTTTGGTATTGACCCAGTTTTCAACCACGATTATTGAAAATCCGTTCAGATGAAAACATTAGTCCTCGGCACGGACTGATAATAATAAAGGATCAAAATAGCACCACTGGATTGGATCCTTCTTGGTAGCTTAGTTAATAGATAATTTTTAGTTTAGATGTATGTTCTTTTATAATGCTATAACTGGTTATCTAAATATAGAGATCCATATTTATATAATTTAATTTTTTATAAAAGAATTAAAAAATAAAAGATTTACTAATCTCTTTTAATGTTGTTTTTTATTAATTATGTGAATACCATAAGACTATAAAGAATAGGTCATGGTTTTATAAGAGGAACTATCTAAAATTTGTTAGATAAAATTTAAGAGTTCTTTAATAATTAGGTTGAGGTCTTATGATAGGAATTTTATAGGAGTGGTTAATGGTAAAAAAAAATATCTGAAAAGTTGGGGTCCCATGATTGTTTCAAAACTACAATACTCAATCCCAACATTATAAATATAAAAAAGAAAATAATTCTTTCTAAAAGTGTACTCAAAATCTAAAGGGTGCCCTCTAATGACACCTCATGGATAAACAAAATCCTATTGGTGGGAAAATTTATAATCCCCCGCCCCACAACAATCGCTGAAAATCTAAGAGCTAAAAGGTAAGGGCTCTTATTTTCTAAGCTAAGATTTTAATTTATCAATTACCATATTTTCCTTATATCATAGCACATGTTGCTTCATAATTATAAATCCTAAAGCCCCCTCATTAAAAGTTTAAGTTTGGAATTCAAGATAAGAACTTAGATCATTTATGTTAATTTTAGTCATTTGTATAAATGATTTTTAATGTAAAATAATTAAATTTAAGTACAAAACCAAATTATACCTACTTATTGTAGGGATAATTGTCATGTCAAATATAATTATATAAGCTTGATTAAATTATTTTAATGTAATGGAATGTTTATTTTTCTAAAACATTTATTGTTTTACTTTTATTAATTATTTTTTAAAGATAACTTATTTTATAAAAATTTAAAGATAAGAGAATATAAAAAGTTGATGTCAACAAGTAAACAATTAATGTCAAGGATTTATACCTTTGGTCACTCTTACAAGTGAGGCTAATCTAACAATTGGTTTATGTAGATAGAAGATTTATTAATAGTTGATTGCATATGTTTCATCATTTATCTTATCATTTTTTATTGATCAAAGCTAGTAAGGCCACAAACATTGGACCTCATCCATGTCCCCTAAGGGAAGTGAATAGAATACCTCAAGTGTTCAAACTTGACAACATATCATTACACTATGCTCACTTACACATTTATCCTACCATTTTACCAATATAGAAAGATGAAATTATGTAAAGAAGAAGAAAACTAAAAAATAAGATTTATTGGATATGGAACTAAAGTTTCAAGCATAATTTAAACTTAAAATTATAATATATATATATATATATATATATATATATATATATATATATATATATATAGAGAGAGAGAGAGAGAGAGAGAGAGAAGTGATATATAACATTAATTTTAGTAACATTGTATAAGATAAAGGAGAGATTCTATTAGGACCATCAACAAAAGTAAAAGATGTACAAAATAAGTCCTTATGCTCCTCAAAAATTAGACATGCATCCAATCAAGCACACAAAATTGATAGAGTAAAAATACCTTATTGTCACCTACATACATATATATTATCTTGAGAAAAAATATCCATAGCCACATTATCACTTTAGATAGCCAAGGACATAATAAAAACAAAACCCCATAACCCCGCCCAATTAGCAAATGCTAGGTGTTGAAGAATCTTAAGAACTAATACCTTGGTCAACCCCCATCACAAGGTTCACTATTACCCCACATCCCTATTGGTTTCCCCATAGCATTGCCATCTAATCAAAACACCCATTCCCATCAACAATGACCTTATTTTCTTCCACTTCAAGACCTCATCCTTTGCCATATTATCCATACCACAAACTTAACCCCCATAACACTATTTGCACCCCATCCAAGAGGGACCTCCAATTGAATTATGTAGTGTTTCTTTTTAGTTGAGGTAGTCATGAATTTGAGATTTCTTTTATTCCATTTCACTTCATAACTAAACTCTAGGATGAAACACACCCTTATATTGTCTTCTCTTGTTCAATACCCAACACTCAACTCAACCATTGATTTAGATTGACCATTTAGAACATCAAGCAACATTTTATGTGGCTTGCCCTATTACCTTGTGAATAGTGTTAGGAAGAGGTATGGGAGCACTAGGTCACTTTGACTACACTTCTTATTCTAATACTATTAGAGTTATTAAAACAAATGCCTGAGTAGAAATGCTAACAAGATCATGAGCCCCAAAATTGTAAAAAAACACCCTTTTCCCAAATCAACTTCAATAAATACTATAATGAGAGTGTGAGAGATTCAAACCTAGACTCCAAAGAGCTTAGTTTTTTCTATAAACATGATAATTTGAAGCTCCCCCATTGGTACATCTTGATTCTAACTTATAATATCACTCATTTCCTAATTTCATGTTTTTTTAAATCCCTTGGGCAAGGACATCATGATTAACTTACTAAAGAGTTTTAACTCTAAATAATTAGGGATAAATTCATTTTGTAAAAATTTCCATCCTACCAATTAAAGAAGCTTGTGTTTGCGATTTGAGGGACCAACTTTGTCAAGAAGTAACGTGCCATTACAAAAATATATATTTTACACTCAACAAATTATATAAAAACCCATCCTCACCCAAAATTGAATGCACCATCACTAAATTCTACTTATTATAAGTTATAAATACTATTTTCAAGCACTTATTTCAAATTGGACCACCAAAAGGATTCTCGAGTCACAAAGATGGGTTCTTACCAACTCTTGGAGAAGCCATGACCATGGTAGAGGGGACATACAATGAAAATAAGAGATTAGGGAGAGAGAAAACTAAGACGTGTGTGGGTGCCATAGGGTGGAGAAATTAAATTTGTTATCACAATCCAAAAAATCTAACACATGTCATCAAGAGAAGTGTAATAAGCCTAGGAGTGTATGTCAATACAATAATTTTCCTATTCACTATAAACATGATATACAACATGAGCAAAAATTCCTTGAGATTTTATACTTTTTAAGAAGAGATATATGGAAGAAATTATAATTTGCTAGGGAAAAGTGAGTTCCCTAGTAGCATTTTATACTTTTTAAGAAGAGATATATGGAAGAAATTATAATTTGCTAGGGAAAAGTGAATTCCCTAGTAGCATGTATCTAGTCATAGACTCATTTAATGATTTCACCTACCTCTATTAATTATCCATGCAAGTAGATCAATTACCTTCTTGTTTTCACCATGTTGCCTTGCACCCTTTGAACTACCCTTTTAGAACTTTAGTTTTCCCTAGCATCATTTGTGCCTTCATTGTGTCAATCTTCTCCTTGAATATGCATATATTTCCTTCTTTCATTGATCATCTCACACATTCAAACTTAGTTGTTTCTTCAATGCAAGTGCTAGTCTCATTAAGTTATTCTTCACTTATTAGCTCCAATATATAATCGATTTAGTACTTAACATTCAAATTACTCTTCTATTTGTTTCCCTAATGCCAGTTAACTTACCATTTATCATTGCCCACTTCCCACACCATTCTTGCTTTTCCCAACCTCACCTTGCTATCATAATTCTTTCATAGTGCCAACCCTTCAAGATTCATTCTAGCAAAGCTAAACTCAATTTCACTGCCACTCACATTTACTAAGATGTAGATTTATTTAAAAAGGGCCAAAAATTAAGAATTCCTACTCTTATTTACTAATCAAACCTTATTTTATATCTCTTTCTTTACTTCATAATAATTTTATCTTGGGTTCCTCTACCTTTACAAGGCCTAGGCCATATCATCTCCAACATAATTTGCATGTTCCTCGTAGATCCTTAGGAATCCATTGTGGTTGTGTCTGCTACACCCCTAATACTATAGTGTGTATATGGTTATGAGTAGTCAGCTTGTGGCTACCTTAACTCTTATTTAAGTTATATAATCATTAATATAGTCTTATATAGGTAGTTAGGTTGGCCTGGGTGGCATCCATGGCATAAGTACATGTATATATAGGAAGTAGAGGTTAGTTATTATCATCATATTGAGTATTGTGTTCTTATTGAAGACTATTGGAGATATCCCCCTCGAAGTGGATTAGGAGGTTGCTCCCTCGAAGTGGCATATTATTATCAAGTATTTGCAGCATATTTAATATTATATTCAACTATTGTGAAAGTTGTTTCATTACAAGTGGTATCAGAGCATGATCTTGGTAACGTGAAGGCAAAAACTAGGCGAATGTTTTTCCGATTTAGAGGTCATTTTGGAAATCACATATCTCTCTCATTTTACAGAATCTTTTCAATATTTTTTAAGGATTTTTCAAGGACATATTGAATCTTCTACAGTCTAGAATTCAGAGCATTTGGAGCAGAATTGAGTGAGTTATAGCAGAATTAGCGTTTCTATCAATATTTCTTGTGAAGCACATATATCTCTCATTTTGGTGAATATTCTCAAGATTTTTAAAGGGTTTCTCAAGGATATCTTGAATCTTCTCCAGTCCATATTTTAGAGTGTTTGGAGTAGAATTAAGTGAGTTATTGCAAAATTAGGGTTTTCACCAATTTCACTCTCTAGGCTGCAAATTATCAAGTTTCTTGGAGATTTTTTAGAGAAGTGAGATCTAGGCCCTGGTAAGTTACAGTAAAAATTTAAGATTTATTAGATTTGTTTTGTGTGATTTATTCCAAAATTATTTTTTCCTATCATGACGGGTCTTTCAACACTTGAGGCAAAAAGAATCATGTCACACCTGGAAAATCTCCAAACAAGGAAGATATAGAAGGTGGGGAGACTTATACTAAGGATCTACATGGTAAAATTACTAAGATGGAGGAGGGTATTTCATTAGTGAAGTCAAAAATCAAGGAATTATCTAAGAACATGTATTCCTTGCTACAAAGAAGATCTTAAAACTTGTTACAAAAGAAAAAGAAGAAGAAGAAGAAGAAGAAGTTCCTAATCAAGCTATTCAATCAATGCTAGGGTACCATCTACCATTCCTCACCTCTTCCTTGAAGGTGCACCAAAAGTTTAGAGAAATATGCATTCATCGCCATCAAGAGATGTATGCAGAGGGAAGACACATCTTGGAGCTAAACTTAATTTTCCAGACACACATGAAGAAGCTATGGACATTGGAAATTCCAAATTACCTTATTATATGGAAATATTTTCTACTTGAAGTTACCACATGGGAAGATGGAGATTTTATGAAGAAGCTAACACAATTGATTAGTGTTGAGGAAAACACTTTTGTAAAGGTGAGGGGCATGCTACACCCCTAATATTATAGTGTGTATATGGTTATGAGTAGTCGGCTTGTGCCTACGTTAACTCTTATTTAAGTTATATAATCATTAATATAGTCTTATATAGGTAGTTAGGATGGGTGGCATCCATGGCATAAGTATGGTATATATAGGAGGTATAGGTTAGTTATTATCATCATATTGAGTATTGTGTTCTCATTGAAGACTATTGGAGGTATCCCCCTCGAAGTGGATTAGGAGGTTGCCCCTCAAAGTGGCATATTATTATCAAGTATTTGTAGGATATTTACTATTATATTCAACTATTGTGCAAGTTGTTTCATTACAATGTCCAAGGAAAAATTTAAGGAATAAAAATTATTAAAGAGGATATAATTCTAGATTCAAATGTTTATGGTTGAAAATTTTGAAATATGAAGGAAAATTACCCACAAAACCCTTAGAAATTAAACTTAAAACAAAGCTTAGCTACTAAACATGCAAGTCTTTCTACATTGACCCTATGAGGAGAAATTTATAGAAACTAGTCTACAAAAATTTCAGCAACATAATGGCATGCAAAAGCACTTAGAAAGGAAAGAATGATAGAAAGAATAGAAGTCAACACAAGAATAAGAAAGTCATAGATATGATTTGCGAAAACCCTTTTGAGAAAAACCCAAACTCCAAAGTATTGAAACCAATGTATTCCCAACAATAAAATAGTTGAAATAGAATATCAAGATTCATGCCTTCAATGGAGATCAACACATGCACTTAGAGAAAGATTGGCAACATAACAACTAAAATACACAATCCATAATGCTTCCATCTCAAGCAATTAATATATAAAATTGAGGACGCCCAAAAACCACCAAAAGACAAGACCATAGGCCCAAACAAGGTCCCAAAATTCCATGGTAAGAAGTCTCATGACCCACACCTCATGATAGGTCAACAAGTTATTAATATTATATTTCCTTACAGGCCATAAACATGTCATAGTCTTCCACCAAACTTGGAAGCGTTGGTTTTTCATTTACCTCCTTTAGCAAGATGCTTTTTGACACATCATTCTTACACATCATAAGCGAGTCAATATTACTATTCCAACTTGTAACCTCCATCTTACATGCTCTTATGTGCATCATAGAATATCTTACACATCTTAAAATTTCATAGACACTCTTACAGATCTTACATGATCTATAAGCTCTTAAAAATTCTTACATACATCATACCAATGAATACATATGGCATATATTGGCCAATTCAAAGTGGGATGCACTTTTCCATGGGGGAATAATAAAATAATATAATGAATAAATATGTCAACATAAGGAGCAAGGTGTAGACACCTAATCCTAACTTTCCCCCACTTGTCATATACCTTGTAAGAGCAAAAGAGAACACCAATATAACCACCAAGGGTGTAGCACTCTATAGAAATTGACTCCATTTTGCTCATGTGCTCAACAAAGCATCTACAACATCCACCAAGTGAATACCATCTCAACCACAACATTCTCATCCTCCATCATGCCCAAGCATGAAAGATAAGAAATCATTTAGCCAAGATCACACTCTAAATGTCACACAAAATCCACTATATCCAACCTCAACCTCTTATCCCAACACAAATTCAAAAGTCCAGTCTCCTCCAAAAAAAGATTGAGTATCTACCATATACTCAACACAATAGCTAGAATAGGGATCACAACCTATAGCTAACGCATCCAACTAACTATACCTCAAAATAGGGTAAACACATCATAGATAGACCTTCTACTATCCACACATTTGACCCAGTCAGTGATCACAAGTCCATTGTATATACATTGTCCTACACAAAGTAGTCCTCCAAGTGGCATTACCCAATGAAAACTATCCAACAATGAACACATATACATCCTAGAATTCCCACTGCTTGGGTAATGGCAATCTACAACTGAGCATAGCATATAAAATTCCACTAATAGCACTCACATAAAGGACACGACTTATGTCCTATAAGTCATCTCTTTTCGAAGAACACCCACTAATCTAAAAATTTGCAAGCACCACTGCAAAAGATATCCTACAAACCAAAACATGTCCTTTTGCAACACCAACTAGTACTCTAGCTATGATAAGTAAGATCTCTGCATCCAATCCCCTAAATAGAAAAGATGTCAACATCTGACCATTCAACCCCAAGGTCAAACACAACAACAATAGATGTAAGCTTCTCAAACTGAAGGAAGACCAAACTAACAACCATTCTAGCAACAAGAGAATACACCCAAAGCTACTAACCATCTCATGTGTACTCTTCAAACACTATCCTCAAAACTGACATTGCAGCTCTAGACCCAAACATATGGAGACAACAAAAAAGCATGACCATACATCTAATCCTCAAACAAGTCCTCAAAATTAACATCCACAACTCAAGACTCATAAACACAAGAAGATAAGACTCAAAGATCTGGTATGAATTGGTAATTCAAGAAGGTAGCACAAAATGGGGAATTTAAAGGCCTGAGCAATGAAAGCTTTGAACAAAAAGGAAGATGTAGTTTATGACAGATCACTAAGTATATTACCTTGTCTTTCCCAAAGGAGATAGAGGTTTTGAGCTTTTATATATTCCAAGCTGGGGATAATTCTTTGCATTATGTTATGCTTGGAATATTGTATATTCACAAGTTATTCTTGTTTTTCCCAATTTGGTTATTTAAAACCAACTGTACATTAGCACCTCCCCCAACTATTTTTCAAGACCAGGGTTCCTTAAAACAAGAAACAACATAATTAATTATCCCTGCTAAAGAGGTTGATCAAAATCCTTTGGGCACAAGATTGTGTGAACTCCCATAGATATTGGCTACATCAAATTAAACTTTTGATGGGGATGTAAAAGGGCAATACAGGGCCTCCTTTTAGAGGTGATGGAAATCTTAGAGACTCATCTTTGAACTCTCGATTGATCTATTATATAAATTACGGTATGAGCTAAAATAATTTCCATGAACATGAATCTTGGTTTTCACAAGATTGTTTGCAAGGACGGATCATGAATTATCATCAATGTTCCCAAGAGGAGGAGCTACAACAAATAAACTCTAAACTTCACTATCAAAGATAAAACTACATTGGCATGGAATTTTAGGAATTCTAATTTATGCTTGTCACAGTGAAAAATAACTCTACAATAGATGTTTTGGTCAACATCCAGGTGAGGGTGAGGCTTAGGATTAATTCACAATAAAACTTGTATTACTCTCCCAACCTCCTCGCAAATCTCATCTCTCATATTAACAATGAAAAAACATTAAACCTGATTTGGGATGTGATTGTACTCTCTCAAAACAGGCAATAGGTCATATGGTCTTGGCAATTGGTTTTAGATCTGGCAAGTTATACGTGTTCCATTGCATGTTGTTCTTTGGCATTTCATCCTAAATGCCAATAGTAGCTTAAGCTATAGAATGGACTATGCTTGGGGTCTATTGACAGTGGTAAGCTCGTTGTTTTTCTCCTTCTGATGTTATTTTCATTTTGAGGTAGAATTTTGGTTAAAGTACTTGTTTCTTCAGTCTATTGCATGTCCCCTCTTTGCTTTTCAAAATCTACTACCTAATTCTATCCTTTCATTTATATCTCCATGGATGTGGGATGGATTTACAGTTGCCTTAGATAAATTTGGATTTCATGTTGAGCATAATCGATAACCATTTTTAGAAGATTCAAAAACTAGATAAGAACAATCTCCACGATTAATGCATACTCCTAGTCACCCAATCTGAGTAGCATGGGGGAGTTTGTGGAGGGTTTTCAAACTCTTTAAAGGTCTCTCGGTTCTTTGCTTGATGACCAATGGGGTAACATTTAAGTAACCATAGTACACAATTCCTTATATCCTGCTCTCAGGACAAAAGTTCTTTGATTTTTTTTTGTGGTTACTCAAATGTGTAGGAAACCATTACCAAGTCTGTCATGTAGTTCATCATTGCATCCTTAGAATTGAATTTGTTTTCAACATATCCCCCTGCCTTCAAAATGGCTGGATTTTTGTGTCCATCTGTTCCAGGCAGGCTCTTTAAGATCAGAACCCCTGAATCTATTGACCAAAAAAATATCAATAAAATGGCAAATGTTTCTACCACTGTTCAGGAAACAATAACAACATGGGCACAAACTTCTTATTTTTCTTTCTTATCTGCATTCCTTGCCAAAGTACTAAAAATTCCACTAGGTGATATAGATACTGCTACCTAGACTAGTACTGAATCATAGATAACTCACCTATTCCTTGATGTAATCAAAAGAGATGCATGAAAAAATTGTGGGGCTTGAACATTGTAATGTGAATGATGATATCACTCCTTGATGTATTGAAAGCCCCAGCACTTGAATACAAAGTAGCTTCCTTCTTAACAACATAGGATAGAAGATACTTGAATTCTCTACTGATTTCCTCAGTGGTCAAGGAATTAATATATTTTTTCTAAGACTCAAGGAATAGATTCCCTCTAGAATCAAGATTTTTTCTAGAGAGCTTACAAGAAGTCAATCCCTGCAAGGCTTTGGTTAATGAGAAATGGGTGTCACCCTCAAAGAATTTGAATCTGAGACTGGCTAAAGAATACTTGTTGATGTAAACAAATTACAAGGGCATGAGAATGAGTTGGCCTTGCTACAACACAATGGTTTCTATAAAAACATATTATTTGGAGAAGCCATTTGACATTTAGAAGGAATGGTTAATTAAGTTTCTACGCTACAACAAGGTATAAATATCATAGCTACATTCAGGTACTTTGAATTCATAGCCAGAGCTTTCAAAGGATTTATCCTTAAGGTCAAATAGGCTAATAGCTTCCTCCCTTCGTAGGCTTGCTACGCTAACACCATTTCTAAAGATAAGATTGTCATCGAGAAAAAGAGTAACATAACTATAATACTTGCAATGGCTGAGTATAATATAGTTAGGAACAATCATATCAAACATTTACTTCTTGAGATGAAAATTCATACATATAGGTTAAGATCTAAATCACTTGTCGGTTGTATCTGCAAAGTTGCTTCTTGCAATGATTTGAGAGAGGCTGAAGAAGTTGACGGGTGAATCGGATCTTAATATCAGTAGCATTAACAATGGCAATAATTTATTAAAGAACGATAATGCTTCTTTTTCTTCTCCATAAGATCAAGAACACTGTAAGGTCCACTCAGCCTAGGAAGAAAATTTCCGTAAACAGATCTACCGCCCAAAGAAGTGATTTATTCGGATTCCAAAGTTCTCTGATTCCAAGTCACCCAACAATGATCACATGAATTGATGATCTAGTTGGATAGTGTTAATTTTAAATGTAGCTTGGACAGGTGTTCTAGTCTCGGGTGGTGATTACGAGGCTGGAAACACAGCTGGAATAATTATCTCCATACCTATATAATTGATTTCTCGAGAGGCTTCTAGATATTAGGGTTTAGAGTCTAATTAATCCTAGCCATTGATTAAGATTAAATCATGGCCATTGGTTTCCAATGAGGAAAGAGGATCAATAGGCATTTGGAGAACACAGATCCGAGAAGTATTTGCAGTGATAGCAAATAAATAAATTTGCGGTGATAGCAAATTGATTTGCAGTGAGAGCAAGGGCGCAGCGATAGCGTTCAAGACAGCAGTAGTGGAATTTCTATAGGAGAAATTGGGAGAAGAATTTCCGGAGGAGATCATTGCTGGAGCTCTGCCAGTAAGAGGCAAGCAGTCTATGTATCTCTTGATTTGATTTAATAAAGTTCCTCATCTGCAGTACTGGTTTCCCTTCGGGGTTTTTCCAGGGACAATTTGTCCAAAATGTTGTGTTGATTTTATTTTTCTATCTCTGTGATTTTTCCGTGAAGTTGCAGCTATGTTATTATTTAATATTTGCTGTAAATTAATTAATTTTTCGGCAGCCAAATAATCTTATAAGATAGGAAATTAATAATCAGTAGCTACAATAGATTTTTCACATGGTATCAGAGTGGATTTGAGTGCAGAACAGGCACAGGGAGAAAGGAAAAATAATAAATAAAAAATCTGGGGTTTATAAAACCTAGTTTGACCTCTTCAAATTATTATTTTCTTTTGAGATGGCCTCAGCAGGTTTAAGAGATCAGGACAGATTGGATGGAGCCTCAAATTTTGGTGTCTAGAAAGCTAGAATTTCTTTATTGCTGGAAGAGAATGGTATCAAGGATTGTGTGACCACTGTTGTACCTGTACCTACAGATGCAACACAGCTCGTAGCATATAAGAAGGAAGATGCCAAGGCAAGGAGGCTGATTCTTGACGGTGTTAAGGATCATATTGTTCCGCATATTGTAGAGTTAGATACAGCAAAGACGATGTGGGATGCCATTATGAATCTGTACTAGAATGCTACCCTTAACCGAAAGCTGATTCTCAGAGAAAAGTTAAGGAATACCCAGATGAATAAGGGAGAAGACGTCACAAGTTACCTCACCAGACTTAGACTTGTCAAGGATGAATTGGCAGCTGTTGGAGACAAACCAAAGGATGATGAGCTAGTACGAATAGCCCTAAATGGGTTTACTAAGCAGTGGGATGTTTTTGTTCAAGTTATTAATGGACGAGACACCTTACCGAGTTGGGATCGACTATGGAGTGACTTCACTCAGGAGGAGCTTAGACTAAGTCTTGTCAATGGAACCAGCAGTAATAGTCAGAAAAGTGAGGTGGAACAAGAAAAATTTGCCCTAGCAGGAAAAGGGAAAGCGAAGAAGGGGTCTGGCAAAGGATCAAATCCAAAAAGTGAGAAGAAGAAGGACTTATCTAAGATCAAATGCTATGGCTGTCACGAGTTCGGCCACTATGTCAGCGATTGCCCACAAAGGAAGAAAAATGAAAAGAAGGGCAAGAAGCAGACGGCAGCTTCAGCAAGTGTAGATGAGCTTTCTAGTAGAATGGAGGATGAGTTTGCACTCATAGCTTGCCTGACTAGCTCAACCTCACAGGGTGTTTGGTATATAGATAGTGGGGCGTCATTTCATATGACAGGAGTTAGGGAGTACTTCTCCAGATACAAGGAGGAGGACATCAGATTCCAGATTCAGATAGGGAACAAGTCCAAGTGCAATCCAGTTGGGAGAGGGACTGTTCTATTTCAGAGGGAGAATGGCAAGCCTATTTCCATTCATGATGTGTTGTATGTGCCAGGCTTGGGCATGAATCTAATTTCCGTATCTGTCCTTCAGGATAAAGGCTACAATGTACTATTTAGAAGGGCGCATGTTTTAATCAAGCATAAGGATTGGAAATCACCCATAGCTATTGGAGTTAGGAGCGGCTGACTTTATAGGTTGCAGTTTGATACTCCTAAGGCACTAGTGAGCAACAGTAATCCTAGAGATCAAGGAGAGCTATGGCATAGAAGAATGGGCCATATACATCATGGAGCACTTAAATTGCTTCGTGAGACAGTGACAGGTGTTCCAGACGTGAGCATAGAGCATGATGATGTATGTAAGGGATGTGTATTGGGGAAGTTTGTGAAAGCAGCTTTTCCAAGGAGTGACACCAAATCTAAGGGGGTTCTTGATCTAGTACATTCAGATATATATGGACCAATGTCAACGAAGTCTCTCAGAGGATATGAGTACTTTGTTACTTTTATTGATGATTTCTCCAGGAAGACCTGGATATACTTCTTGAAGACCAAGGATGAGGTCTTCAGTCACTTCCAGGAGTTCAAAGCTCTTATGGAGAATTCGACAGGCAGGAAGGTAAAGGTTCTTCGGTCAGACAATGGAGGCGAGTACAAAGGGAAAGAGTTCCAGGAGTTCTGTACCAGGGAAGGAATCAAAAGAGAGTGGACCGTTCCTTACAACCCGCAGCAGAATGGGGTTGCTGAGAGGAAGAATCGTTCTATATCGGAGGTAGCAAGGGCTATGTTGTATGACCAAGATATGCCACGATACTTATGGGCAGAGGCATGCAGTACAATAGTATACATACAGAACAGGGTTCCACATAAGGTATTGGGCAAGATGACACCAGAGGAGGCATTCTCAGGGAAGAAGCCAGATGTCAGTCACTTCAGGATATTTGGGAGTTTGGCGTTTTGTCACATTCCAGGGGCTACATGTTCCAAGTTAGATCAGACTGCAGAGAGAGGGTACTTTGTGGGGTACAGCGAGACCTCAAAGGCATATCGGATATTTATTCCAGGGACCAGGAGGATTATAGTCAGACGTGATGTCAAATTCATGGAGGACAAGGCATATAGGAGGTCCAGAGATTTGCCAGCAGATGATCAGAATGAGCAGCCAACAGAAGCTCCAAGGATTGTTCAACCAGAACAGGGGCAGCGAAGCACGAGTACAGTTACTAGTACAAGCACAGGCTCAGGTGCTAAGAGTTCACAGAGTATGGAGCAACAGATACAGCAAATCCAAGAGATGCATCAAGAAGATATGGAGTTTGATATTTCATCCTCTATAGTTGACAGGAGGAACCGTGAGGTTCAACAGACACATAAGGATATTCAGGAGTTTGTGGGAGCTCCTAGGACGAGTAATAGACAGCGGAAACAACCAGCTAGGTATAATGACTATGTGGCATTGGTTAGTTAGTTGGTAGATAGTGAGCCTTCTAGCTATCAGGAGGCTGCACAGCAACAGGTGTGGCAAGATGCGATGGTTGAGGAATATACCTCAATAATGCAGAATGATGTGTGGGAGGTTGTGCCTAGACCGACAGATAGGGCAGTGGTTGGATCACGCTGGATCTATAAGATTAAGCATGGTGCAGATGGTAGCATCGAAAAATACAAGGCAAGGTTCGTGGCCCAGGGGTTCTCTCAAAAGGAGGGAATAGACTATGAGGAGACATTCGCTCCAGTGGCCAGGTATACTTCTATACGAGCCGTAATCTCACTTGCAGCGCATATGGGATGGCAGATCCATCAAATGGATGTCAAGACGGCATTTCTTAATGGTGAATTGTTAGAAGAGGTATACATAGAACAACCAGAGGGCTTTGTAGCACACAGCAGCGAAACCCACGTGTGCAGATTGAAGAAAGCTTTGTATGGACTCAAGCAGGCTCCCAGGGTGTGGTATGAGCGCATTGATAGATACTTACAGGGAATAGGCTTTGTGAAGAGTGAGGCGGATGCTAACCTCTACTACTTGGTGGTTGGGGGTGAAATTCTCATTCTTGTTCTATATGTGGATGACTTGTTTTTAACAGGTTCACTAGGGCTTATAGAGGAGTGCAAGAGGGACCTTGCAGCAGAGTTCGAGATGAAGGATTTGGGGCTTATGCACTACTTTCTAGGCATGGAAGTGTGGCAGACAGATGGAGAGATTTTCCTTGGACAAGGGAAATACTGCATTGAAATCTTGAAGAGGTTTGAAATGCAAGATTGCAGAGCCATGTCTACACCTATGATCACGAATTGGAAGAAGGTAGACGCATCCAAGGAAAAGGATGTAGACCCCACGTTATACAGGATGTTGATTGGATCTCTCATGTATTTGGTCAACACTAGGCCAGATATATCCTTTGCAGTAAACTCTCTTAGTCAGTTCATGGTTGAGCCGAAGAGAGTGCATTGGATAGCGGCAAAGCATGTATTGCGGTATTTGCGTGGTACAATCGAGTATGGGATCAGATATGCTCGAGGTGATGGTATCAAGTTGATAGGCTATACTGATGCAGATTGGGCAGGTAGTGCGGTGGACAGGAAAAGCACTTCAGGGTGCTGCTTTAGTTTGGGATCAGGAGTTGTCTCTTGGTACAGCAGGAAGCAAAAGTCCGTGGCTCTGAGTTCTGCAGATGCAGAATACATAGCAGCTAGCATGGCAACGTGTGAGGCTATATGGCTTTGGAAGTTGCTGGTAGCCTTGTTTGGTCAGAGGGTTGAGACTACAGTGATACACTGTGATAATCAGAGTTGCATCAGATTATCTGAGAATCCAGTGTTTCATGATAGGTCTAAGCATATAGACATCAGATATTATTTCATCAGGAATTGTGTGCAGCGGAGGGTTGTTCAGCTACAGTATATACCTACAAATCAGCAGGTAGCAGACATTTTAACAAAGGCATTGGGGAAGACGAAATTCATCTTCTTCAGAGGTAAGTTGGGTGTTATGCAGAACACCTTCCTCGCTAAGAGGGAGTGTTAATTTTAAATGTAGTTTGGACAGGTGTTCTAGTCTCGGGTGGTGATTACGAAGCTGGAAACACAGCTGGAATAATTATCTCCATACCTAGATAATTGATTTCTCGAGAGGCTTCTAGATATTAGGGTTTAGAGTCTAATTAATCCTAGCCATTGATTAAGATTAAATCATGGCCATTGGTTTCCAATGAGGGGATTATAAAAGAGGATCAATAGGCATTTGGAGAACACAGATCCGAGAAGTATTTGCAGTGATAGCAAATAAATAAATTTGCGGTGATAGCAAATTGATTTGCAGTGAGAGCAAGGGCGCAGCGATAGCGTTCAAGACAGCAGTAGTGGAATTTCTATAGGAGAAATTGGGAGAAGAATTTCCAGAGGAGATCATTGCCGGAGCTCTACCAGTAAGAGGCAAGCAGTCTATGTATCTCTTGATTTGATTTAATAAAGTTCCTCATCTGCAGTACTGGTTTTCCCTTCGGGGTTTTTCCAGGGACAATTTGTCCAAAATGTTGTGTTGATTTTATTTTTCTATCTCCGTGATTTTTCCGTGAAGTTGCAGCTGTGTTATTATTTAATATTTGCTGTAAATTAATTAATTTTTCGGCAGCCAAATAATCTTATAATATAGGAAATTAATAATCAGTAGCTGCAATAGATTTTTCACAGAGAGGGTGACTCGGAAGTTAGATGATTGCATTAATGAATTGGAGAGAAGGGATAATCTTGATTAGAATTTGGTTAGCTCATTTGATGAAGTGAAATTAAAATGCAGCAAATTAAAGTGGAAGACCTCTGTCCCTTTTATTATGTTCATTGCTAACAAATTGAAAGTGGTGCTGCCTCCTCAGATAAAATTCTACATCTTGGTTAGTAAGGAGGACTGACAAGTTCAATGGCAAGTTCTTAGTTATGACTTCGTTGCCAAGCTTTTGGGAACTTTGTGCTCTTCTGTTGTTAGTTTCCTTATAGTTATACTAATCTTGATGTATTCATAGCTTCTGGTCTATATCATGCATCGTAGGAAAACTCTTGTGAACTTGCGAGTTCTTAAGGAAGATGAGGAACTCATTTCAGACTCGTGGATTGAGTCTGGTCAAGTTTTTGCAAGTTCTGGGCGAGTTTCAGTGCCAAAAATCAGCCTAGGCTCGGACTAGCAAGTCCTGAGCACGGACCAAACCGTGCGCAAAAAGTGAAGACTGAGGTTTTAAAACATGTTTGTTTCATTTTTTGTCATTTGGTCTTTGACAATTGCATATCAAGTAGAGCGAAATGAGTTTAGTGATTGGAGGTCAGATTTGAAGATTGAATCAAAATTGAAGTGTATTTGGAAAAGGATTTTTTTTCAAAATTTCAGTTCAACATTAAAAATTCTATTGTTATATTAATTATTATCCATTTTTTTTATTTTTATTTTTTTGGTATTTATTGTATTATTATTTCTTTAATATAAAGTTATTAGGGAATATTCATTCAAAAAATATATATTTTTTGGATTTTCCAACCTTTTTTTGCTAGTGTTGTTGTTTGTTTTTATTTTTTTAGTGTTTTTCCTTTATTTTTTTTAAAATTTCATTGTCATATGGATGAAAACATTGCTTTTTTTTTTTTTTTAGTTTTTTTCAATGTTGAAAATCAACAATGGCAATGGAAAGCAACAATAGAAAAGACCATGCATGGAAGTATGGCACATTGGGTGAGACCAAGGGCATATATATACATGCAATATTTGTGGGTTTAGTATTTGTGGGTTTAGAATGATGGGATGAATCAATAGATTAAAATTCCACCTTGTTTGGATTGTTGGTCAGGGTGTAAAGTTGTGTCCTCAAGTGTTGAAATACATGAGGAAATAAATGAATGCTCTACTTTTTAGTTATAAGGAGAAGAAAACATAAAGGAAGAGGACAAGGGAAGTAACGACGTTGATGATGAATTCTCTAACTATCCTTTTGGAGATTCTTTTATTAGCCCGTGGATTTAGTATTCCTCGACTGAGGAGAGTTCTAGCCATCTACATTCTCCACAAAATTTCTTCATTCATCACAATCTTCTAGGGGCACAACCTTTTTCTTGAAGGTACTACTTGAACTAAGAGAAACATGAAGATGCTAGGATAGTAGTGGTAAACTCTTGGCATTACATTAATATACCCTTTAATGTGGTGAACAACCTATATTAGGAGGGGTTGGTAAATGCATTAATAGTTGCTATTGTAGAGTTTGAAAAGAAAGAGTTGTAAAATTTTATCAAATGGATGGGCAGTTAGTAGGAACATGACACTAATAAACTTTTTAGTGGCTTTAAGTGGCACATTAGTGTTCAGGTAATCCATAGATGACTCACACATAGTCAAGAATGCTGAGACTTTGTGTAATCTATTGGAGGGGTGCTCCAGGAGGTTGAGGAAGAGAATGTTGTCCAAATTATCATGAACAATGTAGCAACATATGAAGCCACGAAGAGACTTATCCAAGAGAGGCATCTCACCACTTTTTAGAGCCCTTGTGTTGATCAACGCCTAGATTTGATGCTTAAGGATATTGGAAAAATTGGATGGATCAAAAGTGTGGTTGAAGGTGCTAAACACATTATCAAAATTATTTATAACTATATTTGTGTACTTAGTTTGATGAGAGAGCACATGAAAGGCAAGGATCTTAAATGTAATCAAGGGTGACATGATTTGCCACCAACTTCCTCACTTTGTAGAGCATTGTAGTCTCAATTATTTCTCCCAAGCAAAAATTTGTGAGCAATGTTTAGATGGACTCTTGATATCCCAAAAAATAAAAGGGGAGAAAGCCACAAAGATAGTGTTTGATAAGTTAGTATTCAAAAATGTAAAGGAGATCAAGGTAAGTAATAATTACAAACATAAATTTTGTAAGGAATTTCATATTTTCTATTTTTTGTTATTATTTTTTAATTTTCTAATTATTTAATTTTTTAGGTGGCAAATCCTTTAGAATGGTCCAAAAAGGATCAAGGTGAATCAAAGAACAAAAAAATATGTTTTTTTTTTAATTTGGAAAATCTACATGTACTCATTTTATGACAGTTGAAACCATCGATTTCTTTAGAAAGGTAATTTCAAAAGTACTAGTGATGATTCAACAACCATCGATGCAATTTTGTAAAGTGGTAGTCATGAAACCACGAATGTGGTTACTAAAACATCATGGTGCTTTCACACCACGTGACACAAAACAACATAAGATAGTGAAAGGATATATGACTTTTGGCCTTCCCATTTCACTTGGAAGTTTATAGTGAATGGGAGGAAGAATCCAAGGCATTTAAAGAAGGTTTAGGGGTCATGTAATCTCTCTTATAAATTGGAAGAAGTGGCAACACCATTGGAAAAACACAATTCCATCTAGTTTGAACTCTAGGAGATTGTCCAAGCAACTATAAATAGTTGTTACTCATCCATTGTACTATTTTCTAAGTAATATAACATGGTGGAAGTGTTATTGGCACCTACCAAGCTTACTTTTCTCCTCTATAATGGGGTTCTCCCAAGTGAGAAGTGTTTTCTTATGTGTATGTGTTCGGTGATGCACCATTTTATCCAATTTTATTATATTCAATTAAATGTTCATAAGAATAACACCTAATTCTAATTTGGAGCATAAGTAAATTTGGTCATTTGTAAGGCATAAAGCATAGTTTTGTAGCCAATTATGATCATTCTAGTAATAGAGAAAGAATTCAACTCATGGGGAACCAAGTGGAAGTGGATTTGTATAATAGTGGCAAGGTCCTTAGGTGTAAGAAGTTTAGTCCTAGAGAATCCAAATATTAGAACGTGTCATTGGAATAGAGAAATCAAAATGGAGATATGAATGAAAGAGTTGCAAACATAGAGAGGGACCTGGAACAAGCTATAAAGCATCAATAGTGGATTACTCAACAACAAGAGTGATTGAACATGCAACAAGATTAAATGATCCATGATTAGGTATAGACACTAATACTCTAGTGTGGTTCTAGCCAAGAAATTTAGCATTAGAGATTATGGACAAGAAGAGAAGTCATTTTTAAATACTAAGTTGATAAACCTTGTGAGCATTAACAAATAGATTATATGCTAGCTCTCAACAAAAACAAACATTTCACATTGTACATTACTTCAATTGTAAAGAAGTCATGGTATCTAACATGTTCAAGATCAATAAAATATCACAAAATCATGTCAAAACATGGCACATACACAATGCAAGAATGCATGAAACACCATGTATGACTGGAGAAAACCCATAAATGGGTGAAGAACTTTAGGAAGGTTATGCTTCCAAGAATCCTATCAGTATTCAAGTATTAATTGCAAATATTATGTGAGCTTCATGGATAATTGAAGCCAAGTTACAATGTTTAAAATAGACCCCATCATCCCTACTCTATCTTTGTAACTCTAAGAACCACGAACTATGTTTGATAAATCTTAAAACAATGAGCATATAGCTTGTTTCCAAGGAGAATCAACCTATTTAACAATGATTTTCCAACACTTAAATCATCCCCCTAGCCTTCATTGGTGCCAAAATGAGGGGAAAAATACTCAATATGCCTTTTGAAACCCTCAAACCCTTCATATTCTACTTCCTATCTAGAAAAGGACAAGTTCGTTGGTTGCATAGTACGTCTTCAATGGTTTCCCACATGTTTCTCATGGAAAACAACATGTTCAGCCCTTACTAGAAATGGTGAACTTTCCAAATGGATTTTTCACTTAAGTTTGATACTTGCAACCTAAACCTAAAGACATAGAGGTGTTATGGATCATCCGTGATATCCTCAAATCCATTCTACAAGGTGTTATTCAATTGTTCAACCACTTTGGCAATGAAAAGGGACCTCAATGTTGTTTAAAACAACACTTGATACCCATAGTGACACTATCTTTAGGACTTTCAAGATCTAAACAATTGATCCAAATTTTAGATTGTGCATCCCTAAGCAAGGACCTTTTGATCGCCAAAAGCTTCAGAACCCAAACAAATGTGGGAACTTTTCCCACATCTTTTCTAAATGAATCCACTTGGCCTTACTAGGAAAATCCCCTTCCTCTCCAATAAACCATGTTTCTTGTTTCCCACACCTGATGTACCTCACCTTTTTATCAATAATGATGTCATTTTCTAGCTCATCAATCTCCTTAGGTGCAAAATCATCTAATTATGGCAATACAACATCTTCATGTTCTTCATCCAACCTGGAAGGCTTAAACAAGTCCATTGATCACCAAGAATATTTTCATGTATTTCAACAATTCCAAAAAGAAAGCATTTTGTCCTATCTATTCTATAATCTCAAAAGGACCATACCTTAGTGGTTTAAGCTTTCATGATAGTGAATGAAAGAAATGGTGTAGAATATGCTTTCTACACTAAATTTTGAGGGGGGGTATGTGCAAAAAAATTAATCTTATAGTTATAGAAAAGAATACACAAAGAGATTATCTCATAACAAGATGATTTATGTGGGGAAAAACCTTTCAAAGGAGAAACCCCACACACCAAAGCAAAACCAATTGTATTATTCAACAACAATGAGGTTGCAATACAAATCTCAGGCTATGCCTTTACAAGAGTATCACCAATAATCAAATTTTTGAGTAATTCTAGTAGCATAATAGTACTTTCAAATCAATCATACAACCCATACTTAGCTCCAATTGAAGCACCCAATAAAAAGGAGATCCAATACAAGAAACCATAAGTGGTAAAACACAAACCATGGGTCAATACCATGACCCAAATATATTGCCCAAATCTAGGGCCCAAATTCTAATGCCACCTCCATGATGAGTCAACATGCTAATAATAGTAGATGCTCTTACATTGTCATAATGCTCAATAACTCTATCATAATCCACTCACCAAATTAGAAACTCTATTTTGGCTCCATAATCTCCCTCAAAAGATGTTTTATGATGCATCACAACATTTGTTATAAAGTTGGTCAAGATTCCTAGTCACTAATGTAACTCCCCTATAATCATGCTCTTACGCATCTTAATATCTCTTACATGACTATCTTTGTCAGAGATGCTCTTATAGATCCTTCATGACAAGATATTCTCTTACACACCATTTTTCATGTCATAATAAGACATACACATGACATAATGGCCAAGTCATAAGTGGGACACCATTTTTCATGTGGAATCACAAATAATAAATAAAATCAATATTGAATAATTAATTTTGAACATTGGAATTGGTATGTAAGGGCATCCTAGGGTGTAAGAGCAATCTTGCATCACCCAAAACTATTTTCTTTTACTTTTCTTGTTTGTTTGTTGTAGATTTTCAATAAAACTCTAGTCATCATCCAAGTTTTCACTATAGATCCTACTGCATTTCATTGCACTTGCATATTTCATATGGTTGTTAGAAACACATGTTCTACATTGATCCTACAATGTCACATTCTATTTCCAAGAGATCCTAATCACTATATTTAAGGCATATTCTATTTTTTTACTTACTATCAGGCATAAGAAAATAATATCCATTTTCATTGTTCAAGGCTTCCAGCACCTATTCGAAGCACACAACAAAAAAGGAATGCATTTCCAACTTCATTGGACCCATGAGAGCTTATGGTATGAATTGCATCAAGATTAATTGATCCGCCATCACCACATTCATTCCAAAATATTCAAGCTTTACACCTCCTTTTCTCATAAATTTCTCTTACGGGATTGGATTTTTTATTTTGGATAGGCGTTGGAGATCTCTTGTATTGTGCTATAGTTGAAAGTTCACATTTTTAAAGTCTGGAGACCCTAGAGCAGAGATTCTGTATGTTGAAATAGGTCTTGGTACATACATGGTTTCCTCTACCTTAGAAGAAGACCCTGATATGATGGGCATAACTTGTCCAATGAATTGTGGACTCTAGAATTCAATGGTAGCTACTCATCATCTAGATCAGAAGCTGGTGTAGTTTTAATTTCTCCTGATAACTACAAGTTCCCTTTCACCAAGTCAAGCTGGAATTTGACAATACAAACAATACTACAAAGTATGAGGTGTTACTCCTTAGTTTGGTGATGGCAAAAGAGAAGGGGATTAAACAAATGAAAGCACTGGGTGATGCAGAACTTGTGAAATAGGTAAGAAATGTGTTTTCTGTCAAAAATGGGAGATAAAAGCATTATAGAAATAGAGTGTGGGATAGTCTAGAATATTTTGATGCATTCTATATAGAATATATTCCAAGAGAGCAGAACACTAGGGCTGACTCTTTAGCAATCGCTGCATCCTTACTCCTCCCACATCTTGATTTTAAGGACAACTTATACATAGTGGAGATTCTCTACAAACTAAGTGTATCGGATAATGTAAATAATTGACAGGTTTTTGATGATGACAAACAAATTATCTCTTTCTTGGAAAAGGGTGAAAATTTTGCTAATTTGTTCTTTGAAGGAAGCCATTCTAAAAATAATGAGGTTCTAGAAGGAAAGAGAAACTCACCTGATGGTAACGAAGAGGTCATATAGCTTAAAGGAAAGAAAATTCCTAAAGGCATGGTGTCTTTAGAAGACTTGTTCAACAAACATGATAGGTACATTTTAAAGAGGGAAATTTAGAAAGCTGTCGATTATTCTGTTGAATATGAACAAGTAAATATAGGGATGAAAGATGATCCTAAGCTATTATGCATTCATAAATACTACACTCCTTTAAAAAAAGAGCATTTAACTTCTTTGATAACGAGGCACAAGGATGTCTTTGCTTGGTGTTATGCAGATCTTAAAAATTTTAGAAATGGAGAATTGCAACATCACATCCCATTGAAGCCTGACACTACACCTTTCAGCCAGAAACAACATTCTTACAATCTGAAAATGGTTGAAGCCATTTTAATGAGATTGATAAGATGCTGAAAGCTCAGATTATTTACCCCATACATCATTCGACTTGGGTGGCTAACATCATCCTGGTGAGGAAGAAAAATGCAGAGATAAGAATATATGTTGACTTTAGAAATCTGAATCAGGCTTCACTCAAAGATGATTATCCCCTACCAATAATAGACCATGTCTTGCAAACTATTTTAGGGCCTGAAATGATGTCTATGTTGGACAGTTTTTCTGGATATAATCAAATTAGTGTAGTTGCAAAGGATCAACATAAAACAACTTTCACTACCCCTCAAGGAGTATTTGCTTACAACATAATGCCCTTTAGTCTTATTAATGCTGGAGATACATTTCAAAGGGCAATGGACTCATCTTTTAGGGATCTGAAGAATAAGATCATTGTAGTTTACCTTAATGATTTGATAATTTTCTCCAAGAAGAGATCCGAACATATTGACCATCTGGCTATTGTATTGCAAAGATGTAGGGACCATGGTATTTCACTCAACCCCAAGAAATCTATTTTTGAGGTTACTAAAGGTAAACGATTGGGGCATATTATTTCCAAAGAGGGTATCATAATAAATCATGATGGGGTGAGGGCCATTCAATAGCTAAGTCTTCCTACCAATAAGAGAAACATAAAGTCGTTCTTTGGCCAAGTGAATTTCCTTCGAAGGTTTGTCCCAAACTTCTCTAAATTGACCAGGCACATTGTATAAATGATGAAAGAAATCCAAGTTCAGGTGGAGTGAAGAAGGAAAAAGAGCTTTTGCTAGTATAAAAGAAGCAATTGCAAATGCACCAACCCTTATGCACCCTGACTTTGACAAGAATTTTATTATTTATTGTTATGCCTCAGACCATACCATGTCATCCATTCTACTTCTAAAAAATGAATAGAAGATTGAATCTCCAATCGCCTTCATGAGCATGCCTTTGAAGAAGCATGAGCTAAACTATTCAGCAATGGAGAAACATGCTTTTGGAGTAATCAAAGTAGTCAAGCCTTTCAGGTTTTATATCCTCCATTCTCATATTGTTATTTTTGTTCCTGATCTTACAGTTAAATCTATTTTGACTTAGAAGACATAGGTTGTAACAAGAGGGGAGCCTAGGTGGCCAAAGTTCAGGAATATGATGTTGAGATTAAGCCCATTAATTTGGTTAGAGGAAAAGGGTTGTGTAAATTGATGGTTGAAGATCATCCTAAAATGGTTGATGATATCCCTCTTACCCTATTTGTGAATACTACAGATGAATGGTTTTCTAATGTGGCCTTCTTCTTAACATATGGGGAATGCCCTCCTCACCTTTCGACCAAGGAGAAAAGGAATTTGAAATTAAAAGTTGTTAAGTACATGATCTGGGGTGACACTATACAAAAGAGGAATTGATGGTACCTTTTTGAGATGTGTTGATAAAGAGCAGCAAGAAAAACTCCTAGAGTCTTTTCACAACGAGGCTTGTGGAGGACATTTCTCAGCATTCGTTAGAACTTTCAAAATCCTAAGACAATGCTTCTATTGGCTAGGTATGTTTAAATATGCATATAATTTGGTGTCTAAATGTGAGAAATGTATTCAATTTGTAGGTAGACCTCATTATGCTACTCTTCCTCTGAAACCAATTGTCATTGATGAGCCTTTCCAACAGTGGGGTCTAGATTTCATTGGGCCAATCAATCCACACTCCAATGTAGGGCATACCCATATTTTGACTACCATATATTATTTTACAAAATGGGTAAAAGTCATACCTATTAAATAGACTACTTTTGAAATGGTGTGCAAATTCCTAAAAGATAATATTTTGGTTAAATTTGGGGTTCCTAAGAACATCATAACAAATAATGCTTCTAATTTTTCCTCTCAAGAACTTTCTCTTTTATGTTATGAACATGGGATCAGCCTAGCACATTCTTCAGATTATTATCCATAGGGAAATGGCTAGGCAGGATCTAGTAACAAGAATCTCATTTCTATTGTCCAGAAATTAGTAGATGATAATAAGAGGAATTGGCATAAAAGATTGTATGATGCTCTTTGGGCAAGCAATATTACACCTAAAAGGGCCATTGGTATGTCTCCTTTTGAGTTGGTATATGGGATTAGTGGTGCTTTGCCTTTTCCTTTGGAACTCTCAACCTTAAATTTGCATAAAGACATTGAAGATGAGCGATTCCAGGATGCTTTGGAAAAGAGGATAATGTATCATTCTAAAGTTGAGGAAAAGAGGGAGGAAGTGGCTGACAAAATAACTAAACATCAAAAAAGGGTGAAGAGGGTTTTTGATAAAAAAAACCAGACAGAGAAAGTTTGTAGTTGGGGATATTGTTTTACTATGGGATAAGAGAAGGCAACCTAAAGGAGCACATAAAAAATTCAATTCATTGTGTAAGGACCCCTTTTAGATCAGAGATGTGATTGGAGATAATGCTTTCTTATTGGCCTACCCAAATGGAACTCCACTGCCTCTTGCCTACAATGGGCAAGACCTAAAACTCTACAATTAGTGAAATGAGTAACCCTCATCTTGTATCATAGTCTGTTTCCTTTTTGTACTTTTGTTTGCTAATTTCTCATTGTTTATTTGGTGACTCTATGCCTTGGAATAAGGCTTTCAAGCCAGCTTGCAATTCTTAGTTCTCTGCATCCTTCTAGTCCTTGTGCCCAATCAGAGCCTGTTGTTACCTAATAATTTTACTTTTAAGTTATTCATCATAGGTTGGGTAAATTTTCATGCTAAGTCTTTGTTCTTGTGAAAAGCCTTGTAATTTTGTGGGTTTTTCCTTCCCTTTGCTGGTCCTTTTGTATTTTCTCAAACTTGATTGGTGATTCCTAAGTTCTCAAGCTCGTCGATCAAGCCCTTTGTATCTGTAGTGTTCATTTTGTTCCCAATCAATTGTTTCCACCAATTGCTAATCGTCTTTCCTTCTAAGTTTCCATATCAACCCATCTCATGTTTTGTAAACCTTGTAACTCCCCAATCAATTTAAGTTGCTCTCAAGACTATTTCCTTACTGATGAAGAAAGAGGTTCAAGTAAAAGTGTATATCAGCGGAATCATCAATTTGCAAACCTATATTACCACTGAGTGCCCGTTCCTAGGTTTTAGTGTTCGTCGATTGAGCAATTTGTCAATAAAGAGACTGGTCAGTGGCGAAGGAGTTTGTGTACATCACCCATGCTCTCAGTTAGCGAATTTTTCATTTTCTAATTTTTGGTTCAACAAGGGTCACTTCTACTGACATGCACAAGAAACTGTTCATAAATTCATGGGAGTTAATTCTTACACATGGCTAGTCGCATCATATTCAAATTTTACAGCTCATTAATGAACATATCTCAATTGAAGATATTGATATTAATGAAGTTGGCCAAGGTATTTCATGCCTTTTTTCATTTATGAATTTACCATTTTGGGCAGTAGTTGCTCCAATACTCTAGTGCTCTAGTACTTGTTGGTGACTCCATCTGCTCATAATCTGCAAGGTTTAAGGTCAGTTGATTTCCAACTTCCTTATATACCCATTTAGATTGAACTAAAATTTTTGAATTTGGTCTTGCTATTTCAATCTACCTGAAGTTTCATGAGTCCCATAAACATCATCAATTTGAAACCTTTGAGAGACCCTTGTCCAGCTACAGTCTATCAATTTCTATTGAGAATTCTTGATTCATACGCCTAGTGGATAGTGGGCTTGGTTAGGATGAAGTATAAGTACAAGGGTTTTGATGTGGCTTCCATCATCGAGAACAACCTCACAAGGATCAAGGACACTAATTTAGGACATATAGACTTGAATGATTTCTGGAATAGGATAAATGCAAATCCCAGGTCAGCTCTGGCAGAACAAACATTTTCAAGCGCCCTTGCCGACATGAGTGGATTCCCACCTACTATTCAGTTCCCTGATTTGGTTATTGCTTGTGTGAAAAATTATCATACTGAGTCCTGAGAGGTTAGGTCATACATGATGGGATTGTGATTGCTAAATTAGATGTTGAAACAATGACCCACGTCCTCAAACTATTGGAAAGAGAGAAGTTTACACAGATGTCTGTTGAAACTGGATGGAATTACTTCCTTGATAGAAAAGACTGGTGTCTAACAGCTATTGGCTTAAGAATGAGAAGAAAGGGAAGTCCCAAGTCCCCAAAAACCTAGTAAGGGCACATTTCAAAGAGGATATGTCAGATATGATCACCAAGTTATTGCACCGGGTGGTGGGGAATAATGATTCTAGTTCTTTCGAGAAATGGATGTGTCAATTTATACTTGTAATTTGTAGTGAATTACAACATGTAGACTGGGCTAGCTTAATCAATGATCATATAGATGATCAACTAGTGAACTTCCACAAGAACAATACTTTTCACATGTGCTCCTATTTGTTCTATGCAATAGCTAGTGGTCAGATGGTATGGCTTGGTTTGAAAACCTATGGCACTCTTTCCAACGATACTCCAGTATATGAGTACTTCCCACAGCTACAGGAAGAGCATGGTATTAAGGACTACATGTGTGTGAATGACGCCTTTTTGGTGTTTAATGTAAGAAGAATTGATGGAAATCTAGGGGTCCGAATATCTCAGGAGGTTGCACAATTTTTCATGTAGTTTGGGAGTTTCTTTATTCAGTTTAACAAGTTTTCCTACGTAAGGGTCAATGGATTTGAGAATGCACCATACAAATTACCTAGATATGCTAGTGATTTTGTTGTTTTTCTTGAATTTTGCAAATAGATGGCTCAAGTAAGTAAACGGTATCGTGACATGAAGAAGAAGGGTTTTCCCTTTCCTACTAGTTTAACCTACTATAGCTGCAAAACTCATGATGATGCAAGAAATGTGGAGAGAATCCTATGCAAATTTAATTTTCATTTGTTTACTTCAAGGCCTTTCTTTGATAGAAAAAATTATGTGAAAATGATTTTTTATGGTGGGTCATCCTATCATCACCAACCCCATTTGGAAGATTATTGGGAAGATTGCAATGATGAATGTGAAGTCCAGAGGAGGGACTGGATGAGACTCACTACTGATCAGATCATAACCTTCAACTTCGGATGGGGCATTCCTGACATTATTGATAATGGTTCAGACATGGTAGATGAAGGATTTTATGTTGAGAGCTCAAGACCACTACCTAAGGTTAGATGGTCAGAAAAGGAGATCACTGACATCTATGTGCGTTCCTCATTTGCATTAGATAAGACTCAGAGATGGTTGAAAATGAAGGCTATTGTATGTGTTGGAGCTAGTTCTCCTCAAAAGGAATAAGCAACTCAAGAGCAAAGGTCTCCTACTACCCCTGCTATCCAAAGTTCTATTCCCAATGTTTATGCTACCAGGTTAAGGATTGTCTCGCGAGGAGGGGATGATGGAGAGGAACCTGAAGACAATCAAAGGTTAAAAATCTAATGTGAAGAAGACAGTGAGATGCTAAAGAAGAAATTAGAGGTGAGAAGAAATCCCATAATTGAGGTGTTGGAAGAAGGAGATTCTTCATAGCAACAAGTATGTCATGGTTGAAAATGAATGCTATTGTATGTGCTGGATCTAGTTCTCATCAAAAGGAACAAGCAACTCAAGAGCAAAGGTCTCCTACTACCCCTGCTATCCAAATTTCTCTTCCAAATGTTTATGCTACCAGGTTAAGGATTGTCTCACGAGGAGGGGATGATGGAGAGGAACCTAAAGACAATCAGAGGCTAAAAATCCAATGTGAAGAAGACAATGAGGTGCTAAAGAAGAAATTAGAGATGAGAAGAAATCCCAGAATTGAGATGTTGGAAGAAGGAGGTTCTTCACAACAACAACACGTATGTCAAGATACTTCTTCCACTCTATCACCGACAGATATTACACCCTCTTCTTCTCAACAAGATAGCCAAGATAGTGCTTTACTCTCTGTGTTGAATATGCCTCCCTTACCTCCTCAGCAACAAGTTCGTAAGGCCATGCCAGATTCTATTTTGGATAATGTGCTTCCTAGTAATACAGATAGTAGATCTATTTTACCATCCCCCACTTGGCTTAAGAAGGTTGTGGATAAGAAAAGAAAATACACTCCCATGGTTGATCCCAATTTTGACACAGTGGCTAAGCTACTTCAAGTTAGTCCTCAGCCCAAAAAGGCTCAGAGAATGCCTCGAATGGTGATTGACCCACTCTCAAGAAATCAGTTCCCTGATATTGTTGATCCCATAGTAGATAAAGATGAGAAGAGTGTCACTAAAGCTGATTTTAATGTTAGCAAAATTGATATGGGACCCCTTACAGTAGAAGGTGAGATTTACCATGCGAAATTGTTAGTAAATGTATTAGCTAAGAGAGTGAAATTGGAGAAGAATTTGAGAATGAAAGGCTACAAGAGCAAGTCAATGTTCTCACTTCATATATACAATGAATTGTTAATGTTACTTCTTAACCCCTAGATACTACACTTGATACTCCTGTGGAGGGTGTAGGCCTAGAAGTGATAAATCAGATTGGAAGTTATCAAGCTTTGGCGAGGGCTACATAATCTTGGATTGAGAAAATAACTATTGAAGGGTTATTATATTGAAGAGATCATGAAGATATATGGTGACATTTTGACTAAGAGGAAGAAGCTTAATGTTGATATACAGTTAATCAAAAAGGAAGAAACTTTACTCATGATTGTTGATAGAGATTTGTAAGAAATAGTCAAAGTGGATACTAGTATCTTAGTTACTGAATTTTTTTTCAATAAACTGGAAGATAATGAATTGATTTCATGGTTAAACGTTATAGAATGGAAACTTTCGGTGGTTAAGCAGTTCTTGGTTGAGCTGAAGAAAATATCAAGTCAATATAATGCAAATCTATTGAACATTAGATCCAACTGCTTAGCCTTAGAAACTGATATTTTGGATGAGAATGAAGAAAATCTTCTAGATTTAAATGATGTCAAAAAGAGTTTCAAGAAGTTGATCTCTAAAGAATTAACTGGCAAAAATCAGTTAATGGTGCCTTGGTTGAGAAAGTTGGTCATGTTTCCTTTTATCTTACCAACTTCAAGAGAGAACTTGTGGACATCTACAGGAAACTTGAAGAAGCAGACAAAATGATTAGCATTTGGAAGATCCGAGTAAGCATCACTATCAGTCCTAATGGTAAAATCATTGCTCCAATTATCAACATGTTCAAGAACTTCAGAGCTAAGATGAACCCTCTGGAAGACAAAGTGACTACAAGGGACCAGATGAACGAAGATGAATCAAACGAAAGGGGAGACCAAGAGGTTGTTATTTAAGTGTAATTTATGTTATTTCGTGAAAAGACATTTGGACTCTTTAAAATTAAGTAAACCATATTTAAATATTTCATATTTAAATGTTTATTTAATTTCCATTGGCTAACTTCCAAGAAGCCGTTACTTTCAAAGACAGATTTGTTTTTGAGGATCTATATATAGCCTGTCAGAAGGATGTATGAGGATCTTTTGGAAAATTTTGTTTTGGTGATTGATCACCATTTTCTATTTTTCTGCTAAGATTTTTCTGATATTTCTTAAGCATATGGAATGAGTTTCAAGGAGGATAATTGGAAAAAAATTTAACTTTGGGCTACAATTTCTTTATGTGTATCCTTCATATGTTCAATGTGCAATGATTAGTTCTCTGAGATATTCGTCTATCATATGGTGGAAATATTGGTTATGTTTATTTTTATCTGGATGATCTTTTTTGTATGTTGAAGGATTCGGATGGTGATATATATATATATATATATATATATATATCATATGGTGGAAATATTGGTTATGTTTTTTTATTTTTATCTAGATCATTATCTGAATGATCTTTTTTGTATGTTGAAGGATTCAGATGGTGATTTGTATACTTCTAGTTATGTGTGTGTATTGCAGTGGATAGATTGTTTTCAATGAGGATTTGCACTTGTTTTGTCTAAGTTTTGCTAGAAAATATCATTTCCTTCTTTCAAGTTAAAAGCAAACCCATTTTTATTTTTCTGCTTACCTATCATACGAGGGAGATGCCCCTCTAAACGCAGAGGAAGGTTATTGCCTGATAATAACCTCTCCAACTGTTAGTGCACTTGTGGCTATTTGTTGGGAAAAAAATCTATTTAAGAGTGTAGTGACAAATCTGTTCACTAACAAGGTACATTTGAGCATTGGCATGACATGATCATGTATGTTGTTGACAGGTATGGGTTATGATGTTTGATTCATGATTATAGGTGGTGGTGTGGTTTACTTTTAGGAGGTTGTTCTTATCTCATGGATGCTTGATTAGTTCCTTGACTATGGTTACTCATTTATGGACTTGTTTGGCAAATCAAATCTGGTGTTGATTTGGTGTTTGAGTCTTGAAGTCTACAGGTTATCTTCTTTGATATCTCAGCTTGAAAGTTACTAATGTGATAATGATTTTTCATGTTTCATTGGTTTGGGATCTTCGAGTTATGTAGTTTGTGGGTTAGCTACCCATTGGTTGTAGTGGGATGACTCAGATGTGCACTGTCTATATCCACGAGATCGATTTAATGTTGATGGAGACTTTGTTAGTTGGCCTTGTCTGTGGTCATTTGTACTGTGGTATGTTGCATTGGGATGAGAGGATGAATGATTAGAGTGCTTGGATAGTTAGTTATTGGGACTTGTAGCATGTTTATCATGATGTCATGGATAACTTGTTTACATGGTTTTGTTTGAGCTTTTGACAATGATGGTTTATCTTCTTGGCTTGGAGATGTTGGTTCTACTTTGGATTTATTGGTATTACGATTATGTGTGGACCGTGGCGATCTTCATTTAGGAGATGATTATCACGATGCCATGTGTATCTCGTATCACAGTTTAGTGGGAGCTTTGGTAGTAATGTGGATTCATCACCTAGTGATGGATGATCTTCTACAGTGGTTAGGTGTCATGGACAAACACTTGGATTATGATTCTTATGTTGTATGAGTTCTTTGACATCTTGGGTACTATTGTTAGGAGATGGTTATCTTTATGTGTTTGGAGATGTTGATCCTTGGTTTAGAGGTGTTGGTATTGTGTCTTGGTTTACTCTGGATACTACTTTGAGTGTTGGCATGATACAGGTTCTCTTAAGACCAGGATGTGTGCATTGATGCATGTGATCTCCTAGGAGGAGATGTTAGATAATGATATCATGTTTAGGTTCCTAATTCTACAATTGGAGCTTTGACAGTGATCTTGTTGGTTCTCTTGGTATTGAGTACATTGGTATGTGCTTAGGAGCTTCATGATAGTGTAGTGTTGCTTTTGGATTTTAGCATGGATTGATCAATTAGAGGTGCTCATGGATACTTGGAGACTTGGGTGAGGCTGGAGTTCTCTTGGGATTAGAGACATTCATTGAGATGGTTACTCTTTAGAGGTTTTAGTAGGAAGACCGAGGAGCCTTTCACCTGGATATGGACGTGAGTTCATGGACCTTACAGGGGATTATTCTTGGAGAGAGTCATTGTGACTTGGTGTATCTTGGAGGAGCATTCTCATTCCCCACTCTTAGTCTACTTGACGGATTATCATCTAAGATGTATTTCTCATCCTTTAGATGCATTTCTTTTATGCTTTATCTTCTCATGGTTATGGATCTTGAGCTATGGCTATTGCTTCTGGAGGGTTCATTTGAGAGGTGTTAGCATGGTTATCTCCTTGTGCATATGAGTTTGATTTATGATATCATTTATGAGGATTTGGGAGATGTGATTAGGTCTATTCTTTGTTTTTGGGAATGGTTATGTGGTTTGATCTTCCTTGGTTAGAGAGACTTACATCTATGTTGGTTTTACATGATACATATGTTTCATTTGATCTATGAGATTGAATGGTTGAGTGTTGTTAAGGATTTTCATTTGGGGTTGTAAAGGAGATCATACTTGACACAGCTTAGCACTTTGAGGTGTTGGTAGAAGGACATGATATGATTTACAAGTTTTCTCTCTTTTTCTTATGGCTACTTCCTAGAGGTTCATGTTCATATGATTTGGGTGAGTTATGAAGACATGTTGTGAGGGAATATGTAGTGTTTTATGTTGCATATGTGAATCATTGTGATTATTCTTGGTACTACATGGTTTTGATTATTAGCCACACCTTGGTTTGAGTGTTGATTGGTAGACTTGGTATGCCTTGATCTATTTCAGATTTGACATTACCAATGCAATGGGAGTTCCTAGATATGTATGTTCTTCATTGATAGGTTTTATACAGGGAGCTTGTGATTGTGGTATATGGGTTGGATATGTTGTTGGCATGAGTTTACTGATGTTGTTGATACCTAGGAGGTATGGATGGTTGGATGTATTAGCATATGTTGTGGGTGTTATTGCCATTCATGTGGGTTTTTTTACTTTTGACAATAGCTTGGAGCCTTTGTTATCACTTGGATTTGATGCTTGTGTTCTTTGGATTGGTACATCTTCACCTTAGCATGTTCCTTTTCTTCCATAGGTAGCATGTTGGAGGATGAGAGGAGTTCCTGCTTGATATGGTGATCACTTTGGTTTTATTACAGGTATCTTGATGGAGCATGAGAACATATTGGAGATTCATGTGGTTTCATGTATGGCTATGATGATGTATTTCATTGATTGGCCCTTATGCAATGTATACAACAAGTGGGAGGATGTTACAAAAAGGTGTGTTGTACACCTTGCAGCATAAAATGAATTATTTAAATTATGTAAAATAAATATTTATTTGTGGTGCATCTTAATTGATGTGTTTAGCCACATTAAATATTTATAATTTGGGGCCACTTGTAAAAGTTGTAACATTAGGTTAGTTATTTTATGTGTGGGAGACATAGAATAATTAATTAATTAATTGGGGCATAAAGTGAAAACTTAGTTGCGAGAATTAAATGAGGGGCCAATGGTTTTGTGTTCCCATGCTTTTGGGACACATGGTTTCCCTACACTACATCTTTTATTTGTGTGAACTTGATTCTATAAAAGCAAGCACATGGTTAGTAGTTGGGGTTAGTTGGTTGAGTGGGCTGTCATTGTATTGAGTTTCTATTGTAAGTGCATATGTGAAGCATGGCATGGGATGTGTGGTTACATGCTTGGACACATGGAGGATGCATTGGAGAAGCTTGACGTTTTAGAAGTATTCATGGAGACTCTGTAAGTGTATTGTAATGTTTTATTAATGAATAATATATTGACTGTGGATGCTTTTGGAGGCTGGGTTTTTCCCTCTTAAGGGTTTTTCCATGATATATCTTGTGTTATCTTGTGGCTTGTCTATTTGATCTTTGCATTATGGTAATTTTGTACAAGCTTGTATGCATCATTATCTCCTTTTGGGTTATGTGGAATTGGTTTGATCAACTTGTAATTTCCTAACACTTGTAAATCAAGATGCAAAAGGAATGATTGTACACTTCTCTTCTAGTGCCTACTAGACTGTGGGAAAGTATTTCCATGGATTTTGTGGGTGGTTTCTTAATGATAAAGCATGGGAATGATCATATTTTTATTCTATTGCATAGGTTTAGAAAATGTATATTCGAACCTTGTCCAAGAAGACAATTATTTAAAAAGACAACATAGATTTTTTTGTCGATGTATGGGTGCACTATGTATTTCCAAGGCCAATTGTTTCAAATAGAGACACATAGTTTGTTGGTAAGTTTTTATCCACTTTGTGGGAGAAGGATAATAAACTCCAAAAAATTAATACCTTTTATTCCCAATCAAATGGATAAAGAGAGGTAGTAAATAGGAATTTGGTATAGCTAATAATAATTACAACAACAGGTTGACAAAGGCTTGGGATGAATCATTTCCCTATCTCTTGCACTCCTACAACAAAGCAATCCATTCCTCTACAAGTTAGTCACCCTTTAAAGTGTGTTTGGATTATATGTCAACTAGTCAACTTGATGTTGCACTTGACAAGAAGGATAAGAAAGTCTAGGATTAGATTCAGAGGAGGAAAAAGCAAAAAAATTAATTAAGAGGATTAATGAATTCAACTAAAAGTGAAGACATAAATAGAGAAGACTTAGTTGAAATACAAGGAGAGACATGATCAACAATGTGTGAAGCATTATCTGAAAACACAATGTGGTTGTCCCTAGGAAAATAGAAAATGAAAGGACAAGCCAAGAATTCTAAACCTCTAAGATATGGGTCATTCATCGTCTTCGAGGCAATTGGGGAGAATGCGTTCATATTGGACCTATCTCCTTTCATAAAATTTCACCCAGTGATCAATTGTGGATATCTCCAATTGTATGAAGCATCCATGTTGGACGAGCAAGAAGATCCAATGCTACCCTCATTGGATGACTCTGTCTATGACAAGCAAGCATTACTTTTTAAGGATATGGTACTTCAAAAGAAACAAAGTGAGACCAAGCCTCTCTTAGAAGTTGGGAGAAGTGGCAACACCAATGGAAAAACTCAATTCCAACTAGTTTGAACCAATTAGGGGACTGGAGTGCATAAATAGTTTTAACTCATCCATTGTACTATTTTCTAAGTAATATAATGTCATGGAAGTGTTATTTGCACCTACCAAGTTAGGTTTTCCCCTCTATATTGGGGGTTTCCTAGGTGAAAGTTGTTGTCTTGTGTGTACATGTTCAGTGATGCACCATTTTTTCCAATTTTATTGCATTCAATTAAGCTTCCATAAGAATAACACGGTTCTAATTTGGAGCACAAGTAAGTTTGGGGATTTGTGAGCCACAAAGCATAGTTTTGTAGTTGATTATAGATCAGTCAAGGTTTTGCATTCAGTTGATGGGGATAACATGCTAATGGGTTATCTCTATGAGGTCATGGATAGGGTTGAAGAGGCCATTCTTTTTACTTGTGAATTGTGAGGTAAGGGCCCGCTCCCATTATATATATATATATATATATATATATATATATATATATATATATATATATATATATATATATATATATATATATACATACATATATACATATATGCCTTATGCATAACTTTGTGTGAAACCAAGTCCAACTAGAGTACTAAGGATAAACCAAGGCTCTATTAGCCAAAATGAAACAATGTCTCATATACCTAGGCCATATAAACTATTACAACATAACCTGCTCCTTACTTCTAGATCTGAGGATATAAGAAATAATTTTCTTAGATTTTCTATATTTCTGATTGGAAACCAAAGTCCAATCCACCACCTTTGGGAATTCAAATCAAGTTGCTCCATGCATTGGATTGAAGGGATTAAATGCTAAATAGAAACTTTTACAATGAGAGCCAAAGAGGTTGAAGGGGGGATGTCATCCACTAAGGGAGCCTTCTATGTTCTTTTCTCAATAGGCATAAAATGAGCCAAGGTATTCTCTATAGTGTGTTTTGGAGAGGAATTAACTTCTTCCAACAATGGAACCTTTGAAATATTTTTGTTAGTAGAAAAAGAAGGATTTGCCTAAGAAAACTTTGAAGAGGGTTGAGAGTCCTTCATAGAACCCAACACAATTAAGTGATGAGGATGGGCACCTCACCACCAAGACGTTTGGACAACATTTTATGTTTGAGGCTAGATCAATTTGCAACTACATGATCTATGTCAAAGCACGTGTGGCACCAAAAGACAAGACCTTCATAAATCCAAAGGCTACTTCCATGAGTGCTCAGCTACTTTTAGTAAAATATTTTCCAAAAGATCTTTAGAAGTACCCATCTCAACCAAGATATGGGCAAAGGTAGTATGGCAGAAAGCAAAATTCATTGTATCCATAAACAACAATTTCTTGAGTGTTTCTAATCACTAAGAAGAAAGTATCAATCTAAAGCCACAAGGGAAGATTAGGAAGCCTTACCCAAATCGACATCATTTGAAAAGATTCTATCAAGAGGTTGAAATTTGGAAACCAAGGCTTCATCAAAAGCATATGTGTCCCCAACACCAAATTCATTCATCAAGAATGAAATCTCCATCCTTAGTGGATTCAAACAATGCAATGAAAAGACCTTGCACATAAGTGTAAATTTTTCGATCACTTTCCATGTGAGGCTGTGAAGTGTTGGACAACCAATTGTGAATCCTTAGAACACTATGACACAAGCAATTAAAGAGGTAAATCAAGCTATTTTTAGGGAAGTATTCTTCTCCTTCTAGAACTTCCTCACCAAAAACTCAAAAAGGAATTGAAGAAGTGCATTTGAGTGGTTTTAAGTCATCCCTAAACTTATCCTATAATCTCTTTTTGTTCAAAACTATCTTCTTAGATCCCAAATCCACCATTCCCTTATCAACTACAACAACAAAGGATTTGTTTGGTTGAGAGTTACTAGGGGGTTGAAGTCTCCTCACAAGTGCCCACTTATTCAACCAAAAATGTCATAGAAGCAATCATGGCAAATAGATCCTTATGAGGGTGAGTGCAAGACTTATTAGCATTCCAATCCTTGACATGTGCCCTAGAACTAGATGGAAAGGCTAAGTGATTGTTAGGGGAGAGGATCAAAACATTTGCATCTGACAAACCATCCATGCCATGGAACCCATCACATTGACCTCCCCAATAATTAGACCTATCCCAGTGCAACTTCTAAAGAAGAGATCTTGCATTAGCTGTCACAGAAGAAGAAAGGAGTGTTGAGCATTTTTTGGGAGTGACATTTTTTTGGGAGCATCTTAGTGTCCAAATTTTTAATTGAGGCTATTTTGTATTATTATGGTGATAACAAAAGAAAATATGAAATCATTTGACACATCCTTGATCATAGATGGACGAACCAACTCCACCAATTAATACAAGTCATTGCATACTACATGAACCCAAAATTTTACTTCTCTAATATGTTTAAGGTTGCTGAGGAGGTCATGATAGGCTTTACTACATGCATAGAGAGGATGACACGAAACAAAGGCTTCAGAGACATTATTCTAGATGAATTAGAGGTCTACAAGGGTGTAGAGGCGAGGCTCTTTTCTTCACCTTTACCCATTCGAAGGAGGGAAAACCAACAAGAAGGTAAAAAAATTAATCCTTTAATCACACACTTGTTTGATTAATGCAATTTTAATTTTTAGCTTAATACTAGTGAAAGATCCTTTTGGGAACCTCCTAAGTGTTGGTAGTATCCTAGGAGATTCTTATTCTTTCTTTGTACTAACTATTAAGAAATCATATTATAAAAGCAACACATATGAGAAACTTCATGAAATTTGATCTATAATAGAATACGGTAGCTAGGAAATGAAAGTTGTAACTTGGAATGCTATAGGAAAGAATTGCAAAAATAAAACATGTGCACCCAGAATCTTGTAACTTTGACATTGGAAATGGACTAGGAAGGCCAGAAGGTTGTTCTGATGAAATTTTGAGCCCAAACAGACTTGTCAAATATGGGAATTGTAGCTGCACTAGGGGACATAACAATGTTAAAGGGTGCAACTAATTCTCCTAGGCACTAGTGTCCAAGCCTCCAATGGTTCTTAAACTTTTAGGGACTAATAGCTTGAATAGTCTTTAACACTTCTCTACTTGCAAAATGCACACATCTGATCCAAAAATGAGAATACCTAAATTGAAGATTGAAACAAAAGGGAAAAAGGTGTGATGTAAAGGAGACTGTCTTAGTTGGTCTTGTATTTAGTATATTCCAACCTCCATAGAGCAGTATATAGAAATTTTGGGTGTGTGCAGACCTAGTGACAAAATGTGAATGATGTGTGTAGAGATATGTGTTCACAATGAGGTGTGAAGTGATGGGGGTCAAACAAGGAGATGATGATCATTAAAAAGAGATGCAAGCAAGGGGAAAGGATGGGAAAAAGTTGCAAGTCTATAAGGAAAAGGTAGAACAAGGGTTTTGAGAGATGGCTTAAATAGAAGAGAAGGAAATGGAAATCTATGGCTTCAGAGGAGACATGATAGGATAAAATTATGTGAGAACGAATGGGGAGGAAGATTAGACAAGATCATAGTTGAGATGTTATGGTGGAGTCCCAAACTTGCAGTCTTCGGATGTCTAGCTTGTTGACCAACTATCTCTAATGGAGTTTCTTCAATTCATCTGTGTTGAGAGCTCTATTTTCATCTAACTTCTTCTCTCTTAACCTTCTAAATGGAGGCTAAAAGAATGCTTATACTAAGTTTTCGAGAAGACGGTCATTGCAAACATAGTGAAGATTAGGGCACAAACGAGCGGGTAACTTAAATACTTTTTGAAACACGAACATGGACACTAGCATCAAGTAGTGCATGTGTCTTTGAAGATTCAAGAGTCAAAATTTCTAGGGTTGACAAGTAAGACATTTCTAAGGCTCAAGGAAAGGGCCAACATAAGGTGAAATGGTTCCGAAACACAATTAGGAAAAGGCCAAAATCATGTTCACTGAGGAAAATATCTTTTGAATTAGAAAGAGAAGCAACAACAGTGAAGGTATTGGAGGAAGACATAATTGAGGAATCATTCACTCATACTAAATCCGATTTACCTTCTAGTTCAAGGCTTCAAATTACTAGTACTAGAAGGGGGGAGAAGAAGATGTAGATTGTATTTAGCTGTTTATGAGACATGTTATCAGTTATACAATTATTATTTATACTTTTATACAGTATTTGACTTTGAAACTTAGAAATTTTGAATTTTGAGTGTTTAAGCATCATATGACATATGTAATCTTTGAATTATGACAAACTAATATTTTAAAATAGACTTATATGTTCTCTAAATGCATTAATCTCTGATTTTTTTGTGTAATTATATTTTTTCTTTTGCCAAGTTTTTGCTGAGGCCTCAGTCTGAGTTAAAATTTTGAGCTGCCAAGTCAAGTCTTCCAACTATGATATCATGTGTTGCTTTCCAAGTTCCAGATCTAGTTTTGATTAGCTATGCACATGTTTGGTTTGTCCGATAGAATGTCAAATGCGAAATGGATTTACTGCATATGTCTCCTAAAGCCAAAATGAAAAATGCACTTTCAATTAAAAAATAAAATAATGGGTAGTGTGAACAAGCACGCAGATTATCTGATAATACTTTACAAATAAGATGATATGAGGAATGGTATTCCTCTCGATCATAATGGTATCATCGATTATAACTTCTTCATGTTCATTTTTTCATACAGACTCGCGCCGACTCACAATTTTTTCTGTGCAAAATTCGGCAAAGTTACTCCCTGTCCCAGATTGGCTCACGAGTCTGGCAAGTACTATGTGGTTTTTAAAACTAAGTCCTCATAATCTTTGTAAGAAGCAGGTAACCAAGTAACAAGAGACCTGTAAGACCGCCTGTAATGCAAGATATTACTTTGCTGGACTAATGTAATGCAGGCTTGTGTAGCAGTTAAAGAAACAATAAATAACTGATTGTATATGTTGCAATTGGGAATATTTGCTGTGTTCCAACCCACTCTACTTAAACATCATAAATAACTGATTGCATATGTTGCAACTGGGAATATTTGCTGTGTTGCAACCGCAAATAATATTTGTTGTCACTAGTCTTACCAATTGTCCCCACATGAACAGACTCCTCCTTTGAAATGATGGAAACGAAGAATGTCCCTGACTATAATTTCTCGGCCAACGAGTTTGGAGATGAACTTAATAGCATGGTGGCAATCACCACAAACCCGAAGATTTTTGGTGATTTGGATTGTTTTCCCTGGGCATGTACCAATAAGCCCAAAAACAATGGCGAGTTTCTCACTGTGGGCGCTAAGTTCGTTTTCCTTCTCTTCTTCCTCCACATTATGCAACTCATATCGAGTATCAGGTACATACCCTGCATCTCTCATCAGTTTATGCAAGCTCTGCAGTGTCGAATATATTATTTCTGAATCTTGATGTGATCTGTCGCCTCCAAAAAATGCATGAAATCTGTTTTTAACTTCAATCCAGCTGCATCCTGGCTTCTTTTTCAAACCCCAATCTCTCATCATTGTTCTGATTTTTGCAACGCCTTCCCACCTTCCAGCTTCTGCATAGATGTTTGATAGCAATACATAATTTCCAGTGTTTTCAGGTTCCATCTCAAAAAGATGTTTTGCTGCAATTGTTCCTAGTTCTAGATTGGAATGAATTCTGCAAGCACCAAGCAAGGCCCCCCATACAATGGCATTCGGTTCTGTTGGCATATTCTTGATAAAATTGTATGCCTCCTCCAGGTGCCCAGCACGTCCAAGAAGATCCACCATGCCAACATAATGCTCCATCTGGGGTTCAATGCAATGGTCTTCCACCATGCAATTGAAACATTCCCGGCCTTCCTCAACCAGAACTGCATGGCGACAGGCAGACAGAACAGCAGTGAATGTGAATCGGTCAGGTCTCACGGTTGCCAGTTGCATTTTCCTAAATAGTGAAAGGGCTTCATTGCCAAGGCCGTGTATTGCATATCCTGCAATTATGACATTCCATTGCACTACTGATTTATGAGACATTTCATCAAACAGATGACGTGCAATCTTTATACGCCCACATTTTGCATACATATCAACAAGTGCACTTCCTACAAATCCATCTGATTCAAATCCATTCCTGATAATAAAATTATGGATTTCTTTACCCTGTCGCAGGGCCAGTAAGTGTGCAGTGGCAGGCAGAACACTTGCGACTGTCACCGAATCTGGTCTGAATCCTGCTAATTGCATTTGGCAGAATGCATTCAGAGCTTCATCGGCATGCCCATACTGTGCTAATCCAGCAATCATCGCCGTCCATGAGACTATATCTCGTTTAGCCATTCTGTTAAACATTTGGCGTGCAAAATCAAGTCCACCAGATTTCATATACATATCTATAAGAGAACCACCCACATATACGTCCGACTCAAACCCGTTTTGGATTATGTATTTATGGATTTGCTTACCCTGCTGCAGAGCAGTTAGGCTGGTACAAGCCTTGATAACAAGGGGGAAAGTGAACTTGTCTGGGGATATGTCTTCACTTCGCATCCGGTAATAGAGCTTAAGAGCCTCTTCAAAATGCACATATGTAACACATCCTCTGATCATGGAATTCCAAGCAAAAAGATTTCGCTCAGGCATTTGGTCAAACACTTGGCATGCATCCATAAGGTTTCCACACAATGCATACATACTTACAAGCTTACAACCCAGAAAAGCATTTTGCTGAATTCCGCATTTGAGAATGTGGGCATGGAGATGCTTGCCTTGTACGATGGATTTGTCGTCTGCACATGCCTGCAAGAGAGAGCCATAGATGTCTGCAACCATGCTATATGAATTTTCATTGTTTCGGAACCCCACTTTGATTAACTGTTTGAGTTTAGGATTGGCAGTTTGTAGAATAAAGGTAGTAATATGCAGAGGAATCCTGCTAGAGGCCATAGATTTAGCGTTAATGGCATGGTGTTTAAACTTACTTGAGCTTAAACTGGGACTCGCTATAAAAGCCTGCAAAAAGTTAACAATTATGGAAAATACATTTAATTCAAAATTACATTTTTTACTCGGTAGAGAGAATTTGTATGGCTCTTTCCTGCTCAATTATCTCATATTTTTTTAATGGAGGTCACTGAAACATCTTTGTTTTGTGTGAGCAATTTCTGCCAAATAATGCCCAGTTTGACTGTGTTGATTTTCCTGAACTCTGAATGTTATCGAAAAACTTGCAGTGTTCAAACTCGACAAATTTAATGGTGTTGATTCCAGAGAATGGTGATGCCGTAAAATTTTGAGCTAGTTGCTTCCTCGTCGTGTGTTTTTCATTATATGGTAAAGCTTGCATCTTGCCATTCAATCTTTCATCCAATCATGTCCGAAAATTAGTTCAAGTTTATATGGAATGATCAATTAATTTATTCTCGTAGGGAAATAATAAACCAACAAACACATCACAATAAGCATATAACTTTAGATTAAAGAGTTGAGATAGTAATTAAACTAGTAATGGCACTTTAGTGAGCAATGGGTATGTCGAAGAGGTTTTAAAGGTGAATTATCTTATCCTTAAGCAAATGACGTGTTTTCCCAAGCATAACTCCCCATGAACATGTGTCATCCCCTCTCCCTCTCTCTCTACAACTCACGCGCACACGCGCGCGCACACACATGCGTAAGATGACTGATCCCCCCTAGCATCTAACTCCAGAATGAAGCAACCTTGGGCTGAGTGGATGATTTGTAGCATGCAATGTTATTAGTTTAATCCATTAGCTATGAATTGTTTCACCAACCAAGTATTCCCTGATTGCAATATATATAGGTGAGATCTCTCTCTCTCTCTCTCTCTCTCTCTCTCTCTCTCTCTCTCTCTCTCTCTCTCTCTCTCTCTCTCTCTCTCTCTCGTTGTCCACTTAACCCATTTTTGACAAACCACTCTTATCACTTGCCAACCCTAACGGCATAGGCAATCCACCTTCCAAGAGGGGAAATTCACTTCCCCCAAGAGGATTTTTCATCATTCATTCTTCCATGACCATCCAATTGACCTTCTAAGGTCCTCCATACCCCTTACCCACTTGTTTAGACCATTCTAGTTAGATCACCCATATGTCCTATAGGATCTCTTCGGAAGATCCTACAGCTAAAGTGGGATCTCTCAAGGAGATCTACCCTGCTAAAAGGGGCAACCCACTTTGCATGTGTACTCTTCCTTGTTTCAAGCCTCCAAAACTATTTTCAACCCTCCAAAACCACTTTCCCACCTTCAAACCACTTGTCTAATTTATTTGCCCTAGGTCACCCCTATTGTCTTCAAGATCTCCCTGGGTGACCCTACAACTTAATCAAGATCTCTAGGGGCAATTCTCCCTACTAAGAGGGGTGACCATGCCATGTTTCCATACATGATTTCTTCTAGTTTTAGCCCAGTTTAACTCCATTTTTAGCTTTTGATTACAAATTCCTCCATGCATAACTAACTATTGACTCCCTCTAACTATTCCTGGACTCTCAATCACTCTATTGTTAGCTCCCAATCAGTTTATTGTTAACTTTCAACCAGTCTTATATAATTTTCTCTCCAATCTTTGTTCACTTCCAATCAGAGCTAGATCACTCTTCAATCAATCCCTATTAACTCCCCAATCACCACCACCTTTGGTGTTGATTCTAAACCTATAAATACCCGTCACTTCTTCATTATTTTTCATGTTGGGAATGCTCTTATCATCTTCACAAGATTTTTTAAGTTTCTTCACAAGCCTTTAAGCCTCTTAGTTTATTTCTTTAGTTTTAGTTTTTGCAAAGCTCCAAAGCTTTCCATTAGGAGGCAAACCCATTATTGCATTCTTGGTTTTCTCAAGTTTTTGCAAATAGTTGCCCCCACAACATTTTTATTCTCAATGTAAGACCTTGTGTGCCTTTTATTTTTAGACATAGCTTCAAAGCTCAAGCCATTTGTTTTCCCATATCATAGATATGCTCAATTCAATTGCTTTTCAATTTCCATAGTTGTATAGCTCATAGTTGTTTGCTCTTTGTATCTCTATTTTTGTCCCTATTACCAAGAGGAGGACCCCTGCTACTGCAAAGGAAGAGATGGTTGCCAAAAAGGACCTCTAAGGACTCACGCCAAGCACTGTCATCTGATTCAACCATGTTTTTCAAGCTTTTATAGTAATTAGAAAATCAAATCTTGCTCTTGGGAAAATAAAACTTCATTTTTGTTTCTCTTGATAACTAGTTTTAAATTACTCCCATAGATTAGATTTGCTTTTTAATTGCTTAGACTAGCTTTACATGTTTTCCTAGATTAATTTCATTTTCATTGTTATTAGATTTAATTGCAAATTTCATTTCATTAGATTACATTTCAAAACCGACCCATGAAAACATAAAAAAACATAGTTTAGATTGCATACAAAAATCATATGGTTTGTATACATTTTTCCTTTCTTAGTAATTAAATCATTTGAAATTCAGAAAAAGGAATCAAAATTTATTTTGCATTCATGGAAAATACCAAAAACATTAGAAAACACATAAAGAAAATCAAGAGATCAACCAAACCCTCGATTCCATCACAAGATCAACAAATCAAATTCAACAAAACAAATCAAGTTTTCCCCCTTTTGTCTAAGCATTTGGTGTGCCCAAGCATTAAGGAATGAAATCTGTCTTAGACGAGATTAGGGAGAACATCTCTCAACCAATTCTCATTCAACAAAATACAAAACAAAGAAGAGAAGCTAAAGAATATCAACAAAGGCTCATACAACAACACATTCAAAATGAACACAGTAGGCTAGATCACCTCCACGTCATAATCAAACAAAATAGTCTTCAAGATAAGCTTAGAATAAGTGACCCTTTGAGTCATATTATAATCACAACCACAACATTCATTGAATGTTTTCATCAACATCATAACATTCATAACAATTTATGCCAAACATACATAAACACACATCACACAATCAACCCAACCATTATTCGTGACATTCTACTCCCTCGCGAATAGAACAACCCTCTGGTTAAATACCTCAACTCAACTGGCTCTTGCCCCAAGAGCAAGAGTGTCTAGGTAGTGGCCCATAGCAAGGATATAGTTCATGTGTCACAATGGAGTCTAACTCACTTGCGTTTTTTTTGAGTCACATTCAAAACAACATAGAATCCTTCCTTGAGTATGTCCATGCTTGTAGCATAGTTCTTGATGGTCATCCTACTCAATTGAATAATTTTATCTAGATTCTCTTCAGGGATTTATTCTCAATCTCCATTTGATTGAGTCTCTCCTTGAGGACAACCACCTTATCCTTAAGAAAACAATCCTTAGCCAAATGAGGATTATTTCTCATTCTATTCATGTGTAGATAGAGGTTCCTCACATTTTCTCTAATTTCTCTATTATCCTTCAAAATCCATTTCATTATACCCTTATGAAGACTTATATCATTCTCCAAAGAGAAAACTTTATTTTGGATATTTTCAAGCATAGACTCATCAGCTCTTCTCTTATTGTTCCAATAATCCCACTTAGCACTATGTTTTTTTCCCTTCTTTGCCACTGCTGTCCTCAAACACCTTTCATTTTCTTTTCATGTCCTTGTAGTAGGCCCCTGAGTCTTTAGAGAATGAGGGATACCATTTAGAATAAGAAGAGTCCTCTACAGTTCATTCACTTCAATGAAAAAGTTCTTACCCCCTATCTTCTTGAGCCAAGAAACCCTAGTCTCCCTTCTCATGGAAGAAGAACCACTAATTGGTGTTTTAGTTGTGTTTGATTTAGGGGTCTTGGGGTAGGGCTTCGTGATCCTCCTAGAGGAATGAGTCTTGATAGAGTCCATAACCAAACTATCTTCTACATGCTTCATACAAGGATTAGATTTAGGACCCTCATTCAAGTTTTGTACATGATTTAATAACAAGAAAATTAAAGCTTAATGAATTGGGATAACATAATTCTTGGATTGAACATCCATTAGTGAGTTTTCTAGAGACATTAATAGAAAGACAGTGTATTTGTATTGGCCTTCTAAAGTGACATTGAAGATGAGGAAAACAAATGAAGTCATAAACATAAACAAAATGCAATGAAACACAAGTTTATACTTTCAAATGATCTCCTTCTCCTTGATAAGGTTGAGAGAGTGCACCCTTACTCTCTAGCTTCACCCATGATTTACTAAATGTGAAATGCTTTCAAACTATGCAAAAAATCAATAAAAAGCTTAAGCTCTAGATGAGATGATGGAGATATTTTGGCATGATAACAATACACTAAATTTAGATGATCAAATGGCTTGGAAGAGGTTGTATTTATAGGCATTTTGGAGGGGGATTTGATCCAATGGTTGAAATTGAAAGTAGAGATCAATGGATGAGGATGAATGTGAGATGAAGGGCTTAGATTTGATCAACAATAATGGAGGGATGAGAATAAAAGTGAATTTTTAATTCACCTTGGGAAGGGGTGTTCATTAATGAGGTTAGATGAGATGGATTAAAAGGGAATTTTAAATTCTGTTGGGAAGAGTGAGGATTAGAAATGAATTTTTAATTCATTTGGGGAAGAGTTATAATAAATGTGAAATATGACATGTTAGGTGTGTAAGAACTCATTAATGAGTTTTAGGACAAAATGTGTATAAAAAATTGTCTTATGTGGAATAAGGACCAATTTTTTATTTGGGAGATGTGGGGATAAGTGTTAAGTGGGATTTGACCAAACTAATCAAGGGGATTAATTTAATTAATATGGATGTAGTAAATTAGTGAATGGATTAATTAGGAGTTAAGATTAATTAAATAGGGATTTATTTAATTAATCTTGGGTCTAAGGGATAGGTAGGTTAGACTAGTTAATTAAATAATAGGTATTTAATCAACTAGGATAGGGGTAGGCTAATTAGTAGGCTAAATTAACTAGATAAACATAATTTATCTAATTAATTAGGTTTAGGAAAAATGGTGGAATTAATCAAATAAATATTTACATATTTATTTAATTAATTGGGCTAATGTTAGTAAGTGTAACCATTGAATTAATTAAATTAATTCAATTTAAAAGATGAAATGATGAAGAGATGGTGAATGATCAGGGGTTGGAATGTGTAATTAATTAAATAAAAATTTAATTAATTAATTAGGGTGATGGATGGATGGCATCCGAAGATGGTTAGTTAGTGAAGACATTTTTAGGTGTCTACATTTACCCCTCTTTGATGTGGCGTTGTGACCTAGTAGGGATATGGAATCAAGTCAAAGAATTTGACCCAGTTGCCTCGGAAGGAATGGAATGGATGAGGGATGCCCCCTCGAGAGGTTGGGTGAAAAAATAAAAATTTTTGAGTGAGCTATCAAAAGGAAGAAACGGAGGTGGAAAACGACTAGAGGACAAAAAGATAAGATGATATGAAGAAAAATGGGCGAAAAAGGGTATGTTTTGCACCCTGGGAGGGAAAAGATGTGTTGGAGGATGACATGGCCTTCTATAAATAGAAAGAGGTGGGCCCAAAGTGCCACATTTGTACTCATTGAACCACTTAGACGAGAGAGAAGAAGAGGCGAGATGGTGAACCCATTGTTCTTGCGCTTCGAGCATTTGTCTGAGCTGGTCCATTCTTTCATGAGATCACCGTGTTGGAATTAGTCCGGACAACTGAGAGGGGGGGTGAATTAGTTGTCCCTAAATTTTAACCTTTTCTACACTTTTAATCTTCTTTCTTAATTTACAAACAAATTAATGATGTAAACATTTAAGCATGAATCAACACATGAGCAGAAACAACATGAACACACAACACCAAAAATTTTGACGTGGAAAACCTGGTTAAGGGAAAAACCACAGTGGGGGTTAACCCACAAAAATGCATACCCTGTTAAAAGTACTTAAAAAAATAGAAGGCACATGCCTTCAGGTGAACTACCCAGAGCTCACTGCTCAAAAGGAGGCTCACTGCCTATAAGAAATTATGATTTACACAGAGATAATGAACTGAGAAATAGCATCTATATTCATGCCTGGTTTAGTCCCTTTGAAGGCTCACAAAAACTTCTACTTCTATCTTCAAATTCTTCTTTATTGACTCTCCACTCTATACTCCTTTCGCTCCTCTTCTTCTCTTCTCTACTTTAGATCCTTTCTTTGGATTTAATTCATTGTGTACAAGGATGATTTTTAACAACTCTTCAACAAGTATTTATACACTTCATCAACCTTGGAATGATCAACAAGGTTGGCTAAGCTTAACGTGGATCTTTACACCAAACATAGCTGAGACTTGAATCTTCCTCTACTAACATGCCACGCTTCATAAAATGCTCTTTAGATCATCCGCAACACGCTAGGAACATCCGATCAGCCAAGACTGGGAAGAACAGTAACCTTGAAGAAGAAATCTTCAATGTCGACCAAACATAGCTGAGACTTGAATCTTCCTCTACTAACATGCCACACTTCATAAAATGCTCTTTAGATCATCCGCAACACGCTAGGAACATCCGATCAGCCAAGACTGAGAAGAACAGTAACCTTGAAGAAGAAATCTTCAACAATAAGCTCAAACTTCAATGTGGACCTCCAACACAGTAGCCACATGATCCAAAGACCTCCACAAGCACATTGAATTCACCAATAACATCCACTCTAAACCAAATTACCAAAATCATTTGTATCTTCCTCCGGAACCTCAAGAACATTGTATGCCATGACTGTCAAACTAGAAAAGATAGCTTGTGGACCTCCAAACCATGAACCACTGGAGTTGATACACATTGACTTCCCAAACATGACTGCAGATCCGTAGACCATAATATTTTACTGTGGAGTAATCCGGACCAACTTACTATCACTCTGTCTCTTCTGAATACTGCAAAATCCGGTTCTACTCAGATGGCCATAACTTCTTCAAATCTTCATGCGAACTTCTCAATTCTTAACTAGAGCAACCTCTGACAATCCTCTACACAGTAATATGGTCCGCGAACATTGAGTCTTCATTAATTTTCTTAATACCCTCAACATTCTTGTCTCCTGAACAAGCAACAAAATAAGGCACAGTTGACACCAATGACAACACAAATATGTTGACATCAATGACAACATCACTTAGTCACATATTTGCAACAATCTCCCCCTTTGTCATTGATGGCAACATATGATGTGAAAAACTGATTCAACCATCACGACAAGAACTTCTCCCCATGACTTCTATAACCACTTTCTTCATTGCTCCACCTGTCATCTGCAATTAGTTTTTCACATGTCTTCTCTCCACCTTTGACATCAATGGAAAAGGGCACATATTTGCAATCTTTACTCCCCTTTTTATTTCAAACTAATCTCCAACATTTGTATACTGACTACTCCTTAGAGTAGTATCTTCTCAACATGAATCCGGATCTCAAGATATGACTGAGAATTCCACCTGACTGATGCACATAAGTGCATCTTAGTTCTAATTAGAAGGGATAATAACCCCTAACTTCTCTCTGAGATAGTAAAAAGTATCCTTGGGAAGAGGCTTAGTGAAGATATCCGCAATCTGATCTTTGGAAGAACTCTAACTTGACTTCATTCTCATTTACCTTCTCTCTCAAGAAATGAAACTTGATAGATATATGCTTTGTCTTTGAATGCAACACCAGATTCTTTGAGATGCTTATTGCACTAGAATTATCATAAAAGATTATGACTGTCTCCTCAAACACAATTATGATGTCCTTCAACATTTGCTTCATCCACAGAACCTGAGTACAATTATTTGCTACTGCTATATATTCTGCTTCTGCTATAGATAGAGATATTGCCTCTTGCTTTTTGCTCATCCAAGAGAACAATCTTCTTCCCAAAAAAATGCACCACCACTAGTACTTTTTATGTCATCCACATCTCTTGCCCAATCAGCACATGTATATGCATGAAAAGTGAAGTCGTTGTCCTTTGGATACCACAATCCATAATCAATTGTCCCCTTGAGATATCTGAAAATTCTTTTGACTGCCACAACATGGGATTCTTTTGGATCAGTTTGAAATCTAGCAACAAGTCCAATGGCATTCATGATGTCAAGTCTAGTCTGAGTCAGATAGAGAAATCCTCCAATCATTGATCTATACCTTTTCTAATTTGCCTTGGGGGAGTCATCATCTTTACTTAACTTGCATCTAGTTACCATAGGTGTACCTATTGGCTTTGAGTCTTCCATTCCAAACTTCTTCAATAATTCTTTCACATACTTGGACTGAGATATGAAGATACCTTTATCTGACTGAACAATTTGTAGACCTAGAAAGAAATTCATCTCTCCAAACATTGACATCTCAAATTCACTTTTCATTTGATTAGCAAATGCTTTACACATACATTCATTTCCACCAAAAAAAATATCATCAACAAAGACCTCAACAATCAGGATGTCCTCATGATTAATCTTGAAATAAAGATTACTATCAACAGTACCTTTGCTAAAACCTATCTTAAGCAAATATTTATCCAATCTTGCATACCAGGCTCTTGGAGCGTGCTTGAGTCCATACAAAGCTTTTCTCAGTTTACAAACCATATCTCCCTGATCAGACAACTAAAATCCTTCCGGTTGCTCAATGTAGACTTCTTCCTCCAAATCTCCATTCAGGAATGCTGATTTGATATCCATCTGATACACTTTAAAATCTCTGAAAGTAGCAAGTACAAGAAACGATCTAACTGCCTCTATCCTTGCCACCGGAGCAAAAGTTTCTTCAAAATCAATTCCTTCCACTTGAGAATAGCCTTTGCATACCAACCTTTCTTTGTTTCTTACAACTTCACCATCTTCATTTAGTTTATTCCAGAAGACCCATTTGGTTCCAATCACATTTTTGTCCTCATGTCTAGGAACAAGATCCCAAGTGTGGTTCTTTTCAATTTGCATCGGTTCTTCTTCCATTGTTTTTAACCATTTTTCATCATTGCAGGCTTCACTTACTGATTTAGGTTCAATCTTTGAAATCAAACAAATCTCTTCTTGATCTTCAGCAATTCTTCTCCTAGTTCAAACACCTTTATTTCTATCTCCTATGATTTGATCTTTAGGATGATTCATTCTTACATACCTAGGGGTTTTGGGAATTGCTTGACCTTCTGTTTCTTGAGCTTGTTCCTCATCATCTGCACTAACCTCTTGAGTTACTAGAGTTACCAGATCAATCTGGATCTAAGTCTGATTTTGGACTTGCCTTTCTTGACTTTGACTTTCATCTTGATCATCTGAATCATATCCGCAATGCCTGGAATGACCTTCTTTGCTCCCATCAACTCTAACATTACCACTTTCAACAATCTTTTTCAACCTCTTGTTGAAGCATCGGTAAGCCTTACTTTGAGTAGAGTATCCCAAAAATATTCCTTCATCACTTCTTGCATCAAACTTGCCTAAATCCTCATCTCTTTTGATATAGCATTTACTACCAAAAATCTAAAATATCTCACAGTAGGAGGATGACCAAACCATAGTTCATAAGGGGTCTTACCAGAATTTCCTTTGATCTGCACCCGGTTAAGAGTGTAGACAATAGTACTTACAACTTCTCTCCAATAAACTTGAGGAACATTTGTTTCCATCATCATGATCTTGGAAGCTTCTTGAATGGTCTGGTTCTTTCTTTCCACAACTCCATTTTGCTGAGGAGTCCTAGGAGCAGATAACTGTCTTTTTATTCCATGCTTTTCACAGAAAGCATCAAACTCTCCTGAAGTAAATTCTCCACCTTTGTCGGATCTTAGACACTTTAATTTCTCACCAATCTCATTTTCAACCATCACTTTGAACACTTTAAACTTGTCAAGATCTTCTGATTTTTCTTTTAGGAAGGTTATCCACATCATCCGGGAGTAATCATCAATCAACAACATGAAATATTTGTCTCCTTGCACACTCCTAATTTTAGTAGGACCACAGAGATCAATATGTACCAGTTCCAATCATCCACTTGAAGCTTGTTCCTTACTTTCGAATGAAATTTTGTTCTATTTACCCAGTTGACATTCTCTACATATGCTATCAGGTTTCACAAGTCTTGGAAGATCTCTTACAATCTGAGTGGAACTTATTTTGACAATGTTATCAAAGTTCACATGACACATCCTCCTATGCCATAACCAACTTTGATCTGTCTAAGCAATTAAACAACTTTTTCCAGAACCACATAAATGAAAGATGTTACCTCTAGTTTGAGTACCAGATGCAATTTCAATTTTGAAGCTCTCTAAGATTCTGCATTTTCCATCCTTGAATCGAAGATCATAACCCTTGTCAACCAACTGTCCAACACTAAGAAGATTATGTTTCAGTCCTTCCACATACAGAACATCATTGGTGCAATTCTTACCATCAAAAGAGATGGATCCTTTGCCACATATTCTACGAGCTGAGTTGTCTCCAAATTTCACAAGCCCACCTTCATATTTTTCAAAACTCACAAACCTACTCTTGCCACCAGTCATATGATGAGAACATCCACTATCAATCACCCATTCATCCTTTTCAACGACCTAAGCAGCCAAGGCACTTTCCATATTTGCACAGCTAGTAGATTCAATAGACACCGGATCTTCTTCCTTGATAGCAATGAACACCCAGTCACTTTCAATGGAACCTCCATGATCAGATTCATCATCTGTGACCCCTTCTTCTCCAGCTTCTTAGACATAGTAACATTTTTCCTAACTTTTATATCTATTAGGGTTTGGTTTTGAAAACCTCTCCGAACATCTTGAGGCAAAATGATCAATCTTATTACAAGAAAAACATTTGAGTGGCAACTTTCATTCATACTTACTGGATCCTCTTGGCAATCGTTTGGCAATAAGAACTTCAAGATCTTCAGTCTCAATTTCATCATCTTCAAGATCCTTCCTTGTCTTCACAAATCTGTTTGATCTTCTTGAGGAACTTTCACCTGGATCATATCTTTGCTTTCCATACACACTGGCCTTAAATGCAGATTCAGACGTAGGGAGAGAATCACCAAAATCACTCATTCAAATGTTGAAAGCTTACCAACTAACTGATCTCTTGTGACAGTTGTTATTGTTCTAATTTCTTCAATGGCTGCAGCTTTATGCTTGTATGTTGTAGGTAAGGATCTTAGCACTTTGGCAATAATTTCTGATTCTTCCAATACTCCACCTGCATTTCTGATATCGATCACAAGTTCATTTACGTTCTACATGTAGGCAGTAATGTTTTCATCTTCCCTCATTACCAATCTTTCATATTTACCCTTTAGGCTTTGTAGCTTAGGGCATTCAACATATTTGTCACCTTCATACAAATTTTCCAGCTTTTTCCAGATTTCATGGGTAGTTTTCAAATCCAGGACATTTGCCAATTGTGTATCAGACAGGGCACTTAATAAAGCTTCTTTGGCTCGAATATTGCATTCAGCTTCCCTGAGTTCATCTAGAGTAGTAGGGCCATTCTTTGGAAGCTTATACTCATTCTTTGTTATAGTCCAAAATTCACTACTAATACATTCCAAATGACACTGCATGCGTACCTTCCAAAGGGAGTAATTTGTTCCATCAAATCTTGGACTTTCCTTCTTATAAGTCGACATATTTGATCTCTTCAAGCGGTCAAGCTTCTTTTAGAGGAACTTGGCTCTGATACCAATTGTTGGAATTAGTCCGGACAACTAAGAAGGGGGGGAATCAGTTGTTCCTAAATTTTAACCTTTTCTACATTTTTAATCTCCTTTCTTAATTTACAAACAAATTAATGATGTAAAAATTTAAGCATGAATCAACATGAGTAGAAACAACATGAACAAACAACACTAGAATTTTTGATGTGGAAAACCCAGTTAAAGGAAAAACCACGGTGGGGATTAACCCACAAAAATTTGTACCCTGTTAAAAGTACTTAAGAAAATAGAAGGCACATGCCTTTGGGCGCACTGCCCAGAGCTCACTGCTCAAAAGGAGGCTCACTGCCTATAAGAAATTATGATTTACACAGAGATAGTGAACTGAGAAATAGCATCTATATTCATGCTTGATTCATTCCCTTTGAAGGCTCACAAAAACTTCTGCTTCTATCTTCAAATTCTTCTTTATTGACTTTCCACTCTATACTCCTTTCGCTCCTCTTCTTCTCTGCTCTGCTTTAGATCCTTTCTTCAGATTTAATTCATTGTGTACAAGGATGATTTTTAACAACTCTTCAACAAGTATTTATACACTTCATCAACCTTGGAATGATCAACAAGGTTGGCTAAGCTTAATGTGGATCTTTACACTGTCAGCCAAACATAGCTGAGACTTGAATCTTCCTCTACTAACATGCCACGCTTCATAAAATGCTCTTTAGATCATCTGCAACACGCTAGGAACATCCGGTAGGCCAAGATTGGGAAGAACAGTAACCTTGAAGAAGAAATATTCAACAATAAGCTCAAACTTCAATGCAAACCTCCAACATAGTAGCCACATGATCTAGAGACCTCCACAAGCACATTGAATTCACCAATAACATCCACTCTAAACCAAATTACCAAAATCATTTGTATCTTCCTCCGGAACCTCAAGAACACTGTCTGCCATGACTGTCAAACTAGAAAAATAGCATGTGAACCTCCAAATCATGAACCACTCGAGTTGATGATACACATTGACTTCCCAAACATGCCTTCAGATCCGCAGACCATAATATTTCACTACAGAGCAATCCAGACCAACTTACTGTCACTCTGTCTCTTCTGAATACTAAAAAATCCAGTTCTACTCAGATGGCCATAACTTCTTCAAATCTTCATGCAGACTTCTCAATTCTTAACTGGAGCAACCTCTAACAATCCTCTACACAGCAATATGGTCTGCGAACATTGAGTCTTCATTAATTTTGTCAATACCCTCAACATTCTAGTCTCCTGAACATACAACAAAATAAGGCACAGTTGACACCAATGACAACACGAATATGTTGACAACAATGACAACACCACTTAGACACATATTTACAACACACCGGTGGCAGGATCCCGAATATGTGGACTACCCTAGCTTTGTCAATTTTTTAATTTCACACATTCATGGCATCAAGAATCGGGTCATTTAGGGTTCTAGCACTATCGGAGGGCCGATTGGCGCTATCACAAGTTAGATTGGCACCATCCTCTGGAATGGCGCCATCGGCCAAGGTAGGGAATGGGGTGGTTTGGCACCAAAACAAGGTTTTGTGGCGCTTTGTCTAGTTTGGTACTATATGTGCTAGGGCAATTTTCACCCAAAATGGCACTATCAAAGGAAACTGTGGCGCCATTCTCTCAGATGGCACCATTCGGTGGACCGGCGCCTTTTCATAGCGCTCTGGTGCCATACCCAATGTTTGTGGCACCATTCAAGAGAATGGCGCCTAGGATTTGGTAGAAGGAAATAGGTTTCACGAGTTGGGCACTAGAATGGTGCCATAAGGATAGGAATCGGTGCCATTCTCTCGACTGGCGCCTTATAGGGAAGGAATGGTGTCATCTTCTAGATTGCCGCCATCCCTGGCAGGAGTGGTGCCATCCAAGGAGTTAATGCCATGCCAGGAAATATTGGCGCTAAATCAAATTTTGGCACCAAAAAGGGAAAAATCAGCGCTTTGACTTATTTGAAAAAAATGTAAGTTTTTAACTCACATTTTGGGGATGCAAGTTGACGAGGGGATCGTGGCTTCACAGGAGCAGCGTGTTCTTGATGTTATGTAGCTGGTAGATGGTTTTGACGTAGCTACCTGAGCTTGGCTAGGTAGATTAGGTTTTAGGATAGTGGCTGAGATGCCCATCATATGGGCACACAGGGCGATGATGACGGCCTTAGTAGAGTGATAGTGCCCTGAGACATGCTCCTTCCTCCTTGCCACAGGTGAGATTACCATCACCTTGGAGGACATTTATTGCATTCTGATGTTGCCCATTCATGAAGCACGGGTGATTTATGATACTAGGAGAGGACGAATAGCCTTAGACAGAGCATTTTCCCCAGGCCACCCGGTGTTGTCACAGGATTGATGAGAGATGAGCTATGATCAGAGGTTGGCAGCAGGAGTAGATTAGTTCACTTTGGTACTTTGTGCATTGATTGGGGGTCTGGTGATGCCAGATCGGCATGGACGAGGCTTTCATGTGGGTTGGGGAGAGGTGATAGAGCAAATGGTGTTAGATGAGATGGTCTATGCATGGGGGCCATGCATGCTAGAACAACTATACCACGAGATGCATACCGTGGTATATCATTATGATTCAGCTTTATCTGTTGGGGTCACATTGCTGCATGTGTGGGCCTTTGAGCATATTGCAATTATGAGGCCATGGAGAGCATATCTCTAACGATAGTTTGAGGCATATGTGTTCCTATATAGGCAACCCCTCCAGTATTCCTATGTTGGGCAGTTGTGCTACTGGTGGCAACTTTTGGACAACCTGGTTCAGGTGATATGGCAGACATACATCGGAGTAGACCAGTGGCCTGATGACCACATTCATATGCCATATACATTTCATCTGCATTATCTGATGGGACGAGGGGACCACACTATTGACATGTACCTCCCCACTCAGGTGATGTGGCAGTTTAAACTACTCTAAGACCTTCCACAGGTGATGGTCATTTTTGCTAGAACTCCTCGAGACCACAGATGACCACCAACTATAGTGCCACAGGTGGCGATAGATGACTTTGTAGGTTTACAGCCCTAGTAGTGGGATTGGGGGAGCAGAGAGGTGGGTGTAGGGACTACTCCTATATATGATCAGTGGTGGGCTACATGGAGGCTGATCCATTTGACTAATCCTACTGTAGAGCCAAAGATGACAGTGGAGTTGGGGAAGGAGGGAGATGTGGTAGAGGAGGAGGTAGAGATTGATGAGGATGATCCCATTGGGATGCTAGTTACGACAACCTATGAGCAGGTTGCAGCCAAGAGAGGATAGGGTAGGGAGCAAATACATGTACAGTAGGTGCTAGTGTTGCAAGGTGTGACCCTTGGTCTTCTTGTTCAGTGCTGCGCTGTGGTGGTTTATGACAAGGGCTTAACCGCCTCCCATGCTTGTTAAGTCAAGTGGTTGTATCGAGCATTAATAGGTCGATCTTTTGGTGCAACGGCAACTATCAGTTGGTATCAGAGCTGAGGTCATGGGTTCAAACCCCACGCTTGCGCTGGGGGGATTGTTGCAAGGTGTGACCCTTGGTCTTCTTGTTCAACGTTGTGCTGTGGTGGTCTGTGACAAGGGCTTAACCGCCTCCCATGCTTGTTAAGTCAAGTGGTTGTATCGAGCATTAATAGGTCGATCTTTTGGTGCAATGGCAACTAACAGCTAGTTGGGCAGCAGCAAGTGAGGCCAGGACAGAAGGGGAGGCCAAGACAGTAGGTGAGGCTAGGACAACAATCTACACAACAGAGACCATGGTAGAAGGCTACACAATAGAGATCATAATAGCAGGTGCCCGTACAACAGGCATAGGAGGGTAGAGAGGATAGATGCCACCACCCTGGGCACCATTACAGTAGCAGGGGCAAAGGAAAGTACCCCCACAACAGACACTCTAGCGGCAAGTGAGGCCACAAATGCAGCAGTGTCATATTCCAAAGGCTGCGATGACATTTACAGGGGCTAGAGCCATGGGGGCAGGGAGTTTAGGGAAAGGGTCTAGGCTTGTTTCGGGTGCACACACATCACATTGGCATACCTGAGCAGACGATGAGGAGGAGGTGGAGACCCTTCGAGAACAGGTTGCAAGTCTAGAGGACATTGTTACTAGGTAGAGACAAGAGCTAGTGTAGCTACAGGAAGTAGTTGCCTTACTAGATGGGAGCAATGGGGCTGATGGCCAGGTTAGTGCCTTATAGGCACAGTTAGCGTAGGCACAGGCATAGGTATCTAGTGTGACTACTGAGAGAGATGCAGAGATCCTTGTGGCAAGAGGTAGATGCGCAGGTGGGGAGCCTACAGGCAGAGGTGAGTTCACTGTAGGGGATGGTGTCAGGCACTAGCGTTGGTTAGATATTTGCACAGTCACAAGCTTAGATTGCATAGATGCAGGGTCAGATTCAGCAAATACAGAGTCAGCTCCTAGACTAGAGCAGATGAGCTGAGTATTACTACAAGGCCTATTGTGTTACGGTTCCAACAGATCAGTGGATACCAAGCTACAGTTAGAGGATTGGATCGAGGATGTTTGGGTCACACAGATCTAGGAGATCTATTCAGTCAGTACAGCAACCCATGGCACCTCCACCACTAGTAGCCCAGGAACCACAACAGTAGCCACCACAGCAATAGCATCCACGCCTAGGGTCTCCCACCAACTCTGTTAGGGGATCATTAGCCTAGGGTTGATGTTTTGATATGTATTGATGTATTTTTTTGGCCCTTTGAGGCATTTTGTATCATGACCTTTATATTTATTTGGAGCAATGTACATTTGGCGACAATGATATATATGGATGGTTATGCATAGTGACGCTTATGTTATGGATGCATGATGTTGTTATAGATGGATATATGATGTTTATGATGCATATGTTTTGATGTTTTGATTTTATGTTTATGATGGATGTATATTATGCTTTTATGCGATGTTTATGGATCATGATGATATATGTGTTATGTTTATGATAGTTATGGGTATGTGATGGATCATGTATATTATAATTGATGTTATGATGTGATGGTTTATGCTTATGCATTATGGATGATGTGATGATGTTGTTTATGGCGCAAATGGATGATTATGGATATGTTATGGGTTATGATGAATGTATGTTATGGATGTTATTTGATTATGGATGCATTTTATGATGTTATTTGGCTTATGCTATGGACCATGATGTGGAATTTATATGAGATGTAATGGAATATATGCTTAGATTAATAAACATATATTATGGATGTAAATGAATGTGCAATGAAATGAATATATGCTCAAATTAATAAACATATATTATGGATGCAAATGATGAAATGGAAATGGAATATATGTTCAAATTACACTTGTGTGAAAGTTTGATTTGAGAGGCATGAAATCATCACCATTAACTCTTGATGATGACTCACATGTATGTAATATAAAGCAACAACTACCCTATGCTCAGTGCTTTAATTGTTTTGTTTTTTTGGTAAAGTTGGAGAGAGAACAAGCAATAGAAATTGTCAAGTGATGTGTTCTCCAAAAAAAGTTATAGTTTTTCATGATGAAAATGAAATGGTTAATGCAAAGGTTAAATGATGTAATGATTAATGATTGTAATAATGATAAGTGGCTATGATAATGCAAATGATTAATGAATCAGTGCAATGATTAATGAAATGGACAAGTCATGATACATGTTATGTTCATTAAACCCTGGGTGATGGGGCTAGGTGATAGGGGATAGGTTGGGGAAGGGAATGGTCAAGATAGGTTTAGGATGGGTTGGGAGGGTTTGAAAAGGGAATTGTCAGGATGGTTTTGGGAATACTAGGTCATTAAACACCATGTCATTGAGGGGGAAAATTTGGTTTGGGATGGTTTACGTTTGTAGAGCAAATTGATGGGGGAGAACGGTATGTTAGATGGGAGGGGGTTAGAGTGAATGGATTAGATGGGGGGTAGATCAAAATTCTAAGCCCATATAATATGGTTGGATGGGTAGTGATGATATGATCTAGACACGGTACTTGTATTACACTATCGAGAGCATCTCTAGGTTTTATTATAGCAAAGTAGGATATTTTTCACCAAGGTATGAAAGGACCTAGGTGATGATGTTTATCCAATATTTGCATGGACTAGACTCACAAACAATAGGTTGATTTCATGCATACCCAAGGTAGTATAACCTTGCCTAGATGAGGGAAGGGGACTCATAACATAAGTTCCCATAGTACATAGAAGGTATGATTAACCCAATATGCAAATAGGAAATACAATGCTAGAACTAACCCTATCTTCAAGATATGAATATGATTCCTAGAGTAATGAAATCAACCCACAAGCACAGCATACAAAAAACAATGACCATGTCTATTCTAGGTGTTTTTCCACCACATACCATGATATAATGGGATCAAGGTAGCTTTGGGATGATTCCTAGAACAAGACAAAAGATAAAAATCAATAATCAAAACACCAACAACATGAAACACACAACCATTGTATTCTCTTGCCAAGATAAGTTTTGATGACAGATTTTGCCTATTGTAGGAATGATATATCCGTTAAGGCAAGAATCGGTTGGATGTTGTTGGATAAAATTTGAAATGTGGGCAAAAGGATAGTCAGGCCATGTGTGATAATTATAGTTGGTTTGTTGATTGACGATTTTTCGCATGAGATGTGATGTTTTAAGAGTATGCTTAGCATGTGCATTGCTTGGTGAATTTAGTAAGCTCAGAAGGTAGGGACCATCCAAATAGGTTGGATGGGTGCATCTTATGTACCTAAGTACTTGATACTTCATTCATATTCTAGACTGCCTACACACCATGTGTCCACAGGATCAAGGCACTTTAAGATGCAGGTGAGATGAATATGTAGTTCTAGTTTGACTTGATGATGTAAGAATGGTTCGGGGTGGATATGATGATGTGGAAAATGAAGCGTAAGATGATGATGTGAGAGTATTTTTGTATTTTTTTATTTTTTCTAATGTTTTTGGTGTTTTTGTATTTTTTGGATTTTCTATTGTTTTTGGATTTTTTGGATTTTAGTTGTACAAGAGAATCATACAAGGATCCTCATTCCACGGATTAGCTTTGGGTGGGATAATGTGGGGTGGGGGATAGGATTTGATGTTTCAGAATTCCAGGTCATGGGATGTGCATGATATGGAGTATCGTGATGGAAAGAGGACTTATTAGATGGTGCAACCAGCCACTGCACATGGCGCCTGAGACAGATTTTCACCATGGTACCTATCCAAGTTGTCACCAAAGTGATTTTCACCATTGGACAACTTTATTGCACTCAAGTTTTTCTTGATTTTTCAATTTTTTTGATTTTTTTGTATTTTTTGATTTGGGATACTCAATGAGTCATGCGTAGAACCTTTTCAAATGCAGAATGTTCATGGGTTCATCTAGAGGCTGTCCCTCAGGTGATGCAAGTTGATATGCCCCTGATCAATAGCTGGTTGTAACAACATATGGTCCCAACCAATTGGGCTTGAATTTTCCTTTTTTAGTGTGCTCTTGTAGATTTTTCTGGTTCTCCATGAGGACAAGGTTGCCTACTTCAAACTTGCAGTTCTTGATTTTCTTGTTATATCTCTTGCATAGGCGATTTTGGTATGCCTAAAGATGGTTGAGAGCATCTAGGTGTTTCTCATCCAATAATTCTAGTTCATGCAGCCTTGCAACTCTATACTCTTCCTCAGTGATTATATTTTGCAATGAAACTCTGAGTGATGGGAGCTTGACCTCAATAGGTAAAATAGCTTCGGAACCAAATACCAGGGGATATGGTATGGCACCTGTGGGTGTGTGGATACTTGTGTAGTAGGCCCATAGGGTAGGATTGAGTTGGACGTGTGAGTCACAACCAGCTTCATTAATCGTCTTCTTTAGAATGTGCAAGATGGTTTTATTAGAAGCCTTAGCTTGACCATTACCTTGGGGGTAGTAGGGAGTGGAGAAGTGGTGTTGGATATGGAACTTCTTGCACTGAGTGTGGACTTCCTAGTTTTTAAATGGTTTCCCGTTATCTATGATAATGGAATGAGGAATGTCGTAACGTCATATTATGTAATGGAGGATGAATTTGGCTATTTGGATACCTGTGGTAAAAGTGAGCAGAATGGCTTCGACCCACTTAGTGAAGTATTTGGTGGCAATGATAATGAATTTGTGGCCATTAGATGATGGAGGGTGAATCTTACCTACGAGGTCAAGTCCCCAATGCGAAAAAGGCCAAGGAGTCGTTATCGGCTGTAACTCCTGTGATGGTGCATGGATGAGATCTCCATGTTGCTGGCATGGAAAACATTTCTTCACAAACCTGTAAGCGTCTCATTCCAAGGTCGACTAGTAGTATCCCATTCTCAGAATCTTCTTCGCTAAGGTTGGTCTGCTAGAGTGTGCCCTACAAATGCCTTTGTGCACCTCTTGCAAGGCCACTTCAGCTTCCCTAGAGTCGAAACATAGAAAAAGCGTACCATCAAGACTTATTTTATAGAGTGTCTCCTATAAGGGTGAAGCAGGAGGCTCAGTGGATAAAGCTTTTGCGTTGTGTAGATGATAGGTTTCATGGGATGATGTTGTCATGAAGGTACATGTAAGTCTCTTGATACCAGGGAGATAAAGGACCAACAATGTCACACACTAATTCTGATTGTGGAACATGATAAGCCGGTATGGGGAGCTCTTCAATCACGAACTCACACTTCTTGCTATCCTTCTTCATATCCACCAAGGATCCTATTGTAGCCATAGCATCTGTTGCTTTGTTATTCAATCTTGGGATTTGTTCAAAATGGATGTCATGAAAATAATCTTTGAAGTTGTCAACCATTCTTTTATAGGGCAGGATCTTGTCATCCTTTGTCTTGTACTCATTGTTTACCTGTCGGATGACTAATTGGGAACCTCCATAAACCATCAACTTCTAAATTTTCCATTGTATTGCCATGCGGAGTCCTGTGATGAGGGCCTCATATTCTGCTATGTTGTTCATGCATGGAAATGTACTCAAGTATAGGATTTAGGGATGGTGTCTCCTTGAGGAGTAACAAACAAGATGCCTGCCCCCGAGCCACGATGCGTGTAAGACCCATCAAAATATATTTTCCATGTTTCTGTTGTCGACTCTACTGTCAGTATGGATTCGTCTGGAAACTCTACAAGCAGTAGTTGTTCTATTGGGATTGGTGCATCGACTAATTGATCGGTGACTACCTATCCTTTGATGGCTTTCCTCTTTATGTATTTGATGTCAAACTCGCTCAGGATCATAACCCATTTAGCCATTCTTCCTGTAAGAGCTTCTCTTGTCAATAGATATTTCAGTGGGTCAATCTTGGAAATGAGCTTAGTTTTATGATTGAGCATGTAGTGTCTCAATTTCTGTGAAGTGAAGACAACAACGAGACATGCTCGTTCAATTGGTGTATAATTCATCTCATAAGTCACCAAGGTGCGGCTAATACAATATATAGCTCTTTCTTTTCCCTGGTCATCATGTTGTGCTAACAAGGCCCCTATAGTTGTTTCTATTGTTGAAATGTAAAAAAGGAGGGGTTCCCCTTGTTTTGGTGGAATGAGGACAGGTGGGTTAGCAAGATATTCTTCCAGCTGCTTAAAAGTGTTTTGGCAGTGACTATCCCATACGAAAGTTGTATTCTTGCGGAGAAGATGTTGAAACAGTTGGCACTTATTGGCAAGTTGTGCTATAAAATGACGAATGGATTGGAGTTTTCCTTGTAGGCTTCGGAGTTGCTTAAGTGTCTTAGGTGGAGGCTCTCCACTATAGCTTTGACCTTGGCAGGATCCACTTCAATTCCTCTTCTCGACACGATTTATCCTAGAAGCTTTCTAAAAGTGACCTCGAAGACACATTTCTTTGGATTCAGTCACACGTTATACTGCTCTAGCATGTCAAAGATCCTAGCCAACACATTTAAGTGTTCTTCTCTAGTTTTGGATTTTCCCAATAGATCATCAACATAGTCTTCCATTATGTTATGGAAGAGATCATGGAAGATAACTGTCATCGCCCTCTGATATGTAACACCTGCATTCTTCAAGCCAAAAGGCATCACAACCCAGCAGTATATCCTCCATGGACATATAAAGGATGTTTTATGTTGATCTTCCTCTATGATTCTGATTTGATTGTACCTTGAAAAATTATCCATCAAAGACAACATCTCATGACCAATGGTGAGATCTACTATGATGTCGATGTTTGGTAGTGAAAAGTCATCCTTAGGGCAAGCTTTATTGAGATCTCTAAAATCTGTACAGCATCAGATGCCCCTAGTGACTTTGGCTACAGGTACAATATTAGATACCCACTCAAGGTAATCTATCGGGCAGATAAACCCCACATCTAGGAGTTTCTTAAGCTCCGCTTTGACAAGGAGCGCTATCTAAGGATTCATCTTTCTTAGCTTTTGCTTCACTGGTTTTGCATCAAGATGTATCGCAAAATGATGAATAACTAGGGTGGGATCTAGTCCCAACATGTCGACATAGGTCCATGCGAAGTTATGGCTCCTTTGTTTGAAAAAGGCTAAGAAATTCTCTTGTTCCTTTGTTGTGAGGGACTCAACTCTGAATGTGATTTTTGGTGCTTCTTCTATTCCAAGATTCATTTCATGTGATGCTTCAATTAGGATAGGTGATCTTTCCTAATACAGTTTGGATACTTCAGGAAGGTCCATGCTCTCATCTCTTAGCACCTCATGGAGGTTTTCACTAGGTAATATGTCCTTTATTTTAATTTTTTCTTCACCCAAAAGTGCCACAAAGTGGTTTTCACTAAGGGGTGTTATTTTTATTTTTATGTTTTTGCAACTAAGAGCTTGGGTTGTCTCCCCAAAGTATGCAGATGTGTTGATTACCATAATGTAACCAGCCTTACGGTCTCCAAGGGGAAAGTGATCCCTAACCCTCGTCATCTCAGCTATTGCTTCATCATTCTATGTAACATCAAGGACGGGAGGTCCTTGTTGGTCCCAATCTATAAGCTAGGGGTAAACAAGAGGCAAGCCATTGGAGGTGGATGGTATATTGGTAGTTAAGGTATAGATGGTACATATGGAGGATTTGAAGAATTAGGCAAAGTCGCTAAAGGATTCTTGATGGTCTACCTTGTTGATGTTGTCAACTGTAGGGAAGGCCTTGGTGATCTCACTTAAGATACCTTTGTCATTAACGAGGGAGGACTCTTGTTTCCCATACCCTAACCCATGAAGATGCGAGTTTCTTGTTGCTTGGATTGGCTCCACAATTCCCTACTCATGAAGGCCTATGCTGCCTTGTCCTTGGTAGCCCATGTATTTGACAATCTCAAGACCTTTTTCGTAGATCTCAGTTGGGATAGTAAGGGCTTCTTGTTTTGCTTCTTCTTCTCTGTATAACCATGAGGATATATCTTCGAGAACATCTTGGTCAAGGAGATGCTTCTTCTCGAAGGTAGGAGATGGCTTGCACTTGATGATTGTGGAGACTTCCTCCTCCCTAGGAGCACCAAATGTCTTAGGGGAGGACAATAGTCCCACACAAAAGGTACCATGTAGGTCGTATTGACCACACTCCATGTCGCTTAGCTTGATCTTGACTTCGGGTGGAGGAGATGTTTGTGATGTAGTTGCGATGTTGGAGGGATCAATGTACAAGGTGGATGATGTAGGATTGACCGATGAGGTGGATTTCTTGGTGGCATTGTTGTACGGCCAGAAGGTGTGGTTGTGTCCTTCCAAGAAGCTGCAATATTGGAAAGGAAGGGAGTCGGCATAGATAGTGACTTATGTGCCATTATGGGGGAACTTCAAGCATTGTTGGAAAGTGGAAGAGACAAATTGCATGGGATGGATCCATGGTCAGCTGAGAAGAATATTGTAGGGAAGATCAAGATCAAGCACCTGACACTTGGTTTCCAATATTTTCTGTCCTACTTGGATAGGAAGCTTGATCGTGCCTTCAAACAATCTCTCAGTATCATCGTATCCTTTTATGATTATACATTCACTAGTATCCACAACTATATCAGAGTATCCCAAATGTTTTAAAATTTTTAGAGTGCATAGATTTAGGCCAGAGCCACCATCTATTAAGACTCGTTTTATTGTGTGTTTGTGGATGCAGACTTCGATGTGTAGGGCTTCATTATGCAAGTCATCGGAGGCGGGAAGATCCTTTTTGGAGAAGGTGAGATGGTACAATGAAGCGATGTGGCCCACCATGGCTTGGAATTGATCCACATTCAAATTGGTGGGGACTTGTGTCTCCATCAAAGCTTTGTTGAGAATTTGCTTATGGAGGGGAGATGTGCGGAGCAACTCAAGAATGGAGATTTGAGTGGGGGTTTTGCCTAGATGATCTAGGAGATTGTATTTGTGAGTGGATGGTGGATTGGTAGATGTGGATGCGGAGGGTTGATCATTGGTGGGTGCCCCGCGGATAGAGACGTGGTCGCAATGAGTGGTAACGATGCAATTTGGGGTCTTAGCTCAAATAGTGATAGTGTTGATGTGATTGGAAAGAATCTTCTATTCATCCAATGATAGAGTCAAAAGAAGCAGGAGGTGGTACGACATTGTATGCTTGATTGGATGAAGAAGCTTTTCCTTTATTGTGATCAGGTAGAGGATCCTTATATGCTCCTAAGTTAGCATTTGGCAATTTTTTCGGTGGTTCATCAATGGTGATGTCATCCCTATCGATGAGATCTTGTATGCAATGTTTTAGCTTCATGTAGTTAGATGTTTTGTGCCCTATTACGTGATGGTATTCACAAAAGGCATTCTCATCAAACCAAGAGGGTTTGAATTGATTCTCATCATAGGTCTAATAGGGGGTAAAGTGATTAAATCCACCTTCACAGTATTGTTCAAAACATTTTCAATGGGCTCTCCTAAGGGTGTGAATTTTCTCTTAGGGTTATTATTTTGTTTAGGCAGTCCTTTGGGAACATTGACATTATTCATTGTGGATGTGCTTGGTGGGATTGGACTTTGTACATTTTGAATGGCTTTCACATTGATGAGGCCATCGTTAAGAGTGGTTTTGTTCTTTACCCAAAAGTGGGGTTTGTCGTTTGATAGTGTATCATTGTTCGTGTTGTTGTTGACCTTATTGTTGTTGTTTTTGTTATCATTGGTGTAAAGCTTTATGGAGCCCTTAGAAATGAGGGCTCTTTCAATGGTGGTTCCTTTGTCGATAACCTCCTCAAAGGTTGATGCCCATTGCATTTGTGAATGGAATCCCATCTCTTGATTAAGGTTGGCCACAAACATGGTGACGAGTTGTTTCTTGGGAATAGGCCATGGGAGTTTGCTTGCTAAGCCTCTCCATCTTTGCAAAAAGGTGGCAAAATATTCTCCACTCTTTTGTTTCATGTTGCATAGCTCAGTCATTGATATTTCATGCTCAAAGTTGTAGGAGAAATGGTTCACAAACTTCTTTGCAAGCTAATGGAATGCCTTAATACCGAGAGGAAGATGAGTGAACTATTCGGTGGCTTGGCCACCAAGGCTTCTAGGGAATAGTCTCATCAAATAGGTATCATCATATGAGACCTCTAAGCAAGCTATGTAGAACTCCCTAAGGTGTTCCCTAGGGTCTCCATTTCCTTTGTATTTATCAAATTTGGGTGTTTCAAAATTCTTGAGAAAGGGAGGCATGTATAATGTCCTATCAAAAGGATATGGGCAAATATCCTCGAAAGAATATTGCTTCCTCTTGTTTCCTTGTTGCATGTTATCAACCTTTTGGATTAATGTTTGGACAATGCTAACTAAATCTTGTGGTGGTGGTTGTGGAATGTAGGTTTGTTGATTTTGCATTAGTTGTTGGAGGAAAGGCAAAATTTGATTTTGGGGTTACGTTTGGTGTTGTAAGGTTTGGTTTTGGGTGATTTGATTTTGGAGAGCGAGGTGTTGTTGGTATGCGAGGAGTTGTTGTAGAACGTGTGGTGGGAGTTGATTTTGGTTGGGATTTTGTTGCGTGTTTTGGGCAGAAGGTGTGATAGGTGCTTGTGAGATGGGATTTTGTACATATGTGAAATTGGATGAAGGGTTGGATGTGTTATGGGGTGGTTGTCAAAATAAGTGGGTTAAGAAAGCTATGGAGTTAGTGTTAAGTTGGGGAGCACTTGTGGAAGTGCTAGGGTGTGTGGTATTGTTGGGGACGTTTAGGGTAATTTGTGGTGTAGATGTGGTGACGATGGATGTTGCTATGGTCGAGATATTTGGTGTGGTTGATGTATTTGTGGGGATTGTGGATGTGGTAACATTTGAGTTTGTGGGAATTATAGATGTAGTGACGTTTAAAGCTTGGGATGCGTTAGGGATGGTATGGGATGTAGATGGTTGGGATGAAGTGGTGAAGTTAGGTACTGTAGCACCATTTTTGAGGAGAAAATCAAGATATATATTGGGGTCCGACTTTAGGACTCTATCGAGTATATCCATGGAATCAGCGTCTTGTGTGAAATCTAGGACATCTTGATCTATATTGTTGGTGTTGGATGGTTGGTGCAGGAGCACCCCTTCAACAAGCTAAATATACATCTGAGGGAGAAGACTAAGGTGTAATATGTTTTATGCATTTTATGTGTCATGTAGTATTTGTGTTAACATTTCATGTTTGTAAGAACCGAGCCCACCATCCACCATATGAATCGAGGTCACAAATTGGGCATCCCAATAAGCCAATTTGGACATCTTTAGACATTTGGGGTATGTGGAGGATTAAATCAATGTGTCACATGATTTGGTGTTTTGCTGTCTTAAGCCAAACAGGTGTCGTGTGATTAGTTAGGGTTTTGATTATAATCTTGTTTTAAGCAAAACAAGAAGAAGAGAGTTGAGGGGGAGAACAAATAGATGGAGGTGGTGGTAAAAAGAGTTCACCTTCCACCTTCTAAAATTATCAAATGTATGAAGCTGGAATGTAGCAAGAGAAATTCTGTCAATTGTGTTTTCTAAATCCTGAATTCTGTGTAAATTCTGTGTGCATCGAATTGTCCTGTGTATAATATCTGTATAGAATTGTTTTGTATTGAATTTAGTTTTTCTATTTTTGAAATGCACAATTAGGACCATTCCACTAGTGGATTTCGGTGAAATCAGTGGAATGGGCTTTGTACCATAGTTTCTATTTTTGTTTCTTTTTATTCTTGGTCATGGAAGAATAGAAACTGCGGAAGCTGTTGTAGAGGAAGTTATCGGCGAGAAATTTGAATATACATTTTATGTATATCCATCCATTGTATGCTGGGGACAGTCTGTGAGTATATCACATTTGCATGCGAGCATCATCCTGTGTATATGTTGTGAAGAAGGGTAGGTATAAAAGTCTTTTTTGGGTTAAGTTTGTGTTCACTGAATATATAATTCCTGTATATATCACAAATGTATGAAGGTACATTTCCTCTGTATATGTCGCTTGTATATCACAGGCAGTGTATGTGAATATCGCTATTGTATGTGAGTGTCAGTTTGTGTGTATACTTCTATTGCATGTTAGGATTGTATGTTGCAAAAGCATGTCTTGAATGTACATTAGGATGATGTAAAGGGTTGGACACAAGGAGTGACCGATTGAACCGGGAGAGAGGACCGGCTATAAGAAGTTGTCAGATGTATGCTTCAATTGTATATTTCAATTGTATGTGGAAACATACATTTGTTTTTTGATATAATTGATGACCAGTTGTAGCGGTCAAAGCGGGAGAAGATACAATGGATTACCAGCGATAGAAGGTCAGGAAATGTATATACATGTCGATGGAAAGCATATCGGTGTGAGAAGAAGATTCGAAGTGACATTTCATAAAGAGGCCGATGGTATAATGTTTGGCCGATGAATAGGAAGGTTTCGGTGTGAAGGAAACCGTTGGGGAGATAGAAGGTAAGTCAGGCCAACAAGGAAAGAGTGCAAGAGCTTCGGTGAGACATTTGAGATCTCTTGCCGATATTGATAGAAATACCATGGTGTGCATTTCTGTGGTGTGCGCTCTGCATCATAGTGGTATCAGAGCTCAGCAAAAGATTTGGGCGGCAGGTAGAATTGAGGAGCTGCAAGTGTATTGGCATTTGGGTGCTATCTGTGAATGTTTATGTCTGACAGAGAAAGTGAAGGAGGGGCTAGCACGATGCCTCCAAAGGGGATGACCACTAAAGTGACCAAGAAATTCAAGTAGATAGAGGATATGATAAAAACTGGAGTCAGGGAAGAACTCCAGGCTAAGTTGAAAACCTTAGGAAAAGGAAAGAAACCAAATGAGGAGTCTGATGGAGAAGAAGAAGATGGGGAAGAGGAAACAACCTCAGGACAGACAGATATATCTATAGATCAGAAACAATTTTTGGAGGCCATAAAATCACTTGGTAAGGAGTCGTCTGAATCAAGAATGGAGATTTTGATGTTTAGCAGAAAGATGGATGCAGAAGAAGTCATCAAATGGATCGAGGCTTTGAACAACTACTTTGAGTATAAGGAGGCACCAGAGAATAGAAGAGTCAAGTTTGCAAAAACAAAATTGAAATGCGTTGCGCTCACGTGGTGGAACTACACCCAGGGAGAAAGGGTGAAGAGTGGCAAGAGCATGATCTCATCCTAGAGTTGGATGGTAGAGAGGATCAAGGCTCAGTTCTTACCAGCAGATTATGAAGTGCAGATATACAGAAAAATGCAGAACCTCAGGCAGAAGGATATGGATGTATCCACCTATACCGAGGAATTTCATAAATTGTCTCTAAGGTGTGGGCATGCTAAGGATGAGAAAGGAAGAGTTGCCAGGTATATTAATGGCCTGAAGTATAGTATACAAGATGAGATTACCATCTTGACACCAGAAACTGTTGACAAGTGTTTCCAGGTGGCACTGAGAGTAGAAGAGAAATTAAAAAGAAGAGGAGAACTGCAAAATAGAGGAAGAGGAAGACAGCGAAGAGGGGGAAGAAGTCCTTCCAGAGGCAGAGGAAATGAATTTGGACACCAAGGTGAATCCAATCAAGAGAACAACAAAGGAGACAATAGTCAAACTCAAAGGGGAAGTTACAGTAAAAAAAGAAACTTTAGGGGTAGAGGACCTCTCAGATGTTACAATTGCAATCAAGAAGGCCACATAGCCAGTAGATGTCCAGAAAAAGAAACAAGTTTAATGGGAGAAAGAAGGACAAATCTGATCCAAGAGTCTGACTGCCAAAGTGTGACAAGCTCAAACACTTATCAAAGTATGCATGCTCCTGATGGTTATGGATATCTTGAGAAGGGAGAATCATTGATGCTTAGGAGAACACTCTTGAAGACATCCAAGGAGATGATACAAAGGGGGGCTCTTTTCAGGACCAATTGTAAAAGCAAAGGTAAAATATGTAAGGTAGTAATAGATTCTAGTTCAACAAATAATATGGTATCTCAGGAAATGGTGGATAAGTTGAAACTAGAAAGGATTCCACATCAAAACCCTGACAAGGCATATTGGGTAAGTGATAGTCAATCACTTTTGGTATATGAATAGGCATATGTTGATTTTCAGATTGGAGAATATCAGGATAGAGTTTTATGTGACATATTGCCCATGGAATGTTGTCACCTACTGTTGGGTAGGCCATGACAATTTGATAGGAGAGCATTGTATGATGGGTATGCTAACACCTACACTATCAAGAAGGATGGGAGAACTTTTCTGATGACACCATTGCAGAAGGATACTGAAGCAAAGAAGACAACTAAGATTATTTTGGTAGGTAAGAAGGAGTTTGTGAGGATGCCTACAGTAGAGTCAAAGGAAGTTCAAGATATCTCAAGGAGAGGAGATCATAGTTTGAAGATGATTTCAGTTCTGACTGACAGAGATCAGGTGGATCAGCAGAAGGTTACGAAGTAGGTTTGTACACCACCACAAGCTGATTGGAAAGACAAGGATGCCATCATAGTAGGGACTATTGTTTGTCCTCTAAGAGTTGAAAGACAAACACATTCTACCATAGCAGTACATGGGGTTTCCAATGCAGATGTTCAGACAGAGATGATGGTAAGAAAGAATAACCAACAAAGTGTGAGAAGAGCCTACAATACTAGGCATGAGTATTTGGTTCCATGGCAGCAGGTTGCAGTCCAGAGATCATGGGGCAGACATGAGACAACAGGAGATAAAGGTGGATTCAGTCAAAGACTTAACTCATGGGACATGAGTTCTTTCCAAGGTGGGGAGTATGGTGCAGGAGCACCCCTTCAACAAGCTAAATATACATCTGAGGGAGAAGACTAAGGTGTAATATGTTTTATGCATTTTATGTGTCACGTAGTATTTGTGTTAACATTTCATGTTTGTAAGAACCGAGCCCACCATCCACCATATGAACCAAGGTCACAAATTGGGCATCCCAATAAGCCAATTTGGACATCATTAGATATTTGGGGTATGTGGAGGATTAAATCAATGTGTCGCATGATTTGGTGTTTTGCTATCTTAAGCCAAATAGGTATCGTGTGATTAGTTAGGGTTTTGATTATAATCTTGTTTTAAGCAAAACAATAAGAAGAGAGTTGACGGGGAGAACAAACAGACGAAGGTGGTGGTAAAAAGAGTTCGCCTTCCACCTAAAATTATCAAATGTATGAAGCTAGAATGTAGCAAGAGAAATTCTGTCAATTGTGTTTTCTAAATCCTGAATTCTGTGTAAATTCTGTGTGCATCGAATTGTCCTATGTATAAAATCTGTATAGAATTGTTTTGTATTGAATTTAGTTTTTCTATTGTTGAAATGCACAATTAGAACCATTCCACTGGTGGATTTCAGTGAAATTAGTGGAATGGGCTTTGTACCATAGTTTATGTTTTTGTTTCTTTTTATTCTTGGTCATGGTAGAATAGAAACTGTGGAAGCTATTGCAGAGGAAGTTATTGATGGGAAATTCAAATATACATTTTATGTATATCCGTCCATTGTATGCCGGGGACATTCTGTGAGTATATTGCATTTGCATGCGAGCATCATCCTGTGTATATGCTATGAAGAAAGGTAGGTATAAAAGTCTTTTTTGGGTTAGGTTTGTGTTGTTCACTGAATATACAATTCCTGTATATATCACAAATGTATGAAGGTACATTTCCTCTGTATACATCAATTGTATATCACAGGCAGTGTATGTGAATATCGCTATTGTATGTGAGTGTCAGTTTGTGTGTATACTGCTATTGCATGTCGGGATTGTATGTTGCAAAAGCATGTCTTGAATGTACATTCGGATGATGCAAAGGGTTGGATGCAAGGAGTGACCGGTTGAACCGGGAGAGAGGACCGGCGATAAGAAGTTGTCGGATGTATGCTTCGATTGTATATTTCAGTTGTATGTGGAAACATACATTTGCTTTTTGATACAATTGATGACCGGCTGTAGCAGTCAAAGTGGGAGAAGATACAATGGATTACTCGCGATAGAAGGTCAGGAAATGTATATACATGCTGATGGAAAGCATATCGGTGTGAGAAGAAGCTTCGAAGTGACATTTCATAAAGAGGCCGATGGTATAATGTTTGGCTAATGAATAGGAAGGTTTCGGTGTGAAGGAAACCATCGGGGGACAGAAGGTAAGTCAGGCCGACAAGGAAAGAGTGCAAGAGTTTCAATGAGATATTTAAGATCTCTTGCCAATATTGACAAAAATACCACAGTGTGTGTTTCTGCAGTGTGCGCTCTGCATCAATGGTGGTGCTTGTGGTTGGATAGGAAAGAAATTTAGCATAGCATTGACATCAAATGATGGTACTTGTTGGACTATGTGGACATTGTTTTGGTTGGTTGGAGGCATTCCCATGACAAAGGTATTCCTAAAAGGTTCCATGTCCTTATTTTTCTTGGCTTGGGATCTTTTCACGGGCATGGAATGGTTTTGGGTGTGATTTCGTTGGGTGGATGAAGATCGAGACCTTAGAGAATAGGTTTAAATTATTGGACCTAAAGATAGGTGGTGATGGAGGTGTGGTGAGAGACAAATAGAGGTTTAGCCTTAAGAGGATGGTATCTCAAAATTCTAAACCCCAAGGGTGAATAGTGATATGGATATGATATTGTAGGATATAGGTTCTTAGTTTTAGAGATTAAAATCTCAAAAGTTGACAACCTAAGGTATGTATGGATAATAACCTTGGAGGTTAGGACCTCAAAGGTAAATGGGTAATTTAATTTTCAAAAAATTTTGGACCAAAGGAGATGGTGGGAGTAGATGAGGTAACATGAATGGTTTTGGTAAGAAAAAGGGGAGGTGATGATGTGATTAAGATGGTTCTAAGATGTTTTGGATAAAAATCCACCAAGGGAGACCTTAGACGATTTAATGGATTTTGGATGATAATCTAAGGAAAACCTTAGGGGTTTTGGATGTTTTGATGATGTTTGGGGAGGATATTCAAATCAATTGGTAAGCTCAAATAAATCTAGATCTTTTGAGTTACAAAGATGGATGCTTATTTTACTTAAGGTAGACTTATGACCTTAAGCAAAAGGAGGATGGTTATTTTACTTGTAGGTAGACCAATGACCAACAAGTAAAATGGGATGTTAAAAGGATAATAAGATATAGATTCAATTTTTTGCTCAAAGGTTGATTTGGATATGGTTGATGTTTTGGATGTTGGGTGCTTTCATTTTGGATTTGATGGATAGAATTTGGATAGAGTTTGGGAAATGTTGGGTTTGGGATGAATTTTTTGAAATGGATAAGGTATAGGTCCAAAAAGTGAAAATCAAAATGCAAAGTTATGATGGATTTTATGGAGATGGGATGGATGGATTGAGCTTAGTGATTAATGAGATGAAGGGTCCAAAATGATTTTTTCTCTAGGGTCAAAAATGGAGATGTATGGATGAATTTTGGGAAATATGGTTGTGAGTTATGGTCAAAGGTGGATTAGGGTTTTGATAGATTTTGACAAGATGACCACAGATTATGATTAAGCAAGACTCAAGGGTTCCAAAATAATTCTTTAGGCACATGTGCAGTTTGATCTATAGATGGCGCCAAATTCTAGGGATAAGGCACCAAAACAGAGGGGAATGGCCCCAGGGATTTGAAAAATGGCGCCAAAATAGTGAATTGAGGCATCAAAGGAAATGACGCCACAAATGAATTTTTAGGCACCAAACAGAGAGGTTTTAGTGCCAAAGTGAGATAGTTTCTTGAATTCGGTCTAGGTTTTGGGAAATTTTGGCAATTTTTTGGATTTTGGTGTCAAACTTTGGACTTGGAAGGTCAAATAATGGATTTGGTGACATCAAATGTTGGTGGCTTCAAACAATGTTAATGATAGTTTCTTGGCAAGTAATACAAACACTCCAAACAAGAGAATACAATGGCCAAGGTTTGACGTGAAGTATAATCGTGATGTGTATGTTCAAGAAGCCCCTTAAGGCCCAAATTTCCATTGGTATACGCACAATCAAAAACACTTGAAGACAATGCTTATTCTACCTAAGGTCAAGGTGAATGGAAATTTATCAAGCCCACAACTTGGAATCTCTGACTCAAATGCAAACACACTAATTTTTTAGTGTGTCCATTATATTGTCTTCTCGAGAGAGGATGGATAGGGGCCTCCTGCACTGGAAGGATGACGCAACCACCCTTTCCTTGGAAAGCTATGTATAGCTTATGCTAAGCTGAGGATTCCCTTCTCATCTCAAGGGAGCCATATGGTGAGAATCTTAAAGGATTATGTGTCCTCTCACCTTGAACAAATTGCCACAAGGTTGAAAATGGTAAGCTTCTAACCAAAGGTGTTTAGTAGGGGATATTCGGGGGACCGACATGTTACGAGCGTCCAACAAGCCACTTAAGGCTTTAACTAGTCTTACTAAGAGTCTAATATACACAAGGTATGCCTCCTTTCAAACTAGCACTGTATGATAAGTGCTAATACCGGTTAGACTTGGCTTTCACCTTATTCTCTTTTATATAGCAGACTGAACGAAAGTATCGCTTAAGGTCGTTCCCTTGGGGTGAGTACCTCTTTTCCCACCAAGGCAGGCCTCTCTAAGAAAATGAAAAAGAAGATAATAGAACCATTTCTCTTCACCCAAGATCCTTATGAAGGCGAGGGGAGAGGATACTTTGATTCTATCCCTTGGGTTCTACTAACACAATGTGCAAGCACACCAAGCACTTCAAACAATATCTAAGTTCTTTTTAATGACCCAAATCGAAGTGTTCCTATGTTTGTTGCAAACAAATTTTATTTTAAGTGCACCAAAAGTAAATCTTTTCTAAGCTAAGCACACAAAGTTCATTTTAGTGCACCAAAGTAAATGTTCCTAAGTTAACAAAATCCCGCAAGGAGACATTAGTAGTTTTGATTTTGTTCTTTGGCTAGCATTCTTTTTCCCTACAAAACCCTATCAAACACCTGCATAGATCCCAATGTTAGCACAAAAAATAGCACCACCACAGATAGAGATGGTGCCACAAAACAAAGAAATGACACTACAATAAAAGGAAATGGCGCTACAGTACTGACAGGGAAATATTTTGACCGACAACAATAAAAAAATCAGGATGGCACCATAGAAAATCAAAATGGTGCTAATTCTATGGATGGCATTAAGATTTTTAGAAATAGCGATAAAGCGTGAGGAGAAGGTGCTAAAGCATGTTTTCACCTGCACTTACCCTACCTTCTGAGTCTGATAGCACCAAACTGAGTGAGATAAGGTGCCAAAATGATGCAGTGTCTCTAAAAAGCTTGTGAAACACACATTAGTCTTAAAATCTTAACTCAAACAAGGTTAGTGCTTCTCCCCCTGCCAAGTAACATTCAAAAGACCAGAAAAGAGTTGGTAAGTAGAGTAAAAACAAACAAAACAAGCTAGGGTTAGATAGAAAATCTTTGTGTATACCCCTATACAAATTTTGACATTATAACCCCTCCTTTTTTGTATTTACTATCAAAATAGAGAGCAATGAAGCCCAAAAGCTTGCTAAAACTTCCAAAAAAAGCATTAAAATCCAAAGTATAAGCTTAAAGGTTAGTATTGATGTCGTCCCAGAATAGTGTTGAAACAGTGATGAATGGTGCCATGAAACCAAGAAATAGTGCCACTGCAAGACCAAATGGTGCCAAACAAAGAGCTTTTGGCGCTAAAACCTATAAATCACGTCTTTTTTTCACAAAAAACTCACATAAAATTAGTAGCTAGGGACCATGGGGTCCCACCGAGCGTGCCAAATGAAGATGAGGAAAATAAATGAAGTCAAAAACATAAACAAAATGCAATAAAACACAAGTTTATACCTTCAAATGATCTCCTTCTCCTTGATAAGGTTGAGAGAGCACACCCTTACTCTCTAGCTTCACCCATGGCTTACTAAATGTGAAATGCTTTCAAACTATGCAACAAATCACTAAAACACCTAGCTCTAGATGAGATGATGGAGAGATTTTGGCATGATAACAATACACTAAATTTGGATGATCAAATGGCTTGCGAGAGGTTGTATTTATAGGCATTTTGGAGGGGGATTTGATCCAATGGTTGAAATTGAAAGTAGAGATCAATGGATGAGGATGAATGTGAGATGGAGGGCTTAGATTTGATCAACAATAATGGAGGGATGAGAATAAAAGTGAATTTTTAATTCACCTTGGGAAGGGGTGTTCATTAATAAGGTTAGATGAGATGGATTAAAAGGTAATTTTAAATTCTTTTGGGGAAGAGGTGAGGATTAGAAATAAATTTTTATTTCATTTGGGGAAGAGTTATAATAAATGTGAAATATGACATGTTAGGTGTGTAAGAACTCATTAATGAGTTTTAGGACAAAATTTGTATAAAAAATTGCCTTATGTGGAATAAGGACCAAATTTTTATTTGGAAGATGTGGGGATAAGTGTTAAGTGGGGGTAGTGATTGTAATGGATCTGGACCTTCCTTCCAGTTGTTGGATGTTGGGAGGACCTTAAAAGTTGGAGGGTTGGTTGGAGGGCATTTTGGATTGTTGGAGGGCATTTTGTGGGAGGGCATTTTTACCTTCCTTCCGGTTGTTGGATGTTGGGAGGACCTTAAAGGTTGGAGGGTTGGTTGGAGGGCATTTTGGATTGTTGGAGGGCATTTTGTGGGAGGGCATTGGAGGGCATTTTTCCCTGATGCCTACCAAACTAATCAAGGGGATTAGTTTAATTAATATGGCTGTAGTAAATTAGTGAATGGATTAATTAGGAGTTAAGATTAATTAAATAGGGATTTATTTAATTAATCTTAGGTCTAGGGGATAGGTAGGTTAGACTAGCTAATTAAATAATAGGTATTTAATCAACTAGGATAGGGGTAGGCTAATTAGTAGGCTAAATTAACTAGATAAACATAATTTATCTAATTAATTAGGTTTAGGGAAAATGGTGGAATTAATCAAATAAATATTTACATATTTATTTAATTAATTGGGCTAATGTTAGTAAGTGTAACCATTGAATTAATTAAATTAATTCAATTTAAAAGATGAAATGATGAAGAGACGGTGAATGATCAGGTGTTGGAATGTGTAATCAATTAAATAAAAAATTAATTAGTTAATTAGGGTGATGGATGGATGGCATCAGAAGATAGTTAGTTAGTGAAGATATTTTTAGGTGTCTACAGACATATCTTATGATCTGATGCAACACTTCATTCCAAGGTTTTAGAATAGATTCTTTGAGAAAACCACTTTAGAATTTGATAAGTTTTTTCTCCCTTTCAAGGATGTTGATACCTCTTCATCCTTGTCCCTTTTACTCTTGTGAAATTTCCTTTCTTTTCATGTTGATTCTTGTGACCTGGGTAATGATTTCCTTAGAGACCTAGAATGAAATATGTCTAGCACTCACCCTTCTTGCTTTCTAGAAGTTTACAAAATCCACATAAATGTGGGCATCATAGCCCATGATCCTTTCAATAAAGTTGGTAAAGCCTTCCAATTTAAGAATGTTCCAACCTTCATTTGTTTCTTTGCAGATTTTATAGCCATCTGCTCCACTCTACATTTGTCACCCCATGTCCACTCTATTAACCCTAAAAACCCTTTAAATGCAAAGAGCTAACACCTTCTTCAAGACTACCACCGTTCCCAATAACCACCATAAAAAGGCCCCATTCACACAAGAGGCAATCATGTAAGTATGCAGGGTTAAAAGATAGATGATGGGACTCAAACTTGAATTGACATAAGCCCCATAACACTCTAAAACCATTTTATTTATTAAATCCCCACAACAACCAGTAAGAAAAAATATAAAAACTTTCCACACCCATTCCTTATAATTATTATTCTACTAGATTTACCTCGCCAACCTATGGATGTTTAAAATGATGAGACTATAGGTACGTTAAATAGTCATTCAACTAGTATTTTAATTGTTACAAATTCAATAAAATGCTCTGTTTCACCCAATTTTGTATCTAAGCTAAATAGTCAAGTCAAGCATGTGGAAACATCTTAGTGTGTCCAATATGGGAACAAGGAAACTAAGTTAGTGGATAAATGCCTTGTTGGAGCAAAACTTTAACTACTTGAATTTGAGGCTAAAGTTGATCTTTATATTGCACCATTGGGATTATATGACATCATCATTGGGATGAACTGGCTTAGGGACCATAAAGCTACTATGGACTACTATGTTAAATTAATGGAATGTTTGGATGATTTGGGAGAAAGTGTGAGTCTTTAAGGACATTATTGGCCTATAGTTTATAGAACAATTTTAGCAACTCAAGAATGACAAGATCAAAACCCTAAATCAATTGAAGAGCATGAGGGATGAAAGATACCACAATATCTAAAAACAAACCCAAATCATGGGAAATAAGAACACTTGGTTATCTCATGTATCTGAAAGTAAAATGATTACAATCAAAAAGATTAAATTTGACATAAACAAAAATAGAAGGATAAACCATAAGGCCAATTCTAAGGGGTGTATGAAATGTCAAGTTCGCTAAAATGTAAAAGAAAAAGAAAACACTAGGGAAAAGAATATGTTATTTTGATTCATTTACTCAATATTTTAATCTAGATCTAGCACCTAATATTTCAATTATAAATAAAATCTAAACCAACACAATGAACTAAGTTAAATACAAGATAAATAATTGCATAAATTGACAAAGAAGGGAAGAGGTATTGCATATGTATTTTATCATAATGGATCAACTGGTGTAATTAGAAGTTGACTGCGAGTTGGATTTGAGATTGACAACACCTATAGACAGCCATGGCAAATTGACCTAATTATTCTAATCTCTTGGATGAGATCACTATTGTAACCCTAATATACTTTTCATAATCTTGTCCTCTTCTATGATTCTATCCTATGTAAATGTAAACTTGATAAATTCATTCATCTCCACTTATTAGTAGTTTTAAGATAGCAAGTTATTGAAGAACACTTTTAAGAGCTCGTTGAGCTAGGATTGAAGTACTTCAATTCCTCATGCCTTAGGAAAGCTCCTTGTTTTTTCTCTTTGCAATGATTGAATGATGAGACATGCAATATCTATCTTGTAAAATGCTAGTAAGCTAGATAATGATTGTTTTTTCTTTTACTACATGAAAATTGGATGCTCTAGTGATGTGTTCTTCTTAATTAACAATGTATTATGAATGATGGTCTTACATAAGGTCCTATGGCATGTCTTTAAATATACCACCCTAGACCTCAATTTGAATAAATCAGTGAATAAACCAACAAATAATTGTCAAAATTTTGAATTAGGCCAACATGGGATTAGAGAGAGGTGGATTTGAATTTGGTGGCTAGGATAACTAACAATTCTATCCAAGAGACAAATTTGTGATTGCAAACACATCTAGGAAGTGTAAGGGGATGACGAATGAGGTGTACGAGTGAATAAGAATTATAATGAGTGGATGCATGAGTGGATTTATACATTTAATCAACTCTTGCACAATGGATTTAAATAGGCTCAACCAACTTTTGCCTATAAATATCCTCAGTCGATTTCTTAATTGACATATCTCTTGACATGGCTAAAGCAAGTGGAAAACTAGAGGGGAAAACTATTAAGTATGCACTTTTTTTGCTCTATAACATGAATCATATCTCATAACTATCATTTCTCACAAATCTATATACTATCTAAACTCAAGGAAAGATGAAAACTAGGCCTAAACAATTAGGATTTCATTAGGTAGATTGTGATTTTAATTCATTTTTCTAAGTTATTTTACCAATGTAGGGAATTAAACACATCAAGCATTTATTTATAGGGGATAATACTAATAAATCATATAACACAATCAAATCCCTATATAAATCATTGAGTTACGAATGACAACTAAATAATTTGAGATAGAAATTATTTGAATTGACTCTGATATATTAAGGATTATTTTGAAATCGATTTGATGTGAATTTTGACCATTGTGACAGAGAGAGGGGAGGATATGGAACTAGATATGATACTAGAGACTTGAGATTACTAAGACCTGGGAATCTAAGGGCCTAGGATAGAACCATGCCCATGATTTGGTCCAACTAGCACAACTTTATCTTGATGGCACAATTTTAGGCTAGGCAAAAACAAACCTTTGGTTCCTATATAAAATGTTAATCTGGGTGATATCTATGTAAGGAAAACTAGGTGGCACTAAAAAATACTATTGGAACCTGCTATGACAGAGGAAATAGTGATCAACTTTCTTATTAATAGTCACACTCCTAGATTAAAGCAATGGTGATTAAAATATATAAATAAATAGAAGTATTAAACAAAATAAAATATGATAGTTAAACCTACAATGAACTAATATGCATTGAATGTGTAATTACGCCGAAGGCATTCCCTTTGTGAGAGAGTGAGCTAACTTTTAAGATCAAAGGTCTGCATCAATACAGAGGCTTGCAAGATGATTGCAACCTGTTCAACTGTTCGATTTAGCTGATCGTTGTTTTTTGTTGCTTGGGGTCTTTTTTGTTCGTCATTTCTAATTTTCGTTCATCGTTGGATACCTGTTGCCACGACTGTCCTTTAAACCGTGCAAAATCTCATATTTATTCCTCCGTTTTGGGTTTCCTCTAATTTCTCCCCGCCTTACACCCCATCCTGTCAAAATGCCCTTAGGCTTTGCTTTTGCTTATTGTTTCGAAATTCTTTCGTTTTCCATTGCGTTAGTCATTTTAACGATATTTGATTAAGATTTTTAATGTTTAATCTTATGTGTGTGGCTTTTACGCTTTTCGTCGTGTTTTTCTTCGTTTCCGCTCATCATTTTTCCCTGTTTTCTGTTGCATCGCAATCTTTTTTCATCGGTCATTTATTTCCTGTTCACGCAATGTTTCATTGCCATAGCCACGAAAAAGAGTTTGTACCATATTTATTGAAAGGAAGATTCATAGAGATTCTTTGAAAACTAATAACTCACGTAAAGTACTAAAAGCTTAAAAATAAGTGGGACATTTTTATTATTAAATATTTGTTTCTTTTTAAAAAGTTTAAAAATATTTTTTTCGCCCTTTAAAATATTCCTTTTATGCGTGCTTAGTTTGAAATTTAACACCCAGAACTTCCTTTATTATTGATATTCATGCGAAACAAACTCTTATATAATTTTTTTAGTTATTATAATATTATTTATTTAAATTAAAAATATATATTATATATTATATATGTTAGTTATATTTAATTCATATATAACATATATCATATAATTATATTTATTATTATATACAATATTTCTATAATATAAATTATTATTTATATTCCTAACATAATATTATATTATAAAATCATGTATTTATATTAATATATTATATATTTAATGTTTATTTATATTTCTTATTTAATTATAAATTTGTTTTATAAATAAAATATATATTTTAATTATATTTATTATATATTTGTTGTTGAAGAGGCTTGGATCGAAATGAAATTGGGCCAATAGACAATGAGGTTCACACCATTCACAGAGATGGCCCATAAACATGTCCAACTAAGATTACCTTGATCGTCTCGCATCACTCTATGACAATGTCAATTGTTGATACCGAAAGTGCTCTCTCTCTCTCTCTCTCTCTCTCTCTCTCTCTCTCTCTCTCTCTCTCTCTCTCTCTCTCTATATATATATATATATATATATATATATATATATATATATATATATATATATATATATATATATTTCCCTCTCCTTTCTTTCTTCCTTTCTCTTTCTCTCTCACTCTATATCTCTCTTTTACTCTCTCTTTTAAAATACCAACATCAAACAACACCTAATATGTGATAGAGATGTAAAGGTAAATGCTTAAAGAGAGATACACAACATCTCTTCAAAATAAAGGTGGCTTGTATCTCCATGTGACACACCCACGTAACAAAATAAATTTAAGAAAGAAAAATACAATGTGTAACATTAAAAGAGTGACATTTTCCACATTTCACTATTTCAAAGAACTGAATGAAAGTAAAGGGAAGGACCATGTTATACCAAACACCTTTCAAGGAAGTAAACAAACAAGCATAAGGGAGATAGCCAATCTCTAACTAACATGCTAAATAGAATAAGCAGCACCATACACCTACTTAACCTTCATCCTTTAGAAAAATAAATTTAGAGTATGTTTAAATTTTTTAATTATTTTTAAATATCCTAGAAAATTGATTTGAACTTAATATTTTAATTTTTTTTAGTAAGATAATTTTTATTAAAAGAAATTGGTAAAAAGATTGGAGGAAGATCAAATTTTGTAAATGTAACATCCAGATTCTATAGACATAGTAAAACCAAAAAAATTACCATGAAGTAATTTTAACAAGGTAAAACAAAATGAGATAGAGAAATTTTTTCTTTTATTCAACATATAATCAAGTAACTACAATTACAAAATTTCTCAATACAAATACAATAAACTATATTGTTCATCACAAGTACAATTGTTTACAAAAGTAAATCAATTACAATATAAAAACTTTGGAATATTTACTGCCTCTGAATATCCAACATCTTTATCACAAGTCCTGGGAAGTTTCCTGCTTGGAGAGAAAGCATCTTTCCAGTGATTTACCTCCATCCACAGATCGGCGGTCTCCCACACATCTTCCACATAGGAAGTGGCCCTACCCTTCACGAGGAATATAGACCATAAGTGACCAGTGGTTATTTGCCTTTCTGAGCACATAGTGTTGTATTCTACTCAACCCTATCAATCATACAACCCTAGAGACCCTCTAGCTAAGTATGAGTTCTGATATGTTGAGTAATCGGAATACAGTGAACCGACAATGCATGCAGAAAATAAATGCATTACTTTGGCCAAAGTTTTTTAACTATAAATAACATTCATATTAACGTAATCATTATGTTCACCCACCCCTACTCGACTTGGATAATGTCATATTCATGCAATTATTCACTCTGACTATCTATACATAATTGGTTTAATCATCATGACCTGATAATAGTCTATTTAGACTTAGTTAAGTCTAAATGACATTAACCCTCATTTGGTCCTAATCGACTCTACGGTTTTAAACAACCATTGAGTATTACAATACTTCTACTTTATCATTCCTCATAAAAGATTAGAAAAGATCTTTGGTTTAACCCAACCATAACTAGGTTTACAATAAATATTGCTAAGGTATTATCCTCTACTCAACAAGGATATGAATACCTATTCAATTCAGCCATACATGATGCCAATGCTCATCACTACATATTTATACCCTTATATGCTTTATACCCTTATATGCTTTATACAAGTTTGTTTCTATATAGACTTGGTCTATTTCTGCAAATTGGTTTACTATTGACCGAACTCATCATGGTTCTAGTTTAGATAGGAGAAGAACTTTGACTCATTATCTTGTTCAACTAACTATCAATAGTTATTCTATCATTTCAAAGGATACCTCATAGTCACCATTGTTCTCCATGAATCTAAGTTTCTTGGATAAGATACCATTTAGACAAAGCATAGAAAAGAAAACAAGATTGGTTTCAATACCATTGACTTCACTAAATACTCTATTCTGTATTACTCTTGATTGGAGAGTTTACTAATGAAAACCCTTTACACTATTCTCATAAGAATTCAATACATATTTCACCTATGATAAGAATAGTCAACTTATTCCTAAAGATTACTCTTCTCACTGTGCGACTAGTTTTCTAATTGATAGAAAACTATAACTGTTTCTACGAAAATTTGTTTATAATAAACTGAACATTAGAAGAGTTTACCTATCGGTTAAAGATAGATGTATTATCCACTCACCGTGATTATTCAAAACTGAATACATTGCCAAAATTAGCATCAGCCCATAACAAGCTAAATGACGCTTCTCAGACATACTAAAACTCACCTTTACCATCGACTCAGACAAATAAGTCGCAACAATAGTATTAAAGTTGACACAAACGGCTTATTACATAGCATAGCTTACATTTAACACTGACAGGATAACCAAACTTAGTTAACGATTGCTCATAACAACTATACAATATGTTTATCTCTATCTGATAAAACAACATACAGGAATATCTACCTGACAACGTCGGCTTACTGAGTATATGGACCGGTGATAAGCTACTGAGTTCATCCCTGATGACCACACTCTTACTTAACTTTACCAGCTTCCTCACTGCCCACCGTTACTCTCTTTTACCTCATAACCAGACCTCCCTCTCTACAAAAATTAAGCACTTACTAGATCTATATGCCATTGACCATTCAAGCCGTGGCTTTTAAGAGCTCAAAACAGACTCATAAAGAGTCGTCCTATCTATTCGCTCCCACTCCAAAACAGTTCTCAAAACTCATAAAAATCAAACGGTAATGACCAACGGTTTGACTTCAACTTAGCCAAAAATGTGTAGACATTGAAAAATGCTAATGATGGATATATCATTTGAGGAGATCAGCGATGGTGGTGGAGTCATCCGCCACTCCTATACGAGGCCACCAACTTCTAAAAACTAACCTAAGCAATCAATTACACTTAATGAGTAAGTTCGATCCATCATGCTTTTATCATTTAAAGCATTCCTCAAAAGATGCCTTTGGCTGCTCAACTTAAAACAATACTATTATATCATGAGGTATTTCCTCATTCGACTCATTCATATATATATATATTTTGATCAAATCAAATATTATTTATATAACATTCTCTCTATTTGATTTCATGATTTAATCAATAAGAGAATAATACTAAAATGAAAGTTACGGATAACGTGATTGAGTTGAGCTAGTCTCCTCATCACGATCTATCGACAAAGCAAGTCATCTTAACTCGACGATAAAGTCTTAACATTAAGAATGGGTTAAAACACTTCAAAAGACTTAGTAATAATATGACAACATTTTTACGACAATAACGTCATAATATTTATGTTAAACATAAATAGTCGTAAATCAAACTTAACGACGTCATTAACATATTTAACGACTAAGACGACTTAATATGACTAAGAATGATTGTAAAACAATATCGACTACCTATCGATTAGGTTCAAAAGTGAATTGACAAAACAAAGCTTACCTCTTACGACACATTGGTTCACATTTTCATTAAACACTTTTAACTCAATTTGGCAAATAAACCATTTGTATCCCAAGGTCTATATCTCTCTCTTGGAAAGATACTCTCTCTCTTCTCCAAGAGTCATTTGATAGCCTGTAATCCTGTTTCGCTTGTCATCAAACAATACATGTGATCAATGCATCATTATTCAATTAATTCAACTAATAAATCAAATCTCATAAAACAATTATTAAATCGATATTAATCATAATCATTCCTATAATTTCAATAAATGACATTCAATATAATCCATAGTTTTCCTTGTCATTAATCTAAATATCATAATGAATTTACTTATGTCCAAGTAAAAAGTAAAAGTAAAGCAAAGCCAAAATTGGGGATGTAACAGTAAAACAAATTTGTGAAGAGAAGTTGATAGAAAGACTAAGGAGACCAAAATGAAGAACTTTGGTTGCAAGGTGAATCTTGAACAAATAAAAAAAATTGAAAGATATGTGTATACAAGATCCATTTCTCTTATGCAACCTCTAAATACCCTATTTCTCGTCATGTTCCTGATGTCATTGCAATTTCTATTTCACATTTTTGGTAACATAGCTTCCAATATGTGTTGCAAAGTATTGTCAATGTTAGGAAATCAGATGAGAAATCCATTGAAGATGAGTTTCTACGAAATTTGCATCATGGGATTAATGTGGACCTATACAAGCATATGAATCAGAAGTGCATGGGGCAACACTATTATATTGGTGACAAGTCAAAGTTGATCAAGCCCTTACCTCGTTCTACTCCCCTACCTTCATTTTACCTTGTTTTAACAAAGAGAGCAAGTTGTCAAGTTAGCCTTTGGTAGTTTTGATGAGCTCTACAAATCCTTGACAATAATGTGTATAGTGCAGGCATGGGTTTGATTGAAGAAAGAAGAAGCCAAGGTAAAAGCCCTATTTGCTTCCATCATGACTATGATGTGAAGAACCTACTTCTTTTCATGTATAGTGAAACCATTCAAGGAGCTTGTTAGGTCTGGAGAGATAGTAACCTTGCAAGTTTCTAGGTAAAGAGTACAAAACCTCTCCACCTCTACCAAATTCAAAAAACATCCACCAATACCTATGATGGGTGAAGACGGAGATATTGTGATTATAGGAGGGGGTGTTGCAGGGCTATCCACTACACTTGTTCTCCATACTTGTAAGTAGTGCTACAATTTTTGTATTCTCCATTTAATTAAATGATTCAATATCTTTTTTCTCACAATGCAAATGTAGGGTGGGATTGAAGAGCTTGGTACTTGAGCACATTGATTACCTTAGAACTATAGATGTTATCTTCAATATGTGGTCTAATGCCTAGAAAGAACTTAATGCTCTCAGCATAGTAGATATCCTTCACCCATTTTACTCTTAACTTGATGGGTGATTTAGTTTCATTATATAATTCTCATTATGTGTGATTCAAAATATTGATAAAAAAACATGCACAATTATTTTTAGAAAATAACCTTTTTATGAACTAAAAATCTTATGCTCATCATATATTATCCATTTCATGGGACCTAAGTAATACAGAGATTCACTTCCAAGATGTGGTTGTGCAGGATTTGAGGCTTCTCAAATTGTGCTAGAATTTGCAAGAATGTATGTTTAAAAATTGGAGGCAAAGGGTAAGGAAAATGACCATCACTTGAAACAAGTGAATATAATCATTTTCTCCCTCTATTAGGTGAACTAGCTATAATTTTTTGTTCTAGGAAAAATTCATATGATGTCACTTTATCACAACATAGAAAGGCTAAAACCTTTACGGGACATTTTAAATTAAGCTAAGTTGTAACTAGAACATCTTAAACAACCTATGGGTTGTGGTCAACATAAGCATACCAAATTTTTATATAGGGAGAGTGTCCCACTCATATTGATTCAAGGACTAGTCTAAAAAATACTCATGCATGAACAAAATTAGGGGCATGGTAATATATATGAAAGGTCACAATTTTGAAAAGCTCATGGTATAGGTCTGAGGCAAAGGATTGAAGACAAGGTTTGTCACTTACACTATCACATTCCTTTTTATTTACACTAAATAGCTTACATTAAAATACTTAAATTTTTGGATGTGATGGTTTAACAAAACCAACTTGAACATTATTATGGACAATAAAATTTTTTATGATGAATATATTATTGGTTTTATTTTATGGGTACTAACATGGACTAATGTTTTAATGTTGTTTCCATGAGTGTAATAGACAAAGTCGACACAACCTCAAGAAGGAGAGCATCATCGGAGAGAGGGAGCCTAGCACTTTGAAAGTGAATGGATGTGATGGGATGCACACACTATCACTTAGAAATAAATAATATCTATTTAATCTTTTCTTATTTGTGTGTGTATGTGTGCGTCGTAAATCCTTGTGTTTTCACGACCATCCCAGTAAAAGATGACAAGTGTTTTGAGACATTTTGCTAGAGTGAACTACTGTTCTACCACCCATTCCATAGCATTCATGATGATATTGGCATATCAAAACTATAGATTATAGAAAATTGGGAAAGATTCTAATGCAAGTTCCATCTATGGCATGTGCATCTCAGACCACCACATCCACTATTAGACACTAATGATGACAGTCTTTATCAGCCAAAGGATATGGCATGTAAGATAATAGTCTTTATGAATGGTAGGTCCTGTCAAGCCTGCATCCAAGCATATCATTTCAGTTAGACAACCTTGACATGCTTGGCTGATGTGGCATTGACCTAAACCATGATTGGGCAGCTCCAACCTTCAATCCACTATTAAAAGTGACATCTATTGATTTCATTGACTCCAACTGCCCAACATTTCAAGTCCAACATGGTCTTAATCAAGAAGCACAAAGAAACCTATCTATCGAGCAACAAAAAACATACGATATTATTGTGTCGCATCTCTCTGCTATTGGTTTGCAACCACAACTAAAATAATCATTCAAGGAACTGCAAGAACTGGAAAGTCATAGTTGATCTCAAGCATAGAAAATTCACACTCATGAGGATGGCCCTGCATGGCCAATCACCATTGCTACTTCTCACACTAACTGGTGTTGCAACTTTCAATATTCAAGCATCTACAATTCATTTCGCCCCCTAGATACCAATCAGAGAAATGAACCCCCTACAAGGGAAAACACTTTCTACATTCCAAGAGAGCATGTATTTCATTCATTACATTCTGATAGATAAAATGAGCTTCATTGGCCCAAAGTTGCTACAATGAATCGACATCATGTTGCATAAGGAATTCCCTGCCCAAAATCATATCGGCCCCATTTGGGGAATGCTCAATCATGCTCTTTGGTGACCTTGGCTAGCTACCACCAATCAAGGACATCCCCATGTATGCTTCAACTTCCTATGGTGGAACACTATGGTGAAGCTTCACCACAGTACTTACATTGACCAAAATATTTTGGCCAATCAGTGAGGAGCCTATACAAGTTGCCTTCCATTCACTTCTCTCAAATATAAGGAATGCAGAGCCTACAGTTGAAGCTTGATGTGATCTAATGTCGCGCTCAAGTTCTTCACTCACTTCTACTAAATAGGTACCTTTTCTATCCTCCATACATTTATTTGCAACAAATGAGTTGGTTTCAACACATAATAAACATATGTTGCAATCTTTAGCAAAAGGGGCAACATACCCAAAGCCAGACGATGAATAGTTCAAACCTAAGATTCTCTTGGGTATTGGTCAAGAAGTTATGCTATGTTCTAATTTATGGGTGCAAGAAGGCCTTGTCAATGGTACACCAGGACAAGTCAAAGCAATTGTATATAAGGATGTCGATAAACTACCTCAACTTCCCTTGTTTGTTGTTGTTCAATTTAAACATTACATAGGCCCAGTTTGGGATCACAACAATGCAAGAAATGTGCTTATTGCACCGCTGAGCTGTGGTGGCTATCACCAAATCCCACTGAAAATGGCATGGGCCTTAAGTGTATATAAATCACAAGGCCTTACACTTCAAAGGGCAACAATTGACATTGACAACATTGATCATTAGAGGTTGACATTCATAACTATTTCTAGAGTCTGCAACCTTTCATGTCTTCAAATTTGCTCAGCCTTCACATTCCAAATATATGCACGTATGCAACAGAACCCATACATTGCTCTTCACAAACAAGAAGAGGAATGTTTGACGATGCTCTCGCATGCAAACTCTTGAATACATGAACAAGAAAACTTAACAAAAAAAAAAAATCGTTCCCCCCTTCCATTATTTTCCTGGTTTCAATTAAAAACACACACTTACATTTTTTATATATATTTTATAATCATTCATATCATATCATATTGATCCATACTCATGGAATTTGCATTACTATTTTTTACCATGCATTTGTAACCATCAATATATTGGTTTGCCTAGAATTGCCAATCATTTATAACTTGCCATTTTTTATTTCAGTTTGAAATCGATGGTCTTTGTTGCTTGTTTCATGTGCAAGATGATTGAAGTAGATCTGGTAGTTCTTTTCGCGTCGTCAGGAAATAAATTTGCGATGGAGGTAGAGGTGGAGGCGGAAGTGGGAAGAGATGACTATGTTCATTTTCATCCATCAAAATCAACCTAAGGGTTCAAACACTTTATGGGCATACACGTATGCCAAGTCCAAATGCATCCTGGCCACATAGATATTTGCTACCGCAATCTACCATTAATTTTTTCCAGTGGTTTTTACTGGGAGACAGCGTTGGACGGAACATTCGTTACCTTTATTCATTTAGCTGCCCCAACATTTCTAACAAAGGAATATTTAGCAAAATTGTTCTGTTAGGGCCAGTTATCGCCATGTTTGGCAGACCTCTAAAATAACTGCAATCGCTTCTTGTACTTTTCATCTGAAATTCTAATTAGGCCGTTCATTTTGTGCGACTAACGGTTGAGTTGAAATTTCCACCAAAATAGAGATTGCCAGATAATTTAGAGGCATCTTCATTCTATTATCCCACTCACTCAATTCACTTTTGTGCAAATATGGTATAGGGTATTCTCAAAATATATGAATGGTGTATGAATTAGTCAAAATGATTGATGATATACGCACAACCATAGAAAATTTATTCGTTAAGCTGATTGAAGCTTAATAAAGGTCGTTTTGTAATAAACATAGACTATGCATGCACATATGTGCTAATTTTCTTAGTTAATCAAAATATTCTATATAGTTTAAATAATTAAAAAAATAAATATAATATATGTTTTCAGTTTTTGTTATTACTATTTTTATAATAAATGGTTTTGCTTTATTGTTAAATTGAAAAAATGCTTCTTTTATTATATTTATTAATTACCTTACAATGTTCTAAAAAAACATTACTGGCAAATTTGAAATGTGTTCACTGTAGGATGAGAGGTGACATGGAGAAATGGAGTGATTTCACTCACACTCCCAGCCTTTTGTGACTTTTGAAACTTTTCTTGTTGCAATAACATGAAACTTGACCATTTGTTTCCATTTTCTCAATTTCTGTCTATGCTCAAAAACTATATTGGATATGAATCTACTTGTAATTACTGTGCGTAATAGACCTGCCATAGTGTTTAAAAACATAGACTTACATTTTGTATATAGATTTTCTTTTGATTCATATCATATCATATACTTAGTTTTTAAACCATCAATATACTGGTTTTCCTAGAATTGTTAATCATTTATGACTTGCCATTTCCTATTTCTCTTTTTCGTATTAAGCAATACAAAAAAATCATAGGGATAACCAAATCTAGGCATGTTTCTTCCACAAATATCTAATTCCCAACTTCAAACACTTTTAATCCATAACAATTTCCACAAATATATGTTTTCAATTTCTATTACTACTATTTTTATAATAAATGGTTTTGCTTTATTGTTAAATTGAAATAAAATGCTTCATTTATTACATTTTAAAATTACCTTGCAATCTTCTAAAAAAACAGTACTCTCGAATTTGAAATGATGTGTTCACTATAGGATGAGAGGTGACATCGAGAAATGGAGTGATTTCACTCACACTCCCAGCCTGTTGTGACCTCTGAAACTTTTCTTTTTGCAATAGCATGAAACTTGACCATTTGTTTCCATTTTTTTGGTCTCTCTATGCTCAAATACTATGTTGGATATGCATCTACTTGTAATTATTGTGCATAATAGACCTGCCATAGTGTTTAGAGGAGGTTGATGTTGCACCATGTTCTTGTAATGGATGCATAATATTTCTGTGTTAGATCATTTCTAATGCTCTAATTTGTGCCTTGCATAACTCATGTGGGCACACAAGCTTTATTTGATGTTGTGTCTACACTTCTAATGATTGTGCCATCCTTTTTATGGCTTTTCTTTAGTTCCATGTTTGAAGATGGCTATGCAACCTTCTTATATGCCATGCAACATCATAGATTCTTGTAATGGCTCTCACCATGCTACATGTTGTGACTTAATCACACATCGCTCCATTGCAAATGGGGACCCCCTCTTTTTTTTCCTACTTTTTATCTTTGTTTTGCTTTAGGTTTAGTTTTTCTTTGAGCTTGTAAGGTTTTGGTAGTGTTGTTCTACCCAAGTCTCAATATATTATAGCTAAGGAGTCTGTATCTTCTAATTCTGACGCATGTCCTGAAGCCCTGAAATTGGCTAAGTCTGATGTCCTGAAGTCTAATGTTCTAAGATCTTGAAAACTGACTAAGTCTGAAATCTGGTGGATCCTCAAAAATCTAAAATCTACATGTTAAATCCTATGGATCTAGAACCTATCCCAAACATCTTGGAAGCATATTTCAAAATATTTAAAGTGAGCATATACTTAAATATATATTTTAAATATACTTCCACCCAGGACACTTCAAAATCAGGTGAAAAAGTTTAAGTCTTGGACCTTGAGCAGAAATTCCTTGCTTATGAACACAATGTGCCCAAGATGAGTGAAAATTCCTTGCTTATGAACAATATGTGCCTTGGGAGTGGAGTCATCTAGACATGAAATTTGCATAAGTGATGAAGATTTGATTCCTAAAAACTGTTGGAAATTTGTTGCAAAGAGGATCAACACTTAGAAAATTTCATCACCAAGGTTAAGTGCAAAATCCTTGTGCATGAGCACAATGCACCCAAGGGAAAGTTCTCATAAGCATGGAGAATGCGCCCTAATAAAGGTTCACATTTTGGGAGTCAGAGTGATGTAAAGTCATTTTCCTTAGGTAAATTTTTGAAATCCATGAGAAAACCTTGAATAAATTCACCTAAGTAAGAATTACAAAAGAAGGGAAAATGTTCATCAATGAACAATTTGCGCTCTAGGGTGAAAGACAATTTTGACAAAGGAAACCATGATTGTTGTCAGAATTATCATCTTGAGAATTCATTCTATGAAACGTTGGATAGCATGTTGAAGATTGTTTTGACTTCAAAAATTTGCAAAATTCAAAATGTAAAAAATGTTCTCACAAGTGCAATATGCGCCCTAGTTGGAGGTCTTCTTTTGGAATGAACATGATGAAACATTGATTTCCTTAGACGAATTCACGAGGATACATGTAAGAACATGGTGAATTGCTTGAGGGAGTTTGAAGAAATGTTAAAGTTTGATGAAGTGTCAAGGTACCAAAAGGTGGAAAATGTTTCTAGGCAAGTAATATGCGCCCTGCCTTTGAGTGCAATGCAAAGGGGAGAGGAAAATGTTCATGGGCAAGGAAAATCCGCCCAAGATGAAATGCACTCTAAGGGTAGTTCTCAACCTAATTTCATGCGTTGAATGATAGATTTTGAAATGTCAAGACAAAAAATGTCTAAGTAAGAAAAGTTTGAAAGAGGGAAAATGTTCTTGAGAATGCAAAATCTGCCCTAGGTTCTCATGAGAGAAACTTCAAGCAATGTTAGCATCTTAAAATCCAATGATTGTCTTGTAACTTCAAATGATTTTTTGTGATGATGATTGAAGAAATAGGGTAAAATGCTCATCCTAAGAAGAAGTTTTGGAAAGAGAAAAATGATAAGTAAAAAGGTGGAAAATGTTCATGACACTACAAAAGCCGCCCTACAAGGGTGCAAAATGTTCTTTAGCTTGCAATATGTACCCTAATGAGGATCTCATTTTTAGAGTCGAGATAATCAAATGCTATTCTCCTTAGTCAAATTCATGGAAATGCATGAGGAAATTATGTAAAATTGCTTAAGAGAGTTAATGAAAATGAGAAGATCTTTTGAAAATTTGACTAAGTATGGGAATTCAAAATGAAGGAAAATGGTCATCCATGAACATTATGCGCCCTCGGAGATGATACATTTGGAAATGAAGATTATCATGCAATGAAGGTTTGAATGATGAAAACTCCTAGAAATCCTTTGAAGAAGTTATTTTTTAACACTTAGAAATTTTGTGATTTGGAAAGGTGGAAAATGCTCATCCATGAACATTATGCACTCTAGGAAAATAGATAATCTTCATCAATGTGGAAAGAGCCTTTAGGTTTTATCATCAATCTCTTCAAACAATCATTTTCATTGGAAACCATTTGCAAATTAGACAAAGTCCTAAAGGTTTTGAAAGTCAAAAATATCTAAGTATAGCAAGGTCGTAAAATGTTCATTAATGAACAATTTGTGCCCTTCTAGAAGATGATCTTTGCACTTGGAAAAAACTTCCTATTCTTGCAAGTTGATATAATTTGATGTAATTTTGTGAATAGCTTGGAAGAAATTTGCTCAAAAGTTTGAATTGAGATTAGCACTAACGTTTGATTGCAAAATTGTTCATCAAGGTGGATTATGCGCTCACATAAGGATGAGTCTTCAAGCTCAACTTTCATTGACATGCATTGAGAAATCATTTAAATTCTTGAGAGTTCATGTTGAAGAAGTGAGGAGAGTCAAAACTGACAATGAAAAGGCATAAGTGTAAAAATGGCAAAATGTTCATTGGCAAGGAGAATGCACATAGAAAGTTTTCAAATCAGCAAACAACTTTTCGATCTCCATATGCCAAAACAAAGAAATTTGAAATTTCAAGCAAAATGCTAAAATTTGATCAAAGACAAAATTTGGGAAATTTTTCATCAATGAACAATTTGCGCCCAAGAAGTGAAGGAAAATGTTCATGCATATGCATGAACATTATGCGCCCATGCAAGGAGAAGGAGAATCCGCCCAAAACAAAATTTGTTCAATAATCAACAACTTTGAGAATGATTCTATTTCCAAGAGGGTTTAATCAAGATCCAATACAAAAAATTGAAATTCGCCAAGAGGAAATTGAGGGAGAGAATTAAAAAAATTCTAAGTGTTCAAAATTGAAAATGAAGGAAAATGTTCATCAATGTACATTATGCGCCCTTCCTAGGGCGCTAATTTCCCATCCATGAACAATTTCCACCCTCAAATAAATGTCAAAAAAATGCCAAATTCTCAAGGTCATATATGTTCTCCTTGCATTCAATTCAAGAAATTTAGGGTAAATATATGAAAAGTGTGTTAAAATCATGATTATTTATCCCACATTCATGAGGAGGGTTAATTTAGTTGTTATATTTCCTTTATATCAAGTATCATGTTAACATACTAATTTGAGGTATTTTGCTTGTAGGTTGGCTATGTATGTTAAAAGAGCATCAAGTGTTGGAGGAGAATGACACCAACTTGGAACAAATCTACGTGGATGAGATCATGAGGAAAGATCAAAGCATTCCAAGGCGAGGTATCTAGAGGAGCATCCAAAAGATTGAAGTATCATCAAGCTCATTCACCTTACATTCAAAGGAGGCGTCGCCATCAGAGCGGAAGAACACTATACTTCATCGAAACATCATCAAGTTCATCATCATCTTGCAAGTTCAATCATCCAAAAATGAAGAAAATCACTCCACCTTGCATGTTCAAGAATCCAACATCATTAGAGGAACGTTCATCCAGAAATCCATTTCAGGAATTCATTTGCATTTGCAAAGTTCCAGAGTCATCTATTCCATGTGCCAGAAGGATAAAGCATCCATCATGAAATCTATTCCAAGAATGCATGTATATGACATCTTCATGCATCATCCAGAGTTGAAGCCTGCACAGGAGACAAGAATTACACAAAATTACAAATGAGCAAAGATTGTCAAAATTTCACTAAGGCATGAAAAACAACTTGAAGAATTCCAAAATTCCCAAATTTTCAAGTTCCAGAGTTGAAAATTCTAAGTTCAAAAATTACTCCAAAAAATCTAAAATTTGGGAAACTATTCTAAGCAGTATGAAAACAGAGAAGATCGAACCGGTTTGGTCAATGCTAGGGTGGCATGTACACGTCATCGACCTTATCATCTTTCACCACCTCATTCATCCTTATTCAATGTATGCACACAAATAACAACCTAAAGTTGGCGCTTATCTTGGGATAATCCAAAGATTCCATTTCAAGCTCATCTTCTTGGAAAGCGTGCACTTATTGCTTCTCTTATTTTCTAAAAATAGAAGGTTGTTGTAACTAACTGGTTATGTGGCATAATCTAGGCCATTGGCTTTGCCAATCAATCCTAGCCTTTCATTGTATTTTGAGGGCTATATAAAGGCCTCTTTCTATTTCATTTGTAAGATTGAGACTTTGGAGAATTGTTGCAAGAACTCTTTAAGATAATACAATCATTGATTTGGTGATATTGTTTTGTTTCAAGTGTCGCTTGGTTTCCAATTCCTCAAGCGTAGAATAAGTTTTATTTTCAAGTGTTATGTTAGTTGATGGAAGTAATTGTTATTGTTTTGTAGTGAAATCTTTATGTTCATACCATTTGTGATTTGTGGCTTACAAGTTGCACTGCATGGTTAGACCGAACCAAAATGAGCTTAACTTCAATTATTTGTGTTTGTTGATATTTAATGAACGCAAGTGATTTGAACATCTTGCATTACCTTAAAAGATTGCATCAATTTTGCATAGTTGTTTGATTTGGCAAAGCAAAGTTGGTTGGTTTCACCTGATCAATAATCATTTCTTGCATTTAGGATTAGAGTAGTTTCCTCAAACCCTACATCTTTTGCACTTTTTTATCAATCTTTGTTAGAAATTAGGATCAAGAACGTCATTGCAATATCATACGCCATAAGTTGTAGTACTTAGAAATTCCAAGCATCTTCCTTTACAAGTGAAATAAGACAATCGCTGGAACAATTGTGTAAGTCCCTTTGTGGTTACCAGCAAGAACACATTTATTAACTGAGTCTATCCATGTACAAGTCAAGACCTGACATCAAAGGAACTTTGCAGCGTTCTTGTTTGATCATATAATTCAGCATTCAGGAAGCTTTGATCAAGAGAGGATAGGATACTCAATATTTTATTCTATTGTTGTGTTGTCACAAAAACATCATCAACACTACGCACTATTTCTCTACACGGGTGATGAAGAGGAAGATCGTGTATCACTATGGGCCAACAAACAATGGCAAAACATATATTGCATTGTAGAAGTTCTCGCAAGCAAAGAGTGGGGTTTATTGTACAATCTGTTCGGCCCCTTGCAATGGAAGTGTTTGACACAATGAATGCGCTTGGTGTGTATTGAAGTCTTCATACAGGTTAAGAGAAGAAGAGTATTCCAATGTTATTTATACCCACGACCTTCTTTTTTACCAATGGTCGCAAATTTTTTGATACATGCGACCTTCTTTTTTACCAATGGTTGCACATTAGTATAAAGGGATTTAAAGGGCATAAAAGAGAGACAAGGAATCTAAGACCTCTTTGTTTTCAAAATGGTGTCCATTTCTTCATATTTTGTTTACGACATACGATTTCTACATTTTTGTTCTCAAAATAGTACAAATTCCTCTTTTATCTAGTGATCAATAGTAATTGGTGATATGTTTGTTAGTCAGCAATGTCACTTTTATAGAGATAAATTAAGTTCAAGTATTGTTCTATACACAACAATACTGGCCGGAATTTCATAATTCAAATTATTTTTATATTGTTGGTTGTATGTCTTTTTTGGGAGAAATTCTTGATATGATATTTATTTTAACAAATAGGAACTGTTAGACTTAGCAAAAAAGAAATTATGTGAGACAGATTAAATTAGTTTCCAGTATATAATTAATTACATAACTACGTTTACATTTATAATTTGAAATTTCTTTTTCTTTGTTCAAAGGGTGGATAAAGAAACACATGTTATTAATATCATTAGTGCCATTCTAAGTTTTATTATGATATCTTTTTATTAATCATCCAAATTTAATATGCTAATGACAATTTTGCAATGCTTAACACATTGATATTTTTCTAACACATAGTTTCTAAATAGTGCATAATGTTTAATTGGCTTCAATTCCCATGTCCTTCAATATTCATGCTTGGACTCTACCTATTTCAATGTTGTGTAATAATTTTTCTACTTGTTGTATTTAAAGGCTCATATTGTTGCACTACAATTTAAAAATAATGTTTAATTGGCTTCAATTCCCATGTCCTTCAATATTCATGCTTGCACTCTACCTATTTCAATGTTGTGTAATAGTTTTTCTACTTGTATTTAAAGGCTCATATTGTTGCGCTACAATTTAAAAGTGATTACTGTGTTGTCCAAATGATGCTTGAATGCTACAAAATGTTCCTTTATACCTCCACACAAAATTATGGAGCTCATTATATTACAAGGGGTTATAAAATTAGTACCTCACTTTCACTAATTGCACTTTCAATTTTTATGTAGTACACCTACATTTTATATTTACTGTTGTGGATAGTTTATGTGTTCATTTTTTTTTTTTCTTCTAACCATGCAATTTTAAACTCTCTTCAACATTCCTCGGGGCACCCATTGCACACTAGAGTGCGATTGCTAGTCTAAATTGTTAATTGCTTGTTATAATCTTACAATTAAATTTCCTTATTATAATAAAATGGGATGATATCCTTGAATATAATCTCTGGACATGAAATTTAAAACTGTTAGTGTGTTGATGACGAAGAACCGTCCTATTCTAAAATAGTCGGCGTGGAAATGGTTAAATTTTAATTCGAAAACATGGTCCAATCTAGAAAACAGAACTGCAAGCGAATCCAAGCGAATCCCAATTTAGAATGAGCAAATGCTCTGATAACTGAGTTAAGAAATATTCCGAACTAAATACTTGAAACATGACAAGAGGGATGGATTTAAGCTCGAGTTTAGAAGTGCGTCAAATATGACTGATTTAGCCAACACCATAAAACCAGGGGAAGAAGTGAAGGCATGCACTTTTCTTCTGTTCAACCAATTTCAACAGATGGACGGCTCTCAGGAGAATGAGGATAACTCTGTTTTATTGTGGTAGAATGAATGAAAACTTTCACCCCGCTGTAATTAAACAATGTCATCCATAGCCCATGTTAGAACACTTTCTAAACAGGGCTGGATGAAGGATACAGTACACATTCTTCTTAGTACACACAGCCCTCCCGCGAATAATTCAACACATCTTCCACTATTGCAGAGCCGCGTTGCAAAGAATACGCTTTCAGAGAGTAAGCTAATCCACTCTTTCATCACTAACAGTGGATTTACATTTTCTAAGTCCACACTTTTTCAAAATAGACTTATTAACATGTATGTCAAGTGCGGGCGTTTAGTGGATGCTCGGAAAGTTTTCGATCGCATGACAGAACGAGATGCCATGTCATGGAATGTGATGATTGCGGCTTACAGAAGACACGGGCTTCCTCAAGAGGCATTGGCACTTTTTCATCAAATGCAGAAAACAGGTGTCGAACCAGATCAGTTCATCTTTGCCAGCATTCTTCCAGCTTGTGCCAAAATGGGAGCTTTGAAGCAGGGTATGGACATCCATGAAAGCATAATAAGAAGTGGGTTTTTGTCCGATGTTGTGATTGGGAATGCCCTGATAGACATGTATGCAAAATGTGGAAGGATACATGAGGCGCGAAAATTGTTTGACAAAATTCCCAAACGAGATGTTGTCTCATGGAATGCTATGATTGCAGGATATGCCCAAAATGGTGTTCTTGTGGAGGCTTTAAGGCTGTTTAAAGAAATGCCTCAAGCAGATGTGGTTTCATGGAATGCAATTATTGCTGGATACGTGCAGAATGGGTTTGTTGAAAAAGCCCTAGAGATGTTTAAGCAAATGCAACGAGCGCATGTCCAACCTGATCAGGGCACCTTTGCCAGCATCCTCCCAGCCTGTGCCAGAATGGGAGCTTTAGAGCAGGGTATGGACATCCATCAAACAATAACCAGAACTGGGTTTTCAAGGAATGTTTTAATAGGGAACGCCCTCATAGACATGTATGCGAAATGCGGAAATATACAGAAGGCACGCGAACTGTTTGACAACATGTCTCAACAGGATGTGGTCTCATGGAATGCGATGATTGCAGGTTATGCGCACAATGGCAATCTTGATGAGGCTTCAAGGCTTTTTGAAGAAATGCCTGAACGAAATGCGGTCTCGTGGAATGCTATCATAGCTGGATATGCACATAATGGGTTTGGTGAAAAAGCCTTAGAGATTTATAAGCAAATGCAACAATCAGGTTTGCAACCTGATCAATGCACCTTTTGCAGCATCCTCCCGGCTTGTGCCAAAATGGGAGCTTTGGAACAGGGTATGGACATCCATCAACACATAATCGCAAGTGGACTTTTGTCGGATGTAGTTGGGAGTGCTTTGTTAGACATGTATGCAAAATCTGGATGCATGCAGAAGGCACGTGAATTGTTTGACACAATTTCTACACGAGATGTGGTTTCATGGACCTCGATGATTTCAGGGTATGCAATGCATGGCTATGGCAAGGATGCTCTCAAACTCTTTGAACTAATGAAGCACTCTAGAACCTACCCTGACCACGTATGCTTTGTTTGTGTTTTATTTGCATGCAGCCATATAGGGCTAGTGGATGAGGGCTGTAAATACTTCATTACAATGAGTGACTCGTATTGTATTATACCTACAATGGATCATTATGTGTGCATGGTTGACCTTCTTGGACGTGCTGGCTGTCTTGAGGAAGCCTTAAACTTTATCATAAAAATGCCAATCAAACCTGATACGGTTGTGTGGGTGTGTTTGCTTGGCTGTTGTAGATCACTTAAAAATATAGCATTAGGTGAATTTACAGCAATTCTCCTTTCTGAGTTAGATCCTATAAATGATTCACCTTATGTTCTTTTGTCAGACATTTATGCAGAAGTGGGTAGGTGGGGTGATGTTCAAAAGGTAAGGAGATTAATGAAAGATAGAGGAATAAAAAAGATACCTGGATGTAGTTGGATTGAAGTCCATAAAATGGTCCATGCTTTTTGTGTAAGAGACAAATAATCACCAACAGGCTCAGGAATCTATGTAAAGATGGCAAAATTTTCATGGGAGAAGGAGGCAGTGGAGTATTCTAGATTCATGATGTGGAGGAGGACAAATAATTATTCCTCTTTCACCACATTGAGAAGTTGGCAATTGCATTCTGGTTATTAAACATGTCATTTGAAAAAAGAACTATGAGGGTTGTTAAGAACCTTCAAGTCTGTGTTGACTGCCACACTGCAACAAGTTTTATCTGTGATTGTTGCAAGAGAAATTTTTGTGAGAGATCCAAACTGGTTCCATCATTTCAAATATGGATGATGTTCTCGTGGGGATTATTGGTGATGCTAAGTAAAGCAAGCTAGAAAAACAGGCTTGCACCATAAAAGGTGTATCAGGTCAGACTTGCAGAGGTTTTTAAGGAATGCTGTTTCAAGTGTTTAGAAAACTAGACTATGCTGCTGACTTGATGAAATCATATGTATGGTATGCATCATTGCCTACATATAGTGATAGGGTATTTGTTAGAGGTGTGTTGTATCTATGGAGAAGTCATGACATTGAACTGCTTTCTAGGTAGCTTGTGCAGCTCTGCAATGAAAATTTGGAGGAAGAAGCGGAAAAATGTGAAATTTGAAAGGAGAGGAATGCTTGAATTAAATGTAAAGTAGGTCATTAGCAGAAAATGTGAGAGGGGGCTTGGAATTAATCCAATGATTGGATATTACGAGGAGAGCATCTCTCATAGCTCTTTACTCCAACCTTTCAATGCAACAGGAAGTGCAAGAAGTCAAAAGATCATGCATGTAAATTTAAGGCACATGGAAATAACACATACACATTTCTTGCAAGAGACAGAATTCATTATGAACACCTTTTTATTGAACACCAAATGGAGCTACTTTTGTCTACCTCATTCCGTCTGCATAGTTACATGTCATTCTCTTATGTAGATAGTTTTATTGCTTTCTAAAAAATACCTATTTTAAAGCTACTTTAAAGAGAAAAAGCTACCACCTTCAACTGGTATGCTCCTGCATCATTCTGCCTTTTTTCGATGGAAAATTCTGAATCTCCTAGTTCAGAGGCATTAAGTATAAATATTTCTTTTGCATCCCCTATCAATTAAACCACCTATTTACAGCATCACACGTTTGCTTTCATTTCTGACCTCACTCCTTGTAGCATTCTTGCTGCAATATCCACATTCTCACTGCCATATCCATTGGAACATGCTAAACTTTCTCTTCCACTGGTGTTCCAATCATCATGCAATCAGCCCTATTTGACAAATGGACTTATCATATCACCTCTATTTTGTGTACATAACAGCTATAGGGGGTGGAATTCCTTGCAGTTTAACAAGAATACTTGTATTCGCCTCTTCTTCACATTTGCCTTCATAATCCACTGGAGACATCTGTACTGCAACTTGCACATCAAACCCAGCTTCATTAAATTCATGTAGATCTCTAATGGCATGTTTTAACTTCTACTTCAATTTTACTTTAACAACTGTAGGAATTCGCATAATTATCTTCTGCTTCAAGATTGACCTTTCAAGAGTATTCTCTTCATCCTCGACTTCTTCAAGCATGCATTATGCCCCACTTTAATTACTTTTCACTTCATCAGGTGCACCACCCTCTTCTGGGTAGGAATATATTACCACCATGTCCATTGTATCTACTTTAGTCACCCACTTTTCCAAATTAGCAGCACATTGGTCTTCTCTCCATTCTTATCCATGATATCAGCCTTAAGGTCTCTCGTTACTTCATTTGTCTTTTCTTCTCATGTTGCACTGTAATCTTTGCAAGATTATTCAATAATTTATTTGTCACCTTCAACCTTTCAAACCGCTTCAATGTCTGCTGTTGTCTTCCTCTGTTCAGTTTCATCTCAAAGTCGTTCGGCCTTTGGATCACATTTACCAAATTAGATGCCATCCTCTTATATAGAAGATTCTACTTGCTTTTAAAGAAATCTGTTACTTTCCCTTATTTTATGTTGATAGGTGTTCCCATCGTGGAAAAAGTTTTTTTGGGTACATCTACAGTGGAAATTGATGGTCGAGATTAAAAGGACAACCATTAAAATAATCTTGAACGTAGGTTTTACAAAAATATCTTATCTGTAGGATTGTAAAAAATCAATGGATCTGCCACGTATATTCATTGCAAATTTATATTGACTGCTGATTTAGGGTTTGAGAAGCTGTGCATCAAGGATATCAAGAAAACAGAGTGGGAATAATTAGAGGATAAAATAAAGAATTGGATCCAGACAATCAAGGTTGCAGTTAGGGTTTTGTTTGCCAGAGAAAAGAAAAAGACCTCTGTAATCAAATCTTCAAAGACATGGATTATTTTCCCAAAGAATCTGTTATTTTTTTTAAGATGTGCAGGGCTCCCATGATGCAGCTTGTAAGTTTCATAAAGGCTGCAGATATCAGCTGCCGTTTGCCTTCAAAAAGTTTTTCAGATTCTTATTGAAGGAAACCCACTTTCAGCATTGTTAGCATTGATGGCTTTTTGATTGTTTGATGTTAGGTACTTTTTGACCTCTATGAAGCATTGTTGTAGCTTTTACCAAGCGCTCCATTTTATTATGTCTTGTCCTCAACTTAAATTGGTTTATCCGCTTATATTGTACCTGTTACAGGTTATGATATGGATAGGAGGGATTATCTTCGTGCAGGTTCACATTCCCCTTGGCACAGGATCCCTGATCCTTATGAACGTGATTATAACCAGATTGCTCCGCACTGTGATGGAAGGTTTAAGGGAGGCAAAGGTCATGGTAAGGTTAAAGGATCAACTTCCTCCTTGGTGTACCCCCCAAGAAGTATGGGAAGAGGTAGACCACTTTATGGAAGAGAGTTTTCTGAGCCAGGTTATGGGTGCACCGAGCCATTAAATCCAAAGGGAGAAAGCCTGAGATGAAGTGATCCAAATGTGACGCCAAGGGAAGGAGAGCCTGAGAAAGCCTGAGATGGAGTGATCCAAATGGGCTTCCTGCTGCCTGCCATTTTTGCACCAAGCACATCTTTCTTGATTCTTATCTTGCTTCAATCCACACTTTGCACGAATCATACTTTTTTTCTTCTTCACCTTGGCACAAATCTGCAATTCGACTGTGTATATGATTCAGTAGATTATGCTCAATGTATGAAATGACAAACCTACTGTCTAAACAATTTTTAGTTTGACTCCATTTGTCAAATGACTGCCATTTTTATTTAAATGGTTTTGTTTTACAGGTGTGGGAATCTCAACTTTGCAAGGAGAAAGCAATGTAACAAATGTGACAGGCCATGCAGCTACATGGTGCCTTTTAGTATTGGTGCAAGGCTGAAGAAAGTTCTTTTCACAGGAAGGCTAGGATTCTTAATACCCATTAATATTTCCTGGGCATTTGCTTTTGGGAGCTATTACTCACCCTTTTCCCATTTTCCTCAGAGGTTTTTCTCCCCTTTCTATATGGATATTGGAAATGAACTGAAGGTTAATTTTATATCTTTGAGCTTCTATGATTGGTGGAACTATGAGCAGAAAAATTGTTTTACAGTTTCTGTTCATAGTGTGCAGATCATGGTTTTTTGTATGAATACTGTAATCATGTCAGGTGGAACTGATATATCAGGAAAGAATATAGGAGGTAAACAATACTAGCATGAACTCTAGAAAGTCGCCAGCAGTTTCAATCCATCTTCAAGGTGATGATAAGGTGTATCGATTGATAGCATTTAAATCTCTGTGGTACATTTTTATAGGGGTTGTATTTTAATTTCAGCTCTATTTGATTCTTATATATTCTGTTTTAGAAGCATCTCGTAATCAATATAGCATTCATGTCAATTGGGGTGCTTATGTTATTCATGCACACAATTCTATATACTGAACACTGCACACATTTTATTTTTAATATATAATGTTCAAGCTGGAGTTGTACTCTGTTCTGATGAAATAAGACATTTACAACATTCACAGCATTGATGCTAGCTGTCTAACTACACTAGAATGATAGCAATGAAGGTTGAAATAGAGCAAGAATATGCTAACATTATGAGTGCTTGAAATTGGCCTTCATTTCTAAGACAGACTAATAACATGGATTTCTAATCACTGGCTCACATATAATAGGGAAGAAACAGGACAACTGGTTCTGATGCTGGTGACAAACTTTCTGTTCATTTTTAGTGCTAGACCGACTGGTGATAAACTAGCTATGGAGATCCACAATATTTATCACTCAGGTATAGTAAAATTTGAGAAATTTGCCCACCAACAGTGTTGTTCCAAAGGCTTCAAAATCTCTGTGAAAACAAGAGATGGAGTTTAACTTTATCTGCTTGGTAGATTCTAACTTCTTAATCAATATTTTTTATTTTACAAGGACAGCTTTGGAGGTACTAGTGTTATTTCATCTGTCTTTAGTCCCCTGCTTGTTCATGAACAGCAAAGATTCTGCGCTTAAACTGACCTTAGAGGGCCATGGGCATTGGTGCATATGGCATCATTACTTTAACACTCTTGGTTTTATCTATATTCTCAGTGATTTTGTTTTAGATTTTCAGAATTCCTTGAAATTACATTCTATAGGCTGCCACATTGCAGTTCTCCCGTTAAATTTAAACCACTCTAGCTAATTATCTTTCTTTGCTTCTTCTCAAATAGACAGACACTATAAATTGCGCATATTCTGAGTCTTGGGTGTGACCAGAATTTCTGTACAACTCGGTACAAATATCAAAAGCAAGACAAAATAGATTACCAAAAATGACTAGGATGCTAGAAGTAACTAGATAATGTTAACAAATGTTATTTTCATCAATACAGTGCAGTACTACTGCCTCACTGAGTACAATTAAAGAAGAGTATTATTCCTGGATTCTGTTAGAGTCTGATATTAAAGAAGAGTCTGTGGCATGGAAGGTACTGTGTCAACTGTTTTAATACAAACGTACAGATAATTGAGTAAACCATCATTCCTTGAAGAGAGAAACTCATTGTGTCTGAGATCAGCTTAACATGAGACCTTTCCAAGACAGATTAAGCATTCAGTTTCCTGAAAGGGTTGGGTTTCAATGTCTTTCAAATTGCTACTACCAGCTGCTGACTCATTCCCATGTCTCTCAGATCTATACTAGACAGCTCAAAAGAAATGGATGTATTTGTTACAAACTTTTGTTTGGAAGCCATCCTTTACTATCATTCTGATAAAGTAGTTAGAATTTTGACAAACCATAATCATGGATTCTCAAATGTTCTTAACAAGTTCATCAGGTACTATAAATGATTTTTTTCTTCCAATAAGTCTAATAATTCAACTTAGTATCAGAAAGGAGATCAAACTAACAGAATTCAGAGGGAAAGCATCCTCTTGGTAAGGTATTAAAAGAAAATACTGTTGCCTATAAGTAAATACCAATTCAAAAAGGGCAGAAAGTTTGAAGTCAGTTAAAAGTCATAAATGTCAAGACAATACAGAATCACCAAATTCTTTTCATAGAATCATGAGTATTAGAGCATGGTGTTAATTTTTTCATGTAATCTTAGATTTAATACCATATTTAATATTTATAGAACAAGTTATTGGTTTCACTTACCTACCCATTTTAAAACTGAGTTTAGTTTGTTTTGAGAGTGGGGTTCTGTGAGTCCATTTCCATTTGGCCACAATTGAATATGGGATAGGAAAGCTTGATAGATGGTCATATTATGTGATATTCAATGTTAACTATGATTCATGGCATCATTGCTTGCAATGTACTTTAGCCATATCCGCCACCCACCATTGGAAATGATGGAACTTTGAACTACATAACTGGTTGCTTCACCATATTAATGCATGCTATTAAATTTGTGAAGGAAAATAACCTTTCCCTATGCTCAATCTAGGCTAATCTAATTACATGAATACACAAAGCATAAATCAACCTAGATTAATTAACTGACAGCTGTGGGAGTGGATAATTCAGAACTAAATGCTAAGCTAGGAAATTAAATGTGATGGATAATGATACTTAGCTCTACAATGATGTGGTGTGGACTTTGATGGTCTGATATAGAAAAATAAGTAATCTAGATAATACCCTTTGTCTAGAATTTTGTGTTGAGATGATGCTATCTCTGGGTCGATTCTATAGGTGTGGATCTATCCTGTGGTGCATGGATTTGATCTTGTTGGTTTCACACTTCTGCTCTCTAAATTCATTGGAATCTCTGTTTCTTGTTGGTTGTATGATGATATTTATAAATACCTTAAGGAGGCTACTAGATTGTTGGGGGCGAATCCTCCTAGGTCAATCCCCAAAGAAACTGGCTTTACAATCATGCTAAAGATAGGTAGGCAATAAGCAAGCATGCAAATGTCCTAGATGATGATTTTGAAGAAAATGTTGTTCCTTTTAATGCACCAATTGAAGTGTTCCTCTAATAAGTGCTCCTTGCATGGGAATGATTATTCAATGAATGCTTGATGATTCTAAGATTGATAAAATGAATGCAATTGAATGCCTTTAAATATAAGTACATAACAATAATCACACCAAACGTGTACCAAGTCGCCTCAAAGTGGGAATAGAATAGGTGGTAGTTGACCAAAATTTGAATTTGAATTTGAATTTTTGAATCTTAGGGGTTAGTTTTGTGGGTGCAAGATTGATCATACGTCTGTGGGATTGATCTAGGAAAATAGAGTGGTAGGATCATGGTGGGACATAAATGTTTGGAGTATGGAGTGCAATAGTAGGCATTATAAATGTTAGATGTGTGGAAATATGGACAAATGTGGATAAGATGGAGTAGAGTGTGGGAGAATGTGTAAATGTGAATGAGTGAAGGATCAAGGAATGAGCACAACTTCACACAAGATTGCCCCATTTGTTGATATGTAATTGCATTAAAATGTTCTCTCAAAATGGGCCCAAAATTAAATGGGAATTGGTACAGGTATGTAGATCTCACCATTACATTTTGCCTCTACTTTGAAGTGCATATGAATCCTAAAATGATCATGTATTTGAAAGTAAATGAACACTCACAAACATGCATGAAAGTAAATACTCACATATAAAAACAATGTTGGGTTAATATAAAGAAATGGACCATGCTAAATGTCTTCATGTGTTCATTGTCCTTGGCATGCATGCTTTGTGGGAACTTGCAAAATAGAGAAAGAATGTGCAATAAGTAGCTTTTGTCTCACAAATGAAAAATAGACACAAAATACAAACTTGCTTAGCTATCTAGGAAATTGAAGTATGAAAATGAGGAATAGGATTAGGAAGTTCCATGTGTACTAAAAGTGATATGGTGTGTTGTCATGTGGCATATCAAACTTTGCCACACTATGTGGTAAAGCTCTATGTGGACACAGTGATGAGTCTCTATGTAGCATTTGTCATTACTTCAAAGCTCAATTGTATGAATGCCAGTGACAATAAATGCCCCCTCCAATCGTTGTATACATCGTGTGCAAGGAATTGGAGAGAAAAAGATAGTACATGAAAGTAAATGTAATTTAAGGATATGCATGTGAACATATGGATCATGTAAATGTCAAGAGTGCATTGTGTAACAATCAAGTAGGTAAGTATCAAATGATAACCATGAAGATCATGTAAATTGGTGATAGACATAAAGTAAATCAAGTTGCACTAACATGGGCAAACGAAAATGGTGATGTGGCCCTCAATGGCCCAAAACACCCATGTAGGGACATAGGGCACTAGGATAGGCATATGCCCCTAATGTGGCATCCAAGAGCATGATTACACAATGGTCAAGGTAAGGCAATAGGTCTCTAGTGGTAACATAGATCTAGGTATATAAACTCAAGGTCAGGATGGGGGAAGGTGTGATGCCCCCAATGTAAAAGGATGAGTAATGATCTCATAGGAAAGAGAGGGGAAGGCAAGTTGCCCACTAATCTAAAGAGGTAACTCTAAATGCAAGGTAAGACAATGACAACATAACTAGCATGGGGAAGGCACGATGCTCTCAATGTAAAGATATGGCAATAGAAGCTCAATGTAAATCAAGAAAGGCATGATGCCCCCCCAATCTAATAGGATAATTGTAGGGGTGTAATATGGCAATATAGGCTCATACAAGTTGATATAGGATAAATCGTGAGGATCATAAGCATGTGGTCCAAATATGGTAAATGTGCAAACATGAGGAATATAGGTGCAAAGATGCATATCAAGTAGTAAGCAATCAAGGCCAAATGAGAAACCAAAGTGGCAAGGTATAGACTATAAACTCAAGGATAGATAAGCATGAAAAGGCAAAGTAAATATAAGGATGCATAAAGTGACATGGAAAAATAGTAGTTCAATGATCAACTAGCATGGAAAACATAGATAAAAGCAAGTGTAAAACAAAATGTAGAATAAAGAAGATGCAAACAAGCATAGGAGCAAATGTATCAAACAAAGAAAAGGGGAAGAAGCAAAATGCACCCCGAGTGGGGGAAAGTAAAGATGTAAGCAAATATAGAAGGTGAAATAAGCATGTGACACACAACAAACAAGGCATAATCAAAAGGCTACAATGTAAAAGCAATAAGGAAGCAAAACACAAAACTAAAACTAATATATAGGTATATAAGTATGTATGCTATATTGATAATCATGGATCATTGAACACACTTTGGGGGCTCAATATCTTCCTCCAAAAGATCATCTTCAGCCAAAAGGTCATCATCATCTCAATAAAAGTCCTCATATTTGTCTTCCTTCATCTTTGCTTCTTGTTCATCTTGTTCAAGGTGAAAATTTGATGAAGAGGATTTGTTAGTGTTTAGGGTAGATTTTGCTAGCTTGTATGAGTCCTCCTTTCACCTCAAACATTCAAGGACTTCAACTGAGTAGGAAATCTACTATCAGGTTTTCAGTCACTTGGAATATCAGGGAATTTTGGAATTGTGTGATTTTGTTGTTCAATTAAGCCCAATTATGCTCAAAACCCTAATTGTGCAAATTCGGAAGCAAACGAACAAATTGCAGAAAATGCTCGCACACACAAATATCAAATGACAATCAAATGCGTACCAGATTTTAAAGTTCAGAAAGCGGAACAGTCGGGGACTAATGAGCGGGCGCCCTAGTCCAATGCCATACTTTTTGTCGGGATCTGGAAACCTTGTCTGCAACCCATTCCTATTGTTATGGAGATTCTTCAGTTGCAGGATCCGGAGGACTAATGAGCAGGCGCCAAAGTCCAAGTCCCTATTTTCTTCTTTGATCTACAATTCTAACAGTCTACACTACTCTCCTGCAACTCCACTTTTTCTGCTTCTGCAACCTATAACCTGCAATCATGGAAAAATGGGTTGGGGGTTGTGGTGTTTAGAGGCTTGCCTCAGTCAAGCCCTGTAGAGACATTCAAGTCTTTCGAACACCGTTGTCAGATAAAGAGTGCGTATCCCTGTGGGATAGAGGCAAAATCCAAATGATAAATGATCGAAAACACAATTGATATGACCTTGTAGTGAAGATCTCATGGAAGGAAGATGCTCTTCATGCCATGAGGAGATGGATGCCAAATCTACAAATACAAACACAAGAACAATGATTTGCTCTGCCACACAATGAATATTTTGAATGCTCCAAAATCATCTAATGCCCATCTAGTTTACAAATGAATGCCTAAGCATGCTTATATATGCATATATGCAACTACAAACATTCCCGCTAAGAATTTCATAATTGAAACTTACCATGTCAGCATAGGACCTAAATAACGGTCATAAATCAACATTTCAAAATTGGTCCTGACTTAAAATAAGGCAAGACTAGGGCGCGGCCACCCAAGTCCTCCCTCCTATTTTAGGCAGGACTTATGTCAAGTGCACCCCCTAGGTCCCATTTGCCATGAAACTTCAGGGTTTTCTCATCAGGATGTCAAATTATCATGAAAGATGCTCTAAATGCATAAACAGGACCCGGAAGCTAAACCTTAAGAGGGAAAAGCCCCTAAGGGGACATTTTTTGATGTAACATTTAACCCCCACTTCAATGAATGTATGAACGCAAGGCCAATACATGCATTAAAGTATGGTCAACAAACCCACCAAGCACGAAGAAGACATGCCAATCACAAAGAAAACAGTAACAGGCACATAAAACATGGAGAAGACCGTTAGAGTCACACAAAACACGAAAAATACAATATTGAAGACATGCAAAACACAGTGAATGCAGTGAAGATAGGGATGATTTTCTTTTTCATTTTCATATATGAAATACAGATGCAAATACAAGGAAAGTAAACACACCACCCATAATGCAGGAGGGACTCATCGCCACTAGTTTTTAAGACTGCATATGGGGTAACACACACACCAAACACACCATACAAAGTAAGCACGCCATACAAATTCCAAAGCATAGAAGGGACTCATCACCACCGGTCTTTAAGACTATGCTTGGGAATAAACACGCAATACACACACACTTGGAAGACATGGAGAAAACACAGCAGACAAGAGATGCAGTGTCCCTATTTCTAGGTTCAACACCATCTCAGGCACATTACAAACACACACCGATGATTGCGCTTCGCCACAACAATCGCCGAAGACACGCTTAAGGGTTGAGTTAGTCACAGAACCGCTCCTCGCCTCGCAATGAGGACTTTTGAAAATGATAGGATGTGCACTCTCCATGAGAAATACACCATCCCCACCTCCACAGAGGGCTTAAGATAGAAAAAGGATGCGATATCCCTGCCCTGCGATGAGGGCTTAAATGATTGCAAACAAATCTCAGAGTGCAGGAGGGACTCATCGCCACTAGTCTTTAAGACTGTGTTGGTTTTTTCCCAGACTGGATGCTTATTCCCAGACTTCCCTACAAGGTAGCCATCAATGATCAACAGGATCTCTGGGCCAGGGGCCAACAGTATAGGAGATAGACTCTATATTTTATCTCCTCTTCTTCTCCAGGCTCTGCAAAACTTAGGGGGGTATTCCCTACTCAACATCCATGGGGATATGCATACAAAGGCTGGGATGCTGACAGAAAGCAGATAAGTCCTCCTGTAAGTCGACCAAAACTGCAAGATAAGAGCAAAGGGGCTGGCTTTGGGCCTATTTTCAGTTGTAGACAGAGGACTTGGATCCTAAAACTAATTCTAATGGCCTAATGGTTATTTTAGAGTTTGATTTTGATTTTATGTTTGGATGCAAAGCTGGACATGGTTATAATACAAACACAATGCAAGATTGGTGCCTATCCAAGGCCTGGAGTCAGTAGACATACACCTGTGAATGATATGCATGAACGACTAAAACTGGATTTCAGGGGGATACATATGATACCTGCCTTACAGATATCTCCCAATACAAAGTGTTAAGCTATCCATACTTATGGCATCCCTATTGCAGTATATCCTTCCCAATATTCAATCTGAAAATAGTTTAATCTACCCCTTGAGCAGAAGTTAAAAGATTAAACATTCAACACAGGAATTCTATGTTCTAGAATCTTAGACATTCCTTAAATATCTGGACTCAGAAGAAAGATACATGCAACACTGGAGACAGAATTAGCACAACACATGCAAACATAGCATTACTCATATAGGATAAACCATGAAATCAGTGGATTCATGCAAAAACATACCACAGGAGATACATAAACTCACAAGTTTTACTGCACAGAGCAACCAAATCAGCTGTATTACATTACAGAGCCAAAAATGTTCAGCTTTCAACAACCCCAAATGAGTAACACTTCCAGCTTAAAAACCAGCCAGAGGGAAGTGTACTCAACATTAATTACATGGTTGACCAAAAAAATCCTGCCAGATACACAGTATCAGAAAAATGGCGCTCAACGCACTGAATACAGCAGGTAGGGGAAGAGACAAGAAGGGATCTCGAGCCATGAGCCGCTAGCCGTGGATGTACAACTTCAGTCGGGTACCAGATCCGTCCACACCATTGCCCATACTTCAGCAACAACTGCCATTAATGTCCATCTACCTCGTAGCCATCGGGAAAACATCAAACAGTGTATCGCAACCGTTTCCCGCTAAAACGCACTTCACCGCAGTTTCAAAATAATACAGGGAGATTAATCCCACATGCACGGTGCGGAGAGCCCCCTACCACTTTATACACACGGCCACATGCATAATAAGCGTCGAGCGATTTTGCCACGCTCGACCCACGATCCTTCACACAAAGCCTATCACCAAGACCCAAGCCATCGGCACACCCCACAATTCTCCCGCTGACCTCATTTGTCTCACCAACAGCCACACTACACTCCACTCCATCGGCCAGAGACAGACCATCAGCCTAGCAAGAAACCCCTCTGCCAATAGAACAACTCTTGCCGATAACACATCGGCTCGCCACCTCTATCGGTGTGACACACACCATCGGAACAACCAAAATCTCCCCAGCCGATGAAGAGTGCTACGCCGATGCCTGCATATGCAAACATCCTTCGGATGTTCAAAAATCATCCTGACGTCAGCATCATCATCTGCACGACCACCCTCATCGGCACAACCTGATGCATCGGAGGAAGATCCTCCTGCTTAGCCGATACCAAATGTCTGGCCGATGAACATCCTGATGACGTCACCATCATATTCGCCTACTGCACACCTCCTCATATCTAGATGACATCACCACAAATCGGCATCAGGATGATATTCGGAAATATGAGGATGATGACAACCCACCCCTAGAATATCATGATGATGATGCCCTCCTCTCCTTAAGAAAATATGATGCTGCAGCTGAAAAATGCTAAGGAGGTCCAACACTTAGGAAATTTTGGATTTTAGAGAGGGGACCATGCCAAAAACCTTGAACATAAATTATTACCAATAGGCACCTTGACCTTCTATCGATGACCCTTTTCTCCTTTCATTTTCCTTTATTTCTTTTGTATATGCAAATCCAAATGCATATACAACATACAGGGCGGACGTCAAATGTTATAGATCGAACAGAATTTCAGTTCGGGTCTGGCTTGCATATACTTTCATTGTATATCTGAATGTATATTTTGTTTGTATGATGAATATACAAACACAAACATACAAGCAGGGAATCTAATGAGAATATTCCATATACATTCCTCCCCTGTATATTGAACATGTACAAACCCGTTTGGATAAGACTACGGCAGGCCCCACCAAATGTATATCAGCCAATGTATATTTTCCTTTGTATATGACCCGATATACAAAGCGGGAATATTCCCTTCATCGGCCAGACCAACACCGTCGGCCAAACACACACCGATGATGAACATTACGCCAATGGCACATCACTACCACCAATTAGATCGCCAAGAAGCCTGTGAGGTCATGCCGATGGGCAAGAAGATATAGGGTTCAAATGAAGAAACCCTCTAAACATGAAAAATCAACCTCCAGGTCAAAATGAGTACCAACATTGGCTCCGAATGGGGACGTGCAGGTGAAAACTTGCAGCGAGAACCAGATCTTCGGGCAAACCAGGCAAAAACCAAAAAGGCATGAACATGTACAAGACATTTACAATATATACATATTTTAACACATGTGCACAGAGACAAGTCATCTATGCAAAATAGAACTTAAGGAATTGGCCATGCACAGGCAATTCCAGAAATTCACCATCTAGGGCCTGGAGGAAATAAGAGTCCTCCCCATGGGTACTGCAAATCTGATATGGGCCCATCCATAAGGGTTCGAATTTACCATGTTTACCCCTGTCCTGATTTTTTGCATTCCAGATGAGTACTAGATCATTGACCTGAAACTTCCTTTTTGTAGCTCTCCTATCAAACAGAAATTTCACATCTTGTTGTCTCTTGAGATTGATCTGGTGTGCTTTCCTTCTGTTCTCATCTAGTGCAACCAGCTGGTTCACTCTTTCTATCATGGAGTCTTCAATCTCCTCATCATTATCCTGGATAAATTTGTAAACTCGCAGGAGATTGTTTATAGGCAATCTGGCTGATGCACCATATACTAGCTCAAAGGGTGACATTCCAATAGCCTTTTTTACTGTCACCCTGTCAGCCCATATTGCCAACTTTAATTTTGAGTCCCAAGCTCTCTTATTCTTATCCAGTATCCTCTTGATAATTTTCATGATGCTTTTATTGCTTGATTCTGCTTGACCATTTCCCTGTGGGTGGTATGGTGATGCATATGATAGATTTATCCCATACCTGTTGCAAAAATCAACAAATTCACTTGATCTGAAGCACATAGCATTATCAGTGACTATCTTGAATGGTACTCCAAACCTGATGATAACATTTTCCAGTATAAAATCTGTCACCACCTTACTTGTAGCTCTCTTAGTTGGAATGGCCTCAATCCATTTGGTAAAATAATCAGTTGCCACCAAAATCCAACTGTGTCCCCCACTTGACTTGTCTGCAATTTCCCCTATGAAGTCAATTCCCCATTACTAAAATGGAGCATCCACAGTTACAGTTCTAAGGGGTAAAGCACCATCATATCTCAACTTTCCTGAGAATCTCTGGCAAGGGTCACACTTCCTCACTAACCTTTGTGCATTTGAAAAGAGAGTGGGCCACCAATATCCTGCCTTGATAATCTTATGGGCTGTTGTTTGGGCAGTATAATGTCCACCACACAATCCTTTATGCATGTCATTTAAAACATTGTTAGCTACATCTTCATCCACACATCTCAACAGCACACCATCAGGGTTTTTCCAGTATAGCTCACCTTGAACAATAACATACCTGATTGCATGTAACTTTAAAGTCCTCTTTTGACTGTCACTGAAATGGGAAGGACAATTCAGATTTTGCAAGTAGTATATAATGTCCTTGTACCATCCAGATCTTGATACATTTACATTCTCATTTTGGACTGCATTAACTTGGCATGCTTCCAAGTTTGACTGTGCCATCATCTTGGCTAATCCTTGTCCTCTTACCAACTTGGTAATTTGTACTTCTATGTTGAACTCCTGCAGTTTGTTTATCCATCTACACCTTCTTCCAGTCACCTCCTGTTGAGTGAATATGTCTTTGACTGCTGCATGGGGTACATATGCAATTACATGTGATCCTACCAGGTATGGTCTGAAACTTTTGATGGCTCTGACTAGTGCATATGCCTATTTTTCCATAATATCATATTTCAATTCAGCAGCCTGCAAGGACATACTGAAGAAAGCTATGGGTTGTTCAAATCCATCTTCATTTTTTTGTAGCAAACATGTAGCAACAATGTGAAAGGAAGCAAATGAAAACAACTGGAACGGCCTAGAAAAATCAGAAGATTTAAGAACAGGGGCCATTTTAATTGCCTCTTTGATACTCTGAAATGATTCAATTGCTTCACTTTCCCAGTGAACAGTTGCATCCTTCTTCATCATCTTGGAAATGTTCCTTGTGGTTTCTGCAAAGTTGGGAACAAATCTAATAACAAAATTTATCTGTCCAAAGAAGGACTGAACTCCTTTTACAGTTTTTGGCATTTGAATTCTGTCAATAGCAGCCACTCTCTCTGGATCTATCCTAACTCCATCCTTGGAAACAATGTGCCCTAGGAGTTTTCCTTCAACTACCCCAAAAGCACACTTCTTTGGGTTGAGAGAAATGCCATACTCTAGTGCTCTAATGAAAATCTGCTCCAAGTGCATACAATGCTACTCTTCCTTCTTTGAATATGCAGTCAAATCATCTTGATATACAGCCAAGATTGAATCAATCAACCCTGCAAAAGCAACATCCATTGCTCTTTGAAATGTAGCACCTGCATTTGTTAGGCCAAATGGCATTCTAACATACACATAAGTTCCCCATGGAGTGGTGAAGGCAGTCTTATATTGTTCTGATTCCTTTACCTTCACTTGATTATAACCTGAAAATCCATCCATCATGGACAAGAGTTCACAACCAGTCACTCTCTGCAACATAGCTTCCATATTAGGCAGTGGATAGTTATCCTTTAAAGAGGATACATTTAAGTTCCTGAAGTCAACACAAAGCCTAATATCACCATTCTTTTTTCTGACTGGGACAAGGTTAGATACCCAAGTTGAATGTCTGATTGGCAAAATTATTCCAGCCTCCCTAAGCTTTTTGAGTTCTTCTTGCATCTTTGGAGCTAAGGTAGGATTAATAGGTCTTTGCCTTTGTCTAAATGGCTTAGCTCCCGGCTTCAATGGGATCTCATGCTGGAATAAATCTTCCCTATAGGCTTTTAGGTCCTCATATGACCAAGCAAAAACATGTTTGTACTTTTTCAATAATGCAATTAGCATACTCCTGATGTGTGGTTTGAGCTGTTTACCAATGTATACTTTCTTGGGGGTATGAGATGTTCCCAAATTTATCTCTTCTAAATCCTCCTTGTTTGTGGGAGATGTCTTTGTGACTAATTGGTCTCTACTGTCAAAAGCTCTTTCCAAAGCTACTAACCCTCTAGGGATTTTATTAGTCTTCAACTGAATTATCTCTTTCCCCACAAGAGTTTCTTTTCCATCTATGGTTTCTACAAAAGCTTGGAAATCAATTTCTTGATTCTCATATTCATCTATGCAGTGCAAAAATTCTAACAAGTCCCTATCATCATTAAACACTTGCCAACTGCATATGTTCTCTGGTACTGCAGGCCTGATTTTAACTTCTACATTTGTAACATCTGACAGAGTGATGTCACCTGGCCTTATTGCAACATTAGCTAAGAAATCAGCCATAACATTCTTGGATCTCTCTACTCAGCCTATTGAAAATGCATCAAATAGTTCAATGGTATCCCAAACAGCATGCTTGTATTGTTTCAATCTTTTATTTTTTGAAGCATACCTATCTCTAATTTGGGATACAATCAGCTCAGAATCACCAAATACTCTTAGCATTTTGATTCCATGTTTGAGGGCTATATTTAGGCCTAAGAGTAAAGCCTCATATTCTGCAATGTTGTTTGTGCAAACAAATCTCAACAAGAAAGAGAATTTGAGGAGCTTACCATTTGGAGACAAGAAAACAACTCCAGCTCCAGAGCCTTCTTTTGCACAAGCTCCATCAAAAAACATAGTCCATAAACCTTGCTGGTCCAGCTCTTTAATGCAGACATTTTTCTCTTTATCTTCCTTATCATCTGAGACAACCTTGAAGTTATCACAGTCAGTGTTTACAAAGCATATCTGTTCCTCAGCTTCTTGGTCTTCCACTGTCTCTGATGATCTTTATTCTCTGATTAGCTTAACATCCCTGCCATTCATTGGAATCATGGCATATGACAGGTCCAGCTGCATACTTCCACCAATTAGTGCTGCCCATCTTCTTGACAGCAACATACCATACTGTGGCTTGATGTCAACCACCGTTATATTCATTTTATATCTTTTTTTCAGGAAATGATGCCAGTTTGAAATCTACATCTTTCATGATTCCAATAACTGGTACCTCTCTGGCATCCATAGCATAACATTTTCCACATGCCTTGTCAATTTTCAATCCAGCTTGTTGCATGATGGCCAAAGGCATGACATTTGTAGATGCTCCAGAATCAAGCATACAATTTCTGATTATTTTTCCATTTATAACCAGGGATACATAAAATGGTTCCACTTGTGAAGGACACTTTGTCATAGTCACTCCTAAATAAACCTCAGGAGCCTCATCTTCTTCATTACATATGACATGTTTGTCACCCTGGATCTGAACATTTTGTTTAGCTTGAAAAGGCACCCCTGAAATTAGGGATACTGTCCTATTCTTGATTTCTTCCACTCTCATCAGTTCCATAAGCGGAACAGAGACTTTTACCTGGGAGAGGACTTGAGCTATATCAAATGGAGCATAATTTTGTATAACAGTTGTAGCTTGCTCCACAATCTTGTTTTTATCCTGAACTGATTTAGCTTTTACTTTCATAGTTCCCTGATCATCATTCTTGTCTTGGGAACCTTTGCTTTGATCTTCAGCTTGGGGGATTCTATTTTCTGGTCCTTGAGATTCATGACCTGTTCTTTGTCTAAAATTCTGTTTATTATTAACCCACTGCCTCTTTTGTGATTCAATCCCCTTATGACCATGCAGTGGCTGACCTGCATAAATACCTTCTGGCTGATGTGGGCTGCTTACTTGATTTTTACCTCTGAGATTGTAGTTGCTTTTGACTTGAGCAACTGCTGCAGCTGTGAAGGCCCTAATTTCCTCATCAGAAGGTCGTTGTAAGTTACTTAGAAAATTGTGTGAGCTTTGAGCATACACATAGCTTTCTTCATTACCTTCATCATAAGAGTCCTGTTGACAGGCCTGAATTCCATCATCTGTACTCTCATCAACACTATAAATGGGGTATCCATTGTTTATGGACATCATATTAACATGATCATCTTGCACATAATGTGGCTCATTGCACTCATTACAAGATGTAGCATTATCACACAAGGACCGAGCAATCATACACTGTGACTGTGAATGTGGCATCTGACAAATCATACACCATGGAGTATCATCAATAATATTTATAGCTTTCTTTAGAGGATCGGGAGTTTCTTTGACATGTTGAGCTCTCTGATTTGTGTTGTTGTGTGGGAATATAGGCTTACCATTATGCCAATTGGTATTATAAGGCATATCATGCAATTATGGCCTCTTTTCCTACCTTTGATAGACTTGCCTATCAGGACCTATCCCTTTTTCACTTCTAGCTATTCTATAGCTTAGGTCCTTAACAACATTTGCCAATTTGTCTATCTTATCTTCAGGGGCAGACGTATTACCTTGAGTGTTCTGAGGCTTGTTTGGATTTTGCAGAATTTTTACATCATCTCTTCTGTTTGTCTTGCCTGATGCTTTCCTGTTGTTCTCAATATTCACTGCAATTCTGAAAGCATCCCTAATAGTAGCAGGACTTTTATCTCTTAATCATATGCAGTTTTTGCATCAAAGGCATTGATATACAATATTATGCACATAGGTTCATTTGGCCTCATGTGATGTGGCAATTTGTTTAACACTTTAGTAAATCTTGCATTAAAATCTGCAACCTGCTCATTTGACCCTTTAGTGATACTGGTAAACTCATTTACAAAAAAGCTAGGGTCAGTTTTGTCACCATATTGCTCCTTGAACATCCTTTTAAAATCATCCCATGATGAAATACTCCAGTCAGGCAGATTCTTATACCATTCCTTGGCCTCATCAACCAAAGATTGCATGAATGACTTCATGAAAACATCCTCATGTTCTACCTCAAAGTTATCCATGACATTTTGAAAAGCCTTTAGATGATCTTCTCCTGACACTGTGTTATTTCCTGAAAATTTAGGCACTTGCAGCCTTAGATGCTTGTCAATGGGATTAGGATACCCAGGAATACCATCAAACACCAACTGTCTGAATCTATCTAGCTGCATGGGCTGTCTGTCAAGCTGATTAACATTGATGTTTCTGTTTGCATTCTGGTTTCTTACATTGTTCAGTGGTATCCTAGCATCATTCACATTTTGTCTTTGATCATTATGTTGATATTGCACTTCATTTCTCTGTTGATGTCTCTGCACATTTGCATTCTGAAGGGTAGGGATTGAATTATTTTGGGCAGTCCTTAAAGCTTGCACTTTCTGCCTCAGGTCATCTCTGATTGTTATTGCCTGCTGATATTCGAACTTGGCCCTTAAGCTCCTAATTTCATCAGCTAGTTCTTCCTCGCTAGGCCTAGAGGAGGATGGTTTTACCATATTCTGATCTTCATTATCATCATCCCTTAGGGATTCAGCTTCTTCAAATCTGTCAGGAGAATCATGAAAAGGACGCTCCTGAAACGCCTCTAACCTTATTCTCAAACCATTACCCTGCTGTCTTTCATACACACTCTGGATTTCATTCTCATTGCTTGAAAAATAAGGTACTGTCTTGTCTGAAGACCTTGGATTATCCTAAATAAAATCATTTTTCTTGGGGCTAGGAGAACCATCTTGACTGGCTCGAACAGTCCCCTTTTTTCTATACATCATTTTTATGGGTAACTCTTCAAATAAAGGATTTTGTTGGGATCTTCTCCCCTGCATATAAGTTTCACTTTGACCGGTTGGGAGCTTACTTCGGAGTCGCCACCTATTACTAGGAACTGTTTTCTTTTGTAAAACAGGGTTCTTTCACAAGGTCCCCAGCGGAGTCGCCAATTTCTGTTGGTTTTTTCCCAGACTGGATGCTTATTCCCAAACTTCCCTACAAGGTAGCCATCAATGATCAACAAGATCTCTGGGCCAAGGGCCAACAGTATAGGAGATAGACTCTATATTTTATCTCCTCTTCTTCTTCAGGCTCTGCAAAACCTAGGGGGGTATTCCCTACTCAACATCCATGGGGATATGCATACAAAGGCTGGGATGCTGACAGAAAGCAGATAAGTCCTCCTGTAAGTCAACCAAAACTGCAAGATAAGAGCAAAGGGGCTGGCTTTGGGCCTATTTTCAGTTGTAGACAGAGGACTTGGATCCTAAAACTAATTCTAATGTCCTAATGGTTGTTTTAGAGTTTGATTTTGATTTTATGTTTGGATGCAAAGCTGGACATGGTTATAATACAAACACAATGCAAGATTGGTGCCTATCCAGGGCCTGGAGTCAGTAGACATACACCTGTGAATGATATGCATGAACGACTAAAACTAGATTTCAGGGGGATACATATGATACCTGCCTTACAGATATCTCCCAATACAAAATGTTAAGCTATCCATACTTATGGCATCCCTATTGCAGTATATCCTTCCCAATATTCAATCTGAAAATAGTTTAATCTACCCCTTGAGCAGAAGTTAAAAGATTAAACATTCAACACAGGAATTCTATGTTCTAGAATCTTAGACATTCCTTAAATATCTGGACTCAGAAGAAAGATACATGCAACACTGGAGACAGAATTAGCACAACACATGCAAACATAGCATTACTCATATAGGATAAACCATGAAATCAGTGGATTCATGCAAAAACATACCACAAGAGATACATAAACTCACAAGTTTTACTGCATAGAGCAACCAAATCAGCTGTATTACATTACAGAGCCAAAAATGTTTAGCTTTCAACAACCCCAAATGAGTAACACTTCCAGCTTAAAAACCAGCCAGAGGGAAGCGTACTCAGCATTAATTACATGGTTGACCAAAAAAATCCCGCCAGATACATAGTATCAGAAAAATGGTGCTCAACACACTGAATACAGCAGGTAGGGGAAGAGACAAGAAGGGATCTTGAGCCATGAGCCACCAGCCGTGGATGTACAACTTCAGTCGGGTACCAGATCCATCCACACCATCGCCCATACTTCAGCAACAACTGCCATTAATGTCCATCTACCTCGCAGCCATCGGGAAAACATCAAACAGTGTATCGCAACCGTTTCCCGCCAAAACGCACTTCACCGCAGTTTCAAAATAATACAGGGAGATTAATCCCACATGCACGGTGTGGAGAGCCCCCTACCACTTTATACACACGGCCACATGCATAATAAGCGTCGAGCGCTTTTGCCACGCTCGACCCACGATCCTTTGCACAAAGCCTATCGCCAAGACCCAAGCCATCGGCACACCCCACAATTCTCCCGCCGACCTCATTTGTCTCATCGACAGCCACACTACACTCCACTCCATCGGCCAGAGACAGACCATCAGCCTAGCAAGAAACCCCTCTGCCAATAGAACAACTCTTGCCGATAACACATCGGCTCGCCACCTCTGTCGGTATGACACACACCTCGGAACAACCAAAATCTCCCCAGTCGATGAAGAGTGCTACGTCGATGCCTGCATATGCAAACATCCTCCGGATGTTCAAAAATCATCCTGACGTCAGCATCATCATCTGCACGACCACCCTCATCGGCACAACCTGATGCATCGGAGGAAGATCCTCCTGCTTAGCCAATACCAAATGTCTGGCCGATGAACATCCTGATGATGTCACCGTCATATTCGCCTACTGCACACCTCCTCATATCTGGATGACGTCACCACAAATTGACATCAGGATGATATTCGGAAATATGATGATGATGACAACCCACCCCTAGAATATCATGATGATGATGCCCTCCTCTCCTTAAGAAAATATGATGTTGCAGCTGAAAAATGCTGAGGAGGTCCAACACTTAGGAAATTTTGGATTTTAGAGAGGGGACCATGCCAAAAACCTTGAACATAAATTATTACCAATAGGCACCTTGACCTTCTATCGATGACCCTTTTCTCCTTTCATTTTCCTTTATTGCTTTTGTATATGCAAATCCAAATGCATATACAACATACAGGGCGGACGTCAAATGTTATAGATCGAACAGAATTTCAGTTCGGGTCCGGCTTGCATATACTTTCATTGCATATCTGAATGTATATTTTGTTTGTATGCTGAATATACAAACACAAACATACAAGCAGGGAATCTAATGAGAATATTCCAGATACATTCCTCCCCTGTATATTGAACATGTACAAACCCGTTTGCATAAGACTGCGGCAGGCCCCACCAAATGTATGTCAGCCAATGTATATTTTCCTTTGTATATGACCCGATATACAAAGCGGGAATATTCCCTTCATCGGCCAGACCAACACCATCGGCCAAACACACACCGATGATGAACATTACGCCGATGGCACATCACTACCACCAATTAGATCGCCAAGAAGCCTGTGAGGTCATGCCGATGGGCAAGAAGATATAGGGTTCAAATGAAGAAACCCTCTAAACATGAAAAATCAACCTCCAGGTCAAAATGAGTACCAACAGACTGCACCTGAGAACAAGCACATTGCTAACATCTACAACAGACAACTTACCTTATATATGCCCCCACCTTAAGGTGGTTGATATCAGGTATCGATATCAAGCACGTTAAGGTAGGTAGAAAACACACAAGGGAACACGAGCTCTCAGAAAGCACATGTCACCTTCGGAAAGCCCATGCCCCCTAGAGGTGACATGTACTTTACGATCGCCAAATGTTCCCACAAACACATTCCTGCAAGAAAATGTTAGTGTCCATACAATCATGATAAACAACAATGCATATGATCAACCACATAAAGAACCGAGGAATGCAAGATTTAAGATAGACAAAGTGCACGGAGTAGCAGTATTGTTGTGTTTTGTAAGTGCGATAAGACATCATCAAGATCACACGACAAAGTGCACGAAGTGATTCTACTAGCCAAGTGTTGGATAATATATATAGGAACTAAGTCCAATTTTTTATTTCTCGCTAAAGGGACACTAGGTCCGCATCAGTATAACACATTTTTCGTCATCCGCCCACTAGATAGAAACACTAGAGGAAGAGAAACAATAAATCAAGAGAGGAGAAACAAGTGTGTAATGTTCCTTACCTGGTTTGCCCTAGAATTTGCTTATGGATGAGGTTTAGGGTTTCTTCTCTTTAAATATTCTCTTGGAATAGTACCTGTAACACCATATATATACAAGTCCATATTGCTATATGTCAATTTTAATATCTATTATCCAGCAATCCACATAATCATACTTACGAATGAAAACACATAAGTAAGAAGAGTCACTCAGCATGCTAGGGGAGGGGAATCATAAAAGCTTAAGTAGCCTATGGTCTGCCACTGTCCTATTGCCCAATCCCTTGCCTTGGGCCTATGGAGCATAATTTGATGTGGGAACCCTCACCCCTCCCTAACCCAACCCTTGCCTCAGCCTGTGGGGCAAAATGCCCAACCCTTGGTTTGGGCCTATGGGGTAGAAACCTGGGTGGGGTTATCAGACAATCTACTTAAGTTATGATCCACCCCTCCTGACAGGATCACAATCAGAATGCAAGTAGTTTCTAGACAATTTCTAAATATGCAGTCATTATTTATCTATTTATATTTTGCTTGCATTATTCTATAAAAGATTCAAACATGAGTATATAACCTAGCCAAGGATCTATCAGAGTGCACGAATAAATATACCAGACTTTTATGTCTGCAGTTCATTAATCATATCTTACCAAATTAATGCAGTCTATGATTTAGTTGTAACACACACACACACACACACACACACACACACACACATATATGCAGTTCCCTATGAGGGTATATCAGGCACCAATTACACATGAAAACATATCAACATTAGTTCAAGAAAATAAGTCATAATCTACAGTCATTGCCATATATATTGTTCAATAGCCATATCCAAATTCTATTTCCAGATTTAATTCTATCACTGTGGAATGGCTTCAAACACGTCTAAGAAGATTTATGCATTTCAATGAAATAAGACAAGGAATATGCAACAACATTATGTGTGACTGAGGAAACTAAATATTAAAACTGAGTGAAGGATCTCACCTAAGCCTCAAATTTGCCAGTCTCTACTTTTAGATTATTCAAAATGTATCCTATATGTGATCAACAGTTGATCAATCTCCTGAAGTGTATACTTCTTGCTGGCTGAATGAATAATGTAAATGGATTGATGGTGTTCTGAGATATATATATTGAATTGTATTAATGGCAGTGTTATATTAGAACTGATGTTTTGTGTGTTCTGATTTGGATCGATCAGTAAGTGTTGTAATTCGATGATGCTGTTGTGTATTTATATATCAGAATTGTATTCATAATATTTATAGACTCAAAAATATTGCCCGGACTGTTTATTCCATCTACTTGAGATTTGGTTATACTCTTATTTTGAACTCTATTAGAATGAGATTATGTATGGCTGATGCAATGCCTTCATAATTCCCACAGACTTCACTTTATATCCTCCTCATACCTCTTCATTGAAGAGGCACCCATTGGATTTCTAATCACTGCATTAGAATCGTTATTAATACTTTTATGACTTTGTTGTTTTCTTACTTCATAAGGGATGATCAGACATAAGACTTTTAGACTCTTTTAATAAGTCACTACTTTTCATTAATCGCAACCTCCCTTTGTATTAGTCCTTTTAATCGTAATTGCTCCACTTCTTTTAATGGGACTTTCAATATCAAGTAATATAATTTAGTATATAAAATATAATATATTTAAATTCTAATATTTACATTTATATTAATAATTATAACTTATATTTATATAATAATAATATATTATATTTATATTTATATTGATAATAATATATAATATTGATAATGATATTATTATATATAATATTTATATTATATTGATATCCATAATAATATTGAATTTATATTATTAATATTTTATTTTATATTAATATTATTTATACGTGATATAAATATATTTAAAATATTTACATGATAATATTATTTAATATATTTGATTTAAAGTTATGTGTATAATTGATTTAAGTATAAGGTACCGATATGGGGACATGACAGTCCACCCCGCCCAATATTGCTTGTCCTCAAGCAATCGCAACTTTCATTACTTTGCACTTTTAACGTCTACCTTCTGATGAGTTGAGACGAAGTCATGGTTTTGATTCAGAATGAACATGCTTGAGTGAAGATAAAAATGATTTTGAGAAGTGTAGGTAAGTATTGATTTGGAAGATCAAACATAAAGTAGCCTAAGGAGTAGATCCATGGGGTTCCCAAGATAATGTCGGTATCTAAGGGGACTACATAGAAGTCTTCTATGGTGGGGTGGTTGCCTAGGAGAATTTCCAATTGGGGCACTATTGTTGTACATTGCACCCTGGCTCTTGTGGTCGTTATTGCCTCAAATCCTTCAAAATTCATGGTTCTTAACTTCCTTTGGGTTACTATTCTTTGGTCAATGAAGTTATGGGATGTCTCACTATCTATAAGGGTGATAACTTTTTGTCCATTGAGTGTGCTTTTAATGTGGAAGGGCCTATGTTTAGAGGCTTGGGAGCTTGACTTCCCCTTCACTTCTGGCCCTTTTGTTGGGATATTCATCATTTGATTGTGCTTCAAGTTGGTGGGCTTTGCCGCTACATTTGTGACCTTGCCCCCATGGTTGTTGGCATCTAAAACATAATCCTTTTCTCTTCAGCTCTTCCATCTTCTTACACCAATGATCTTTGCCCCTTTTTTCCTTGCACCAGGGGCATGTTCTGGTATTTTCCTCCTTTCCGCCTCTTTCTTCTCTATGAGAGGGTTTAGGTGATGGAGTGAAGTTCTTAGATTTGTCCCTTGGCCAATGTTCTTCATATTTCATCGCCTTTTGAATAGATTCATCTAGGTGGGTGGTTTCTAGTGCACTTACCATACTTCTGACTGGTCCTCTTAAGCCCTCTATGAACAAATATATGAGTCTCTCTTGGGAAATTTTAGGGACCATGATGGCTAACTTCTAAAATTTGGTGGCGTAATTTTCTATAGTGCCTTATTGCCTTAATTGTGTCAGTTCCCTGAAGTACCATTCTGGGTGCCTTTGATCAAATCTCTTTATCAACCTTTGGGTAAAGTCATCATAGGTGGTGACTTGTTGATGGTCTTGAGTGATGAGACCATGATGCCACCAATCATGGGCCATTCCAGTTAGGTGTAAAACAACAAACTTGATGGCCTTTGCTTCTGTCGTTGGACTTAAGGATAGATAGGTATCTAATTTTTGAACCCAAGATCGGTCTGTGGTCTTGCTTTATCCATCAAAGTTGGGGAAGGTTATTTTGATTACCTTGTTCTCGAGTTCTCTATCGATTGGGTCCCTTCCCTCTCTTCTAGGGATGACTCTTTGTTTGGCTTTACAATAGTCTTTGAAAGGCACAAGCTCCCTCATTTTTGGTTCTAGCCTATAATAGGCTGCAACTATCTCATCAACATCCTCTACGGGGGGCCTATCAATATTACTTTCTTTCACAGGTTCTTCATTTGGCAAGAAAATGGGTCAGGTGGGTCTAGAGCTTGTGTCTTGTAAGGGTGTGGGATGGTTATTCTTAGAGTGGTTAGAGGTTGCTTCTTTTGTATTGTTGTTGTTCAGGTTTTGGAGGGATTGAAGTAAAGCTTGGTTAGTTTTCTTCATTTCGTTCCATAAGGGCTTGGGTTTTTTTATCACTATTCTCCATGAAGGCCCTAAGTTCATCTCTTAACTAGTCCTAGAGCCTCTTCGGCGATAGGTTTGCATTATTTCCCACGGGGTGGCAGGAAAGATGCTCTGATACCACTGTAATGTTCCTGACCTGGTTTGCCCTAGAATTTTCTTGTGGATGAGGTTTAGGGTTTCTTCTCTTTAAATATTCTCTTGGAATAGTACCCGTAACACCATATATATACAAGCCCACATTGCTATATGTCAGTTTTAATATTTATTTTCTAGCAATCCACATAATCATACTTCCTGTATACACCTAAAAGTGACACGACTCTGTCTAAATAAATATTCTTAATATTTATTTTAGTTTAATTCCTCTATCAATAAATAAACAAATCAATTTATTTATTTGATTCACATTCCTCCACAAAATTAAATAAAATCATTTATTTAATTAAATCCTTCATATTCCTCCAAATTAAATAAATTCATTTATTTAATTAAAATCCTCTAAGTTCTTCTAAATTAAATAATACCAAATTATTTAATTAATTCATCCAAAATTCCTCTAAATTAAATAATATCAAATTATTTAATTACCTCTTCTAAACTCTAAATTCATTCTAAAATTAAATAATGTCCAATTATTTAATTAGTTCTTCTAAACTTAACATCCTCTATATTTAGATAAATCAAAACATTTATTTAAATTATTCTTTTTCCTCCAAAAATGAATTAACACCAAAATTAATCCATGCAAATCCATGTGCACACTTAATTAAATATTTTAATATTTAATTATTTGTTCCCCCACCCACATGTTCTTTTTCATCCTCTAGTTCCAATTAGTTAACTCATAAATCAAATTAGTTAACTAGTTAGTCAATTCTGTTAACTGGACAGTCCATTCAGTTAACTCTTCAGTCTATTTCTGTTAACTCCCCTGTTGCATGAAGGAGCAGGACACTTGTCCTCTTCCTATTCGCGCACATCCTCTCAAGTTTCCTCAACTGTTGATCTTCTTATTTCATTCTACATCATTGATCTTCTCTCTCACAAACCTATAAATACAGCCCCTATTCCTCCATTTCAATCATCCAATCTTTTAGTAAACCTACTCTGTAGAATTCACAGCATGCCTTTGGCACCCACACCATTCCATAGCTTGCGATCACCATTTTTATTGTATTGAAGATCCTCTTCATTACAAGAAATATCATAGCCGTTTCTCTATTGTCATCTTGAAGAACAAAGCAAGGAAGTGTGCTTTCTGAGGACTTCATTCACACGAAAGATCAATTGAGATTAGGCGACCAATGGAAGCTACGAAGTAACAAGGTTTGTAAGGTATTGTTCTTTGTTTTGAATCTTGTTTATTTCCATTTTCATTGAGTTATTGGAAGCACCTTAGGTTTAATCAAATGAACTTAGTGAATGGGAAGCACCTCAGGTGCAAATCAAAATGGTCAAAAGACTTCCTGACGAGGATGAAGAAAGTGAAGGCCTCTATCACACAGAATGGAAGATGCGAGTAACAGTCGGTGTTGACTACCCTTTCATCTTTGAACTCCCACATAGTTACATAGGATATGCCATGGACTTAAGACCGGAGCCCAACGGGAGGACAAGTATAAGATTTCTCCCTCTTGACGAACAAAGGGAGCTACAAACTCCTCTTGAACTATTCCAATTCTTACAAAGAATCCAAGAGAGACCTAAAATAAAAATCTACGTATAAGCACAATTCGATCTGTTGACAGAATTACTCAAAGGTGAAGGAGTCCTGTATTGGACCCCCTCCCATCAACATGACTTTCAGGATTTACTGCGTCTCACAATACCAAGGGAAACCACTGAGTTGGCACCGATGGATTCAAGTGATGAACCCTACAGAATAGGAGAATTAGTCTTGAGAAGAGGTAGCATGAAAAATAAGAAAAAGAGACGAAAAGAGTCTTTTCGGAAGACTGGAAAGGCCCCTACATGGTTAAAGACAAGATCGGAAATGGTGCTTATCTCTTGTGCATAATGGCGGGAGAGGAATTTGGCGAAGCAGTCAATGCCTTTCACCTCAAGAAGTATTATGTCTAAAAGACCAAAAACAAAATCATAAAAACATGAAAAACACAAAAAAAATATAAAACCAACAAAAGTGTCAAAACAAAAATAGTTTGTCTTCTTGCATTTCAGTTTCATTCTGTTCATCTTACATTACTGTCAGTGATCTACTCTTGTGCTATTTTCCTTGCAGTAAGGTGCCTTGGGTTGCCTGGATATACGTCATCCTTTCAAGACCTAGAGATTCCCCATCTTTCACAATCGTCGTTATCCCCCTTCATTCCCAGTGATTCTAATCAAAGCCCAGCTATTAGCTTTACACTGATCCCAGTCTTAATGAGTCAAGATTTCAGGTCTAAACGAAGTCCGTATTCAAACCTACAGTGTTCAAAGGAAGCTTGCAAGTAGACCTTCCCGTTTCTTCCCTAGTAGCAAAGAAGTCCGACCAGATTACGAAAACTTTAGGCGATGCTCAACCCCTTATCTCTCTTGGCAAAAAAATGTCAGGCAAATCAAAACTCTGAAGGAAGCAATCTAAGATACAATTGAATAAAAAAAATGAGTGATCAAAATAAGAGTGTCAAAAAGTGAAAATTGAGAGATCAAAGTATTGCATATCACAGTTCCTGAAAGCATTCATTTCTTGAAAAAATAAAAATCCAAAAAATGAGAAAAGTCAAGTGAGGAAAATTTAAAAAAAAGTAAAAAAACAAAAAAAAGAGAGATACAAAAAAAGAGTGAAAGAGAAAAGATTACTGAATGTCCGTACTCTTGGGTGGAGATCAGTCTAAGCTCAAAGCCTCAAGAGTGACATTCTAACAGAGAAAGAAAGGTACAAAGCACACACATGCACTCGCTGAGCTAAACTGACAAGTCTAGTATTCTCTAGGATCATCTTCTATCTAGGAACCCTTGTTCTTTCCCGAATATCCTTTACCTCAGGTCTATCTTGCTTGCCGTCTATGATCTAAGTCTAGCGAACATCAATAAAATAAATGTTACTTGTCTAAGTTGAAAGCTTGTTAGGTTGTCTTATCTAGATAAGGATCAGTGTTTAGCCTTTAGCAAAGCCTAGAAATCAGAAACACTCCATAATTCATTTCACTCCCCACTTGAGTTTTCCCTAAATCCTATCTCATAGCCTTGAATAGGTCTCTTATATCAGGACATCCCGCCATCCCTTGAATCACAAATCATATTTAAGAGCAGTCATTTTGTTTGTTCCACATTGCATTCATGCCAAAATTGTAAAATGTCTCAAAGCAATAAAGTTCAATGTCACATAAAAATCTCACGTTGTCCTATTCACGTTGTCTACCATCATCCATCCTCCGGTCGTATCTATTTCGCACAACCACCTAACGATAACCTATCATGGCTTGATACTCTATCGACATTGTTGCCTTAACTACCTAAGGTTTGTCCAGTATCCTATCCATAGTGTCAGCCTGTCATAGCGCCCATCGTCAGTATCCTCTCTTGTCAAACTACATCACCTCTGAGCTATCACGTAGGCAAGGCCATCTTGTATCGATGCACCCCCGAGGCTCCTTTTTCATCCGTCCCATCTATATCCACACTGTTTCCCTTCACCTAGGTCTTAAGTCCACTAAGTTCGCCCCGAACTACGTTGCCCCTGCGTCGTCACGTAGGCAAGGTCATTTAGCAATGAGCCCCCGAGGCACTAGGTCAGTCCCTTAGGGACCGTTTCTTCGTATCGATTTGTCAATTCATCCATAATAAGTCAATCCTTTGCTTGACTGGGGCAACTCCTCGACTTGGTTACGAAATTGGATTCTTGAATGCCACATGTTCTAAGAGGACACTAATAAGGATGGTGATACCTTTCACTAGACACGCAAGCACAACAAAGCCCACTTCCAAAATAGAAATTTTGAAGAAAGACATCAACCTATCCAAAACAAAACAAACAAGTACCTAAACACTCACAATGATTTTATCTAAATTATGGCAAGAAGACACATCTAATGCAAGAATGTTTCGTGTTTGTGAACAGGTTAAGTTACAGAGTCTTGATTTTTGTTATTGTCTTTCTATGCTACTCAAGGATGTCAAAAACTAGAGAAGCTATGATGGGGGCATAATCATTTTCTTTGTCTGTTGTTTGTGGATTAATCTTTAGTAATGTGGTCCAACTTTTGTCTAAGGACATGATCAACAAAAGATCATCAAGGACTTCAGAGGTCTAAACATGAAAATGGGCAATCCTTGTCTGTTGAAACGCAAGAAATACTCGGGTCATCTAGATTCAATTTTGACTAGATGCTTGTATTAGCTTGCTATATCAAAATCCATGTAAGGGATATTCAGGTCATCTCGGTTCAGTTATACCTAGATGCTTGTATTTTCTTACAACATTTCAAAAGAGAAAAGAAACAAAAAAGCGCCCGATGATGAAACAAGCACTTTAAAATACTTGCAATATCAAGATGACATATATCCACATCCATAATACATCAACAAATACATCCAATTGCATTCCATATACCATCCATCAATAAAGATTTTATTCGTAGTGTCAAAGTTTACATAAGCTTGTGAGTCCTTCAGTCGAGTCATTCTTCTATCAGTCTACTTTATATCTATCATCGTGTCTTTCATCCTTGTCCAATCAATCCAAGCAATGATCCAAATACAAGTCCATCCTTAATCCATACTAATCGAGTCAAGTCAATCTTGTCAAATTATCCAATCGCAATCACGGCTCTTGATCCTAATCTTGTCGTAAACCAACTCAATCGATCATAATTATCAATGGGTTATATCTTTCCCACACCTATCGTGTTGATCTAGGGATATATCATTCCCCATAATGACAACACCATCGTCAATCATTATCGATTAATCATTGGTTTACCACTTGACAGGGGCAATACCTTGCTTGTTCTTATATCATTTGTGCATACTTGCTTGCTTGCTTGTGTGTGTTATCATTTTATCTTGCATCATGTGTCATTTGACTCTTTCTTCATCCTATTTTTCTTCTGTGTCCACCAATTTCTTCACCCTAACATAGTTCCCTAACCTTCTTCATCGTGAGATTGTCCGTCTCACGTCCTGGAAATTTTCTTCCCATCCAATCTCCCAAGGGGGCATCCTGTCCGTCTCACGTCCTGGAAATTTTCTTCCCATCCAATCTCCCAAGGGGGCATCCTGTCGTCGTAACCTATACCAGGGGCAAATTGGGGCACGTATCATTATTAAAAAATCTTATTTTTTGAAACAATGTGATAAAAACACATTGCATCAAAGAGGGACAAAATGTATACACTTAAAAGTGACACGACTCTGTCTAAATAAATATTCTTAATATTTATTTCATTTTAATTCCTCTATCAATAAATAAACAAATCAATTTATTTATTTGATTCACATTCCTCCACAAAATTAAATAAAATCATTTATTTAATTAAATCCTTCATATTCCTCCAAATTAAATAAATTCATTTATTTAATTAAAATCCTCTAAGTTCTTCTAAATTAAATAATACCAAATTATTTAATTAATTCTTCCAAAATTCCTCTAAATTAAATAATATCAAATAATTTAATTACCTCTTCTAAATTCTAAAGTCATTCTAAAATTAAATAATGTTTAATTATTTAATTAGTTCTTCTAAACTTAACATCCTCTATATTTAAATAAATCAAAACATTTATTTAAATTATTCTTTTTCCTCCAAAAATGGATTAACACCAAAATTAATCCATGCAAATCCATGTGCACACTTAATTAAATATTTTAATATTTAATTATTTGTTCCCTCACCCACATGTCATTTTTCATCCTCTAGTTCCAATTAGTTAACTCATAAATCAAATCAGTTAACTAGTTAGTCAATTATGTTAACTGGACAGTCCATTCAGTTAACTCTTCAGTCTATTTTTGTTAACTCCCCTGTAGCATGAAGGAGCAGGACACTTGTCCTCTTCCTATTTGTGCACATCCTCTCAAGTTTCCTCAACTGTTTATCTTCTTATTTCATTCTACACCAATGATCTTCTCTCTCACAAACCTATAAATACAACCCCTATTCCTCCATTTCAATCATCCAAGCTTTTAGTAAACTTACTCTGCAGAATTCACAACGTGCCTTTGGCACCCACACCATTCCATAGCTTGCGATCACCATTTTTATTGTATTGAAGATCCTCTTCATTACAAGAAATATCATAGTCGTTTCTCTATTGTCATCTTGAAGAACAAAGCAAGGAAGTGTTCTTTTTGAGGGCTTCATTCACACGAAAGATCAATTGAGATTAGGCGACCAATGGAAGCTACGAAGTAACAAGGTTTGTAAGGTATTGTTCTTTGTTTTGAATCTTGTTTATTTCCATTTTCATTGAGTTATTGGGTTATTATAGATTATTGATATTATCCACATTTTTCTCGATACACTTACAGATGAAAACACATAAGAAGAGTCACTCAACATGCCAGGGAAGGGGAATCATAAAAGCTTAAGTAGCCTAAGGTCTGCCACTGTCCTATTGCCCAATCCCTTGCCTTGGGCCTATGGGGCATAATATTGTGTGGAAACCTTCACCCCTCCTTGACCCAACCCTTGCCTTGGGCCTGTGGGGTAGAATGCCCAACCCTTGGTTTGGGCCTGTGGGGTAGAAACCTAGGTGGGGTTATCAGACAATCTACTTAAGTTATGATTCACCCCTTTTGACAGGATCACAATTAGAATGCAAGTAGTTTCTAGATAATTTCCAAATATGCAGTCATTATTTATCTATTTATATTTTGCTTCCATTATTCTATAAAAGATTCAAATAGGAGTATATAACCCAGCCAGAGATCTATCAGAGTGCAGGAATAAATATACCAGACTTTTATGTCTGTAGTTCATTCATCATATCTTACCAAATTAATGCAGTCTATGATTCAGTTGTAACATATATATATATGCAGTTCCCTATGAGGGTATATCGGGCACCGATTACACATGAAAACAGATCGACATTAGTTCAAGAAAATAAGCCATAATCTACAGTCATTGCCATATATATTGTTCAATAGCCATGTCCAAATTCTATTTCCAGATTTGATTCTACCATTGTGGAATGGCTTCAAACACGTGTAAGAAGATTTATGCATTTCAATGAAATAAGACAAGGAATATGCAACAACATTATGTGTGACTGAGGAAACTAAATATTAAAACTGAGTGAAGGATCTCACCTGAGCCTCGAATTTGCCAATCTCTACTTTTAGATTATTCAAAATGTATCATGTATGTGATCAATAGTTGATCGATGTCCTGAAGTGTATACTTCTTCTTGGCTGAATCAATAATGTAAATGGATTGATGGTGTTCTGAGATATCTATTATGAATTGTATTGATGGCAGTGTTATATTAGAACTGATGTTTTGTGTGTTCTGATTTGGATCAATCAGGAAGTGTTGTAATTTAATGATGTTATGTATTTATATATCAGAATTGTATTCATAATATTTGTTAGACTCAGAAATATTGCTTGGATTGTTCATTCCATCTGCTTGAGATTTGGTTATATTCTTATTTTGATCTCTCTTAGAATGAGATTATGTATGGCTAATGTGATGCCTTCATAATTCCCACAGACTTCACTTTATATCCTCCTCATACCTCTTCGTTGAAGAGGTACCCATTGGATTTTCAATTGCTGCATTAGAATCATTATTAATTTTTATGAATTTGTTGTTTGCTTACTTCATAAGGGATGATCGAACATAAGACTTTTAGACTATTTTAATAAGTCATCGTTTTTTATTAATCGCAGCCTCCCTTTGTATTAGTCATTTTAATTGTAATTGTTCCACTTCTTTTAATGAGACTTTCAATATCAAGTAATATAATTTAGTATATAAAATATAATATATTTAAATTATAATATTTACATTTATATTAATAATTATAACTTATATTTATATAATAATAATAATATATTATATTTATATTGATAATAATATATAATATTGATAATGATATTATTATATATAATATTTATATTATATTGATATCCATAATAATATTGAATTTATATTTATATTTATATTATTACTATTTTATTTTATATTAATATTATTTATGTGTGATATAAATATATTTAAAATATTTACATGATAATATTATTTAATATATTCAATTTAAAGTTATGCGTATAATTAATTTAATTATAAGGTACTGATATGGGGACATGACAAAGTGCCTTAGGGACAGTCACGTAGGAGGGTACCCCCAAGTCACCAATTGCAACGCTATGTCTGTAAGACACAACACACAACAATGAAAATAGAGGAGAGGCAATATAGAAGAATGATGATACAAATAGAAGAAGGTCACAACAGAGGCAGCCTCTTGGTATCATGGACCTTACAAGAGAATCAAGGGTCATCCTAGGAGGCCTAAACAACACATAACACATCACGGGGGAAACACATCACAAGAGATAAAGGGTTAGAGATACTTACCTGTAGGGACAACCAACGGTTGTCATCAAGCAAATCATTGTCATCTTCCCCACTCCCAAATGTTAGAGGAAAGTGGGACATAAGGTACCATAGCCCAACTCTTATTCTTGTTTTCAAGTTGTCCATTCTTCAGATATTCATGGTTTGATTCAATGTTTGGTGAGATGTTTTCTTGTTGAGATGCAAGTTGTTGGGCATATTCTTGTCGTCTCCTCCTCCTTTCTTTTGCTTGTCTATTTCTTTTTGTCCTACCACTTATCTCTTGTAAGATAGTGTTTTTCTCTTCCATATATTTTTGTGTTTTAGAGGAGGACATGCTAGGATCAAATCTCATTTGTCTAGGTGGAATACTTTGTTGTTGATGACTACCTCTTGATCCTTGTAGGGATGGCGGGGGAGGAACCTCAACATAGGGTCCATTTCCTTTTGGTCTAGGATTCTCTTCAAATGTGGGTTGTTTGTCTCTTGTTGTTTCTTGCAAAGAAGGACCGGCCACTTGATGTAATAATTTTGTTTTGTAGTTTCTATAGCCCAATAAGTTAAAGCCTATTCGAGGCTCCGATTCCACCTCAAATCTTTCCCAAAAGTAATCTAGTGTAAAATGTTGTCTTGTAATCAAATGTCTATACCTATTGCGATGAACAATATGCACTTGTCCATTCAAGGGAAATTTTACATAGTTATAAATTGTTGAAGGGACAACTTCATAGTCATTAACCATGGATGTCCTAGTTTGATATGGAAAAGGTTAGAAACAGGCACAACATCAAACCATTGTTCTACATGTTTCTCAAATACAGTGACCAATAAAGATATCTTGCCAAAAGTGTTTGCAAAGGTTCCCTTATGTGTCTTAATCATCATATCTGAAGGGTCATAAGAGCCTTGCATTAATTGATGTGATTAGAGGAAATCTTCCGTTGCCACATTAGTCATGCAATTAGGATCAATAAGGGTTCCGTCCACAGGGTTTCCCATTATTTTCACAGTGATATAAAGAGGTCCTTCAGTGTCTCCAATTGTTCTATCATGAGGTGTAAACACAAGTTCAGGTTCAGTGACCTTTCCTTTCATGTAAGGCCTAGGAGGGAACCTATTGTTATTGTTGAGATTAGAAGCCATGTGTATATGTATTCAAATCAAGGTGAAATCAGATTTTAAAATCTTTTCAAAATTTATGCAAAAGACAAGTGCAAAACTATGTATGAAAATGACCTAAAATGCTTATTTTTTCAACTTTTTCAATGCAAATAAGTGACATAAAGGGTGTGGTAAGGAAATTGATCAGGGACAGAAAATAATATGTCTGATATTAGTCTAATAAATCTGTAATATCCTTCACAACACACTTTTGATGCAAATCTAAGATGATGAGAATTCAAAACCCAATGAGAATACACTAAAATATGCAAATTTTCACAACTTTGCAATGCAAAGACCCAATAAAAGGGGTGTTGTAAAGAATTTTAGGAGGTGTAGAAGATCATATTAGTAATATCAGCCACCCAAAACCATAAAATTTTTCACAACACGCTTGGAGTTCAAATCTAGGTCAAACCCTAGGTCAAATATAGGCAAAATATGCAATTTTTCACCAAATTTCAATGCAAAAGAGTATGAAAAAGGGTGTTGTGAGGAAGATGATGATGGAAAAAAAATTATAATAGTAATAACAGCCACCTAATTCCAAAAAATCTGTCACAACACGCTTGTAGTACAACTCAAGATCAAACCCTAGGGAAAATATAGCCAAAATATACAAATTTTCACCAAATTTCCACTGTAAGGGCCCAATAAAAATGTGTTGTAAAGAATTTTAGGAGGGGAAATAGATAATAACCTTGATAACAGCCAATTAGTGCAGAAAAATCCTTTACAGCACGCCTAGGATGCAAATCTAGAGAGTCGATAAGGCCAAATCTAGTGAAAATCAAGGTTTTCAAACACTAGGCATGAAATTTTGCAAGCAAACCACTATGATGCAACACTACAGTTAGAAATCAATCCTAATGAGTGTTTTAAAAGAGTAGTAAAATCTGAAATAAGATTTTGACTACAAACCCTAGCTAATGCAAAACTAGGTTATAAGGAAAAATGCATAATTTCAAGCAATTTTTATCACTTTAAGCATGAAAATGCAATCTAAATGAATGATAAATAAAAAAATATATATTTTAAATCAGATCTGATGATAATGATAGAAATTTATTGAAATTAAATGCCACTAATTTAAATTATATGAAAATGCAAGCTAAAAATGCCAATTGTTTTCAAAATTTTCAATTTTTTTGTAATTTTTCAAATGCAATAAGATGAACAATGATATAAATGAATGTAAATCTGAAGCACAACACTCAGCAAGGTGCAAAATTAATTAAAAACATGGGTTCACCAAAATGTTTAAGGTGAAAAATTGATGAAGAGGATTTGTTAGTGTTTAGGGTCGATTTTGCTAGTTTGTATGAATCCTCCTTTCACCTCAAACATTCAAGGATTTCAACTGAATAGGAAATCTACTATTAGGTTTCCAGTCACTTGGAATGTCAACAAAAATTGTAATTGTGTGTTTTTTTGTTCAATTAAGCCCAATTATGCTCAAAACCCTAATTGTGCAAATTTAGACGCAAACAAACAAATCATGGAAAATGCTCGCACACAGAGATATCAAATGACAATCAAATGTGTACTAGATTTCAAGTTTGAAAAGTGAAACATTCGGGGACTAATGAGCGGGCACCCTAGTCCGGTGCATAATTTTTGTCGAGATCTAGAAATCTTGTCAGCTACCTGTTCTTGTTGTTCCAGATATTCTTCAGTTGCAGGATTTGGAGGACTAATGAGCAGGTGCCTGAGTCCAGGTCCCTATTTTCTTCTTTGATCTACAATTTTAAAAATCTGCACTGCTCTCCTGCAACTCCATTTTTTCTACTCCTGTAACCTGTAATCACGAAAAAATGGGTTGGGGGTTGTGGTGTTTAGAGGCTTGCCTCAGTCAAGACCCAAAGAGACATTCAAGTCTTTCGAACACCATTGTCAGATAAAGAGTATGTATCCTTGCGAGATAGAGGCAAAATCCAAATGATAAATGATTGAAAACACAATTGATATCACATTGTAATGAAGATCTCATGGAAGGAAGATGCTCTTCATGCCATGAGGAGATGGATGTCAAATCTGTAAATACAAACACAAGAACAATGCTCTACTCTGCCACACAATGAATATTTTGAATGCTCCAAAATCATCTAATGTCCATCTAGTTTACAAATGAATTCCTAAACATGCTTATATATGCAACTACAAACATTCCCACTAAGAATTTTGTCATTGAAACTTACTGTGTTGGCATAGGACCTAAATAACGGTCATAAACTGACATTTCAAAATTGGTCCTGACCTAAAATAGGGTAGGAATAGGGCAGGGGCACCCAAGTCCTCGCCCCTATTTCAGGTAGGACTTATGTCAAGTGCACCCCCTAGGTCCCATTTTCCATGAAACTTCAGGGTTTTCTCATCGGGATGTCAAATTATCATGAAAGATGCTCTAAATGCATAAATAGGACCCAGAAGCTAAACCTTAAGAGGGAAAAGCCCCCAAGGGGACATTTTCTGACGTAACACATATTTACTTTCCTTTTGTATCAGATGTCTATTATCTTTATAGTCATTTGCACTTGACACAAACACATGATTCATTGGTGTCACATTAGGCATTTATTTTCTTATCCAAATTTCTTACTTTTTTGCTTGTGGTTTTGGTGGAATGATTGGCTTATAATGCACCACAACTTCTTGCTTTGGTTTCCAAGTAGTCTTTTGTACATGAAATTCTAGTATTTGTAGTACTTTTGCCTTTGTTTCTTTCTTTTGCTCTTTCTTTGTATCATCACCCCTAATGATTCTCAATTTGAAGCTCTTTTGTCTTTGGAGGATAAGTTTGTCATTTCAACCTCTTTTGAATTCTTTCCAACTTATCCAAGTGTATTTTGAACAAATCATATCTAATATCATTCCTCTCATAAGGCACATCCTTTGGTGTCTTCACAAATGTGTCTAGTGTAAAGTGACTAGCATCAAATTTTGTCTTATAATGAGCCCTTTCAATCTTTACCACTTTTCCTTTGTGTAGAAATTTAACATATTGATGCAAGATGGAAGGAATAGATTTACATTGTTCAATCCATGGTCACCCAAGTAAAACACCAAATCAATTTGATTATGGTAGAACATGACATAAAACTAGTAGTTCTTTAGGTCCAACTCTCAACTATAAAATGATGCATCCCAATGTGTTGATTAACATCTCATTTTTCATCTTCAAATCCCAAAATGTGCAAACTATTTAATGTTTAATATGGTTATAAAATAAAAGGTCCTCTGTACATATGTTATATTGACATGCAAGTTCAATGATGAATTGAGTAGGTGATGAAGCTTTAACACTCCCAGGTATGCATAGTGGACCATAGTAATTATTTTGTGGGATCTCCTCCTCAGATAATGTAATCAATGGAAGAGTAGGAGGGGCATAAGAAGTAACATTAGTTTCAAAATCCCCCACAAAAGCATGTTCATGTGATATATCCTCATTTTTGACATTATCCTCATGTGCATCATTATGTGCCTCAACATTATTTGAATGGTTTGGAAAGCAGTTTGTGTAAATCTCCAACCATCTATTTGCAAATCCAATCAAAGGATTGTCGTTGTCATTAACACCTTCAACTTTGATTAGATTGTTATTTATAAGGTCTTGTACCTTGTGTTTAAGATCTACGCATGATTGAGAGTAATGACCTTTAACCCTATGGAAGTTGCCAAATGCTTGTTCATAATGTTGTGGGAAGTGATTTGTTAGGATTCAATGGATGAACAAGAGGGACATAGATCAAATTAGCACTCAACAAATAAGGAAGACCGTTGTCCAAGTATTCTTGTAATTTAGTTAGGAGCATTTGGTTTAAATTAAGGAAAGGTAGAAGTATTAGCAACTTGATGGACATTTTCCTCCATGGCATTACCCTTTGAAAAGTTATTTTCCTTTTGATATTTTGAAGGGTTTGATGATGGATTTTGATTTGATGAGTCATACTTGAAGACATTTCTTGGTAACAATTTGGACTCAATTTTCCCTTGGGTCTACCTCATATGTGCATTGAATCCTTGGAACCCTCATCCATGGATTTTTGCCTCATTTTGTTATTAAAAAATTGCAAAAAGAGTATCCATTTTGGGATCTACAATAGAACTACTCAATGCAACAATTAGATTTTTCTAAGACTCGGGTAAAGAGAAAAGTAACAAAATATATTTATCCTCCTCTTCTAGCTTAACATCATTACTACCTAGTTGACTCAAAATGAGATTAAGAGAATTTAAATGCTCAAGTATAGAGTCTTATTCCTTCATTTTTAAGGAATACAAAAATTATTTTTAAAGAAAATTGTTTACCAATCTCTTATTGATAGATCTTCTTGATTATTTTCCATAGACTGAATGTGGTAGCCTCGTTTGAGATATTTAAGAGAATGAAATCCATAAGACAAAATTGTATTATTCCCCATGTTTTTTTTATCCATCTTTCTCCAATATTCATTTGAAACATCTACTGGCTTAAACTCTACTATAACAACTCTATGTTGATCTCTCTCCTTTAAGAGATGCTCCATTTTTAGTTTCTATAGCTCATACCTAAAGCCATTGATATTTTCAATCTCTTATTGTGATGTGCTTGCCATGGATTCTCTAACCACACTCAAATCTACAAAACGACTAAATAAATTCTTCCATTACAATGACAAAAAAACAACACTACAAGAAAGGTGTCCCCTTCTAAATCAAGCCATAACTTTGATACCAAGTTTTGAAATATAGGGTAAATGACACAATAACAATAATAACAATGCAATGTTTAAATTTGATTAATATGTAGTTAAGCTAATAACTTTAACAAGGAAATAATGAAGAAGTAAGTAGAAATCAACAAACTCATAAATTATACACATAACACTAGAGTTATGTGGAGAAACCCTTATAGGAAAAACTTCAACCCCAAAGAGACCCAAGCTTGTATTAATCTTGAAAGAAAGAAGTATATCAATACAATCTAGTTATCCCTCTAGTCTAACAATAATATGACATCAAAAGTGTACCTACAAAAGACCATATGAATCCACTGTCTCATGCCTCTAATATAAAGGAAAATAGGAAACTAGAAATCATAAATGGTTTCTCAAAACTAAGACCCAAAACCATGAGCTATAGCAAAAATTCAATGCCCTATAGTCATAATCAAGCCTCTAATAAGAGTATGTAACTCATCATACACCACTTACACATCTAACACCCTTATGCATCATAGATGTCATAGATTCTACTATAATGGCCAAATTGACCAAGATTCCAAGCTTAGGTGCTCTATGAGGGGATTGATTGCCATTTCATAGCACTAAATATGGAAGATCTTCTTATAACTCCTAATTTTGACAATTTCTATGTAGCCTCCCCATTTAATGTCTTCTTATGCAGTAATCAAGGTATCCCAAAGAAAAAATAAATAATAAATAAAAACTCCCTCCCTCACATGGGTGTCCATCTTTGTCTATTCCATTATGTTTGGAGACAAGACATTAATTATCATCTACATAATTACATACAATTTGCAAGACTTAGGATTTATAAGGATAATAGCATACCTAATCCTATCAATTCCAACTTCCTAGACTTGTTATATATAAGAACATAACATTACTTATGATATGGAAAGAAAATTTTCTCCCACCAATATGAAAGAACCAATTTAAGATTTGATAATATCTATATGGAAATGTCTACACAAACTACCTAGGAGTAATGTTTAAAAATATGATAAATTATTCAAATTACAAATCCATAATTATCATATAAATTAGTCAAGCTAATATACACGTGGATTACAGGAATTATACAAAGGTTATAAATAAATTAATTAAAAATGAAGTGGACAGTTGGAAGTTGGTAGTAGGCATTGGGAACATTAAATGTCTTTCTATAATTTCTAAGCTACAAATATAGGCTTCTCTTGTGTCAGTAATAATATAGAAATAGAAATCAAATTATAAGTCACAAAAGAAAATGGCATGCTCAGAGAAAAGATGAGGAGATATAAAAAACATTCTTCTTCAGAAAAGGAATCATCAAAAGAAAAAGAAGAAGATGTTATAACATCTTTGTTAAAAGAAAAGATAAAAGTTGTTGAAAAAAGATTAATAGCTGAAGAAAACAAAGATCCATACAAAGATGTTTGTACTAGAGAAGAAAGAAGAAAAGAGGGTAGAAAACATATAACTTTGATAGTTGAACTAAAAGAAGAAAATGATCAACTAAAGAAAGAGTTAAAGCAACATCTAGAAAAGAGTAGAGGCTATGTAGAGCCATCATGGAAGAATAACAAACCCTGAAATTCATCCAAAAGGAACAACAAAAAAACTAAATAAGAAGAATACAAGCTTAATATAGTTATATTCAAGAAATTGGATATGTTATTAAATGACAGCTCTAGAATCAAAAGATTGGTAACATACCCAAAAAAATAAAGGATATCCAAAGATTCATTAATAATATTGAAGAAATATTGTTTAAATAAGATCAAAAGGATAAAACCTCTGATTCAAAATTAGAATTAGAGTAGAACAGAATTAGCCTCTACAGTCTATTTTCTGAATAATTGTGCATACATTAGAATAGGTTTTGATTATCCTAATTATAAGTTGTTATAATTTAATGCATTTGTAAATTTAAGTTCTACAAGATCTTTTGCTACAACTAAGGCCATTCTAAAGAAATATTAGAAAGTAAGATCAGAATTACCAAAAGGACACTCAATCATAGGAGAAGCTCTCAAGATTGAATTATGTGCATAAGACATTCATATAAATATCAATGGTAAAATTCTCATTACAAATATTCTTGAGTTAAATGAGATGGATAATGATGTTCTCTTAGGACATATACCTTTTTGGTTAAATATGAACCCTTTGTTTTAAAAAAGACCCATATGTCTTTTAGAAACAATGGCGAACAAGTTAAAATTCTTGTTCTTAAGTTTGCTAACCATAGACTATCTCATTAAGCTCAACAATATTTGTAATGAAAATTTTAACATTAATATTTATATGAATGTCTTGTGCACATCTTCCAATCTTGAGAGCTTCCCCTGTGATTGATTCTCCTTTTGGTAATTATGATCTTACTTTCTAGTATTTCTCCAAAACGGCCTTAATTTAGCAAAAGATCTTGTAGAACTTAAATTTATAGATGCATCAAACCTAACAAGTTATAATCAAGAAAATTAAAACCTATCCTAATGTATGTACAAATTTTCACAAAATAAACTATAAAGATTGATTCTAAACTTTCATGTAGGTTTTTTTTGCTCTAATTCTAATTCTGATTCGGAGGTTTTATCCTTTTAATCTATGTTAAACAATATTTATTCAATCTTATTTTTTATTTTTATTTTTAAGGGGAAAATTTTTTATTCAATCCAAATCGAGATACAAGGCAAGAGCCACAGGCTCAATAAAAAGGAGAACAACCAACAAACCAAACAACAACACTACATAGTCCTGTCTTCCAATAAAACTCTCTCCAAAATCCCTAGATAATCAGAAGGTAACTCATCCCTACCATTGATATCCCAACCATCCCCTTTCTCCGAGGCCCACTTCGCCAAGCAGTCAGCCATGCTATTCCATTCTCTAGGGATGTGACAGAAAGAGACAGATTCCAAGAAACTGCATACACTTAAAATCTGTTTGACCATCGAAGCTAAATGCCAACTAACACCATCCAATCTCTGGTTGTTCAACATATCCACAACAATCTGAGAGTCAATATTTATTCAATCTTATTAACATATATTTGGATATCCATTTTTCTCTATTGGTTTATTACCAATCTTTTGATTCTAGAGTTTTCATCCAATAACATATCCAATTTCTTGAATATAATTATATTAGGCTCATATTCTTCTGATTTAGATTTTTTGTTGTTCCTTTGAATAAATTTTCCAATCTATTATGATTCCATGGTGGATCTACATAAGCTATAATCTTTTTTAGATGTTGCTTTGACTCTTTCTTTAGCTAATCATTTTCTTCTTTTAGTTCAACTATCAAAGTTACATGGTTTCTACCTTCTTTTCTTCTTTCTTCTATGGTAGAAACATCTTTGTATGGATCTTTGTTTTCTTTAGCTATTAATCTTTTTCAACAACTTTTATCTTTACTTTTAACAAAGATATTATATCTTCTTCTTCTTTTGATGATTCCTTTTCTGAAGAAGAATGTTTCTTATATCTCCCCATCTTTTCTTTGAGCATGCCATATTTTTCTGACTTTAACAAGCTTAAAATATTGTTTCTCTAGTTCTTCAAATGCTTGTGTTGGAATTATATCTCACCACACTGCTGACTATGACTAAAAAAGATTTAGTTGGAAAATCTTTATTTTTACCAAGATAATTAGTAGCATAATGAGGACCATTACAGATATTGCATTTGACATGTGGATAAATCTTTTTAGGAGTAAAACATTTTTTGAGCACATGAGGAGGTGACTTATAACCTTTTCTTTTAAATCAAATTATACATTCTCTTTAAATCTAACCCAAAATGTTAATAGATATAGTATAAAATTTGTGCCCTAAACCTCACATTCAAAACATAAACATAAATCCTTTTATCTTTTTGTTAACTTTAATGCTTGTTAGTTTTAGTTTTAAAAACTTAAATGTTTATTGTTGGAATTCCTTTTAGCACTACTTGTTTATTTAGAAAAAATTCTATTGAATTAAAAAAAATTGTAGAGCTTGTCAATAATCTGTTGGTGCCTAAAAAATTAGGTTCCCAAATATATGTTATTTTGCCCCAAAATTCATCAAAAATCCCACTTTGTGCCTTTGTTGAAGAACCCATCATTTATATCCGATCTAAGACTATTTTGAATGGGTCTCCTCCAATAGGTTTCCATCTGTTTGCCTTTTGAAATGAAATGAAAAACCCTCAAAAATGGCTAAGTCAAAAAATTCTAAGTCTTTTCTTGCATTTCCTACATTTTTTGGAGTTTCGAAGTTTTAGGTTCCTGTCTTCCATCGTGCCATGTCTATCGGCTCCAAAATCTACCTTGGTTCCTTGAAAATTTTCTAAGTGTTTCAGGTATCAGAGGTCAGGCTTGCGGCCTTTTGTCTTCTTTCGAGCATGTGTCAACGGGAAGGCCCGATCGCCGAAGTGTGCCAAGGCTCCAAGTTTTTTCTAAGTATTACAGATCATCGGAGGTTGGAGTTGCAGTTTGCCTTCTTTTTTTGGGCAAGTGGAAGGGAGAATGCCTGGCGTCCGAAGTCTGACAGAGCTTTAATCTTTCTAAGTGTTGTGGACATCGATAAGTGGGACATTCCTTTTTGCAGACAGAAGGCGAAAGGCCCAATCGCTGAAATCCACCAAGGTTCCAAAAAGTTTCTAAGTGTTGCGGGTGTCAGTGATCAAGGAGTTTCTCTTCCTCCTTTCTTTTTGAAAGCAAAAGAAAGAAGGTCTAAGGCCCGACCCTCGATGACTTTCATTTCTTCTAAGTATTTCGGGGTCAGGAGGTCCTTTCCTTCTCTTCCAAAGTGAATAATGCATGATGAAGGCCCGATCTCTAAAGCCTGATGGTTTCCCTTTATTCCTTTTGAACTTTGGAGATCGGGGTTTCCTTCTTCACCTTTTCAAGAGCCAACTACATGGAGGAAGCCTGATTGGTCAGGGCCTAACTGTTTTACCTTCCATACTCCTCCCACCACCTGGGAACACGCCGACAACCTCTAGGATCGCCATTAATGCAAAATGGGTAGTTGGAAATGATGTTATTAAAGTAGTTGGTGGGGTTGTTGGGGTTTTCCCTCCCATTTCTTCCTCAAGTCCAAGTTGTGAAGGCTATAAAGGCATGATTGGAATTTATTTTAAGGGTTAGTTTTTGGGTGGTCTCCAGAAAAAAGTTACAGGTGCAGAAAGTTGCAGGGAAGCCATTGAAACACCATTTCAACTCATTGAGGAGTGCAGACCTGCGAAGTCAAAGGAGTTAATATTGTATATGGTTCTTGTTGTAGAATGTCTCCAAGTCATTAGGTGTGTACCCAGGAAGATTCTTAGTCGCAGTTGAGTATTTTCCTTTGCCATGTTTGATGGCATGAATGTAATATTGGGTTAGATGAATGTGACATCATTCTAAAATTATTGCAAGCTTTGTAATAATCTCGCTCAAGTTATATATGGGTATATGTGGTTATGTTTTGGATTACTAAGTATGTTCTATTTCAAGATCTCATATTCTGTGGTGTATGCAAATACATAGCTCATTGTTCCTTTTGATTTCAATTTTTTATTTTCTTGATGAACTATGACTATGTTGCCCATAGAGTAGGCACCTGTTTGGAACCATTCCTATCAGCCTCACATCATTTAAATCAACTAAATATTTACTAGTGTTTAAGGGGAAAACCATATTTCCTGTGCATGTACATTCGCACAGTTGTATCAGCTATATAGGGGTTTTGTGACAACCAGTTGTTCTTGGTTCAGTGACAGTTTTGGGGCCAAGGCAATGAGGTGGGTTTGGTTGTTCATTGGTTTTTAGTTGTTCATCTAGTTTGAACTCAATACCTATTAAGGTATACCCTTGGAATATCCCTCCAGAGCCTAGCTGAGCTTGAAGTGCAGGGGATGAAACTTACTCCCATAGAGTTGACCCTCAACCCTCCATTTTCTGTTGATGGACCGATTGTGCTTGCATGATGCAGCCCTAGCCTTGTAAGTGTGATTCTGTCCTAGGAATTGGAGCTGGGTTTTTGGGAACCAACAGAATGGCATCGTTGTTGGGGAAGAGTAAAGTGTTGGGTTAGAAAAATGTGAGGACTCTGCTAGTGTGAGCAACCTAGAATCAGTTTTGTGGCCTTGAAGATCAGTCATGCTCCAAGGGTTTTCCTCATTCAATGAGGTGGTGACTCTGCTATCAAAGAAAACAAAGTGTTGATGATGTGTGCATGATTCAAAGAAACTACATCTAGTTAAGGTACATGTTCTTTCTTCTAGCTTTGAACCATGGTTTCTTTCTCAGTAAAGGAAATTGTTATTTGCTATCCTTTATCTCTGCACAAGTGATTTGTAATCATCTATGGTTGAATGAAATGGACAAGTTTACCATAGGGAAAAAATTTCAAATGTATCATGGGTGATCCCACAATACTAGGTTACACTTTTTGGCCAAACTTGACATTGAAATGAACATTTTAAACTAAATCTTCACTTTCGAACACCTATAGCTGCTAAACCGTGAGGAATTTAAAGATGATGTAAACTAGTGATTTGTGACATTTTGTTTATAGATTCTAAATATATTTTTTTTTTTAAAAATGGAATCAAATTGCATTAATTTTTCCATCTCCTTCGATAACTAGTTTTTAACAGTAAACGACATTTTGAAAGAGTGATGTGTACTATAAACCACATAATTTTTTTTCTATGAAGGATAAAATTCTAATGTTTTTGAATTTAGATTTGTAACTACAATATCTAGAGGATGCATTTGGTTTCATAATGTTTTTTTAATTTTTTTAATTAAGTTTTAAAGTCAAACTAATTACAATTTAGATATAAGTGTACTATAAAGAGCATAGCTTTTTTTGTATATATCAGAATTCAATTTTTTTTGTTGGAATAAGGACATCAATACCTAGAGGACATGTATTTTTTAGAATTTTTTTTCTATATTTTTCTATTTTTTCGTATGTATGAAATAAAGACCTTGATGTTCATTGAAAAACCTACATTCACAAGAAATAAAAAATGAATATAATAATCAAATTAAATATATTTAAAATTATATTTTTTGGGAAGCTTATAGTAAGGACTACATACTTATAAAACATAAATTTCAAATGAATTCATTTGATCCCCCAAAAGGTAAATCAAAAGTACTTTTTTATTAGCATTTTGATAGGTGTAGAGGAGACTCCATTATAGGTATGGTTTAAAACTAGCATTGTTCTATTCAATGGGGTTTGATCTAAGGGGATTTGATCAAACCCTCTTCAATTAAAATCCTTTAAATGGAACCTTTTGAAGGCTTAAATCATTATATTTTCTAAAAATATGTGATTTTAGCAAAATCATGATGTCCCAAAAAGTGTAACCCATTATTGTGGCAACACCCTCATATAATAAGAGCCCTAGGTACTATGATAGAGAGAGTGCCCATGGGTATGATGAGGATGAAGGTCATTGTTGTTCATACAACCCAAACCTATATGCACCCTTGCATAACCAAAATGAGTCGACTAGGCTGCAGTATGAAATTGAAAAAGGAAATCAGTTGCTAAAGTCTTTGTTGCAACAAGAAAAAGAAGTAGAAAATCAAATCATGTTACGTCAATCCAAACTGCAATCCAATGCCCTTCCAGTTGTTGCTAGTTGCTCATTTTTTTGGCATCATCCCATTGCTAATGAGACCGCATACAAACAACTGGATCTTTCATGGGTCAATTATAAAAAGTAGCACATGCCCAACAAAATATATTATCAGATGCTTTTATTTGATGGGTGTGAGGTTAATGATGGGAAGGCACATATTGAGGCATTTTTAGACATCATGGAAATTTTGATTTGAAGATGAAGATATGTGGATGAGATTTTTTGTTAGATCTCTATGTGGAGTGGCATGGAAATGACTTGTTGGTTTCCCTGGCCATCACTTTGCCTCTTGAAATGACTTAGTGGTAGCGCTTGAGGAGTTTGCAAAGGGTTTATACCTTGCATTTCTTGTCCAAGAATTAGAAAATATTAGAAGCCATGAGGGAGAATCCAGCATGAAGCTTAGCCACAGATTTGCAGTTGCCCTATCCCACATCCCAAAGGTTTTCAACCCTGATCTACATGTTTGTATTGACATGTATATGAGAGCTTATGATGTTACCTTAGGCTCAAGTTCTATACATGAGGAGTTCAATCTAACGAGCATGCAACATGCATACCTGTTCATTGATTACATTGAGAAAACTAAGAGGGATATGATTGTAAAATCCTTATCCTCATATGTAGAGGTGGTTGGTAATGAACATGGTGTTGTAAGGAGCAAGGACGTGGGTGCTTCATGTGATCCAGGCACAGTGCCAAGTGATGATTGTGTGTGCAAGAGGGTAGAGGAAGGTGCTGGCGCAGTGTATGGTAGTGATACAGATGAAAATAGTAATGATTGCACTTGCATTCAATTGGATTAGTCATCAGTGGATGATGAAGATGAGAAAATCAATGATGATTCCCAATCTAGTGAAGAGAATTATGACCCTGCAGCTTGTTGTTGAATTGTGGACCGCCATGAAGGTATGTATGTGTTGGTATACAAATTTTGTCACCTAACTCTATATTCTCATGCCCAAACAAGTGACAACTAGACAAACAATTGAATCAATTGCAATGAAATATTTTGCAATGATTCTCTACTTATTTTATAAGGCACAACTACCTTCAAATGATATACAAAGAATGGAAACAACGTATGCTTTTCACCAGAAAGCAGAAAAGGTGGTGCTTTTAACTCGAAAGCATTAAAGGCAAGAAATCTCAATATAATCTAAAAACTAAGAAGTATAAAGACTTTGATTACTATTATCTCATTTGCATCATTAAAGAATTATAATGATCATATAATCACCACTGCAAACCATTCATCAAAAGATAAACATCCACAACAATGAGCAAGAATAGAATTATCCAATCACTTTAACACAGAACTGATAATCAACAAACCAGTAACATATTCAACAAAAGAAGAATAAGTATTCAACAACCATCTAACACAAAGTTTATGATCACTGAATTCCCACTATACCAACTTTAATTCATATATTTAAAGCAATTGAAAATAACAACACATCAAAAATTGACCTTCTACCAACACAAAGTTTGCCAAAAGATTCTAAACATCGATGGGCTCATAGAATATATAGCCTTGTCAACCATAATTGTCCTTAAAAATAATGACTTCTTGGGGACAAACGATTTAAAGATGTTTAAAAATAAGCATTAACTTAAAAGAAAGCTCTCCAGAGCCAATAATTTTTGCAAGAAATAAATATCAAAGCAAATGAAAAGTCATTAATTGACAATTGTCACATCTTCATCGAGTGTCACCTCCTTTTGTGTCGCCTCGTGTTCTTTGTTTAGTACATCTCCCGAAGCTTAATCAACTTATGCCGTGTAGAGTAAATTACTCTACATTTTGTTTTGGTTGCAGTGTATCAACGCGGCTGTGCGGGTTCTGGTTTTGACAGTAAGGGTTTCAGTTTTGGCTGCAAAGATTGACAGTAAGGGTTTTTGCCTAAGTCTCAAAGTTAAGTGGAACATGCCATGTGTCGTCAGCCGAGACACATTTTGAGAAGTCTCAGACTAGGAGAAGCCAAGTGTCTTTTTACATTAACATGGAACATGCCAAGTGTCATCTTCCGCGTTGAGTTTCAAGCCCCTTTTAATGTTTTAAAGACTGTGGTGGGTCCCTGTTTCTAAGTTTCTCCCTGCGCGGAAGGTGCCAAGTGGCAGCTGCGGAAGGTTTCAATAAGTTTCTTTAAGTTACACGGAAGGTGCCGTGTGTCTCTTCTAAAGTTAAGCAGAGCGTGACAAGTGTCGACATCCGCAGGTTCTTCCTTTTGTTTCATTGTTAAGTAAAGACTGTGGTGGGCCCTAGTGAGTTGCTCAAAGTTAAGCGGAGCGTGCCAAGTGTCATCATTCGCATGGATCTAAATAAGTCCCAAATGTTTCTATAGTGTTTCTAAGGTAAGGCGGAGTCCGCCATGTGTCATTTTCCATAGGACTCTCAAAAGGTATCTAAAGTTTCTCAAGGTTGAGTAGAAGCCGCCACATATCACTTGGTAATTGCACGGAAGGCGCCATCTATCCCTATCCCCTTTTGAAGCTGTTTGGGCAAGAAGTATTGTGGGTCCCATTTTCGGTAGGAGATAAGAGTTTCGAGGCAATGGACTGTGACAGATGTCAAAGGCGGAGCACTCCCAATACAAAGACACGATAAAGAGTATGATGTTGCAGATGTCACCATGTATCTATTTGCAAGTACCGTGGACGCTGCCAAGTGTCATTTTCTGGTGTCTCATAAAGAATGAGACAGTTTTCAAGTAAGGCATGCGGAAGGTGCCATCTGTCTCAAGGGTTTTGTTTCTCAATGTAGCAGAAGCTGCCACGTATATGTTTCAATTGCAGCGGAGGCTGCCACATGCTAAGTTCCTATTTTTCTAGAAAGATGAAGGAGTTTCAAGTAAAGAGTGCAGACTATGTTATTTGTTTTAGGGTTTATAGTCGCAAAGACTAGCGGAAGCTGCCAAGTGTCCTCCCCTGTTTCACAGGAAGGAGTGTTAGGTGTATCTGTTTCAGCCAATGAACTTGCAGAGAGGCTAACCATTTCAGATCCGAAAGATATCTTCGGTCAGACACTTCCAGTTAAGTTCCAGTTCGGTTAGACCGTTGGGATTTAATCGTGCAGGCAATCTTGAGCCAGTCCTATGCTATAAATATGGGTCCAGATCGCAAATTCAGGGGAGATAGAGAGTTTTCTGCATATAGATTGTTATCAGAGATTTACGAGAAGTTTTTGGGAGACCTGTGCTGTGGCCAGTAATATCATTTGCCTTTGTTCTATTTTTTTGATTCAGAAAGTTTGTATAACTGTGCATATATTAGTGCCTTTTATGTGACTAGAAAATTAATAAGAAGACCGAGTTTTGTGCCATTGCTGATATTTTCTGTGTTATTGCAAAATCTTCTAAGTTGTGAGCCTTTGATTCTATTTCTTTTCATCTTTTACATTGATCATGCATTGTTTGCTCTTTAATGTAACTGAATCCTAAAAATAGCTTCACTGTGCTTAGTGTTAAGGAATGAATCATACTCAGGCGCATCGCCATAGTTAAATTTTCTTTCATTGCATTTGTGATTCCATTTAATTTCTATCCCTTTTTCCCAAAATATATTTTTGAGATAAGGAAGAGCCAGCTTCTTTAAAATCTGGAGGTTGTTTCAGGTTGCAAGTCCCATATTCTTGAAACTTCCCATGTTGGTGATAGAATCAATGCAATTTTAAGCATCAACATGCCACTTGAGTTGTCAATGCTTGTAATTTCACTTTATATGTTCTATACCTACCAATGATCGGTGTCAACACTTTGCCACTTGGGCTACCAGTGATATTAGCCCAAAGCTTTTGTTTACTTATCATCGGATCAGCGTTTTCCACCCTTTTATGGATTTCTTTGATTTCACCCTTGAAGGTTCTGAGCTACATTGCCACTCTTCCAAGTTTTCCTTTTGATTCAATAGTGACTGTGTTAGTAGCCACAAGCTCTTCATTAATCATTTTTCTTGAAATTTTGCTTTATCTCTTTGATCTCAAGCAATTTATCTTCATCTTCATCGAAGGCTTCTATGTCTAGAATTGCAAAATTACTCTTGAGATCCTTCAGGTCAGTGAAATAATGGGTTAATGTACTCCTCATCTCTTCTTCCACTGCTCCCAATACAAACATTCTCCATTCAAGTGTATCTAGCCACATTGTAGATTCATTCTCCCTGGGGTCATTTAAGATCTTTTCAGCTATGATGATGCTAGTGTCAATATTGGCCATTTCTTGGACCTCTTTAGAAACCATAAAAAGACTAATGTTATCTTTTCTAACAATTTGCAATTCTGCAACCAATGTTTCCCTTTTGCTAGAGATCGAGGTGTACAAATTTGTAGTTTCCTCAATATAAAATAAACCATCAAGAATAATTTTCTCCACCCATTGATCAACAGCATTGCCTGTGGCTTGGTACCATTTGATTTGTTGCAACAAGTTGGGATCTGGATCATCCATAGTTATGCTTAGTGTCTCCTCTGAAGGTTGAGTAGTAATCCTCAAAATGGATTGAATGAATGAAGTCAAAGATCTCACTTGAGCTTGTAATTTGGCATTCTCTTGTTGCTCAATTTTTTTTTGATAAAGTGCTCACAGAGAACTTAGCATGATAGATTTCACCTTCGACAGTGGAAGCATATCAACTCAGCTCATATTAAAGTCAGCTTCAGTGACTTTGTCTTCATTTTTATCACCTACAGGATCTACAATTTCTAGAATATGATGTCCTGTAGAGGGATCTGCCACCATTCTAGACATCCTCTTAGCATTCTTGGGCTTAGGCATATCTTGTAACAACTTAGCCATAGTGTCTATGTTTGTTTCTATCATGGGAGCATATCTCTTCTTCTTTTCGACAACCTTCTTTAACCATGAGGGGGAGGGGGAAGTAGAAACACTAGCATTAACATTAGTATTCAAAACAACACCATTTAAATGCATAGGAGGAGTGCTATGTTCCAGAGGATCACTTAAGCTAGAAGAAATAGGATTGCTAAATAAAGACTGAAAAACATTATCATCACTAATTTGATTAAAAATCAAAGAATCGTTATCAGATACCAGGGGGTGGAAGGAGGCACATGGTCTGCTTGCAATCGTGAAGCATTGACCAATCTCTTTTCTGCTTCTTTTCTCAGAGACACAAGCTGGTCATCTTGTTCACATGCAGTTTTCAACATTCTATCATCTTTAGGTTGTTCTCCATCTCCACCTGATTGTGAGCCAACTCTATGAAGAGTTGTATCTGAACTTGATATAGTTTTGGGAGTGTGAGATATTTGAGACCTATTATGTTCTCTTGTAGCAGATTCTTTAGGTGTTGAAGAACCAACATGTTCTCTGAATTTCTTATCAAGCCATTTCTAAGTTCTTCTTAACACATGAAAAGAATGAATCATAATATTCGTGACTTCCAGATCTGACTAGCGTACCTAAGGTTGGGGTCGCAAAACAACATTATGATAACTTTCATCCAAAATGTCTGAGTTGTCATCTATACCTTCTGGGACTTGTAATGGCAAACCAAAAGCCCAGACTTGGTCGATTGTTAACCTCATCCAACTTCTTCATTGCACTTCCTTTTCATCCACACAATCTTCCAAGTAATCCTCAAGATGAGGTTTATGTAGATACAGGCTAGCTCCATGCATATTCTTTTTCACAAAGTTTTTGCTATCAAAGGCTGATCTCACAGGTAGCGAATGGAAATTATACTCAACCAACAATTTGTCAACAATTCGGGCACTATCACTGCTCTTGCAAGAAAAGAAAGATAAAGACACGGGGAAAGAATACCCTTTCTTCTTCATAGCATGGTACTTGTTATTTACAGTCGCCATTTGGCAACAAACTTCTAAAAGAACCAAAAAATATGCAGGATATCTTGACAACTTTAACGGGGCATTTTCAAAACCCCCAATTCTTAAACAAGAAAAATGATCAAACTAAATATAAAAACTTCCAAAATTCATTACCAACGCGACCACTTCAGGGGAGAGTCTTCTCTTTAAGGAACCTTCAATTTTCTTTGCAGAGAGCATGAGGAAAGCATCATTCACCCTACGGAAATCTCTCATTCCAATGTCTTTTTGCAACTGCAGGAAATAACAATACACAAGTGTGTCTAGAGTAAGAGACCCTTGGATTCTCAAACCAGGCCAAACAACCTCTTTACTGGCTAGAATGTACACCAAAAGAGAACATGTATGAAAAGTCACCTTCTGATGAAAGTCATTTAGTTGCTCATGCATGTATTCACTTATTAATTTGGCTCAGTCTATGTGTTGAGACTCACTACAAATCAGTAAAATGAATTGACACATCCAGTTTTTGAAAGAGTCAAATTCAACACTCCCGACGATACGATGTAACAGATTAATCATATCAGAGATTTCTTCTTTAAAGTGACCTCTTTTAAACTGGTAGGAGTCTAGACTTCCCATTCTTCTCAACCTTCATCCAACTTTTGGCAATGCAATTCTACACCAATCTTTCTTATCCCAGAAGTACCCCCAACCAGTGGCGATGGAAACGTCAACAAACTCTTTGTGGTCCATTAGCTTCAGAGCATGTGATACAGCCTCAAAATCAATCTTTGTTATCACATAGCCATTAAAGGCTCGTATCTCCTATGAGTCAGGGCGATAATTCTTCACACAAGCAACAATCAAGTCTAGACATAGCACAGCAGGCAGGAAACCCCCAGCTCGGGCTAACCCACTGCTCATAATTTTCTTAGCAATTGAGGACCTAGTTTCTCACTGCATTCTCTCCTAGAAATCCTCCAAGTCCACATGCCTGAGGTCTACATCTCTTACATTTGATGGACCATTCTCAATAATAGAGGTAATTGGAGACCCCTGGTATTTATACTTCATTCTGACTTGTTTGAGAAACCAGAGAGCAAATAATTTTGAACCAGTCAAGGATGCAAAAGAGGTCCACAAGACATTTGGGGAAAATTGGCTATCTAGACTCATGAACAAAAAATTGCTCTTCCCAAACCGAATGAATCAAGAATTGCAAACTGTCACAGTCTGAAAAATAAGAAGGGCCAATTGTTCTAACCTGTTGACGAAGAGTTTTACAAATTCTCTGCTAATGGTGAGTCTTGGAGATCCTTCAACACATTCTCCTCGTAGTGCAAAATAAGGCTTTTCCTTACGAGGTGATGAATTTAATCAAGTCTCGTATCAAAGCTTATTAAATCCTCCTTAAATTCCATTTAATTCTGGTGGTGAACCATATCACAAATTTCATAAATGACCCCCTTTATTTCCCTCTGAAAAGTGTGCGAACACCTTTCTCAACATTCTAAATTTATGACACACTGACAAGTGTCATTCTTTTGTACATATCAATAGCTTGAGAGGATGGCGCTTTGGGAGATAAGAACACATTCAGTCAAGGCGTCAGGAATTTTAAGAACCAATGAACCAACCAACCGAGAGTTTGGAAGTTCAAAGAACTTTCGACTCTTTGACAATGAAGGGTTTCTTCTAAAGAACTTACACAGAACTGCCAATAAGTCTTAAGATGCTTACTTTTGTGAGAAGACGGGGGATCGGGAGGTTCATGAATTCTTGAACTTGCTGACTGAGGTACAAAATGGCATGGGTTCACCGACTATGCATGAAAATGACTAAGGGGCCGAGACTTATAAGGAAGGCACAAATAATAAAGAATAAGGGTGGAACATGACTTAACATATGAATGACTTAGAAAATTTTGAAAATGGGATAACATTATGCAAATGAAAAATTGAATAACTCAGCTCACGTAGTTGATTATATAGAGCATACATACATTGATGATACAAATAATGATGAAGGGATGAGTATAAGGTACAATGTCCTCTACAAGGAGCATGCAAGTCCATCAGATAGCATGATTCATGATTATCCTTGGCACATGGATAATCCTCTTTTTGAAAGTGACTTGGAGTTTGATGGGTTTGAAGAGTATTAGTACAGAGAGCTATTAGTTTTGAAAGGGGAGAGCCAAATGCCATATTACCAATATGACCCAACTGCTTGTCAACACCAAGTGGGTAAAGAGGGGTATGTACATAATGATGAAGGGCTCACTTAGTCAATTCTTAAGGCTGGTTATGCTAAGTGTATGCATGTAAATGATATTGAGAGTGAAAGACAGGCTGGTCTCTTGTTTGGTGTATTGCCCTCTTTTATCTTAAATGATGACATTGAGGCCATTAACACTTGTTTACATGAGGATGATGTAGATCTGGTTGCACTGGATGGTAGAGCTACAGAGACAATTGATAGTGTAGCCAGTGAGTTTCAAACTAAAGACCTTTCTTGTGTGAGTTGTGAGGATGAGAAGTGTGTGGGTGTATGTGAGACCCTGTCTCAACCATGCAAGGTTTGTTTTCATTCTCATATAGGTTATTCTTCAACTGGGCTACATGGAGGCATTACTGCAATTACCAATGATGTGGAGGTAACAATTTCCAACTATGAAGATTCTATCACAGATACATTTTTAAAGCTTTGTTTGGGACAATTATCTCTTATTGATGTGGATCATGTTGAAAGCACATTTTTGAGCTCATTGGTTGGGCTTGATAACATTGAAGCTGGGTGTTCTCGTGTGGGTCAAATTTTTTATCTACAGAGTGAGGAGGAGAAAATCATGAGTGATTTTCTTAGCAGCAATTTTTACACAACAGAGTGTGTCAAGGAGTACAAAACAAAGAGACAACTTGAAGATTGTGAGTCTTCACTTGAAATGCCTCAAATTTCTAATCTATATGCTGGTAATACAGAATTGGACTTAAATCAAGCCTTTGATCCAATCATGGAGGAATACATTAGCATTTGTGGTGCAGTTGGGTCACAAGAGCTTGAACAATCATATGACATGGCCCAACTTGAGGTCACAATTGAACTGGATGCATTTCAACTCAAGATATTGTTCTTCATGTTGATATTTATGCAGGTCTAGATATGCATCATGCTAACAAGGATATTGAATGTGAGTATTGCTATGTGAGTCGGCATGATGATGAGCCCTATTATCTATGGCTACCATGTCCTAGTTATAGTCATTTTTATTTTCAGCATGATGGTATGAATAGTTGTAGTTTGCATGTGCATGCATGCAAGGTGTTTTTATTGCTGATGTTGGGTGATTAGTGCAGTAAAGGATTGAGGGAGATCAACTCCTTCAATAGGCTTGTCTTCGACAGGGACAAGTAGCTTCACCAGTTTTTTGTAGGGTTGGCCTGCAATGTTTCAAATTTTTTGATATAGTCAACTTTCTCTTGTGCCCTTGTGCCTTTGACTGTATGTTGTCTTGTAAATACGTTTTGTGTTATTTTTCCCCTGTTTGTTTTTTGCCTTTTTGGTCTACCCGGAGATGTTCTAGATTCTTGTTGTGCCAAGTTTGTCACACGTCCCCAACCAAAGCCAGTGTTGGTGCCTAAAAAATCTAGTTCCCAAACATGTGTTATTTTGCCCCAAAATCCATCAAAAATCCCACTTTGTGCCTTTGTTGAAGAACCCATCATTTATATCCGATCTGAGACTATTTTGAATGGGTCCCCTCCAATAGGTTTCCATTTGTTTGCCTTTTGAAGTGCAAGGAAAAATCCTCAAAAATGGCTAAGTCAAAAAATTCAAATTCTTTTCCTTGTATTTCCTACCTTTTTCAGAGTTTCATATTTTTGGGTTCTTGTCTTCCATCATGCCATGTCTATCGGCTCCAAAATCAGCCTTGGTTCCTTGCAAAATCACCTAAGTGTTTTGGGCATCAAAGGTCAAGCTTGCGGCCTTTTGTCTTCTTCCGAGCATGTGTCAGCGGGAAGGCCTAATTGCCGAAGTGCACCAAGGCTCCATGTTTTTTCTAAGTATTACAGATCGCCGAAGGTCAGAATTGCAGTCTATCTTCTTCTTTTGGGAAGGCAGAAGGGAGAATGCCCCGACGACTGAAGTCCAATAGAGCTTTAATCTTTCTAAGTGTTGCGGACATAGGCAAGTAGGAGGTGTCTTCTCTTTCTTCCTTTTTGCAGGTAGAAGGCGGAAGACCCGATCACTGAAGTCCGTCAAGGTTCCAAAAAGTTTCTAAGTGTTGCAGGTGTCGGTGATCAGGGAGTTTCTCTTCCTCCTTTCTTTTCGAAGGTGGAAGGAATAAGGTCCGAGGCCCAACCCTCAGGGACTTTCATTTCTTCTAAGTATTTCGGTGTTGGGAGGTCCTTTCCTTCTCTTCCAAAGTGAACAATGCATGGTGAAGGTTTGATCTTTGAAGCCCAATGATTTCCCTTTGTTCCTTTTGGACTTTAGAGATTAGAGTTTCCTTCTTCACCTTTTCAAGAGCTGACTGCATGGAGGAAGCCTGATTGGTCAGGGACTGACTATTTTGCCTTTCGTAGTCCTCCCACCGCTTGGGAACACGCTGACAACCTCTAGGATCGCCATTAGTGCAAAATGGGTAGTTAGAAATGATGTTATTAATGCAGTTAGTGGGGGTTTTGGGGTTTTCCTTCTCATTTCTTCCTTAGGTCTGAGTTGTGAAGGCTATAAAGGCAGGATTGGAATTTATTCTAAGGGTTGGTTTTTGGGTGGTCTCCAGAAGATGGCTATAGGTGCAGAAAGGTGCATGGAAGCCATTGAAATGTCAGTTCAGCTCATTAAGGAGTGCAAACCTGCAAAGTCAAAGGAGTTAATATTGTATATGGTTCTTGTTGTGGAATGTCTCCAAGTCATTAGGTGTGTACCCAGGAATATATTTCAGTCGCAGTTGAGTATTTTCTTTTTCCATGTTTGATGGCACAAATGTAATATTGGGTCAAATGAATGTGACAGCATTTTAAAAATACTGCAAGCTTTGTAATAATCTCTCTCAAGTTAGATATGGGTATATGCAATTATGTTTTGGACTACTAATTATGTTCTATTTCAAGGTCTCTTATTGTATGGTGTATGCAAATACATAGCTCATTGTTCCTTTTGATTTCAATTTGTTATTTTCTTGATGAACTATGACTCTGTTGCCCATAGAGTAGGCACCGGTATGGAACCATTCCTACCAGCCTCACATCATTTAAATCAAACAAATATTTACCAATGTTTTGGGGGAAAACCATCTTTCCTATGCTTGTACATTCACATAGTTGTATCAGCTATATAGGGGTTTTGTGACAACCAATTGTTCTTGGTTTTGTAACAGTTTTGGGGCCAAGACAACGAGGTGGGTTTGGTTGTTCATTGGTTTTTAGTTGTTCAGCTAGTTTGAACTCAATACCTGTTAAGGTATACCCCTTCGAATATCCCTCCATAGCCTAGCTGAGCTCGAAGTACAGGGGATGAAACTTGCTCCCATAGAGTTGACCCTCAACCCTCCATGTTTTGTTGATGGACCGATTATGCTTGGATGATGACAACCTTGTCCTTGTAAGTGTGATTCCATCCTAGGAATTGGATCTACGTTTTTCGGAACCAACATAATATATGAAACACATTAATATCAATATAACACTTTAAAAGTTAAAAAAATTAATAACCTATGCAATTTTTTTGAATATATAAAATATCCTGCAAAACTCATCAATTCTAATAATTTTCATAAATATTCCATAGGACATGACGACTACTAAAAATCTTCAATTCTGATATCAACTAATTCTAACGAGCACATCAATATCGTTTGGGCACCTCAAAACAATTTAAAATTATGATAGCTTAAAGAATTTTTACTACATAAACAAAAGATATCGAAGAACTCATTGATTATACATAATTTTCATCAGTAATATCAACTACAACCTATTGAACACATAAATAGCATTCAAACACTTTGGAAAACAGTTCAAAATTGTACAAACTACAAACCTAATAAAAATGTAACAAATAAATAAATATATTGTAGGAGCTAACTAATTACGAAGAATCTTCAACGTGATTACTTATGCAAAGTTAGAAACACTACTTTCAAACCACAAATTTCAGGGTAAAAATATTGTGGACAAGATTTTCTTATTGAAACCACAAAATAAAACTCTTGATAACATTAAAATATAGTTCTTTACTCTATTGCAAGAGAATAAAAATAGTATGAAAGAAAATTTGGGGTGCATTTTAGAATTCCTACATGCTTGTACCACATTTTAGAATTTGAACATGCAAATATGTTTAGTAAGGTATATTAACTAAACAAATAAAGTATAAAGTATACATACTTGGTGTTAATTCTTATACAAATTTACAAATTCTTTCCCACCAAAAATTGAGGAAATTTTTTGCTTCAAAATGAATAGAATTGAAATGTATTATATACAATATAGGTCATGGGAGTTTGGATGATGTAATGATTCATTTATTGTTGGGGTGGCTATACACTGTATATATGTGCTATTGTTAGGTTATCAAAGTTATCAAAATCAAGAACATGATGGAGAGATGTCCTTCACCATTGAGAATAATTAAATATATGTCTTTTTAAAGATGTCTATGATCTTTTATATTGTTTTGTTTTGTTGGGCATATATTTTTTAGTGTAACATGAGTTTTGTGATGTGGCTTTTTTATTGTCCTAGATCAATTCCTAAGGCAACTTGTGGACATATTCCCACCATATACAACATTGATCCAAAAGAATCTAACAAATATATGTAACAAAAAATAGGATTTAGATGCAAGGACAAATGTTTGATAGTTTTGTAGAATTTTACCAAACATGATTGTATTCTGAATGTGCTAGCATCTAGGACCTCCATGGGTTTGATAGAGTCCACATCTTGTATAGGTGTTTAAACTCATAAGCCAAACTGTATAGGTGGTGTTCAACATCTAGTGACTATTGATCTTCACCCAAGGCCTTGGAAAACTTAATTATGTATTGAAAAATCTATAAATAAGGCTTATATGTGAGCATTCAAATCATTGGTAGTTGGAGAGTTTTGAAATTATCATATGTTTGTTTTAGATTTGTTCATGTGGGAGGAATAAATTTAAGTAGAAGGCAAGAATTGTCCACTTACTGCAATATCTTTTTTCCAAGTAATAAAGGAGGGTACTAAAGGCAAATTCCCACTACCAAAAGGATTGGTTTAATCAGATGTCATGTTGTGATTTTCAATTGTTTTATTTCTATTTGAAGCACAATAATTCCTTATCTTAACAAAGTAAACTTTCATTTGAAAAAAAGTAGGAAAGCACTTAACATTTGGTTGATTTCTAAATTCCAAAGTAGAGTTTATAGATCAATTTTGGTACTAGAGTGGTTTGATTTTATGAATTTGTGGAAGTTTTTTGCATGACAGTAACAAGTACTCAAAATGTAGCCATGGAGGGGTTGAATGCACAAGTGATAGCATTAGAAGACACATGAGAGGCATCTTGGAAAATCAATAATGGTTATGACAACAACAAGAGCACATGAGTAGGCAACAAGGTAAAATGGAAGAAGAACAAACTACTCTTCGTAAAAACAGTCTCTAAGCAGGTGGGATGTTTCTTCCATTTTTGTTGCCAAAAATACTCTTTGTTGTTGCTCAAACATGCTAGTGATCTCTTTTTCGAGCTCATCTCATTTCATAGATCACTTATATATATGAAAAAAAGCCAATTAGTATCTTGTGTCATAAAATAAATCTATGTTGGGAATAATGTAATATGATGTAAACCTATGAAAAATCGAAAGGACTGTTGGAATCATAGTTAGAATGGTAGTTGTCATCTTCATAATTTGGCCACAATCCATGTATTGAAAAATCTAATGTAGGCTTCCATGAGGAAGAATAGCAACATCCATTTGATATATCACAAAGATCCTGACCACTCTTATATTACATAGACAATTTAAAAAACCTCAATAGCTAAATACATAAATAAGTGGAATTGTTTCAAATTGTGCAGGTGTTCAAGACAAACTATTATTGTTATTGTTATTATTTTAATTCTGTGGTAGCTTATACATTTCCTCTTGTTTTTAGTTACAATTGTTATTAAGTAGATAGGCTTTCTCTACGGGAACTTTGATCCCTGAAACTAGGGACTGCCCCCGCAAACTATTCAGTATGACCAGATACCTCTTTCTCGCCGATTGGAAACCAATCAGTATTTTTCATTTCTTCTTATTCGACACTAATAAAATATTAGATCTTTTATGCCAAATGGAAAAGTATATCGAAACTCTATTAAGGAAAGACCGTAAGTTTGGTCGTATTCTATTATTTAACAATTGCGCCATATGTTAGAATATCAATCACAGTTTCTTCAATGTTCGACAGTCATGCTATTCCCTGACAAGAAGATGGAAGGTATGAATAGAAATATTTGTCTAAGGTCCACATGTTAACGATTTTCCTATTATAGGGTGGCTGAATGGAAAGTGTTTTAATTTTTTTGAAGAAAAACACTCTTTCTCAACCGTGGAAATTCAAAGTTTTGAATGTAGGTGTGTGTCATTTTTGTACTACAGTGGTGATCCTGGTTTTTTGATCCATGTTGGATTGCATGCGAGCGATGTGAAGATTCCAGTAGTGTGAAGACTCCAGTAGTGTTCTCGGCACTTCAGAAATGACAAAACGAGAGCTTTGGAACAGGTTATGGACATCCATCAAATTACTACTTGTGAAATACAATCGTCTGTTGCACGGGGAGAGGAGGACTAAGCATTCTAAAATACAATCGTCTGCATCTATTTTTGTGAAATATAATTGTTTTCAAGCAAGGGTTTTACAGAGCAAATTTTGACTAAAAACTGAAGATGGTGGGGGGTTTTAGGTTTGTAAGGTTTCAGTGGGATTTTAGATTTATTGCTATGTCTGTTTTGTTTTGGGGTATATTTAGATCTATTTGCCAATTAGATTTTGATTGAGCTGAGCCCATATGTTTTGTGTATGAGATTTTGGGCAATTGGATGTTTGTGTCAAGAAAAATATATAGATTTATATTAGAGTAATTTTAACTTCTTATTGGTGAATTTTCCTTGTGGGAGCCTCTCTTCTGTCAAAGTGAACTTGACATCCTGAATATTCCCAATTTGAACTCTTCTAATGCCTACACAGGATTTAAACCTAGCACTCGGTTACGATATCCCTAATGATTTACATCTCAAGCACAATGCATTCGACTTAATTCCCTAATTCATTTATACTCATCAAAGTCATAGTAATTTGTCCCCTAATTTCAAGATATTAATTCATGTTCTTGTTATTAGTTTTACCCAAACAAGTGAAATTATCTTTTCATGTGGTTTTTGTGGTCTACTTTATTCGGTGTTTATTTCCTTTCTCAAATTTTGTATGTTTTGTCGTTTCCAATTTATAGCCACCGTGTTGGAGAGATTCAACATGGCAGCTTGTAGACCATTGATAGTTCCTGTTATGATGGGGACAAAGCAACTGTTGCAGATTGTCTGAAGTCTCCTTTAGAGATGGAGGATATGAGCAGAGTTCCTTATGCTAGTGTAGTTGGCAGCTTGATGTATGCTATGGTCTGTATAAGACTAGACATTGCCCAAGCAGTGGGAGTCCTTAGTCAGTTTATGGCCAATCCTAGATGAGTACATTGGGATGCGGTGAAGAGAGTCTTCAGATATTTGCAGGGTACTTCCGAGTATTCCTTATGTTATCATGGTTATCCTATAGGATCTCGGCATTCACTTTGTATTCAAGGATTTGTGGATTCAAATTGGACAGGTGACATTGATAGCAGGAGATCCACCAGCGCTTATGTGTCCACTATGTTTGGTGGTGCTATTAGTTGGATGAGTAAGCGGCAACCTGTGCTCACTTTGTCAACTACTGAAGCTGAGTACATGGCAGCAACTCATGCTTGTACAAAGAAACCATTTGGCTTAAGAGATTGTGTTTTGATATTGGGTTTGATGCAGGGAAGATTACTATTTGTTGTGACAGTTAGAGTGCCATATGTTTGGTGAATAATCCTACTTTCCATACGAGGACTAAGCATATTGATGTCTAGTACCATTTTGTTCATGACATGGTAGAGGATGGGAAGGTAAACTTGGAGAAAGTTGACACTTTGATGAATGTTGCAGATTCCTTGACAAAACCCATGCGCACATAGAAGTTTAGATGGTGTTCAGAGTCTATGAGTCTCTCGGCCCCTAGCAATTAAATCATGGTGTTGATACTCCCCTTGCTCTTGCAAGGTGTTTGAAAAATGGGAGAATGTTAGGAAAGGTGTATCAATCTTACAACTACATAAGGTTACTATTCTTCTTAGTTTTGGTCTTTTTGAATACCCTTTATCTTGAAGAATGGTTTAGAACTTTCAGAGTTTCCATAAAGGGCTAAAAATGACAGGGCTTACTATAGTAACTATACATTTGAGTTTAGATGGACTTAAAATTTTCCTAAAAGGTGCGGAACTGCTAAGTAAAGATATTGGATGAGGTTCGACTCAAGATCATACTTGGATTGCGAGATATTAAATTTTCTATTTTTTGAAACTATTGGAAAAAGTTTTGAACTCAATTTTGAGGCACTTAGAGATCCCTAAATGCCTTGAAAGTTGTAACAGGTGAAGTGGGTTATAGCTTGATATATCTCTTCACGAGCTTTCCAACGCATTAAACAGTTCATCAATCAGACACCCAAATCAAAAGTTATGACCTCTTAAAGTTGGACCTCCCATTTTTGGGAAATGTGAAAACATGTTGGACACTTAAAAGAGTTGTAAAGAGGAGAGTTACATGTGTTGATGTGTGATTTGGTACATCACAAGGCATCTTTGATTGGAGATAATTTGGGTGCCACTTTTGGGTGGTTTTTTGGCTCATGGTTTTATAATTACCGTTGACGGTTTACTGTATTGTATCTCCTATATATCAGGAGTTTGAGATAGAGGTTGTGTGTAAGAGTCTTATAGATGTTGAGTTACCTCTGAATCTCTGGTTGGTTATACTCCTGTGAAATTTTTCTCTACAAGTATATTTTAATCTTCTTAATTCCTAAATAATATATTGGGCAGTTTTAGAGTGTGGGGTTTTTTTACCCGAAAGGGTTTTCCCTACGTATATCTTGTGTTGTGAGCATTGTACTTGTTTGTTATGTGTTGTTACCTTTCTGTTAATGTGCATCTCATAATTTGTAATTGTAAAAGATAAAAATTTGCATAAATCTTTCCTCAGTAGATCAATGTAGGAAGCATTTTCGCATACCCTGCTTCCTTTCAAGCTTGAATACATGGCTATGTGTGAGCTTTTGATAGTGATGGTTTTATCTTCTTGCTTGGAGATCTTGGTTCCACTATATTCTTTTGTGTTGCTGGTATTGCACAGGTTGATTATTAGATTGTGTTAGAGCCATGGATGATCTTCATTCAAAGGATGGTTATCAAGATGCCTTGATAAGCTTGGTATCACAATTTCAATGAGAGATTTGGCAGTGATGTGGATCTATCACTTAGTGATGGATGATCTTCTACAGTGGTTGTAGGTGTCATGGTAAGGCTTTTGGATTATGATTCTTATATGCTATGAAATTATTTTGACATCTTGAGTCCAATTATTAGGGGATGGTTATCTTCATGTGATTGAAGATGGTATTGTGGCATGATGGACTCTTACTTCCAAGATTGGAGTTTTGGCATGACGGTGCCACTTTGGAAAGATATGTTCATTGGAGTAGGTAGTGATCTCCTGGGAGGTATTATAACATCACATTCCATAATGCTCAAAATTTAACATAAGTATTCATCTTAACTAAGAGTTAGAATACATCATGATTATCCAAATCATAGTTAAACAAAAGTGAATTATCATCATTACAATAATTAAGCATGTTATTCTTTTCCAGAATATAACAAAACTTAGAATTAAAATATCCAATGATATCTCATTAGTGAATAACCTTCACTATGTATGTACAAAGCTATGCTCAAGGCATCAAATATCAAATTATACATAATAACTGACTATCAAGTCATATAAAGAAAAGCACTGCATCTAGAACTTTTGACATCTATCTTCATAAGCCTCGGCTTGTCTTTTTCTTGGAAGGAGAGCATCATTCAAGTGCTTTTCCTCCAACCACAGACTAACGATCCCCCGCACAACTTCCTACCTGGAAGCAGCCCTACCCTTCACAGAAGGTATAGATATAAGGAACCATTAGGTTTGCCATCTGAGTATCTGGTGTTGTGTCCTTCATAATGTTTCACAATCATACAATTATAGATCCGCTTTAACTATGTATGATACTACTGGAAAGATTATGTCATCTAGAGCACTACGGACCAACTAATGCACACAGAGACAGATGCATTACTTTGGCCAAAGATTTACATACACATATGTTTCAAAATGAACGTAGTTGTATGTCCACCACCTTGACTTGACTTAGAAGTTGTCTCATCCTATAGTATGCTTAGTTCGACCTCTCAAGGTCTAGCAATAGTAAGTTTAGTTTGATCCTTAGTCCAATTCTAGGACAGTCGACTCCTATCTTGGGAGTATATTAAATGTAATAGGTTGCTTTCGCAAGATAGAACCTGTGACTCCTCATCACTCTATTCCATTTTTCAACATGACAATAGCCAAATCAAGTTTTCCCAACAAATGACTCCTATCTTGGGAGTGCATTCAATTATGTTATGTTACTTTTACAACAAGGAACCTGTGACTCCACGTCACCCTATTCCCATCTTTTTAAAATGTCTATAGCCAAAACAAGTTTTCCAACTTATGACCTTCCTAGGTTCACAGTTTCATGTTGACCTATCATAAGGTTTACATTCAAATTCATGACATTTGAGACTTATATCATAATAGTCTAATAAGATGGTCTTACTAAAAAGACTCTATCTCAAGTATTCTCATGGATTTTAATATCTTATACCTCATTCATAAAGCATGGCCATTCGAAAAGAGATGGCTTTCATTTACTTTGCAATACAAGAGTTTCATACTAACCATAGTATTCATTCTCATAAGTATATAGTTATCTAGGAGAAATAGTTCCTCCAGTAAACCCGACATGCACTTAATGTTCCCTACAAGGAAATACAACTTACCTCTTATCCAATTTCTCCTTCTTCAATAAGGAGTCAACATATCATTTAAATACATAAAATGAATCATAGTTGTCATAATAACTGTAAACACCTAAAATTGGACTACTCTGCAAACCAATTTTTCACACCTCGCACTCATCTATTCCCCCAATCTACATGTCCCTTATGATCAATTAAATCACCCTAATTGAGTCATTTAACCTTACAACCCTATCCTATTAATTGAATGAATATTCCTAATATTCATTTAATTGATTTATCAATTTCCTAATCCATGTTAATTAGGTTAATCATGCTTAAGTTAATTAAGAAAACACTTAATTAACCTTGTCCCCCACTCATCCACTCAACTGAATTTAATATTCAGATGTCTCCCACTCATCTCCAATCACTGAATTTAATATTTAGTTGTCCCCCACACTCATCCACTCACTGAATTTAAAATTCAGTTGTCCCCCACTCACCTCCACTCTTCCCCAAATGGGAATTTTTAATTCATCCTCTAGGAATAAAAGATTCACTTTTATTCCTAGCCCTTGATCTCACCAAATGAATCCTCACCCTCCATCCTCATCTCCAAAATCCTATAAATAGGACCCCTCTCTAAGCCATTTCGATAAGACCATTTCATTCATCAAACCTCTGTCAAAACCACTCTCCAATCTCCTCATCCTACCAAACCTCTGTCAAAACCACTCTCTAATCTGCCCATCCTACCAAACCTTTGTCAAAATCACTCCAACATTCCCAACCTCCATCCAAATCAGGCATCAAGCCACTTGTCATCCCATTTGCATTGTGTTGTGAGCACTTGAGCAATCCACATTCTACACTTTAGTCATTCAGATCAAAGGAACAGTCTGAGGAGAACTCCTGGCGCATCTCCTTCCCGCATGGATTCGTGAGGTCTCAATGGAGGTATAATCGTGTTGTTATGCATTAGATTAGTTCTTATCTTCATTTCAATCTCACTTATTACAATAACTATCATTAACAGTCAAGCACTGTTATAGGGAATCTATGACTCCACGTCACCCTATTCCCATACATTCATAATGACATAAGTTTAATCATGTTTTCGACTCGTGACCTTACCCGGTTGATGAACACATTGTAGCCTTATCCGAAGGTTTACTTTCAGTTCAAAACATCTAGAAGGGTATTTTCAAAGGTCCAAAGGTCGATTCTATTAAAAAAAATTCGATCTCAAGGACTCTACGTGAGTTCATATCATTATATACTCCCTTTATGGAGTTTGGCCACAAGAAAGAAAATGGCTTTCATTTACAATACAATGTAAGAGATTTAGACTAAACTTAGTTCTCAATCTCATAATGATATAAGCATCAAGAAGAGAAATCTCTCCATTAAACTAGCATGCATTTAATGTTGCCTTTAAGTAATAATACTATCATTTATCTAAACTCCTTCTTTAACAAGGAGTCGATACATATACTCTTTTAAATTTAAGGACTGCATTATGGTTATCCTAATAACTTTCCTTTAACAGTCAAGCACTGTGATTATAGTTCTCATGAATGGTATCTAAGTGCTCTGTGCACATTCATAGGTTAAATATTCATGAAGATTATCATTATGGTTCGAGGAAGGTGCTTGACCCACATGCAGGTCGATTCTTCCAAAACTCATATCAAAACATAATAGTTTTAAACACTTTGTTTCATGAGCAGAGTTAGCTCCAGCACATTATGATAGCTTTAGTGTTATCATTAATTTGTTTTCAATCTGTGCCATATCGGCACATAAGTATAATGCATGCTATTGCGAGCTCTAGCTCGGCCTCAAGGGCCTCGAGCGACTGGTTTAACGATAGTTAAAACAAGTTTGCATTATAAGTTTGTATATAGCCTCAAGGGCCTGGAGATTCTCTCCAAAGTGTATGCAATATCAAGATTAAACAACAGAAATAAAGACCTCAAGGGTCTAATAATGATTATCATTACAAATGCTTTGGCCTCGAGTGCCACAGAACGATAGCCACAAGTTTATTATTTAACTGTCGACACAGTCGACTCTATTCATGCAGTGGTAATGTGTTGTTATCATTCTAAATGATAAGTCATTCCAGACTTCAAAACATAGTTGTAGAAATTGTATAAGTGTTCTTGAGTCGGCCTATCGACGGATCTAGCTAAGCGCAGTCGTTCTCCAACTCACTATTGTATATAATAGAGATTTGCTTTCCAGAAAACTAGTCATATTTCCTATTCTTGCTACTTTCCTGAGTGTTGTGTAAAGAAAGACTACTCAAAACAAAGTTTTTTTATTCTCTTTTGCATGTTATGAATGCGGTAAATCTGCCACCTTTAAGCCCACGAAGGGAGAAGTGGTTATCCCACTCTGCCACCCCGCGTCCTCCTTGGGTTTTCTTAGTCCATTACTTGCTATAAACAAGTTGACAGCGAGGGTGAGGATCCAAGTGGGTCCGATATGGCCTCTAATCATTCCACTAACCATGGATGATGTCAGCCTAAACACTTAAAACATATATATATATATATATATATATATATATATATATATATATATATATATATATATATATATATATATTAATAATAATATGGAGCTCAATTATAAGGTTTAAATAATTATACCTTAATAAACTTCCCAGGCATCTACATGTTGTATGAGGGTTCCATAACAATCCAAGATGTCATCATACAACATCATCACCAATATGGTGACATAATCAAAATACGATTCAGGGGTCGAGTACAACTCCCCCTTCTTCAGTATAAACCCTCAGTACTATATAATAAATACTAATAGATTCCAAATCCCAGTTCGTAAATAAATAAAGAAATAAAAAAGTACTCCACCACTTGGTGAGACTACCTCTCAAGTTATGTTGACATTCTTGGAACATCGTTTAGTCGAGTTGATGTAAACATCGTCGAGATAACTCAATCGACATGACAACACATAAAGGAAATCGACTAGCAAGGAAAAGATGCAACTCACTCAGACTTACGAGGGTTCATAAGGATGAAAAATCTAATACTCATATGGCAATTTAACCCATTTCCCAACCTCTATCTCTTCCTCCTAGATGATACTCTCCTTCCGTCTTCAAAGGAAGATTCATTTCTTGTTCACACTCACCATCATAAAATCATGATCAGTGCATCATCATCTGATTCACAATTCATAATAATTAAATAATCATATGAGCATGTACTCTCATGTATAACTAATGTTAGTCAGTATTCACATAATCAATGATTAAATCAGATATTTCTATAACATCTAATTATTAAAATATGGTTAATCATCCTGATTACCACACAAAAATAAGATTAAGCTAAATCATAAGTTGGGGATGTAACAAATATGTTAGATCATGATGTCATGTGTGTTCCTAGATTTTATAGACGTGTAGTGGGAGCTTTGACAGTGGTCTGGTGAAGTTCTCTTTGGTTTTGAGTATTAATCATTTGCTTGAAACTTCATGATTTTGCAGGATGCATTTGAAGTTGGCATGAATTGGTTGATGGATGTTCATGGATACTAGAGAGACTTGAGGTGAGGCTAGAGATCTCTTGTTGTGGGGATCATGTGTTGGAATGATGAAATTTCAACAGAAAGACCGAGGATCCTTCACCTGGGTATGGACATGAGTTCATGTTTGGAGTTGGGAGGAGATTGTTCTTGGAGAGAGTCTATGAGGCTTGGTGTATCTTAGTTGAGCATTCTTATTCCCCACTCTTAGTTCACTCAGCAAAAAATGATCTGATAGGTATTGCCATGTTGTTTCATATTCATTTTGTTTTATGCTTTAATCTGTCATGGATATGGATCTTGAGCTATAATTTCTAGTTCTGGAGGGTTCATTTGAGGAGTATTTGGCATGGTTATCTTCTTGGATGTATGGTTTGATTTATGAGAAGATTTTGGATATGTTATTGGGCTGAATTCCTATTTGTGGAATGAATTTTTGAGTTTGATCTTCTTTGGGTAGAGAAGCTTACACCTTTTTTGGTTATATGAGATATATATGTTTTGTTTGATCTAATGAGATTGAATAGTTGGGTGTTGTTAAGGCTTTTCAGTTGGGGTTTTGTGAAGGAGATCTTACTTGGCACAACTTAGCACTTGGTGGTGTTAGTAGAAGGACATGATATGGTTTGTAGTTTCTCTTTATGGTCTCATGTTTATTCCTAGAGGTTCTTATTCATGTAGTATGATAACTGGGTTTGTGGTCATCTACTTTTGTTTTACTTTCTTGTTTTTTAGCATTAGTATGTGTTCTTTTAATGTATATCATTTGAGATGTGGAGGACTTGGGAGAAGTGGAGGAGATCAAAGGTGAGAGAGTGAGCATAAAACTATTTGTGGAAGTATGCTCTATTTTGCAATAGGTTGGTTACAGTTTGTAGATCATTGTGATTGTTCTTTGTATTACATGATTTGATTATAAGCCACACTTTTATGTAAGTGTTGATTGGTAGACTCTGAGTTGCTTTGGTTGGCATTGCTCATGCTCTATGATTCCTAGGATGTATGTATGTCTTTGGTAGATTGTTTTTCATTGGACTGCAGTATCAAGGGTCTCTAGATTTTTTGCACATCAATGGTTTTGGTATGTTTGTTATCATAGGAGATGGTAACTTTGAACAGGACAATGGATTATACAGGAATGAGAGCTGCAATATGGGTTGGATATGTCATGTGCAGAAGTTCTATCAATGGTGGGTTTTTTAGTTGGATGTAAACAACTAGCTGTGGTTGTTGTTCTAACTGTTCTGGAGCATTCGTGCTCGATCTTGTCTTGGAGGTGTTTGGACTTTAGAGTTGTGTTCTAGTAATGGATTTGAAGTTGGATACATTGGTGTGTCTATGTGACATTTAGTGTTTCATCATGTTTTTAGAAGCCTAATCTTTGGTCATGTTGGTGATCACTTGGAAGATGTTGCAGGTGCTTCTGTAAAGCTCGTGAGCATAATGGAGTTCAATTGAGATAGTATGGTAACCTTGGTGCTTCACATATTGGTTGTGTTTCCCTTTGTCTCTTGCACGGTATACAACAAGTGGGAGAATGTTGGGATTAGGTGTGTCATACACCTTGCAAGTCCTAATATTTGAAATATTTATTTATTTCTATTTATTATGCATGCAATATTTTGGGCATCCCACTTGGAGTGGCACTATGTGTCACTTGTAATTTGTATTTTGACAATTTATTTTTATCACTTAGTGTCATGGAAGTTGCTAAATGCAACTATGACAACTTGTAATGTGTAAGAGTTGCTAAAATGGAAAGAGCTTGAAAAAGGAAATTACCATTAGAAACTTGACAAGCATGATTTTAGGAGATTGAGAAAAAATGATTTTAGGAGTCAAAAATGAAGTGCCATATTTGGAGAGTCAGTTATGATTTGAGTAACTTTCTATATTATGGTGGATTTGATTCTCCATGACTAGGCATTGTAACTCATGGTTTTGAGTTTCCTTTTTGGTGGTTTCTTGTTTTGGAACTCCTATAAATTGAATGCTTGAGGAGTCATTTGTGAGGAGAGGATATTTATATAGGGTTATGCTATCAATTTTCCTCTAGAGGAGTAAGATGTAAATCTCCATGTTAAGGATTTGAGCCTACAAGTGTATTGTAACATTGTTGTTGCAGATTAATACATTGGTTCGATGCTTTGGAGTGTAGGGTTTTTTACCCAAAAGGGTTTTCCCCACATATATTGGTGTTTCTTCTCTTCTGTCTATTTTCTTCTTCTTTCATGTTTTTAAAGTGTTAATTTACATGTCGTTATACTGCTGAAATTTTCTTAGATCTGTAAGCTACATTATCTTTCCTCTAAGGGTTAATGTGATGGGAAATCAACTATGTCTGTTTCTACTTTAAGGGCATAGTAGTATGTGCTTGCATCAAGATTTTGAATATCTATTTCAGTAAAATATAGGATGTTGTAAGGTGCATGCTGGGTTCTCTTTTCCCTTTCAGACCTGACCATTGTGTTTCCTAACCCAATCATCACCCAGGTGTGTTATGATCTTGGAGCCCTTGACTTTCTAAACAATGTAGTGGACATTGTTCATCAAGAAAACATATGAGTGTAGATTCCTTGCACAACTTGGACTTGCCATCAAGGTTACATTTTAGAAACTCTAGAATTTAAAATAGCTACTGAGCGAAAGGAGAGTGATTCATGGTCGTTGTGTCCTCATTATATTGACAATCCTCTAAAAATCCTAAGCCTCCTATTAGCCCCTTATTATCTCCTCTAGGCTCAATAGAAAAGGATTTCCTAGAAGGACTATTATTTTGTTCTTTTTTACAAATAAAAAGTAATTTCAATGTATTTATGTAATCAAACAAAAATTTAATGTAATTCATAACATAAAGAGTCAAAGGATGAATTACAACTCTAGGGATCAGTCTTTTAAAAGTCTCCCTTTGAATTGTACTTGCAGACTCCTTAAATGTACATTTGGCTTAGTCTTTTGAAAGTCTCCCTCTGAATTGCACTAGCAAACTCCTTAAATGCACATTTGGCTACTTCACCCAATTTGACCAGAATCCCTGAGGCCTCCTCCACAATGGATTCCTCCTCACACAAATATAATTGATATCAAGCACCATATTGGAGATGATCTTGTACATGTGTCATACCCACATTCACCATGTGGTTATGACATGATAACCACATGTCATGTCCACATTTACCATGTGGTCATGACACGAATTACTAAAAAAATTTCCACCCGACTCTACGTGTAAGGCATCCCAGTCCAAAACATGAGTCATGTCAGAAATACAACATCTCAACATAGAAATATGAAACACATCCTGGATGCATGACAGACTAGGTGGTAAGGCAATATGGTAAGCTATAGGTCCTATCCGCTCCAAGATCTCTAAAGGTCCAACAAAACAAGGTGCAAGCTTAGAGCCCTTTCCATAACGAATTGGACTCTTATGCAGCTGCACTCTCAAGAACACCTTGTCACCCACCGAGAAGCTCTAATCCAATCTCTTGGCATTGGCATACTTCTTCTGGTGATCCTATGCCTCCTGCAATCTCTACCTAATCATAGTGACCCGCTGCTCCATATCCTGTACCAACTCAGGTCCAATAGCCACCCTGTCCTCGATACGGTCCCAACTCAAAGGGAGTTCTGCAAGGCCTGCTATACAAGGCTTGATAGGGAGGCACACCTAACGAGCTGTGATGCCCATTATTGTAGGAAAACTCAACTAGATACAGGTAGTCCTCCCATCTAGACTGGTGATCCATCACATACATGTGAAACATGTCCTCTAACACTCGATGCACCCTCTCAGTCTACTCATCTGTCTCAGGGTGATACGCTGAACTAAAGTTGAGTTGAGTGCCTAACGCCTGTTGTAATGCTCTCCAAAAAGTTGATGTGAACACTGAACCTCTGTCAGATATGATGCAACGAGGTACCCCATGAAGTCTCACAATGTCATTCAAGAAGACCCTCGCCACTATAGGTGCATTGTACGTCGTGCGTATCGAAGAAAAGTGTGCTACCTTGGTCAACTTGTCAACCATCACCATGATGGCATCATGTTGGCGAGGTGACAAAGGTAGACCAACAATGAAGTCCATGGAAACAGTATCCCATTTCCACTCTGATATCTCGTGAGGGTAAAGTAGTCTTATTGGATGTTGATGCTCTACCTTCACCCTCTGGCACTCAAGGGAATGAGCAACAAACTCTGCAATATCACATCTTATCCTTGCCCAATGGTACAACTACCTCAAATCGGCATGCATCTTCTTCACCCTCGGATGTGCAGCATAAGGTGCCTTATGAGCCTCTGATAAAACCAATGATCGAAGATCACCTGCAAGGGGAACATAGATGCGCTAACAATGTCGTAGAAGGCCATCTTCCTCAAGAGAATACCCTGCAAACTTGCCCTTGAGGGCCCTCTGTGACTGCAACCCCACTGAACCCCTAGAAACCACTCATCCTCTGGTAGTGTGAGGACCACTTTTTTACTTCTGTTCTTGTGACTATTTACATTACTATTATTGATACTTTTTATATGTGTGGGATAGTAGTTCCCGGATTTGTCAAACTATTAAACTTTATTTTGATTACGGAAAAACTAATTGGGTGATGTTTGGATAAGTTTACATTTCAAAAAAGTTAATTAGGTGATGATGGAAAATTGTAATATGATTTCATTTATGCTATTTAGAACTATGTCATGATAATGCATGTTTTTAAGTTGCTTCGGCTATGATGATTATATGTGAAACTGATCTTGCAATTTAGTGTGCAAGAATTTACTAATCAAACCACAGATTTCAGAGATCATTCCGCACCTTGTTATTGTTATCCCCTGTTAAGCCGATCTGGTTCCACGAGGAACCAAGATCACTCTGTGTTTGATGTGGTGTTGTAATGTGGTCTTTCATAAGATCAAATGGTTGGTCTACCCTCTTGTAACACTGACTTATGATTTGTGTTGTAAAAAGATTGAATTTGAATTTCTTTTCTTTTATTTAAATCCTTGAGGCCTTTTCTTGTGCTTTACCTTGGCCCTGGGTGTCCTGAGTAGGTTAAAGTTGACCCTGGGTTATACCCCATGGGTCCAGGGTGCCATTTGGCATGGGTAACCCTTGAGTAACCTCCATCAGGTCATCTTAACTTCCCCCTGAAGTTAAGTGGCGAAAATTGGAGGTGTGGGGGGGACATGATGGGTTGTACCAACACCCAACCCATCCCTCTTCAATCCCCAAGGTAAGAGATGACTACAAACCCATCCATTATAGAGGGATTGACTTGAAGTCACCCTCACCATTAGTGAGATTCCCCATGAGTTGTGGGGTCATCCATAATGAAGGAAGGAAGAACAGGCATGGGTCACCTGTCTTTTCCTCCTTTAACTCCTTTTATTTCTCCCATGCGTAAGAGAAATGACATGAGGAGAGGGATAAGGAGTACTCTAGGGATGGGTGAGTGACATAAGCCAACACTCATCCCTTGGGACATAATAGTGGTTTTGGGAAGAGTGATGAGGTGACAAGTGTCACCTCCCCATTCCTCTAAACTGAAAGGATTTGAGTTATTTGAATTCCATTTTTGGGATGGGAAGGGAGTTAGTTGGATTTTGGAGAGTTCTATTTTTTTTGCCAAAATAAGAAAGTTAGCTTTTGGGGAGAGGAAAAGGAGGAGGGAGTTTGGTGGCTTAGATTGGAGGAGATCTCAGTAAAGCTCTACATCAGTTTCATTCTTGAAGGGCTTGTAAGGTTGGTTTGGTTTTACCTTTCTTTCATATATCTGAATGTTGTATGAAAAGTGTGTGAAAGATGTTTATTTGTTTGTGTTTTAGATTTGTTTCTGTGGGATCTGTTGTCGGGTTGTTGACAGAGCTTCTCCCACTTGGGAGAAATGCTCATCAAGTTTGGGGTAGGGGAGGAGTGATCCTCCTCGGGTGCATACCTGGTTTCTTCTTTTGGGATGTTGAAAGCCTTGAGGGCATGTATTTGTGACTGGATCTTTGACTTGAGAGTCAAATACAGAATTCCTTGGAAAATTTTGTGATCAAACTTGGTTTGAGGCCAAGAGAAATTGTGTTGGTTATATTATCTGAAAGGGTGACACTCTAGAGTCGAGTGTGTCCACTCTCCTGCCCCTTAAGAAGCTCACTGTAGTTGAGCTTTCGTGTTGTATAAATTACCCACGGGTGTTTGTGTGTTTTGAGTTTGTTGTTGTTTCCTGTTGTGAAGTGGATTTCTTGAGTTACCCAGGTGTGAGTATGATCTCCCTAGCTCGGGGGTGACCCTCTTGCGGGTCTACGGAAGGGAGGAAAGCTAGATGAGTGGTGTTTTCTTCTTTGTTTGTCTTTGATACGCAGGTTCCCTCTCGAAGCTTATGGTTGGAATTGGAGGAGTGCTGTATTTAGGGAGAAAGAATTTCATCCTTGCTATAAGAAGAGTTTGGTTCATTGAGCTACATCCTGTTTAAGTTCATTGTGGAGGAATCCTCTTCCTCTGAAGTTGTATAATTTATTGTTTGGGAAAGAGAGAAATTCTTCCCTTCAGTGGTGTTTGTTAGTTATAAGTCTTGACAGTTATGTATACTTGGAGTATCTATTGTTGAGTAGTGAAATTGTATGTTGATCTTGACAAAGGGTTTAACTATAGTATTGTTGGAGGTGTTTGGAGGAAATTATGAATTTTGCTAACTTTTAGATGTTGTAGATGTAATAAGTAGTGAGCCAATGTAATTGTAATGATTCTTTCCATTCTCTATTTGAAGCTAATATGCACTAAATTGAAATTAGCAAATGTGAATTAAGGAAAGAAAATATATATATACAATTATCAATTTTACTAAACTCCTCGTTTAACATTAATTGTATGAAGTCTAATTTCCGTATTTGCTTATATATTTCTTAATTAAATTGTAAATGGCAATTTAAGAAATTTACGTTTAATTCCCTGTATTTACATTGCAATTACTATATGAACTGTGATGGAAATAGATTTATACTTTCTTCTCTATATTTTATGTTTTCTAATTATTAATTGAGCAGTGAATGGAATATCTATGAAAGATACAACTGTATTCATTATAAAGTTAATTTAACTTGCAAAGGATTTGTCCGTTAACATCAATTATAACTGTATGCCACTTAACTTTAAACAGGAGGTTAATGGGTGGATCTGTGTTTAAGCCTTGGATTGAGTATATATATATATATATGTTGAATTCTTTATACAAAAAAATTCTAATGAATTCATCATTTATTTAGAATGAAATTATATATATAAACTGGAAATTTTAACGAAAATACATATAAAGAAAAAAAAAAAAAACAAATTTTATTCTCTGTTTTTTAAAAAAAAACAAAATACAAAGAGGATAAAAAAAAATATAAAAGTGAAATTTAATAGGGTGGGGGTTCAAACCCCCACCGCAATAGTTACAATGGGTGTGGTGGGGTGTGGGTGGGGGCTCCGCCCCTCCCCACACCCCCACCATTACATAACCTGCGGCCACCGCCATCCGCGGTACTCCCCACTCCCCTCGACAGGCCTCCACCCCGCAAGCAACCTCCTCCCACAAACCTGTCGCTCCGTCTTTACCTTTCGCGGCTCGGTGCCGCCACAAAACCACCCCTCCACCACTGCCCCTGTGGCCACCGCACCACTACGCCCCACTTCTCCGCCCTGGCCTTTGCGGCCACCGCGCCGTCACGACTTGCCACCTCTGCTCCCTGTCCATGTCACTCACCACTGTGACCCCTGCCATGGCCGCGCCGCCGCCTCTCCATCCCTCTGCCCTTCACAAAAGGAAACAAAAGAAAAAAAAATAGTTAGGGCTTGTTATTTGGGAAATAAATTAACCAAATAAAATAAGAAATGTTTCCATGGTTTGGATTTTTTTATAAAGAGGAGAGCCTCTTATATAAAATAACAATGGTATATAATTTTATATATATATATATAATTATATTTTTAAAAAAAAATAAAGGGGTTAGGGCACAATGGAAATAACATAAGGAAAAAAAAATTAGGGCTTAGCCCTTCAATGAAGCATAATTGTATGGGTTTTATAAAAGGAAGTTCTAATATTGTCTATATAAATATAAAAATAAAAGAATAACAATTGAAATAATAACAATAGTAATAATATTTAAATAACTTAATAAAATAAACTAACAATTGTAATAATAGTATTAGTAATAAATAATAGTAATAATAACAATAAGAGAAATATAATTGTATATATCTTTATATATATATATATAAATATATCGATACATACATATATTATATAATAATTAGGTGAGGCCGTTTTGTCGTTACAACAACAAGAGAAAATAAAATTATAACTTAATGAGAGAGCTTAAAGAAATATACTATAATATTCCTCGAAGAGTTTCTCAGAAGTTTCAACTATCAACGCAATTCAATAACCAGGAAAATGAAGAGGAAAAATACGCGTCACCTTGTTTAAAAGAACACTGGAAATAAACTTAAGAAGCCATCACAGACATTCCATGTGAGGCCATTTTAATATCAACTGTAGTTAGTAAACGCCCAATGGAGAAAACATGAAAGAGAAATAGAAGAAGAAAAACTAACATTGGAAAACACAGAGGAGAAAATGCGCGGCATTTTCCACCTGGGATAAGAGAACTAAGTAGATGTACTTTCCACTAAATTTGCTTAGGAACAAGAGTAATTAATACAAACGTAGAGGAGAACCCTAGATCAGGGAAAACTAGGAGACTGAGCCCAGCGAAGTAGTAAACCAGCATATGTGACCTGGACCATCCGGAAGTTAGAAATCATGTTAATAATAGATACAGTGATAACTCTTATTGATGTAGAATATGAAGAAAGGAAAGGATAAACATAAAGAAAGCGTAGAAATCAAAAGAGAGAGACCGAAATATAAACAAACTAAATTTTAGAGAAATAGTTAAGGTGAGCGCGATAGAAATACAATCAAAATTAAGATCCAGAGAAACGGAAGAGAGGGCAAATGAACTGTCTTGTTGAGAATGCTAAGTTCAAAGTAGGAGTATATTTCAAGAAACGAGAAAGAAGGCAGACAAATGTGCTTTGCTGAAAAATAACCCAATAGGGAGATCACGAGTCAGTTTAGTAGGAACAAGGCGTCGTGGGAAGTTGTTAATCTATCAGGAAACCCCGTAAGTAGTATAGTGTTGAGTAATTCCCACTTACGCTGTAAGGCATTATGCTTCTGAAATCTACCGAGATTTAGGGTTAGAAACCTTGATAATATAAACCTTGTAGCGACGTTAACGGCGTCGTAGAGACCCCCTTGTTGTACTGTGTGCGTCTGGATGAACGCAATTGTACTTGTACCCCGCCGACAACTGTAGTGTTTTCGCTTTGAGCTTACACCACCAAGCATGCTTACGCATGCGAGGGGATTTCTAGGGAAGCGTGAGAAAATTTTTGATAGTTCGTGTCATAACCACATGACAGATGTGGCTATGACACGTGTGATGCGTGCTGTGACCACATGGAAAATGTGGGCATGACAGGTAGGTGCTACAAGATGCGCCCTCTCAAGTCTACACTCAAGGTCAAGGTTAGGATCTCGTGGTGCCTCTGACTCAAGGCATCAGCAATCACATTCTCCTTCCCTTTGATGTAATGCACATCAAAGTCATACTCACAAAGGAACTCCATCCAACATTGTTGGCAGGTGTTTAGATTCGGCTGTGTGAAGATGTACTATAGAATATGATGGTCAGAGTGTAACTTGAAATGAAGTCCTACGAGGAAGTGTCTCCATCAAATAAGAGCATGAACTACTGTCGCAAGATCCAAATCATGTGTAGGGTAGTTCAACTCATGGGTCTTGAGCTTTCGCGACTCATACATGATCGCTCGACCATCCTACATCAACACTACTCCCAAACCCTCTAATGATGCATCTGTGCAAACCATGAAGTATGCTATTGGATCAGATATTGGTAGCATAGGAGCACTAGTGAGACGCTCCTTGAGGACCTCAAAGGCCCTCTCACATTGCTCTGTCCACGTGAAACTCTTCCCTTTCCACTGAAGGGAAGCAATGGGGTGTGCTATCCTGGAAAAGCCCTTAACAAATCTGCGATAATATCCTTCTAGCCCCATGAAGCTCCTAACCTCTATGACACTGGTAGGTGCTGGCCAATCCCTGATAGCTCTAATCTTTGATAGATCTACTGAGATACCACCGCTAGATAGAATGTGCCCCAAATACTGAACCTCTGACAGAAAGAAGGCACACTTCACCAAGTTGCCATAAAGCTGCTACTCTCTCAAACACTATAGAACCTGGCGCGAGTGCTCCTCATGCTCCTCCTCAGTCCGTGAGTAAATCAAAATGTCATCAAAGAATATGATCATGAATCAATCAAGGAATGTGTGAAACACCCCATTCATGAGACTCATGAATACTGCAGGGGCGTTTGTCAAACCGAAGGGCACCACAGTGAACTCATAATGACCATAGCGAGTCTAAAATGTGGTCTTATGGATATCCACCTTTGTGATGTGTAACTGATGGTATCTGGACTTCAAGTCAATCTTAGAGAATACTCTGGCTCCCTGCATCTGGTCAAACAAGTCATCGATCTTAGGCAAAGGATAACGATTCTTCACCATTACCTTATTTAGCTGCCTATAATCCATACAAAGCTAAAGAGACCCATCCTTCTTCTCCATGAAGATGACTGGTGCACCCCAAGGTGAGACACTAGGTCATATGTGCCCCTTCGCTAGCAACTCCTCTAGCTGAAGCTTGAGCTCCATGAGCTGATCATCCTATAAGGTGCACGAGACACTGGATCTACACCTGGTACAAGGTCTATATGGAAATCTACTTCTCTGTAAGGTGGGATCCCTGGAAGCTCCGGTGGAAAGACATCTGTGAACTCCCTAAGGATGGGATGATCATCAAGTGAAGCCTTTGATCTGTCACTAACTATGATCGTGAACAACTGAGAACCCTTCTGCATACAACGCTTAAGTTGTTTAGCGGATATCATGCAAACTGCGGTGGGCTTCTAAATGCCCTCTATCTCCTCGAAATGATAGAGATAAATAGACAAGGCTCTCAAAACCTAATGGATGAGAAGGTGACACTTGTCACCCTCTCCTCCATCCACATAACCCTCCTCACAACCCCACAAGAATGAGGAGGTGACACTTGTCATCTCCCCATCCACAAAGCTACACACTCTCCCACAAATGCCATGGGAAGATGTGAGCACACAAGGGAAGCTTCTTATGAATGAGGAGGTGACACTTGTCACCTTCTCATTCAATTAAGCAACACTCTTCCCCACAAGTGCTCTCACACATGTGTGAGAGCATAGGGAAGAGGTCTCACACATGTGAGAAGCTTCGAGAAGCTTCAAGAAGCTTCTAAATCATGTGAAGTATGGGTAACCTTACCCAAGTGGGTGAGGTAAGGTTAAGTGAGATGGTGACCTTCCAACCACCTCTCACACTTCCCAAACTCGTCACTTGACTCAAGGGCCAAATTTAGGTGACCATACAAGGTCCAAAACAAGTTTAAACATGTTAGGAATGGTCCTAGACCCTAGGGGTATGACCTAGGGTCAATATTTGACCATTAACAACACTTGGAAGCACATAAATTCACTTAAAAAGGGCTTCAAACATTTAGCACCAAAATTTGTGCAAACCCAACATTACACTTTATACAACACATCAAAAGATAAATTAAAAAAGGTAAACCTTATAAAATGTCATAAATTAAATACAACATAATTAGCATTCTCAAACACAAATGACCTTAGTCCTACTTCAGACTAGGTCGACTTAACAAGGGTATAACATATGGTTATTGTCTAACCTCCGATATTCCATGGGCATGGAAAGTTACCTGCACACTTCCACAAACCCATTAATAGCACATGGTAAAATAGATGAAGCAAAGTGAACTACATACATCACACACATGATCGCATAATCGCATATAACAACAATAATAATCACATGCTAACATATATATGTCTCTCAAGTCATTCTCATTCACAAGTATAATCAGGATCTCATAATGCAAGATAAATCATCAAATGAAATCATAGCATCTAAACATCATATCATCAAATGAAATCTAACAAAAGATCTAATCATCCACAAAGCTTAAACCATCTATCTAAACAACATAAGATAAGTAATAAGGTCCAAGTGCGGGATCAATAGTCCCCAATATCCACATGTCCATAAAAAAAAGTCCATCAAATATCTATCGTAAGCAAAAATATATGGTGAGGCAAAGGTAGGCCTCACATAAAGAGTCAAAGGATGAATTACAACTCCAAGGACCAGTCTTTTGAAAGTCTCCCTTTGAATTGTACCGGTAGACTCCTTAAATGTACATTTGGATTAGTCTTTTGAAAGTCTCCCTCTAAATTGCACTGGGAAACTCCTTAAATGCACATTTGGCTACTTCACCCAATTTGACCAAAATCCTTGAGGCCTCCTCCACAATGGATTCCTCCTCACACAAATATAATTGATATCAATCACCATATTGGAGATGATCTTGTACATGTCTAGAATCTAAAAGAGTTTTTCTAGTGATTGACAACTTATAGCCATGGTCTCACCAAAACTCAGAAGCTATATCATGGGAGCCCTGCACATCTCAAAAAAAGATGAATATTTGGTAGAAGAATCTATGTCTTCAAAGATCTAATTACATGTCTTTTTCTTTGACATACAAAACACTAACAACAACCTTGATTGCTTGAACCCAATTCTTTATTTCATGGTTACTAGGAGACACGTCTCCCCCCACCTGGGATGGGTTTCTGAGAGGGTACACGTCTCTCATCTCTAAGACGCGAGTGGAAATGTCCCTCGTCATAGGAGATAACTAGATGAGTATTCTGTGCAGGGATAAAAGGGGGTCTCCATCATTTTTTTTAAGTTTTTTAAAGCTCATTTAGTCATTGTTTTCACCCACATGATGTTTAGAGGGCATTTTTGTGAGACTTCAAACCCTACTTCAATGTCATGACATTTTAGTTTAAATGTTAGCAAATTAATAAATTATTAAATTATATTAAATAAATAAATGGCATCTCCAAGTACCTCGTCTCCTATTTTTGAAAAACAAATGTATCAGTACTAGTACTAGTCTCATGGCAACCTTGCTTTATTTTATCCTCTAATTGATCCCAACTAATTTTTTGAATGCCCTTAATGCTCACCTTCTCAACACTTAAGTTAATTAGGTTTCATCAAGGATGGTACACCTAGCACTGGAATAAATTTGGTAACACTCTTACTCATGATTACCTACATTAATAATTGTTATAAATGTGTAACGATCCACATGCATGCACCACGTGTATGTCCACCTTTGCTAACACGCTCTAACAGAGTGTCTTAGCTAATCATGGTCTTATCCACACAAAAGGAATATAGAATTGATTTATTGTGCTTTTATATCCTTTCATAATTCAAACCTTTATTATGTTGAACATTTCCAAAAAAAGATGACAAGATATTTTAAAACTAATGAGTAGATATGTTTTAAATTTAAAAACATAATAATATAAAATTTAGAAACAAAAGTGACAAAAATACAAATAAAAATATTATTTTAATATGAAAGGCTACCAAATTTTTGATAATTACAAGATATGTTTATTATCTTATAACGAGCTCTTTGAGAAACCAAAGCTTCACATAGACCCACCTCTTAGTCAAGATTCATAGTAGAAGCAGACATCAAAAAGATCTTGAAAATGTTTTTAAGACTGGGATTCTTGGTCCCTGCTTGGTCATTCATTGGTTCATTCAAAAATAATCTGTCAGCAAAAAAATGAACGGCATTTTTAAATCAGTGCAGTGGCCACATATTTATTTATTGTGGGAGCATACTGACAACTCCTGGGGTCGGCATGATGACTGGTATTGCAGGCCGACGAGCATGGTGACTGGTTTGTGCGGGGGCGACGAATATTCTGAGCAAAGCTCCTACAATTTTAGGCCTATCGTCTAAGTACGCTTTTACACAAAAAACATATCGCTGAAAAAGACAAACAAGCAAAATTATTGGGGCACGCAAAATTATTGGGACTTGTGAGAGGCCACCCCGGCTTTGGCAGGTCATACACGCTACCACCAATCCAAATTTGAGGCGTGGGATGCAACTTTGCACGTTTTTGATAGCACGATTGATCGCAGGATTTTTCCTTCTGTGCTTTCATGGATATGTCTCTGGATTCGAAATCGCGACTTCCGGAAGGTTATGTGTTTGATACTTCGAAATACGAGCAACACACGGAATCTTTCGGTGTACGTATGCGGTTTCAACGACGTTCGCATACTCCCCTACCAAACGCAGCCTCTTGGTAAACTCATTTCTTGGAAGGATTTTTTGAGAGTATGGTTAATAATATTTGTGAAATGTTGTTAAAGAATAAATCCAGGTTAAATAGAACTCCTTGTTTGGTCAATTTCTGGGCCTACTATGACTTTTCCTTGCGTCCTGTGAAAAATTCACTGAAACGATTTGATTTTAATTGAATTTAGCACAATAACTTTCTTGTGAAGGTTGGCTTTTCTTCTATTGTTTTAAGGTAGTAATTTTCTTAGATTCTTTATTCGTGCCTCTTTACAGGAAGCAATCTATTGGCGAAACTATTTATGTTATATGAACTATGGATTTAGTGTGTTGTTAGAAGGGTTGAGTGGTTGTAAAATGTGGGGTATTTAGCAGGCCATTTGCGTTCTTACCTCTATTTGATAACAATGTCAGATTTCACTGTATGGCACTTCACTCTGGATATTGTATGCATAGTTTGCCTTCCACATGTAACTGTAACTAGGGGGAACTATAAAACAAGTAAACTCATATATACACCTGTTGTTGATAAGTGATGCTCATGTCGCTGCTTCGGTTAGAGTTTTTTTTTTTTGTGAAGTTTCTAAATAAATTTTTCTCATGTGTAATGCATGTTGAAGAAACAAAAGTGAAAATAGTTAGTTGCAGATTTTTTTTTTTTTTTGCATGTAATAGTTTTTAGAAGGTTTTTTAGATGTTATTTTTAATCCTTGTAATCTCTATAAAGAGATGCATTGAAACTCTTGTAAAGTGAGGAAGTTAATTGAAGGAAACAAATAGATTTATTTCTACCTCCTAAATTGTGTGTTCAGGTTGTATATGGTGTTTTCTATTTGGCTGTAAGTTTATTCTTGTTTCTGGTGTTAAAGTTGTTATTTAAATTGGAAGAACAATGTTTTGATTTAATTTCAGAATCTTCATTTGGTATCAGAGCAGAAAATCCAGGGAGATTATTGTTTTTTGGGTTATAGAAGATTGTTGTGTGGGTTGTTTTTCAGTTGGTCATAGGAGAAGTGTGTAACTTTTTTTTTGAGCTATGGAAAAATAATTTTTGAGTAGATTCTTTGAAGAGCATGTAGTGTAATCTTGAATGGCTTCATTAAGATTTTATGCTAAAAGATTTTGTAGCATCTAATGCTTGGAAAGTGTGAATCCATTGGAAGAAATTAGTAGAGGTAAGGTTTCACAAAAAAATAAGGTGTAATTTAAGTGGTTCTTTTGTGTGGTTAAAATCAATGGGAAAGATTGGTAAAAAGGGAAAGAAAGAAAATGAAAATTTAATGAGTACAAAAAAATCTTTTGGAGGAAGAATTGATAAAAGTTAAGAAGATTAATGTAGAATATATGGAAAGGATAAAGGAGTTAGGAAAGGAAAGGTATTAAAACTTATGTGAAAATGATATTCTGGAAAATGAATTGGTGAAAGTTCAGGAGAAAAATGAAAAATTAGAAGAAGAGTTGAAGTTGTTTGATAAGGTTAAAAAAATGAATGAAGATTTAGAAGAAAAGATAAGAAATTAGAAGAGTAAAATAGTTTACAGCTTGCAGTTTGTGAAGTCTCATGTGACACATATGATTTGTGTTGTCTTGATCAATCATTTGGTAAGTTTGTTGAAGTTGCTTTTGCTAAAGAATGTAAGGATAAAAATGATGATGAATTTGCTAACATATGTAGTTGTTTTGATAATAATATTGGTGGTTATAAAGGTGAAGATTTGGGTAAGCATGAGCAAGGAATCAAAGAGCCCATTGAGTCACTTATGAGGACTAAGCATAAAGGTCCTGGATATGTTAGAGGTAAAGGAAAAGAAGATAATATTACAGATACAGGTACAAACAAATCAGTTCAAAAAAAGCAGAATTTGGAGTGTTTTCATTGTAAGAGGCAAGGACATAAGAAGGAAACTTGTTGGGATCTTCATCCTTGTAGTATTTGTGGATTGAAGAATCATTGTGAAAAGATGTGTTGGAATAAAGAGTGGAAGAGGGAATCTATGACAGATTGTATGTTGATGAATTATGGATAGATAGATGGATCAAATTGGAGAAAGGTCACACTCAGGAAGTTGTACCGGCATAAGTATTCACATGTTGAACAAGAAAAGAATCATGTAAAGATTGAATGTTCGAGTTGGGTGACTGATGATTGTTTGTTATGACTCAAAGGAAGTCATTGTCTTGTTGTATGAAAGGGTGATTTGCAATAGTTTTTGGTTGCAGGAAGTCTACAAGACAGAGTACAACAATGATGGTAATGGTAATGTTCAAAGAGGCACAATTAGTTGGGAAACTCCGCATCAAGGGGGAGTATGTTGATAAGCGATGCTAGTGTAGCTACTTCTATTAGAGTTTTTTTTTTTTGTGAAGTTTCTAAATAAATTTTTCTCATGTGTAATGCATGTTGAGGAAACAAAAGTGAAAATAGTTAGTTGTAGATTTTTTGTTTTTTTTGTATGTAATAGTTTTTAGAAGGTTTCTAGATGTTATTTTTAATCCTTGTAATCTCTATAAAGAGATGCATTGAAATTCTTGTAAAGTCAGGACCTTAATTAAGGAAACAAATAGATTTATTTCTGCCTCCTAAATTGTGTGTTCAGGTTGTACATGGTATTTTCTATTTGGCTGTAGGTTTACTCTTGTTTCTGATGTTAAAGTTGTTATTTAAATTGGAAGAACAATGTTTTGATTTAATTTCAGAATCTTCACCTGTAAATACCTTCGTGCTGAATTCAAAGTAGACACAACTGTGAATCTCAGAGGATATTCTACAAGGGCAAAAATCTGGAGAAGATTTAGTAGATCCTTATAGGGACTAGGATGCCTACTTTGTTGCATGCTCCTTGGAAGACCATACGTAGGGGAGACATGTTGCTTCTAGTACAGGTTAGACTCAAGGAACAAGATGCGGATAACCTTCTATATTGCTATGAAAGTCAAGTTTCGTAGAGCACCCCTATATTTCTAAGAAATTTCCCAAAGAGGCTCAAATAACTGCTGTATTAGACGGTGTACATGCACTCCAAGCTCTCTGGAATAAATCTACACCTTACATTGTCTGGTTATTACTTATTTGAGCTGCTTTAGCGAACGTTCATTTCCAAAACAGGGGTCCCATGGAGGGGGCTACTGCTGCTAGTATTTTGCCACAAGTGGTCCCATGCAACCTGCTTAATCAAAATATTGCAACAAAGATAATCTTCTAAATTCCTCTAAACTGTGAAGCAGTTACTAATTAAGAATCCAGTTTTAAATGCTAGGTAATGATGGGTGGAAAAACTTTGCAGCCTTGTACAGAAAATTATGTTGCAATTGCCAATCTGTGCCAGATCACTTTTTTTCATATAATTTCCTTTCAAAATTTTCCTAAGTTTCTCAGCAGTAGCTATTTCACAAAATTTAAAATTAATGGGATCATTTACCTCCAAAAGTCATTATGATATCTCTGCATCAACGATATAAAACAATTCAGGAAGGCCGTCTTAATGGAATCGCCAGGTAACAGGTAAGTATCATATATGTCTAGGAGATGCAAAATTTGTAGCAAAAAGCTATTACCATTCAAGGTGTATAATGGAGGTAATTGAGTTTCCAAGGCACCCAAAACAACTTAGAGAATACATGGACATCCATTATCTATTCTATCAAGGATCATTATAGTAATATCCCAACTTGGCATATATTGGGAAAATGTATATATAAGAAATAATAATTATTACAATTTCCTTGGATATTCATAGTTGGATGTGATGGAAAGAAGCGCACACCTGAAATGTTGACCATACAGAGATGAATGCAGATAATTCAAAGGCAACAAATTTAGAAACCCACAGCAGAAACCTGGAGCATTTAAAAAGTCTGTGATCAGAATGTTTTCAATAACCGTCTGTTAAATTAAAGTTTCAGCTATGCAGGGAACAGTAATGCATAATAGATAAGTATGGTTAATTTGTGATACAGGGATTTTGTTATACCCTGGTAGTGTAGATGGTAGATGTTAGGATTTTGTGATACAGGGATTTTGTGTATACCCTGTTAGCAGTATGGGTAGGCTTTTAGCAATCTAGTTAGATTGAAAGCAGTGTGGATGGATGTATTATCAGGGATTTTGGTTTTACACTGTTACTATTGTAGCTCATACATATACGCTGAGCAAATATTGTTAAACATTGTTGAAATTTGGTTAAATATAATATAAACGGAGCAGTCCCATGACTGCAGTTTGCTAATAAAAAAAACTAAAGTTTCAGCTTACAGGATTGGAGCTTGTTGTGTTTTATGACGGGGAGAAAGGCAGAGACACGAGTTACAATATGTGGTTTTCATGTGGTTGCAATGGCCTTTATATTTAAGATTCGATGTTCCAATTCTCTTTCATTACTATGCTTGAAGCTTTATCTTCTTGTATTTTGAGATTGGATTGAAATCTAACAGATGTATTCTCTAATCAAGTAAAATTTATATGTAGTCGAGCACCAAATTCCATTCTTCATTCGGCAGTACACAAGAACTGATGCAAACAGGGAAGGAAGGTTCTCAGAAAATAAAAGCTTCAATAGCAGCAACTAAAGGAATTCAACAGTAAAACAAATGCAGAACAAACAGACCGAGCTTCCATTGAAATCTAGAATCAGCTTCACAATAAGATGGCCAAGTTTATTGGCTTCTCAATACAACATTCAAACCAAAAAAAAAAAAAAGAGGTCTGGTCATTGACCAGCTACTCAACACCTTGCAACAAAACTATACTTTGCAAAACAAAAACTCCTTCCATAGAAGTTGCCACAGCAAACCTGATGTTCCGTAACGTCCCCCCGCCCTTCCTCAGAATGGTCGTTGCCTAAGTTTTTAACAGGCAATAAAAACCACTATCACTGCTCCTAGTGCTCTAAGATTCGCTGAAAAATCTCAGCAGAAGGCCAGGCTTCCTCTTCCCTTGGATACTTTGTCGACCATCCTACCTAGATGTAATGGAATCGCCCCTTTTCACTTGCCTTAGCCAATGATGCTCCCCCAAAAGAGAAGCGCCAAAACTCTCGCTACCCAAATAGACATGCCATTAACTTCCATTAGTTGCCATGACCACAAAGAAACACCAAGAGTAATCCTCCACAAGCCGCCAGCTCAAAATAGAGAAGTGCTCTGCGCCATCAGAAGAGAGTGGGAAATAAAAGCTGACGGTGACTGTGGGAAATAAAAGCTGACGGGGACTGCTGCCTCCACAACCAACTGACACATCAAAAATTAAGAGCAGGCATAAATGAAAGATAAACAACGCCAAAATGGGGTTCCTCAACGTGGATGCCCCTGCATCAGACACCCAAAGAAGAAAGAAAAGTGACCTTGTCATTTATCAAGAGGAAAACCAAACCTTCTAACCTCTGTTTCTGGTAACCAAGATGAATCTTCAATAGGTCTTCCAAACCACTTTACCAAATATTTAAAGTATTGATTGTTCCTTGTGCTCCTACTCACCTGGTTGTCCAAGATTGTCTCAATCTCCTTCTTCTGTGAAGTAGATGCTAGAATGTTCACTTGTGCTCCTATTACATCTCCCTGAAACTCACCTTCATGATATTCTGTTAAATCTGAAAGAAATATTAAGCTCATTAGGTAACTCCACTTCATAGGCAAGGCCCAAACTTCTTCATTTTTAACTTGTTGTAAGTACCAACTGGAATTATTTTTTTTCTCAAATATACCATAACTTCATCTCCAATATGAAATTCCTTATGTCTCCTCTTCAAATCAGCCTTAGACTTATACTATAAGTTCATTTTATTGATATGTTTTCTTACCTCTTCATCAATGCTCTTCAAGTGTTTGGTAAAGTTCTCTGCTTCTGCACTTTTCTTGTCACTTTTATCCATCTTTCTTAAATCTAAAACATCCCTTGGGCTGCTACCATAAACAATTTGGAATGGTGATCTACCTATGCTCCTATTTATCAATTTGTTATATGCAAATTTTGCTTGAGGTAGAACTAAATCCCACCCTTTTGGCTCAAGTCTCCAACCAAACTTCTCAACAAGTTGCCCAAGTTTCTGTTCACAACCTCCATTTGGCCATTTGTATGTGGATGGTAAGCTGAACAAAACTTCAAATCAATCCTTAGTTTCTTCCATAATGTTCTCCAAAAGTATCCCACAAACTTTGTATCTCTATCCAAAATTATCTTCTTCAGTAGACCATGTAGCCTTACTACTTCCCTGAATAACAATTCTCTGAACGACATACCCTCTGAAACTAAATAGTCCAACCACTAAATAGTCCAACCACTTTGTTCTATCAACTGCAATAGGCTCCTTGTACATGCTCTCCAAGCCTCTCCAAAATCATAATCTTCTTCATACAACTCCTTCAATTCATTAAATCTAACAACTTCAACCTGCATTTTGGTTAACAAACTTTGTCTATTCAATTCTTCACTCTCTATAGGAGAGACTCTGTGGGTTGCCTTGTAAGGCAAACTTGCTCTTGGTATCAAATCAATTTGATGACTTATCTTCCTCATAGGTGGTAATCCTTCCAGTGCATTATCGGAAACAATATCTCAAAATTCATGCAACAAATCTACAACTTCCACAAGAATATCTTCCACCCTTTCTTGGTTAGTTTTTCAAATCAAACCAAAACAAACTTTTTCATGTTTCATGCCATCTAAAAACTTTCTGGAATCAACTAAACAACTTCTTGCATTGCTACAAACCTTACCTATCTCCTCTTTTAAGGGCTTCAATTTGTGTCATACTCCATCCTTCATCAATGAGTATGTATTGGCATACCCATCGTACACTGCTTTCCTGTCAAATTGCCAAGGTCTTCCCAACAAAACATGACAAGCATCCATAGGTAAGATATCACACATAATTTCATCACTATCACCTCCTATTTTAAATTTTACCAGACTTTGTTTGCTGACCAAAAGTTTTTGATCATTTTGAATCCAAGCAATCTTATACAGATGCGGGTGTCTTCTTATTTCTAGCTACAACTTGCTCACCATTTCTTCATATACGAGGTTATCAGTGCTTCTGCTATCTATGATAACATTACATACCTTTCCTTCACATTTACATCTTGTCCTAAACAAATTCTTTCTTTGAACAGATTCATTATCTCCATTCAATAGGGCTCTCCTAGTCATTAAGACTTCTCCTCTTTTTGCTTCTTATGAGTGTGATGACTCTATATCTTCCTCATTCACATTTGCTACCCTTGCATTATTTTTAGTCCTTCTACTGGTTCATTCCTGATTATGAGAGCAATCATAAGCTTGATTGCCCTCTTCTCCACATCGGAAACATGTTCCTTGAAAACCTCCTCTTCCAAATCCTCTACCCGATCTTCCTCTTCCTCTAAAATTTTGCTCTTGGAGATTATAAGAGTTGTCAAATTTCTGATTTTTGTCACTATCATGGTCTTCTTTTTTTTATTCTTTTAGTTATTGTCTTGTCCTCCATAAGACCTTCCTCTAGTTCTTTCACCATGATCTCTTTCTCTTTGCTTATTTTCAAATCTTTTGTTTAATCTTTCTTCCACCTTTAGTGCAAACTGATATGCATCCTCCATTGTGTAAACTCTCACCAAATCCATCTCTTCTTGTATGCTTGGCCTCAGACCATTAATGTACCTTGCAACCTTCTCCTTAGTATCTGTGAATAGTAAATTGCTACAATACCCGTGAATAGTGAAATGCTATAGTGGCATGAATAGTGTCACGCTACAGTACTCGTGAATAGTGAAATGCTATAGTGGCGTGAATAGAGTCACGCTACAGTACCGTGCCATCTACATCAACATTTGTCATGCCAAATTGCAGTCAAAGGTCTAAGGTATAATTGCTGCCATTAATGTTGTATTGTTATGGTCATTTGATGTAAATGTTTTTGAATGCCAAATCATTGTAATCAGATTATTGAGCACCATAATCAGTTGTATGCAAATCAGAATTTCAGTATTAAATATCAAGTTGAAGTTGAAAGGTTGCATGGCACGTGTTTGACAAAATGCCTATTAGCTATGGCTTCATATTTGCATAAGTTTCAGTCTTAATAGAGTTGGGAGTTCACATGTCAATTGTTTGATATAATGTCATATGGTTGTAGTTGTACATGCATTTCATTTTCAGTCACTTGGAGACTTGAAGATTGCATGCCAAGTGTTTGTAAAAATGCTAGTTGGTTGTAGGTGCACATTCTTCATATAGAGTTCAAGTATTTGTTTTAGAAAGGTCAAAAAGAAGTGCATTTTCACCTTAGACCATTGCCTAGACATTGTAACTTTAAATTTCAAGCAATTTAACTTCAATTGAAATCATTCCAAGCAAGCAAGCAAACTGAAAAAATACAGAGACAGCAAATTAAGAGGTTGTGTGCAAAGTGTTTGACGATATTCCTTGAGCCTCTAATCAGCAAATTGAGGTCTGAATTGTCAAGGGATATTACAGTGGTATCAGAGCGGTTTCCTACCAGCTTGATTGGGTCATTCAAAACTTGAGTTTCAGATACAAGCATGGCTTCAACAAATGAAAGAGATTTGGAAGAAAGAATTTACAGGGCAGGGAAGAAATTAGAACACCCATCTCAGCAAAAGGAGGTTCTTCTAAGTACTTTGGAGGAGGCAGAGGCTTGTTTATGCAAAGTTGAACAAGATCCATCTCAAACAATGCAACTTGCTCTAAGTCCATTGGTAAGTTCTTTGGTTAAGCCACAACTTCTGAGACATCATGATGAGGTGATAAAACTTGCAGCTATCTCTTGCATTAGTGAAATTATGAGGATAACAGCTCCTAATGATCCTTATAACAACCATATTATGAAAGAAGTACTTCAGATCATGGTGGCAAGCTTCAAAGGTTTGGATGACATCAAGAACCCTTATTTTTCTAAGAGGGTAAAACTACTTGAAATATTTGCAACATTCGGATTTGAAAACATTATGTTATCCATGGATTGTGTAGATGTCATTCACAAGATGTTTCATATATTTTGGAATGTTATTGATGAGGTTCATCCTAGCACTGTGATTACTTCAATGCAATCCATCATGTCTTTAGTTTTGTATGAGGATGATGCTATGACAAATGACTTATGGGCTTTTTGGAAAGGTGAGCAAGATGTGTCACCCATGGCACATGAGTTGTTAAGGAGATTGGTTGAACAACATGAGGATAAAGATACTTCACATATATGCAGAAATCTATATGATGACTTTGTTAGAGATGCTGATTTGACTCAAGAGGATATGAGGGCAGCCATGGGGAATGAGTTGTCTACATCATCTTTGCAAGAAGCTTCACTTGAGTCTTCTACATTGGAGGCTAGCATAGAGCATGCTAATGATATGGGTAGCAACAGCATGGACTCTTTAGGTGATCATGAAAAATCAGACTATGGCAGCCAAGGACAGTTGGAACAAAAGCCCTTGGTTTGGGAAGATTTGCAAGTTCAAATGGTGGTGAAGGAAGATGGAATAATTCATGCTCTGTCAAGAATGGATAGCACTTACAAACACCTAGAAGACCTCATTTGGACAGCTCAAAGAGAAGAAAGACACAAAGGAATGGGACATGGCATTCCTTATACACATTTGCATTCTTTCAAAGAAGCTTTGGAGTTGATAAAAGAAGACTATCTACAAATGGTTAGCGATAGGGATAGGGCTGTCCAATTGGTGAAAGATCAAGATAGAGAGATCGCAGACCTTTGTCTACTTTTGAGTAGGCATAATCTCTCCTCTCTCATAATTCAAAAAATTAGTCCTTTGTAGCAGCTACTCCTAGAAAAGAAGATGAGATAAATCAAAACTTGGTGGTGTTTGATGACTACAATGTAAAAGAAGATTCCAAAGATCTGAATTGGGACAATGATATTCTTCCTCATTCTTATGAGATTGCTACTCTTACATATGGGAGAACTTGTGAAGATGAGTCTACAAGTGTTGGTTTACAAAGTGTAAGTGATGGGCTTGAAAATTTCAATAAAAATGCACTTGTGAAGCCTGAAGAATATGACAGGTATACTGATGACAACAACCACATTTCATTACTTCATGATGAGAAAACACTTCTTCAACATGAGAATGATATGACCATGGAATTGTTTATAGATGGCACATTAGAATGGGGGGTTAAAAATGGCATTTGTGGAATGAATACAAGTCATGAGCATTCTGATTTTTTATATCAGACTTGGAAGGATGTGGAAAGGACACAAAATTTATGTGATATGTGGTCACAAAGGGCCAAGGAGGCTAGATTAGTGGCTGTCAATGTGAGACAGCATCTTCAAAACATAAAAGGAAGGGTCAATCTCTCCAACATGGCAAGGCAAAAGGGGATATATCACATTAGGAGACTCCTCATTCAAATGAGGGATGAATCTGAAGATACACTTGATTCCCCTAAGGTTAGTTCCATGTCAGGTGATACAAAGCAGAACTATGATGGTCAACTATTGACGGAGGTTGGTGCTTTTTACTATGACTACATAGTGAGGAGAGTTCATCACCTTTCTTTTAGTTCACATGCAGATGATTGGTTGATGCATCGATGTGGATTGATGGGGGGCTTATACCATCCATTGTGGGATGAAGAGTTGCCATCTATAGAAGATGGAACTAGAGCCTGCAAGTACCCGACTCAGTTGTGTATGGGGAATTACTTGCAGGGATAGCAGTCAGTTATCCATCATGCTATTATGTATCCGACAAGGTTTTCTACTTCTATGTCACAGAGATTTCACACAGATACATGGTTACAGGATGATTATAGGGGCAGTAGGTATGATGGCTTGGTTAGTTAGCACGTCCATAGGAATTGGGCAGAGGATAGAGGTTGTGCTTTCATGCTTGCTAGGCAGTTGTATGGTGCACTCATGAGGGAAGAGGCACAGATATCCACTTCCGTTGATGTTGAGAGGGATCAACCCTCCACAATTGCATTGATTAGTGCAACTAGCTTTATGAGTTGGTGTCAGGAGCACTCTTCTTCTAGCTTTGGTAGTTCGAGTATTGTGGGGACACCAACATTTGCAAATGAGTTAGGAGATACTCATCTTTTCTGGCAGTTGTTTGGGTCCATAACCCATAGGTCTCCGTATCAGGGAGTAGCCTCTTGGCAGATTAGTTATCCAATTGCAAACAGTATGGTGCAGCAGGTGCCACCAGTTGTCATTGGTAGTGGATTGTTGATTCTGTTTTGGGATCCTGGTGGTGACGTGTTTGATTCGTCACTCTATTTTGGTCCTGATGAGGTGTTCTACCACTCTTGGTGCTATGTCAGTGGTTTATGTAGAATGGTACAATGGAAGTCAACACGTGCACTTTATGACAGACTTCCAGTTTGGCACTGGGACCCAGGGATTGACATCAAAAGTGATATGTTTATTTCAGCTGCAGAATTACACAGTTTGCTGAGTTTTGGCAGGTTCTATGGCTGCAACTATTTTCAGTGAGATTCTGATGCAGTTCCTTATAGATTCATTTGGGATCCGGGCATTAGTTGTGGGATACTCTCCAGTATGTTGAGGAATCCTTTGTGTGCATCAGGGTTCCAATCAGGGTTCACTGTTGAGTTTTGCAGCATGTATATGAGGGTGATTACTTACAGTTGCACTTTTGATCTTTATGTACATGATTTGTTTCAGACGCATAGCTTAGTTGCACATATGCTAGATAGTGTGTATGACAGCTTAGCTTGCGTAGTTATGGGAAGCAAACATTGTCGGTATTCAGAGTTGCTTCCACTTAATGCTTATGCTCTTGCGACCCCTGGCGTTGGGGTTGATTTGATTCAATAGGATCTATCAGTTGTACTTGTGATGGTGTTACAAGAGTTGATTGGTGACATGAGAGGTATTACACAACACTTTCCTTGGGATCCGGGTGGAGTGGTGTTAACTTTGTTGTTGAGATTGCTTGGGGACAAGCAATTTCAGGGAGGGCGGACTGTAATGTCCCCTTTTTAGCGTGATCATGTTTTATGATGGTTTAGCCTATCACTACCCCTCGTAGGCTAACTCAGATGGCTAGAGGGTCTTTTGTGACAGAAACCTAGTCAGTGGATGGTTTATTTCTTCTCCAAAGTTCAGTAAGTTTCAGGGTTGGCCTTTGCAGAGGTTTTAGAACTTAGTTTCTCATACTTACTATTTATAGTAAGTCACTTAGACAGGTTTACTATTTATAGCAGGGCACCTGATTATGACATGTGGGCAATGTCAATTCCGGTATTCAGTTGGATTGGGAAAATTAAGGGAGATAATAATTATATTAATTATTTGTAAGGTTATTAAATAAATAAATATTATAAAGTGACCTTATATTTAATTAATTTAATAAAGTGACTTAAATAAAATAATACTATTATTTTTCTAGAAGCTTCTTGGAGATGGATTGAAAAAGTATAAAAGAAGATCAAGCCAAGCTTCATATCATCCAGGAATTGATATTTGCTTTGATGTGATTGTTTAGTGAAGGAGCCAGTAAGGGTTTCTGCCATTGAGCCATTGGGAACGAAAACTCTCATTGGTTATGCAATTTTGAGGTTGTGAAATATCAGCTGAATTATTGCTTCATTGTGGGCTTCATCCAGGAGTCCAATCTGTGCTTAAATTGGAGAAGAACTATAAAGAATACAAAGGGTTGATGCATATCTATTTGTAGATTGTAAGGGTATGAAGGATTCATTGTGGAACATATTTATTGCTGGCTACTACAGTATCTGTGAATAGTAAATTGCTACAATACCTTTGAATAGTGAAATGCTACAGTGGCGTGAATAGTGTCGCGCTACAGTACCCCGTGAATAGTGAAATGCTACAATGGCGTGAATAGTGTCGCGCTACAGTACTGTGCCATCTACATCAGCATTTGTCATGCCAAATTGTAGTCAAAGGTCTGAGGTATAATTGCTGCCATTAATGTTGTATTGTTATGGTCATTTGATGTAAATGTTTTTGAATGCCAAATCATTGTAATCAGATTATTGAGCACTGTAATCAGTTGTATGCAAATCAGAATTTTAGTATTAAATATCAAGTTGAAGTTGAAAGGTTGCATGGCACGTGTTTGACAAAATGCCTATTAGCTGTGGCTTCATATTTGAATAAGTTTCAGTCTTAATAGAGTTGGGAGTTCACATGTCAATTGTTTGATATAATGTCATATGGTTGTAGTTGTACATGCATTTCATTTTCAGTCACTTGGAGACTTGAAGATTGCATGCCAAGCGTTTGTAAAAATGCTATTTGGCTGTAGGTGCACATTCTTCATATAGAGTTCAAGTATTTGTTTTAGAAAGGTCAAAAAGAAGTGCATTTTCACCTTAGACCATTGCCTAGACATTGTAGCTTTAAATTGCAAGCAATTTAACTTCAATTAAAATCATTCCAAGCAAGCAAGCAAACTGAAAAAATACAGAGACAGCAAATTAAGAGGTTGTGTGCAAAGTGTTTGACGATATTCCTTGAGCCTCTAATCAGCAAATTGAGGTCCGAATTGTCAAGGGATATTACACCAAGTTATGAAGCAACAAATCTAGACAATGAGCTGCACATTGGCTCTAATTTATTTATAGGTACTTCTCTACAATGAAGTTCCCAGCTCCTACACAATTTGTTGCACTATTAGTTAACCATTTGAACCACATTCTCCACACCTACTTCAAGAATGGCTTCCTCTAATATTTTAAGAATATACTTTGAAGTTTTCTTATGGTTCATGATGTCAGTCACCTTGAAGAACACAACACCTTGCGGGCAAGCTACCAAGACATTAATCAATGGCCTCTGACATATATTTGACTATCCATCGCTCAATATAGTACAATGTGTTTCCCTCCAAGAAGCTTTGATCTCGACTAATTTCCTAATTATCTTATCTTTTGACCTCTACATTTCAAAAAATGTGGATTCCTAGCTACATTGAATTAAATGGCGTTTGAAAGAAACACATTAGCTAATGCATCATCTACCCATTGTTTTTCTATTGGTTTCCACAAGTTGTTCATTGTTTTGCAACTTGTCAATTCACCTATTGAGGCCTTGGGCATATTGGAAGAGGAAGACACAAAAGATGTAAATCTAGACACATTCTCTTCAATTCTATATTTCTATTGTGTTGATTTCCTCTTTCCTATAATCAAAGAGGATTGGTCTTTCTCTAGAGGAGCTCTAATATTTGGAATCAATTTATCAAATGGAGTAGCACCCCCTACCTAACCCCTTGAAATGCCAAGTGGTCCACTAGTACCTATCAACAATGCATTAATTGTTTTGTTTATGACAAAATAATGTTTATAATAACCAATACATCCAACTTCTTCAACATCTCCACAAGATTTTGTTATCAACTATTTCATCAACATGAGTTTTTACTATTATGCCAGACAATTTATTTTGTTGAGGGTGAAGAGAAAATAAATTGCACCCTAGTGTTAAACTAAGTGTGATTTATTTTTACGTTTAACGTGTTTACTATACTTAACTAAATCTAATTTCTTTTCAATATAACAAAAGATAAAACATAATCAAATTCTATGCTAAGTACTATCAAACACTAGAGTTGAGAATTGATTAGGAACTAGAAAAGAATGAGATTAGGGATAATAGAGTATGTCTATTTTGATGTCTGATGCAGTTTGGAAGGTTTTAGAAGGTTGAAGGAGGGATCTGGAGATGCTTTAGAGATGAAATCAGGTATTGATGGTTGCATCAAATGAAGACTTGATAGGTGTGCTTGTGTCTAATAGGAGTTCTAGTGACCTTCCTTGGGAGCTAGTGACCTTCAAGTGCTATTAACCTTTGGGTACCATTGATTTCAACTAGGCACTGGGCATTGGTGTTTGACAAGGACGCTAGTGACCTACAAATGCTTGTGTCCTTTGCTCACATGACTGCAACTTTCAAGAGTTGTTTAGCTATAAATTCTTGCTTCCCTATGGTTTTTGTAGAATTTGGAAATATGCTCACATAATTTAAGAATAACCTATCCAAAATTAGGGGGAAAAATTGTTGCTAGGGTTGAGAGCCTACCTCAGTCAGACCCCTAGTTAGCATGCTTCAACCTTCAAGTATTGGTATAGTTCAGGTGTATACTTCCTATGGTACAATGGTGAATGTGATGCGTGTAAGAGGCGTGAATGGAAACCCTAGGGGGCTTGCTAAATTAATGGTGGTTTCTATAGTTCCATGGAGGAGGAATAAGGGTGATGAAAGATCACAAGGTGTGCCAATGGTTTTGACAATGGAATCTCTTGGAATGGCTGATCTACATCAATGAAGTCTTGATAATGGAGCTATGCAAATAATTTTGTATTGGAGTGTTAGAGGAATATCAAGAGAGTAAAGAAGAGTGCTAGAGAGTGTGGAAGCAAGAACTTTCCCAATAAGGAAAGGAAAGTTTTATAAAGTTTCCTAGACAAGGTATCTGTTGAAAAAATGTAGTAAGACATCTTAGGGTTTCTTATTGACTATTGGTGAGAGTTTTAAGTTGAAAATGAAGGCGGACACTAGCATGGGTGCACTAGTGTCTTAAAGGACACATCACTATTGAGTACAAGGAAGATGTTATTGCAAAATTTTTGCTTTGTCACATCTATGAGAGAATTAGGTAGGAACTTACTTGCAAATATTATCAAACAAAAGCAAACATGCAAAAAAGAGCACAATGCTTGGAAAATAGTTACAAATATGCTTATATTCATGAATCTGGAACAAGTATTGCAAGCCCCTTCGAGGGGGCAACCTCCTCAAGAGTAAAGCTTCAATACAAAATATGATTCCAAGATGATGTTCTCTTGATTAAACACCAATATATATGTGTGTGTGTGTGTAGCACAAAAAGTGACCTATGAGGTACAATGCATATGGGATAAATCGGCACACTTAATATGAACTCATTACGCTATTACAACTTCATGTGATGCAGGTAGAATAAATCTATACAATGTAATATTAACTATATAACTAAACTATGATTATTACAATGCTCCTAACTTGTCCGTTCTAGTTCGGATCTTGGTTTGGGTTCACCAATTCAGCCAAAAAAAATTTGGGACTAGGTTCATTTTGGGTTCGTTCATACTATATATATATTAATAACATAAATATAATATTATATATTATAAAATTATAATATATATTATCATTTTATAATATATTATATATTATAATATTTAAATAAATATAAATATATTATATTAATAATATAAATATATATTAATATAATATATTTATATTAATAATATTTTATATTTATTATTAATATAAATATTATATTATAATATATTTATATATTAGCTACGGTCACGACATTTTTTTATATTCGCATCCATTAAAACTTATATAAGGTTTTGTATTTGTTCCAGCAATAGTGGTAGGTCTTGATTCGGGTCGATTCAAAGATTGGCACTAGAAAATCTCGTCAAAATTCATTGAGCACCAAAAAAGTCGTATCAAAATTTGTTGAGAACCAAAAAGTCTCGTTGAAATTTGTTGATCACTAAGAAAATCCTGTCAAATTCGTTATGGGTTTGCCCGGGTTCATTTGGGATGAACCCATAGAGATTATCCCACACCCTGAGCGATTCCAAGGGCAAATCGACCCGAATCCTGAACCCTATTCAAACCAGACCCAGATCTAGGAATCTAGGCTTTTCTTGATCAACTTGATATGTTCTTCCATTTCTGATAGCATTTCTGGACCAAGGCTAATCCTATCTTCTAGCTTATCCCAGCTTATAGGAGTTTGACACTTTCTTCCATATAATACTTCAAATGGGGCCATCTTAATAGCGGAATGATAGGAATTATTGTAAGCAAATTATACAAGGGGAAGATAATCCTCCCACTTGTATTGTTGATCCATGTAATACATTCTCAATAGATCTTCCAACACTTGGTTCACTCTTTCCGTCTGACCATCCGTTTTGGGATGATAAGCTGAGATTATGTTTAATTGAGTTCCAAGTGAGGAAAATAAAGTTTGCCAAAACCTTGATGTCATGCAGGCATCCCTATCTAAGATGATCTTCTCAGGAATGTCGTGCAACCTAAATACTTCTTGCACAAATTTACAGGCTATGACTGGTGCTCCATCTATCAAATTCTCGAGTATGAAATTTGTTATCTTAGTGAGTATATCTACCACTACCAGAATAGCATTATGCCTATTTCTAGACATAGGAAGACTTTGTATAAAATCCATACTGATGATCTGCCATTTCCATTCCAGAATCTCATGAGGATATAGGAGTCCTGTTGGGTGATGATGTTCTGCTTTCACCCTTTGGCATTCTAGAGATCATGCTACAAACCTTGTAGTATCACTCTTCATCCATTTCCATAAATACAATGGCTTTACATCGGCTAGTAGTTTTGTCACTCTGGGATGTCTTGAATAGGGTGCAAAATGAACTTCTTTCCACACAATGTACATTCTTCCTCTAAATCTTAGTAGTCCATCGGGTTCAAAGTGGAATCCATCATACCTAGAATCATAAAGCTTATTCGAGAGAGCTTGCTTAACCTTCTCATAGTATTCATCTCCCTTGGACTTTTACAACACCTGATTCTTAAAATTGGAATGAATAGAGATCATAGAGGAGATATGTCTCCTCCAACTTAAGGCATCTGCTACTCAGTTTTCCTTGCCCTGAATGTATTTGATCTTAAAATCATAATCAAATATTAACTCTAACCATCTTCTCCAACGAGCATTAAGATGTGGTTGGGTAAACAAATATTTGAGTCCTTGATGGTCTATGCTTAACTCAAATGGTTTCCCAAGCAAATAATGCCTCCATATTTGTAGTGCATGAACCACTGTTGCTAACTCAAGATCATGCAAGGCATAATTCTGCTCATGCGTCTTCAATTTTCTAGACTCATAAGCGACAACTCGCCCTTCTTGCATAAGTACACCACCTATTCCTTCTCCTGAGGCATCAGTGATGACTACAAAATGATCCTATGGATTAGGCACCTTTAGAATTGGTGTCATAGTTAGTTTCTCTTTTAGTTGATCAAATGGCTCCTAGCACTTTTTTGACCAAATAAATCTTTTGCCTTTCCTTTGTAGAGAAGTAATGGGGTAGGCAATCCTTGAAAAGTTAGCCACAAATGTTTTGTAATATCCTACTAGACCCATAAAACTATGGACTTCGTGCACATTTTTTGATGCAGGCCACTCTAGAATGGCTTTGATCTTTACTAGATCTATTGCAATTCCCTCTGCTGAGATTATATGACCTAGGTACTGTACTTCTTTTTGGAAGAAAGTACACTTTGAGAACTTACCATAAAGTTTATGCTCTCTCAAATGCTGAAGAACAATCAAAAAATGTTGTAGATGTTCTTCCTCACTATTGGAATAAATCAAAATATCATCTAGGAAAGCAAGAACAAACTTATCTAGACAATCCCTGAATATGTTGTTCATTAAATTCATGAATGTTGTAGGTGCATTCGTCATTCCAAAGGGTAGGACTGTGAATTCATAATGTCCATATCTTGTTCTAAAGGTTGTTTTATGGATATCTTCATCTTTCAGCCTTAACTGATGGTATCTTGATCGTAGATCGATCTTTGAGAACACAATTGCCCCACACATTTGATCAAAGAGATCATCAATATGTGGCAATAGATACTTATTCTTTATCATTACTTTGTTTAGCATACGATAGTTTATACATATGCACAGTGTGCCATCCTTCTTTTTAACAAAGATCATCGGCGCTCCCCAAGGTGAAGTTACACTGGGTCTTATCAATCCTTTTGCTAGCAACTCCTGCAGCTAAGCCTTTAGCTCCATCAACTCTATTGTAGTCATTCGATAAGGAGCTTTGGATATAGGTTCCGATCCTAGAATTATATCTATGGAAAAGTCAAAAGCTCTCTTAGGAGGTAATCCAGGTGATTCATCTGGAAATACATCCTCAAAATCTCAAAGAAAGGGATACTTCTCCATATCAGATCTCTCTTGATCTATAGATTTTTCTTCATTCACTCCTTGGAGTTTCTAAGATTCATAATACATTAAGTCATCTTGAAATACATACTCTTTGTGATCATCTATTTTCTCCATTTTAATTGCAAAGAGCTGACACCCTTTTTGCTTGGCTCTCTCCAATTATAAAGAAGATATTTGCCTCAGCTTGACCTCTCTAGAAGTACCTTGCAGAAAAACTCTATTGCCAAGGTCATCTAGGCATTCAATTGTTTTAGCAAAATAGTCTACCTTAGCCCTATGCCTCCATAAGAGTTTATTCCAAGGATGACATCATATGATCCTAAGGGGGATACATATAGGTTTACTTCAGTTGAAAAGCTTGGGAGTTCAACCTTAGCTTCGAACAAACACTACTCTACCTAAGCCCTTGTTTGGTTAGCCTACTCTACTAACCATGATTTTTCCATATAACCATCTCTTCTAGATATCTTATCTAAAACTTTTGGTGAAATAAAGCATTCAGTGGCACCAATATCTATTAAAACTAAAATTAGAACACCGAACAAAGTACATGTGGTTTCAATTGGAGTAATCTGGTACTCCGCCTATCAGTTATCCAGTGCTGCATGAATTCTCTATTGGAAAGCCACCTATTGTGATGGTAATGGATTTCCTCATGGTTGAGTCCCTTGTGTCTTGTTAGAACACTGATTAGCATAGTGGTCACCTCCACATAAAAAACACCCTCCAGGGGGTCCTCGCCTTTCAAAAGGCTTTCTTGAGTTATCTTTGTTCTTCTTGGGGTTATTGTTGCCATTTTTCTTATCACCTCTGGACTCATTTTGATTTCTCTAGAATCCTTTATCGCCCTTCTTTTTGAAGTTCTACTTGTTACTCTTTTTCTTGAATGATTGGGAAGATTGTGACCAATTGAACTTCTTGCAGTTCTTTTCCCAATAAGTAGATATGGACTTTAGCTTTTGTTCTTGTTTAATGGCTTTCTCATAGACTTGGTCCATAGTAGTGGGACCATGATTGGGCATTTAACCCCATGATGAACTTTTCGTATACGAAACCTTTCGTCCTGTTGGTATTGAGGAACATACTTAAGGAGATGTGTAAACTTCTCCCAATACTCATTTACGAATGAGTCACCTTGTCTCAAGTTTTGGAAATCCATGAGTTTTTGATCAAAATATAGTTGTGGCAACCATCTTTGCCTGAAGAGTTCTAAAAACTTATCCCAAGTTAGACTCAAGGAGATCAATCCCAGTTCCATCTTCTTATTCATCCACCGAGTGGATGCTTCACCAGCCAATTGATATTCTCCCCATACTGCCTTGGTTAAGTCTGAATAGTTCCCTATTTCAAAATATTTTTCCATTTCTGTGAGCCAATCCTCCACGATATCTCTGCTCACAGTTCCATCAAATATAGGGAGTGTGACCTTCTTCATGTCCCTGGACAATTTAAGGGCCAAATGCTACTCTTTTCCTCATCTGGTCTCGACTCTGAGTTATTTTCCCCACGCCCACTCTGGGTGGTGTGTTCATGACAATCCTCATCTTCACCTTCGTGGAAAGCTTCATGCTCAGGTCTACTTTGACCTCTGACCTATTGCTCTAAATTTCCAATCCTTACCCTTGTTTCATTAAGCATTGCAAGAATCTAGTCTAGTTTCGCATCAAAGTTGCCAGAAGGTCGCCCTTCCTCCTAGCTACACCCAAGACTGGTTCTAGTTCTAATTCAAACCATGCCAAAATTCTACTTCTCCTAAAGTTTTCATGTTAAGGGTGTATGCACAAACATGGGGGACCAAAAAGTTTCCACCATGGGACATTTTGGTCCAAAATAGGCCAAAATCTGAGCGCTTTATAACGTTCTCGCATTTTGACTTGCTTTAAAAATCAAAAAAACTTCATTTTCTGCCATTCACCCGTGGCCAAAGGAGTTTGTATGCAAAAAACAATGTTCAAAGCACGAGCGCGTTCAAGGAAACTATCTCCAAGAAAGTGCAATGAAGAAATCAATAGTTTTAGGAGGCCACCTCACCGCCAAAGACGTCAGGAAGCAAATTTCAAGGGCCTAGTAGCCAAAGAAGGTAGGGTTTGTTTAATTTTTGTTAGTTTGAGAAGAGTTTTTGACTTTTGCAATGTTTGATTAGTTTTTTATTTGCATTTACAGTTAATGAGGCAAGATAAAAACCCAAATCTAGCTGAGGAGGGTCAAAACAACCCCCAAAACCCTCCAAACCCTCCAAACCCACCTTCACGTCCTCACAATGTAAGGGATACACAAGAAAACTACCTAGGCCAAATAGAAGAAAAGAAAAGACATCTTCAAACCCTTATTCAAATGATAAACAATCCAATTGCAAGCATCGATCATAAGAGAGCACTTGCGAAGTCATTAGAGGAGATTATTTCCCACACCGAATCGATGACAAAACAAAACCCCAAATTTCAAGACTATAGGGAGAGGTGTCGGCAATACTATGTCGACAAATTGTCATATGAACAAGTGAAGAATGAAAAAATTACAAAATCTCAATTATGTGCACACTTTATAATTCCTAACAGAGATTAGAAGAAAATTGCAAATGATTCCCTATTCATTGGTGTAGGAATGAAGAAATATCCCAAAACTTTTGGGATAGATGGTACATGGTCTTCAATGAGTGCCCATGTAACAACAATGAGGTGCCACAATATTTATTGAGGAAACTCTATTGCGAGTTCATCCTCAAGAAGATTCCCAATTATTTTGACATTCGAGAGTTCTAAGGTAGAGGTGGTGGCTCTGCCCAAGATAGAGAGGGGGCTCAATGAAATGAAAACCGTGTACCTAGACCCCTGTTGAGGCCAGAACATGTGTCACTCCCTTCAACTTTGAAGGAGAGATAAGGTGGAGACAATACATTCATTGACTACTCTCACACAGCCTCTAGCACAGCATGCCGATGATCTTATCGAAGCCGGTGAGGGTGAGAGCAGTAGGCGTCATTTGTCCCCACATTTGTGCAGTTCATGTGGGAACTTGTGTGATTATGGAACGCAGGACGCACAGCAAGACTCAGTAGGATGCTGCGATGCAAGGGCAGTATCTAATGTTGGAGACATCCATATTGGATGAGATTGTTCTCACCGATGATGTCTTACAGCAAACATTTGGTATTGACTCTCAAGTAATTTTTACAAGTTTCATTTTGATTTAATATATTGTTATTTAAAATTTGTAATTAATTTTATATGACTACCTATATTATAAGTGAAAAATAATGTATGTAATTGTCTGCACAATAAAATTCCAGGGTCAGAGTCTTCATCCTGCCTCCGTTAGCAATCCATTGGCAGGTTATGAGAGAAGTTCAAGTTAGCAGGTATGTAATTTATCACATGATCGTAATTATTGTACATATATCAATGGTAATATTATTTTGTGACAATTTGATGATTTCAACAGTCACCGGCAACTCACAGTTTCCTTGGTCCCATGGATGCAAATCCACCACTTATACGGAGGTAAATTTAACCATTTCTGATCATTATGCATTTAAATAATGTTATGTATTTATTTTGGTCGAATAATCTTGAACATGATTTTTCAGATGATGAAAATGGACACTCCTCATCTTCATGAGTCAGCACAGGTAGGCATTATTGCAGCCATGATGTCTTCAAATCCTTTGACCAAGGTATGAGCCAATAACATGAAAATGTCATAATTTTGTATTTATTGTTTTATCTCATGTCATTTGATGTACATAAATGATATTTATGTTTAGTCAATTTTGCTTCTTGATGCTTCTCATAGGAGGTCACAACTCCAACCCATCCAAGTACGGATGAAGAGAGAAAAAATGTAAAGCCTCACAAACCATGTAAAAGCATTTAAACCAACTCAAAAATAAAAGAAGTAAATAATCCACTTAAATACAACATTGCAATATCCAAAATAAAAAGATGTAAGCAATCCGCTTAAATACAACATTCAAAGATTAAAAAATGTGTAATTAATCTGCTTAATCACAACCTCTCAATAAGAGATGATCTCATAAATATGAATCTCAATGTCAAGAAATCTTACATAATCGTGCTCAATCCAGGTAACAAGCACTATAAAATAATATACATAAATCCATTGGCAAGCATGCCATAATACATCCAATCAAGTACAATAGTCATGTACAACAATAATAATGAATCAATACACTCTCCAGCTGCACAAACCAAGTGGTCCACCACCTGCAAACCGAGAGACGGGATCATGGCTCAGGTGCTTTTCCACCCAACCATGAAGTATTTACACTTCCCTGGATCCCTTCCTGAAATGAAGGAAACTCGGCCCTACATAAAACGTCTAGCTACCTGGTAACAACTGCAGGAGGGAACACCCGATGCAACCCTGATGTCTAAATGTGCAATTCTAAGTAATGAAAGGCAAATTGTCTCACAAAAGGATGTGGCAAAGATAATAATAAATAAGTTTGCTAGACAAATAAACATCTATTTCAATGTTATTCCAATTAGATCTAATTATTTCAAGTAAATTGGTTAATTCCTGAAAAGAGAAAAAGCCATCTCTGATACTCCATATTCGGCATCGCCACCCCAAAAGTAACCCAATACATTCCTAAATAAAAACTACTTTCCCCAAGAAGCAAGAAAATAAAATAAAGAATAAAAAATACAAGTTTTCAATCAATCCAATTTCCCTTTTTCCCAAATATCAAATTACGAAACAAAATACATATATACTTTCAAGCAAAGAATCATTGTTCGATCATACAATTGAAATCATAATGTCATCAATTTAGTATAGTTTCTAATCTTGAAATTTAGTCATCATGTCATCAATAACAGTCATTCTAGAACATTAATTACCTTACCATCATTTATGTGACAGGAGGTTCCAAAAACAGTCTATAAGTTTGTTTAATTTACATAAACCTCAAATCCATATTTCATTCATATTACCTAATAAATATTCTAGAAATTGCTTTCAGCAATCAGAGGCAGGTATTGTTTCAATTCAATTATCTAATTTAAACAACAAAATAGTTCATGATTCAACCAAAAGAACTTACTGTCAAAATTGTGACAAAAAGCCCACAAAATAGTCCAACAGTCTTCCTGTCGCATCTACGACAGGAACTGTTGCAGTTTAAAACAAAGAAAAAGAATAGAGATACTATAATAATATAGTTTTTTGTCATAAATACACTATAAAAATCTCATTCTCAGGTTTTCCTAACTTATTCTCATTCTGGTGCCAGGAAACTAGTCTATTTAAGCATGCAGTTTTAAGCACATGTATCTTTCTAAAACCTTCATGTCGCTGTGGCGACAGGAACTATGGCAGAATCTAATAGAATATCAACTGAGTTTATAAATAATCTACTGTCATCCTATTGACAAAGTTTTCCACTAGGTCTTAAACAAGTTTACCAATAAAACTACAGGAAAATTATATAAATTACTATAGGTATTTGCAATCGTGAAGATAGCTACAAGTACTACAGTTTTTGCATAAGTAGTTGTTTCATCATAAATGGGTCGATTTACATCACAGATCTATTCAGCCAACATAAAAGAAGAATATTACAGTCATAATATTATCTGACAGGAATCGATTTAGCAACCATCTGGGGAATTTGGCAAGGGTTTTAATAGTTTCTAATGAGTCATATATTTTTGAGGATAATACTAAGTTTTAGGTAGTTTTAACCAATGAAGAAAAATATGTTTATCAGTCACGTTTTAGCCATGATACAGATCTGCGACAGCAAACTGGATCGGGTCAATTTTATTCAGCATAGGATTGACCAGGTGGGATTTTAACTGCCAAACAAAGGCATGATGTCTAGCATGAAGGCATTGCCCATCAAAAGACTCAGGCGGCCAAGAAAATGCAGTCGACAACCCATAAAAGGGGCCACGTCCATAAGGAGAATGGACGGCCAGGCAATAAAGGAAACGGCTAGCCACATTCAGAAAGGCATCGCCCAGCAGCAAGGAATCTCAAGCAATCATTTAGGAAGTCAATGACCATTAACAAGTACGTCTATGGTCAAAGGGAAAAGGTATTGTTTTCACTAATATGCAGATCGGTCTGCAACCAAATGGCTAGGGAAGAAAATAGAATGCCAAGGAGAAGAGAATGACTCAGCAACAAAAATAATATAAGGGTCAATTAACCAAGATAGAAGCCAAAAAACTTATCACATTCAACCATTAAGAACGAGATTTCCTGAAGATAAAAACATGGAAGGAACCTGGTGAAATAGCAGATTGAATGGTGTGAGTTTGTAGCTGTCAATGCTACCTTACTCTTTCTCCTGTCGCAGTCTGCAACTTTCCTTCTCTTCCTTCTTACTGTCACTCAGCAAAAACTCTTCCTTCTTGCTGCAATTCATGGTTTTCTCCTCCAATCTGTGTGTCTTCTCTTTTGATTTTTCCTTCTTTTATTAAAAACTCAGCCCCTTCCATTTGGGCGATTGCATGAATTAGGTTTTAAAATTGAAGTTTGAAATTCAGTTTGCATGCATCCCCCACCAATCAAAAAGACTCAATAATCTATTTACAATAATTAATATCTAATTTTATTTAGCTTATTATCAAATAAATGACAGTAATAATTCTTTTAATTCTTTATCCATTTCTAAATATAATAATGCCATTTTTAATAAATTTTACTATTTTAATAATGCATAATCACTTTTAAATAATCAAGAAGTGAAATTTAACATAATATAATATAATTATATTCACATCTTATTGTAATTTAATTTATTTATTTAATTTTTAAGGAACATATTGTCTTCCAAACATTTTGTAAACAATATTTTATTATTTATTTAAATAACAAACAATACGTCATTTGAATATATTTTGAAAAGATATTAAGTCAAAGTAATCACATCATGCATTTGAAACAATTTAAATTTTTACGCATTAAGCAATCTAAGCCAATCAATAATGCATATGCAACTACGTGATGTGCGTGATTGCATCAGGGTAATCCATCCATCAATTCTTGCCAAGTGGATAGAACATCTCTACCTTAGCCATGCTCTCATCTTCGATGAGTACCTACATCCATTTACACTCAACTCGACGTCAATAGGTTAGTGTCTCCAAAACATAGCTAAAGCAAATCATTGCATCAATATTCTATATTTAAAACAATTTTCAATTTTTATCAATATAACTCATAATAATTACCTCCACATATGCAAAATTACTTAAAGTAAAATCAGTCACAATAATTGTTCACTAAACTAGAATAATCATATTGTTCATAAAAATGAGACGTGACATCCTTCCCTAGTTGGAAGAGACATCGTCCCGATGTCTTATTAAACATCAAAACAATAAAGTGTCCATCAAGCACCAATAAATTATCAAGGTGTCATAAACAATAGCATCATCTTAAAGTATCAAAGCATAACTAAACTCAAAGTACCATAAAACAATAATCAAACTCCAAGTATCATAATCCATGCAAGAATAAGAAATCTAAGCTAAATCCTCAAATGAGGAAAAGATCTATCAATCTCCTCTACATCCTCCCATGTGGCACTATCCACAGAATAATGATCCCATTGGACCTTATATTGCACCACATCTCTGCTACGCAACTTAATGTTACGCTTCCCCAAAATTTAGGTGGGCTCCACCAGCACCATTCCTGGATCCTAAACCTATAAAGCACGCCAATCAAGAATATGTGACGCGTCAGGATGATAAAGATTAAGTAAAGACACATGAAAAACATTATGGATTCTGGCAAGTCCAAGCGGGAGAGCAAGTCTATAAGCTACAGGATTAATCACTTCCAGAACTTTGAATGGTCCTACAAAACGAGGAGCAAGTTTGGATGCTTTGCCAAATGACACTGAACTCTTATGAGGTTTGACCCTCAAAAAGACTTTGTCACCAACTAAAAACTGTCTAGGAGTTCTATTCTTATCTGCATAACTCTTTTGACGATCCGAAGCCTACTTCAACTTCTCCTTGATCAACTTCATTTAATCATCCATTTCTCTTAACATTTCAGGACCCATCACAATTCTGTCCTCCACCCTATCCAACTGATAGGTGTTCAACACCTACACCCATAAAGAGCTTCAAATTCCATCACATCCCTCTTAAGTCTAGGCCAAAAGTATAAAGGTTTCAAACCTTCAACCATCTTTGTCACTCTAGGGTGACTTGAATAAATTGCATTGTGAATCTCTTCGAGCACTAATTTCCTCAACTCTCCTGAGTTAGGAATATACATCCTCTCCTAAAATCTCAAAATTCCATCTGATTCAATAACATAACCATCAAACCTGTGATCTGAGGGGTCTACTTCCAAAGCTTGTTTTACTCTTTCATAATGATTATCCCCTTGAAGATTCTAAATCACTTTCTATATCAAGTTGGATCTCATAGTAACAATGGCAGTCAGATGTCTTCTCCCACTAAGAGCATCTGCTACTCTATTCTCCTTTCCTTTTATATACTCAATTCCAAAGTCATACTCACTAAGGAATTCTAGCCATCTTCTCTATTGTGCATTAAGGTTAGATTGAGTAAATATATACTTGAGCCCTAGGTGATCTATCTTTAACTCAAAGGGCTTACCAAGGAGATAATGCCTCCACATCTGAAGTGCATGAACTATGGCAACTAACTCAAGATCATGTGGCGCATAGTTAAACTAATGTTGCTTTAACTTTCTTGACTCATAAGCAACCACTTGCTCATTCTGCATCAACACTCCTCCTAATCCTTCCCCTGAGGCATCTATTATAACTATAAAGTGCCCTTTAGGATCTGGTATGGTTAGGATAGGAGTAATTGTGAGCTTTTCCTTCAACACTTGGAAAGCTTTCTCACACTTTTCTGTCCATTCAAATTTCTTGCCCTTCTTTTGAAGTGTGGTAATCAGGTTGCTATGGTTGAGAAACCTCCTACAAACTTTCTATAGTAACCTGCAAGTCCCATAAAACTTTTGACTTTTGTCTCACTCTGCAGTGCAGGCCATCCCATTATTGCTTTTATCTTCTCAGGATCAACTGCAATCCCTTTTGCTAAGATCACATGACCAAGGTAGTGCACTTTGTCTTAAAAGAATGTACACTTTGATAATTTACCATAAAACTTTCTCTCTCTCAACCATTGTAAAATAATTCTGAAATGCCTTTCATGCTCTTCCACTGATTTAGAGTATATCAATATGTCATCAAGGAAGATCAACACAAAATCATCTAAACAATCTCTGAAAAATGCTATTCATCAAATTCATGAAAGTTGTTGGAGCATTAGTCAACCCAAATGGTACTACTGTGAACTCGTAGTGACCATATCGAGTCCTAAAAGCTATTTTAGAGATGTCCTCATCCTTAATCCGCAATTGGTGATAACTAAATATAAGGTCTATCTTTGAGAACACTGTTGCTTCTTGCATCTGATCAAAAAGCTCATCTATCCTTGGAAGTGGATACTTGTTATTTATAGTAGCTTTGTTAAGCATCCTATAATTAATGCATAATCTCAAAGTACCATTCTTCTTCTTTACAAAGATGACCGGTGTGCCCCATGGTGACACACTAGGTCTAATGAACCTTGATTTTAGCAACTCATGTAGTTGAGCCTTAAGCTCATACAACTCTATAGTATTCATTCTGTAGGGTGCCTTAGATTGCGGTTCAGTCCCTGGTAGCAAGTCAATCGAGAAGTCAAATTCTCTCTTCGGTGACAACTCTGTCAACTCCACAGGGAATACATCTTTGAAAATCTCTAAGGATTGGATAGTCATTAAACACTGGTTCTTCTTTGTTAAGGCCTTTTACTTGGACAACATAAATGGCACATCCTTCCCTCTTGGCTTTCTTCAATTGCATAGCCGAGATTTGTCTAAGCTCTAAAGGTCTTTCAATTCCATTAATTTCCACTTGGTTCCCTAGGTCATCCAAACATCGAACAACCTTGTCTTCACAGTTTACTAGAGACTTATATTCAGTTAACCAGTTGATTCCCAGAATTACATCATAAGAGCCTAAAGGTGCTACATACAGATTCACTTGTGTCTAAAAACTAGGAAGCTCTAACTCACTGCAAGCTAGACATGAGTGTACCCTCTTTTCTACACTATTGCCATATTGTACCATCCAAGAGTTTTCCATATGTCTAGGTCTAATAGATAACTTAGATACTACTCTAGGATCTATAAAACATTATGTGGCACCAATATCAATTAAAATAGAAATAGGTAGTCCATAGAGCTTACCTTGGAACTGAATAGGTGTTGCTTGAAACTCTGCTTATCAATTATCCACTGCGGTATGAATCTGATGTTGCGGTTCTCCTTGCTAATTCTTGTTTCCTCTTTTATGTGGACATGCGTTTACATAATTCTCTCCTCCACAGATGTAACATCCACCCTTAGGTGCTCTTGGTCCTTCAGCTCTTTCCCTCTGATTGTTGTTTTTGTTGTTATTGCCACCTCTTTTGTTTCCACCATTCCCATCTTGAGAATTATTGCCTCTCTTCAGATTCATGATCTATTTAATATTGCCCTGGTTGTTATTCTTTTGATAGTTCTGCTGATTATTCTGTGGTTTCTTATTTGAAAACTTAGCATCTCTTTGCTTACGATAATTTGTTGTCTCAAAGGCAGCATCCATAGTGAGTGGGTTATGGATGTCTACCCCAGCTCCACTCTATGGCTTTAATTCCAAAATAAAAGTAAATGAAAAACCCACTTCTTCTGCTATCTTTGCTTGATTATTAGCAATAGCTCCAACTTCAGGAACTGGAACTTATGTCCGTGGGTTCTCATTTTGTGTCTCAACCCTTGCGTTTTCATTAGTATTCTGCCCTATAGAAATTCCTCCGATCTCTTGCTCACTAGCATTCAACCTTGCATCCTATTAGATCACGAGAGTGAGAATACAGTCTAATTTTTCGTCTTGATCAATATTTCTAGTATTCGTAATGGATAATATGTATAAAGTTTGCAAATTTAGCACAATAGTCCCAAAAACAAAGGCCCTAGTATTAAACCTAGAGCTTTGATAGCCAATGTAAAGCCTCACAAACCATGTAAAAGCAGTTAAACCAACTCAAAAAGAAATGAAGTAAATAATCCACTTAAATACAATATCGCAATATCCAAAAAAAAAGTAAACAATCCGCTTAAATACAACATTCAAAGATAAAAAAAGGTGTAATTAATCTGATTAATCACAACCTCTCAATAAGAGATAATCTCATAAATATGAATCTCAATGTCAATAAATCTTACATAATCATGCTCAATCCAGGTAACAAGCACTATAAAATAATATGCATAAATCCATTGGCAAGCATGCCATAATACATCCAATCAAGTACAATAGTCATGTACAACAATAATAAATGAATCGATACACACTCCAGTTGCACGAACCAAGTGGTCCACCACCTGCAAACCGAGAGACGAGAACATGGCTCAGGGGCTTTTCCACCCAATCATGAAATATTTACACTTCCCTAGATCCCTTCCTGAAATGAAGGAAACCCAACCCTGCATGAAATATCTAGCTACCTGGTAACAACTGTAGGAGGGAACACCCGATGCAACCCTGATGTCTGAACGTGCAATTCTAAGTAATTAAAAGCAAATTGTCTCACAATAGGATGTGGCAGAGATAATAATAAATAAGTTTGCTAGACAAATAAACATCTATTTCAATTTATTCCGATTAGATCTAATCATTTCAAGAAAATTGGTCAATTTTTGAAAAGAGGATAAGCCATCTCTGATACTCCACATTCAGCATCGCCATCCCAAAAGTAACCCAATACATTCCTAAATAAAAACAACTTCTTTCCCCAAGAAGTAAGAAAATAAATTAAAGAATCGAAAAATACAAGTTTTCAATCAGTCCAATTTCCCTTTTTCCCAAATATCAAATTACAAAACAAAATACATATATACTTTCAAGCAAAGAATCATCGTTCGATCATACAATTGAAATCATAATGTCATCAATTTAGTATAGTTTCTAATCTTGAAATTTAGTCATCATGTCATCAATAACAGTCATTCTAGAACATTAATTACCTTACTGTCATTTTTATGGCAGGAGGTTCCAAAAACAGTGTATAAGTTCATTTAATTTACATAAACCTCAAATCCATATTTCAATCATATTACCTAATAAATATTAAAGCAAATTGCTTTCAGCAATCAGAGATGGGTACTGTTTCAATTCAGTTGTCTAATTTAAACAACAAAAAAGTTCACAATTCAACCAAAAGAACTTACTGTCAAAATTGTGACAGAAAGCCCACAAAATAGTCCAACAGTCTTCCTGTCGCATCTACGACAGGAACTGTTGCAGTTTAAAACAAAGAAAAAGAATAGAGATACTATAATAATATAGTTTTTTGTCATAAATACACTATAAAAATCTCATTCTCAGGTTTTCCTAACTTATTCTCATTCTGGTGCCAGGAAACTAGTCTATTTAAGCATACAGTTTTAAGCACATATATCTTTCTAAAACCTTCATGTCACTGTGGCAACAGGAACTGTGGCAGAATCTAATAGAATATCAACTAAGTTTATAACTAATCTACTGTCATCCTACTGACAAAGTTTTCCACTAGGTTTTAAACAAGTTTACCAATAAAACTATAGGAAAATCGTATAAATTACTATAGGTATTTGCAATCATGAACATAGCTACAGGTACTACAGTTTTTGCATAAGTGGTTGTTTCACCATAAATGGGTCGATTTACATCACAAATATGTTCAGCCAACATAAAAAAAGAATATTACAGTCATAATATTGTCTGACAGGAATCGATTTAGCAGCCATCTGAAGAATTTGGAAAGGGTTTTAATAGTTTCTAATCAGTCATATAATTTTGAGGATAATACTTGTTGGCAAGAGACACTATATGGATTCATGGTTGTTGTCATTGATGGCAACAAAGGTCATCCCACATATCTGCAAGTCATAGTGTGCCTCTACCGGAAGTCAGAATGAAGATTATTGTGGTCCGGTGAACAAGAACAGAGCATGTGGCAAGGTCCGCAGTCTGGTCCGGATCTCTCAGAAGACGTATCTTGGTGTAGTGCGGATTTGGGGAAGTCAAGAGGACTACCTTAAGTAATAGATTCCAAGGATTTAGCCTCCGGTGATGGACAAGGAAAAAGATATGAACAGTTAAATACCGGATTCCTGAGTAACAGTGTGAACAGAGGAAGAACTGACTGACAGAACATCAGATTGCTTTCCGGATGTGTTTCTGACAGTGGTAAAGGTTATGAAGACATGGATTATGTTTGGCCGACATGATTAATGATATCTACAAGTGTATGCTTGATCCGCATTACTTGATGAGCAAGGATTCAGCCGACAGAACAGAGTTTGTGAGAAAATAGACTGTTCCGGATGCTGACTAGAAAGGTGATGAAATTACTTTTGCGGATATATATGCACGATGGATTTAGTTGTGAGAAGTGTTGTTGTGTGTTGTTGTTGTGTGAATAAGTGCAGAGTAGAGCAGAAACAGCCAGAGAGATCCGGTATGTGAAAGGAAAGTAGAATAAAGAGAAGAGGAAAGATGAAGTGCAGCAGATCAGTGTACTGGGCCTAACCGGAACTGAACTCCAGCATATGTGGATGCTTCCAATCAGTTCAAGTATTGTATAACATTCTTTTGTAGACAGTGTGTCTCCTTGTAGGCAGTGTGCCTCTTTGTGAGCAGTGTGCTCGGGTAGTGAGCCCTAATTGGCAAGTGCCATTTTGTAATTCCTTATTCTTCTAACAAAGAATAATCTTTGGGTTAATCACCCCGTGGTTTTCTCCCTTAACAGGGTTTCCACGTCAAAAATACTGTGTCATGTGTTTCTCATTTCATGGTAATGTTTGTTTGTTTGCTTCAATGCTGCATTGATTAATAAGAAAGTTCAAAAGAAGAAATAATTAGGATAACTGATTCACCCCCCCTCTCAGTTATCAACAATACTAAGTTTCGAGTAGTTTTAAACAATGAAGAAAAATATGTTTATCAGTCACGTTTTAGCCATGATATAGATCTGCAACAGTAAACTAGATTGGGTCAATTTTATTTAGCATAGGATCGACCAAGGGGATTTTAACTACCAAACAAAGGCACGATGTCTAGCATGAAGGCATTGCCCAGCAAAAGACTCAGGTGCCCAAGAAAATGCAGTCGACAGCCCATAAAAGGGGCCACGTCCATAAGGAGAATGGACAGCCAGATAATAAAGGAAACGACAACCATTCAGAAAGGCATCGCCTAACAACAAGGAATCTTAGGCGATCATTTAGGAAGTCAATGACCATTAAAAAGTACGTCTATGGTCAAAGGGAAAAGGTATTGTTTTCACTAATATGCAGATCTGTCTACAACCAAATGACCAGGGAAGAAAATAGAATGCCAAGCAGAAGAGAATGACTTAACAACAAAAATAATATAAGGGTCGATTAACCAAGACACAAGCCACTAAAACTTATCACATTCAACCATTAAGAATGAGATTTCAAAAAGATAAAAACATGGAAGTAACTTGGTGAAATAGCAGATTGAATGGCGTGAGTTTGTAGCTGTCGATGTTGCCTTACTCTTTCTCCTATCGCGGTCTGTAACTTTCCTTCTCTTCCTTGTTACTGTCAACAAAAACTCTTTCTTCCTGCTATAATTCGTGGTTTTTCTCCTCCAATCTATGTGTGTCCTCTCTTCTGATTTTTCCTTCTTTTATTAAAAACTCGGCCCCTTCCATTTGGGCGATTGCATGAATTAGGTTTTAAAACTAAAGTTTGAAATTTAGTTTGCATGCATCCCCCACCAATCAAAAAGACTTAATAATTTATTTACAATAATTAATATCTAATTTTATTTAGCTTACTGTCAAATAAATGACAGTAATAATTCTTTTAATTCTTTATTCATTTCTAAATATAATAATGTATAATCACTTTTAAATAATCAAGAAGTGAAATTTTACATAATATAATATAATTATATTCACATCTTACTGTAATTTAATTTATTTATTTAATTTTTAAGGAACATATTGTCTTCCAAACATCTTATAAACAATATTTTATTATTTATTTAAATAACACAATACATCATTTGAATATATTTCAAAAACATATTAAGTCAAAGTAATCACATCATGCATTTGAAAACAATTTAATTTTTTATGCATTAAACAATCTGAGCCAATCGATAATGCATATGCAACTACGTGATATGTGTGATTGCATCAGGGTAATCCATCCATCAGTTCTTGCCATGTGGCCAGAACATCTCTACCTTAGCCATGCTCTCATCTTCGATGAGTACCTGCATCTATTTGCACTCAACTCGACATGAATAGGTTAGTGTCTCCAAAACATAGCCGAAGCAAATCATTGCATCAATATTCCATATTTAAAACAATTTCTATTTTTTATCAATATAACTCATAATAATTACCTCCATGTATCCAAAATTACTTAAAGTAAAATCAGTCACAATAATTGTTCACTAAACTAGAATAATCATATTGTTCATAAAAATGAGACATGACAAAAAATGATTGAGAGTGATCATCGAGTGGTTGTATGTGATCGATTATATATGTGATGTTATATATTTCATACATTTTCTATATATTAATGTGCATATTGTTTGATTGTATTAACAGGTGAAGCTGAATGAACTTCTATCGAGGAGGTCTACTCGACGGCAGAGAGAGGATTAGTCACTGATTGGCTCTCCATCTTCACGGTCAAGCAAGGGCTGCCGATTATTTCTTAAAAGTCCATAGGAAACTAGTTTTTTGGACCTTTTTTGTATGCCTAGATGGCTTTGTATACATACTTTTGTATGTTACCGATCTGTATATTTTTGTATATGCCTGTATGGCTTTGTTTGGACATGCCTATATGGCTTTGTATATAAACTAGATGTTATGTTCATGACATTATGTATATGACAGTTTATATTAAATATTTAATATGATGATCAATTATCATTACAGGAATTTGGTTTTACACGTGTCAATCGTATTTGTTTGAAAGTTTATAAATAGTTTTTAAATAATCTATTTTGTGCATATCTTGCAATCATTACATTCTGTGGGACTGTGCATTTCTTTGAGGCATCATTTCAAACAATTCACGTGCCTTGTCTATGCTTCCACACTTTCCATACATGTCTACAAGGGCAGCTACAAATACAATACATGTGACAAAATTCATATATCATTTATGCTTTGATGGTTGTCCACACCATGTTACCTAGATTCCATTTTGGCATAGGCAAGGAGGAAGTTGGATAAAGTTGTGTAATTTGGTTTTAGTCATGCCAAAATTTGCGTTTGGTTGAAATTTACTTTTGTGCATTTGCTTGAGAGTTTTTAATGCCTTATGAAAAATCCATTTTGTGCATATCTTGCAATCATTGCATTCCATGAGACAATGTTTCTCTGAGGCATTGTGTCAAACAGTTCACGTTCATTGTATATGCTTCCACACTTTGCATACATGTCTTGCAGGGTACTTACAACTACAAGATTTGACAAAATTCCTCTATCCTTTATGCTTTGATGGATGTCTATACCATGTTCCAAAGATACCATTTCTAAGGTTTTGGAATTTGGCTTTACACTCACTAATTGCATTTTCTTGAAACTTCCTAAAGGTTTATCAAAAAATCCATTTTGTTCATATCTTGCAATCATTGCATTCCATGAGGTGACATTTCTTTGAGGCATCATGCCAAACAGTTTGCGTGCCTTGTCTATGCTTCCACACTTTGCATACATGTCTCTGAGGGCAATTGCAACTACAACATCTAACAAAATTCCCATATCTTTTATCCTTTGATGGATGTCCATTTTGGCATAGGCAAGGAGGATATTGGCTAAGGTTGTGGAATTTTGCTTTACACCCGCCAATCATATTTTCTTGAAAGTTTATAAAGCCTTGTCAAAAAATCCTTTTTTTGTTCATATCTTGCAATCATTGCATTCCATGAGGTGACATTTCTTTGGGGCATCATGCCAAACAGTTCACATGCCTTGTCTATGCTTCCACACTTTGCATACATGTCTACAAGGGCAATTGCAATTACAACATGTGACAAATTTCCTATATCCTTTATGCTTTGATGGTTGTCCATACGTTGTTCCAAACATCCTATTTTGGTGTACAGATAAGGAGGATGCTGGCAAAGGTTGTGGAATTTAGCTTTACACGTGCCAATTGCATTTACTTGAAAGTTTCTAAAGTCTTTTCAACAAATCCATTTTTTGCATATCTTGCAATTATTGCATCCCATGAGAGGACATCTCTTTGTGGTGTTGTATCAAACAATCCACGTGCCTTGTCTATGTTTTCACACTTTGCATGCATGTCTCGTAGGGTAGTTGCAACTACAACTTTTGACAAAATTGCTATATCCTTTATGCTTTGATGGATGTCTATACTATGTTCCAAAGATACCATTTCAAAGGTTTTGGAATTTGGCTTTACATCCACCAATTGCATTTGATTGAAAGTTTCTAAAGCCTTATCAAAAAATCCATTTTGTTCATATCTTGCAATCATTACATTCCATGAGGCAACATTTCTTTGGGGCATCATGCCAAACAGTTCACGTGCCTTGTTTATGCTTCCACACTTTGCATACATGTCTACAAGGGCAGTTGCAATTACAGAAAAATTTCCTATATCCTTTATGCTTTGATGGCTACCCATACGTTGTTCCAAACATCCTATTTTGGTGTATAGATAGGGAGGATGAACTATTACCTTTGAGCACACCTTCTTTGCATGATATACCTATAGATGATGAAATAGTTCATTGTGATTTGATATTGTTTATTCTTCTTCATAGTCTATTTTTCATAGTAAGCCTAATGACGATCATATGGATAGTGGTGAGTACATACATACTAATGATCTAGACCTTGTGATGCACCTTGTAGGACATGCATTGATGACATAATCTTACCTCCTACTAATGACATTCTTGAATTTTATAATGATACTCCTCTCACATGCCATGATGATATTATTCATTATGTACCATCTTCCAAGATTAGAGATATGCATGTTTTTTTGGTACTACATATTTATGATTATTTCCCTAGTGTTGAAAATTGTGTTTATTACCTTTTTCATATTCTTCCTATATATCATGATGATTCTCTAAATGTGCTACCTCACGTTATACATGATGATGATGATGATGAGCCTCATCATGATTATTCTATTGCTTCACATGATTGCTTATGCTTTTAAAATGATACATTAGCAACTTATCATATTAGAAGTCTTAGTGAGAAGTTATTATGCAATGCTTATGATGGTTTTATGGATGGCTTACATTTTGATCTCATGATCTTTGTATATTTCATCTTTACATCATCTTATCTTGTCTTGTCTACTTATTATGTTTTTCTTTGTTCCTTTCTCTTAATTCTTTACATCTTATATTTTGATCCTTGGTTTTGTATCCAATGATAATAATGGCTCTTTGCTTTACATATGTTCTTACACTATTTGATCTAACTTCTTAAAGCATCATCCAATTTACTCACATTGAGTGAGGTTCTAGCTTCTTAGAACATTCATGGTCTATCATTATATTGAGCATCTTGTCTATGGTCCATCTCTTATCATTGTTTCTACCTAGCTATTATGAACATTTACGATCAAATATTGACATATTTTTCTATTTTAGAGAATTTACATCATTGATCCTACATTTTTATATCTTATATACCATGCCTTATGATATTACATTAGTATATCTTAAATATCATGACCTCATATTACTATATCTTGTCTTATAATCTCATCTTTTAATATGTACTTTATAGAGTATACATGTTATCATCCAACACTTTTTTATTTTATTTTGAGAGTTTAGTATTGATCCTTATTGGTTATATCATTCTTTGATCCTATGTCCATATTGAGAGACATCATGCTACCTCCCCTTATCTATTTGATCTATCATGGACACTAGGGTTAATCACACAAATAGGCTAATCACCATGTAAATAGCACAAAATTATGTAAATGCAATGTATTTTGACCTCTAATCATGGTTGTCATAGTCAATACAACAATGGATCAGTCCATTATCTCTTTGTATTTTGCCCATAAAACCTTATGAAATATGGGCTCTAGTCAAATAGAATGAATAACATACATCTTTGAATGTTGTTCACACATGTGTAGGCATAGATTAAGGTTTTAGGCATTGAAATGTGTCCTCCATTGATGGCAATGTATCCATAAACTAGTCCCACATATATTAGGATAGTGTTGTCTGAGCAAAACTGAGAAGGGTGTTATAAAGATCTTACAACACTCATTTTATAAATGTACAGTTATATGCAAATGTTAGCACTCATATGTCAAGCTTAGAATGGTCATATCAACCTAAGGACTACTTGATTGAATCCTCAGGGTAATGAAAATACCATATATAATTCTGTCATTCCATTATGGTTTTAGTTATCTGGCAAATGTCCAACCCAGAACACTTCTAAGGTTTCATTAAATGGTCTAATATCTACAAAAATATATGCATGAGCAATGACAGTGGAAAATAAGGAACCAATACAATTAGAGTTCAAATCTTCAGATCAAATGCATTCTTGCAATATGTTTTAGTTTCATGCAGTGGAAAGGTGCTAGGAGTGACATTTTGCAGTCCATAGCTCATGGGGCTGAATGGACTTTGCCAACGTGTCGAGGTGGGTGGGTAAATGCTAGGGTGCCAAGCACCCCAGTCATTCGAAGCAGCAGGCCACCAAAAAAGTCCCTTAAGATCCCTAATACCAAAAAAGTACCAAACTTTGACGAAGCAGTTCTTAGAATTCGAGGTAGTTGGGAATGTTCCATTTGGACCTACAAGTGCACGTGGGGTCCGTCCACAATAACCTCTCTCAATTTTGGTCAACTCTAATCCATTTGATTTTGGTACGGTCAAATGGATTGGAGTTGACCAAAACTAAGAGAGTTTATTGTAGATGGGCCCCACGTGCACCTATAGGTCCAAATAGAACATTTCCAGCTGCCTTGAATTATGAGAACTACTCCGTCAAAGTTTGGCAATTTTTTGGTCTTAGGGATCTTAAGGAACTTTGCCAGTAGCCTGCTACTCCAAACGACTAGGGCGCTTGGCACATGAAATGAGATCTTCCCTTGCATTTACTAGCCCACCCCAATGCGTTGGTGAAGTCCATTCGGCCCCACGAGCTATGAAATGCAAAATCTCACTCCTAACACCTTTCCACTACATGAAACTGAAGCATTTTGGAGCAATGCGTTCCTTGCCACCATCGGCAAATGAAATTGATTTATCAAAAATTGAGGTAGGTGTTTGTAGGTGGACCTTACATACACATATACATGCAAAGAAGATGTTCCTAGGTGTCACAATTTGATGGAATAGTTGATCCAAAGTTTATGACATTTTTTTTCTTAGGGCTCTTGAGAGATTGTTTGCGTTCGATTAGCCAAGAACGACCATGAGGCTTTGCCACAGAAAAGACATCCCCCCTAGCAATTACCTGCCCACCCAGGTGCGTTGGCGCCATCCGTTTGACCCCATGAGATGTCAAATGTAAAAATTCAGTCTTAATACATTTCTGGTAAATGAAAATTTAGTACTATAAAGGTGCTCTCACTTGATCCAATGTCTTTTAGGGCATCAATTGAGGTTGCCCTTACCACTGCTATCAATTGTTTGTCATTAAAACTCATTAAGACTCATTATGAAATAGTAACATCATTAAAATGCATTAGAACTCATAGTAACATTATTAAAACTCATTAAAACTCATTATGAAATAGAAAGTAAAGGACATATCATTGTGAAATGATCATGAAAACCTACCTTACTTTCCTTCCAAAGGCAACTTCATAAGGATTATGCCTACCTCCATCATACTAAAATCCTGCATGCAAATGCAATTGCACTATTTAGCTAAAATGAGTAGCTAAAATATACAAGGTGAAATTAAGATAGCAAAGAAAAATAACATACCTTTCTGTCATTCCACTAATTCAATCCAATGAACCATCACGGTATTCTCTACTCTTTATTGTGTCGAGTATTGCCTCCTGATTAGACTCACGAGCCTTCCACAAGGTCCTGTTAATGGTCTACCCCTATATTTGATCAAATGAATGTTTGAAGCCACAACAAGGTTAGAATAATGAAGAATCTTCTTATGTGGGTCAAAGTCCTTGAACACCCACACATCAAACTTCTTCAGTGGGTACCTTCTAAGCCATGTTCCAATAACAACCACTGATCCTGAAGGGTAGTCGATGTTTTCTCCATCTATAACAAGGGAATCTAATTTCTTTTTTGCCACACAATGACACAAATAATAATCCGTTCCTTCTTCATTGTCTTCAGCTACAATAACTACATAAACATGCCCTGCATTGATACGTGCATTCAGTTCAATGAATATAGTCAACAATACAAGAAAAAATACAAAATAAGATGGAATATTGAATTTTATAAAATTAGAATGTTGATAATACATGGTTGAACTAGATCTGAAATATGGTCAAAATCAACTGATGATTCAATCTCTATCATTTGTAGTGTTGTCAGTAGTCAATAATGGTCAATCGGGCATAGGCCTCTTGTACACCAATCATCAACCCACTCCTTTGACTCACAATCATACCAAGATTCATATGTAAATGAAGAACAAAAGCATGCCATATGCCGCATATGAATACTCCATGAACATGCATGAAAACATTAAGCTTCGTGCATGCAAAAATCATAACCTTCTCAACGTTGGTGCTAAAATCATGGTCTAGGATGTCATGCTCTCACATAAAATATATTGTAACTATGCATGTAGTGCATCAAATAGGTAATCAAGTGACAGTCCAAGAGTATCCCTAGACTCAAATATCCTTATGGTTCGTGAAATAGAACTTGTCTATACTTGGAGGGACAAATGTAACCTTGATATCTACATGGGAGAGTGTCTCTTTATTTTTCTATCCTCCCTCTCTAAAACTCTATCTGCCTCTCTTTCTCTATATCTCTTTCCCTCTCTCTGTCAACCCCTTGCAATGTGAGGGAGAGAGATATAGAGATAGAGAGGTAGATATATTTAGATAGAGGGAGGATAGATAAATAAAGAGATAAAGGGCTCAGAATAGATAGATAGAAAGGGATGTATATAGAGAGGGAGGTAGACATAGAAAGGGGGGAGAGGGATAAATAGAGAGAGATAGACTGAGGAAGACATGGAGAGATAGAGAGGGACATGGACAGGGATAGGGAGAAAGCCTGGGGACATGGAAAGAGGTGGAGAGATAGAGATAGAGTTAGAGAAAGGAAAAAATATAGAAAGAGGGGCAAATAGAGAGATAGAGAGGGATAGGTGGAGATAGAGACGGGGAGAGGGAGAGAGGGGGATTGAGATAGACAAAGGGGTCTATAGAGGGAGAAAGATAAAGAGGGAGATAGAGAGCGAGGGAGAGATAGATAGGGAAATACAGACCCTAAACCATAAACCCTAAATAATGCCCCTAACTCCTAACTACTAACCCCTAACCCCTAAACCATCAAACCTGGAAGCAACCCTAAATCTCTATCTCCCTATCTCTTCCAATCTCTATCGGTCCCCTTGCTCTATCTCTCTAAACCCTAAACCCTAACCCCTAAACTTGAGCAACCCTAAACCCGTAATCCACAAACCCTAAACCCTAAAGTTGAGAATCCCTAAACCCCTAAAGCCTAAACAAATGCACTAAACCCTAAACTTGAGCAACCCTAAACTCATAAACCTCAAATAATGGCCCTAACCCCTAAATCCTAAACTCGAGCAACTAGACTAAACCCCTAAACATATAGTTTGATAGGGGATGATGGAGGATTAATGGGAAATAGATGTAGAATCCTTGGATCTTGATTATCATTATCCTCATTGGGATGTGATTTGATAGGATCCAAGTTATTTGTTTGATTATCTATGTTTTCTTGGGGACCAAGTGTCTCATCATGGGATATTGATGGCTAATGAATAGGACTAGTGGGATGATGGATAGGGCTAATGGGATGGTGGATATGAGTGATGTGGGTTACTTTCTCATGGATAAGATCTTGATCATAGATAATATCTTGATCACAGGGAGGATAAGCATGGATAGTTCCATATTAGATATGGATACGGTAAGTGGGGATGCATTGATATTCATTAGATTAGGGAGTAAGAGGTGGTGATGGGGGTTCACTAGGAGATGTTAGAGGATCAATGATGGGATTGATGTAGATGGGTTGACCATGAGATGGTAAGGGATCTGGGATGGGATTAGATGGGATGTTTGGATTTTGATTAGGATGGGTGGTTGGTGTTTCTACATGCTTCGGACTAGGCTCTTAACATAGCTATTGGGTTTATTAGATGGATGTGATGGGTTCTTGGATGGGATCAATAATATTTGGATGTTTGACTACATGGCTACATGATGGGGTTTGACTTGGACTTATGGTAGGAGACTCTTCAATGAAATGGATAGACATCTAGGAGTGGATGATGGTGTTGGAGTGGTAGACATGTTATTAGGAGGTTCTTTGTTAGGCTCAATGATAGGAATTTGAGTACACATGTGATGTTTTTAGATTCCTTTCTAATCATCCTTGGGTCACATCCTTCATGGCTTCATGGGTTGATGGACTAGGATATGCATATAGTTGATGGACAATGATGGAAGATGTTGTGGGGTTAGGATTAGGATTGAGTGAATGGATATAGGAGGGGATGGATTAGGATTGGGAGTGTTAGAGGGGGATGAAATTGGATCAGTGGATTTGGATGGCTCCATATCTTTGCTTTTATTTTTGGATTTTGTAAAATGTCTTTAAAGAAAAAATTTCAAGGGTTCGTGGGTTGATGGATTAGAGCTTAGAATTTTTTATGGTGGATTAGATGGTGAGTTTATATATGGTGGATGGATGATAGGGATTGATGGATTAGGAGATGGGTGGACTAATGGGTTAGGATTAGGAGGATTGGAGGAAAATTATAAAATAATTTCCCTTTAACCCTAACCCCTAACCCTTAAACCCTAAACTTGAGCAACCCTACAAACTCATAAACCCTAAACAATGCCCCTAAAGGTCTGAGCAACCCTAAACTCATAAACCCTAAATAATTCCCCTAAAATTGAGTAACTCTCTCTCTCTCTACTTATCACCCTATATCTCCCCTATCTCTCCCCTCCATCTCCATCCTCTCTCCCTCTTCCTCCCTCTCCTCTCCCTTGTCAACAAAGAACATGGAAACAAAAAAACTAGGACATGTAAAGAGGGACGAGGATATAAGTTGGGATGATGAAATGGAAACAAGATAATTTATGAAATTTCATTGGATGGGAAGAATAATGAGGAGAGGTAGAGAGGGGAGGAAAGTAGAGAGTGAGAGAGGGTAGGAGGTAGAGACAAGAGGGAAGTAGAGAGTGAGAGAGGGTAGGAGGTAGACAGGGGAAGGAAGAAGAGAGTGAGAGGGTAGGAGGTATAGAGGGGAGGGAAGTAGAGACAGAGAGAGGGTAGGAGGTAGAGAGGGGAGGGAAGTAGAGAGAGAGAGAGAGGGTAGGAGCTATAGAGGGGGGAGAAGAGAGTGAGAGAGAAGGCAAAAGGTAGAGATGTGAGGGAAGCAAAGACTCAGAAAGAGGGTAGGAGGTAGACAGGGGAGGGAAGTAGAGAGTGTAAGAGAGGGTAGAAGGTAGAGAGGGCAGGGAATAAGAGAGTGAGAGAGAAGGTAGGAGGTAGAGAGGGGAGGGAAGAAGAGACTCAAAGAGAGGGTAGGAGGTAGAGAGGGGAGGGAAGTAGAGAGTGAGAGAGATGGTAAGAAGTGTAGTTTTCCTTGTAGACATGTATGTAAAGTGTGGAAGCATAGACAAGGCATGTCAATTGTCTAACGTAACACCTCAAAGAGATGTTTTGTAATGGAATGCAATGATTGCAAGATATGCAAAAAATGGATTTGTTGAAAAGGCTTTAGAAACTTTCAAGCAAATGCAATTGGCATGTGTAAAGCCAAATTTGCTCACCATAATGCGAGGGCGTTATAACGCACTCGCATTATGCTGAGCTTGTTTGGACGTTTTTTTTCCAGTTTTTAGTAGAATTTTGAGATTATATGGAGTGTGCTTCCCATTAGGATGGCACTTTTTCAATGAAAACTCAAAAAAAATACCACCATAATCTTAAGCTCTATGTTAGCTATCTAACCATATAATTTTGTTCACATTTTGAGTACGTTAAGGGTTTCATCTTTAATTTCTTTTGTTAGTGTATCCATTTTTTTGTCAAAAACCACTATCTAGTATTTTTGACTTTTTTTTAATCGTTCATCAAAATTTGAAATAAGTTACATTTTTAGAAACTAGACTCCATTCTACACGTATTCAAAAAAAATTTGATTTTTGATTAGTTTTCAAAAATTTTAGGGGGGAACACGCTCAATTTTTTGTTTTTAGGATGTGTCCACTTTGAAAATGACTTAAAAATCAATTATTCATGAAAAAATTATTAGAAACATCAGGGATAAACTACATGGTGTTAGCTAATTTCTCATCGAAACGATTTTTGAAAAAAAAAAGTTAACATTTTAGGGGGAGCACACCAAACGCTATGTTATGTTTTTGAGAAGAATAGGACCAATTTGTGTGCACCTCCTTTTTGAACCCCTTAACCTCAACCATTTTTGGAAAAAAAAAAATAGTAGTTTAGAAACTAGATTCGGAGCACTACAACTCTTGTTTTTGTTGTATATTCAAATTTTGAGCACGTAGCTATCTTCAATTTCTCATCCAACATCAATGTTTCCTGATTTCAGGAAAAAAAAAAAAAAAAAAGTGGCATCTTAAAACACCCTTTTGGTCCCCCGTCTTTGTGCACTTACCCTTAAGCATTCATTTAGTTTTTCATACAATTGAATTCATTCATAAACATAAATCCATTCTCATTTATACAGTCTTAAACAAGAAAGGGAAATTTTTGCCAAAATTCCAAAATTGTATTATAGTATCTGTGGATTACATAATATCCTTATTTATTACAAACTTTAATATCTTGCGACTGTAGGTCACTATCAGGAAGGGGAAACTCCTTGGGCTCTTCCTCACCCTTGAGGTTTACCAAAATAGACTTGGAAGGTGGATGTACTCACAAGTACTCATCCATAACTTTCTGACTAATGACAGGGGCATTAGAGCCACATCCAAATGGTAAGTCCCTATGTGCAAAAGGCTTAACTAGTTCACCCTCAGTGACATGAACATTAGCCTTAGTTGTTTTGTCCTTCTCCTTCTCCTACTTGATATGCTTAGGAGAGTCAACAAAGGTCTCAGAGTCAATTAACCATGCACCTTCAATGTAACTAGTTTTGTCTAGGCTTTTCATTTTTTAGGCTTGCTCCCTCATAGCCTTTAGGTAATGTCCATTTCCTGTTACCTTCTTCCTTGGGGTTAGTCTTGTTCTTACCATTATGGCCAAAGAACATTTAAACATTAGCAATTGTTAATGTCTGAGGAAGATTTTATGCAGTGAGCTCATAAGTCCATGTATTGAACCTAGTAGCTCTAATACCATATGTAACATGCCTTCTCATAATACTTAGATTTACACACTGAAATTACTAGCAAGGTAAATGAACATATTCATCATAAACATTTATTTATAAACTTATAACTGTTTGAATAATGACAAGGAAATAATAACATATCTTTTTTGAATATTTTCAAAACCTGAAAATTACAACATAGTCAAAGATAACATTTTAGTGAAATATTTCAATTTACATGTATAATGTTTTACTCTTGGCAATAAGATTAATTTTACATAAATTTGACTGTCAAAAGTCATCATAAAATGTACTGCATTTGGAATCTTGATATCTATTTTCATAGGTATTGGCTTGTCTTCTACTAGGGAGGGAGAGCATCACCCGAGCATTTTACCTCCAACCACAGACCGGTGGTCTCCCGCACACCTTCCTTCCTAGAAGTGGCCCTACCCTTCACGAAGAGTATAGATATAAGGAACCAATAGGATTTTGCCATCCGAGTTTCTAGTGTTATGTCCTACATAACCAACACAGACATACAACTATAGATTCCTTCTAACTGAGTATGACACTACTGGATGGTTATGCAAACCTAGAGCACAGTGAATTGACTAATACATGCAGAGACAGATGCATTACATTGGCCAAAGATTCAATATAAATAGACGTTTCACAATGAACATAGTCGTGAGTTCACACACCTCTAACTCAAATTAGAAACTATCTCATCCTACAGTGAATTTAGGGGTAAGTGCACAAATATGAGCGACCAAATAGGGTCTTAAGTTGCCACTTTGTTTTTTTGAAATCAAGAAACATTGATGTTGGATGAGAAATTTAACATAGCTACACTCAAAATTTGAAGATGGAACAAAAACAAGAGTCGTAGTGCTCTGAATCTAGTTTCTAAACTACTAATTTTTTCCAAAAATGGTTGAGATTATGGGGTTCAAAAAAGGGGAGCACACAAATTGGTCTATTTTTCTCAAAAAAACATAACATAGTGTCTGGTGTGCTCCCCCTAAAATGTTAACTTTTTTTTAGTATTTCAATAATCACTCCAGTGAGAAATTAGCTAACACCATGTAGTTTATCCCTGATTTTTCTGATAATTTTTTCATGAATAATTGATTTTTTAGTAATTTTCGAAGTGGGCACATCTAAAAAATAGAAATTTGAGTGTGCTCCCCTCTAAACATTTTGAAAACTAATCAAAAATCAAAAAAAATTTTAAATACGTGTAGAATGGAGTCTAGTTTCTAAAAATGTAACTTATTTCAAATTTTGATGAACAGTTAAAAAAAGTCAAAAATACTAGACACTGGTTTTTGACAAAAAATGGACACACTAACAAAATAAATTCAAGATGAAACCCTTAACGTACTCAAAATGTGAAAAAAATTATATGGCTAGATAGCTAACAGAGAAATCAAGATTATGGTGGTATTTTTTTGAGTTGTCATTGGAAAAAGTGCCATCTTGATGGGGAGCACGCTCTAGATTATCTCAGAATTTTGCTAAAAACTAAAAAAAACACGTCTAAGCATGCTCAGCATAACGCGAGCTCGTTATAATGCACTCATGTTATTGTTGTCACATGAAATTGCACCCTACTTGGAAGGATTCCAAGCATTCCAATGACACAATGGGAATGATCTCAAAGTGTGGGACCTTGCTTAGAGAGATCAGACCTCCAGAGAAGGCTGGCTTCCTTGCCTGATTATCACCTAAAACTACTGAACTTTGCGGGAAAAGGGAGAAGGAATGCTTTAAAATGAAGATGAAAACTTGAAAGCAAAGGGTGATGCACCAGACAGATTAAAAGAGACTTCCACAACACTGAGAAAATGCACAATATAATCAGACACAACAAGTAAATATACACAGATTAGATGATTCTAGTAGAGGTAAGGAGCAATAGGGTTGAGAGGAACACAATGTTCACAGGAAACCTCATGCAGATTCACACAGAACTGGAAAATCAGCAAAGGAGGTAAAGTAACTTGCATATATCCAATGAAAAGGCAAGGTTATAGTATACAGAAACTCTATTTGGAAACAAAAAGACCAGAATGCCCAAAAAATTCCAACCCTATTTACATCATAAGCCTCAGCTTATATAGCATTTCAACCTAACCTAAGTCGGTTACCAAAATCGCTAAGAGAGCTGCCACAGAAAATATCTCCGAAGGGACGTCCCAGCTGCTGGAGTAATGGTGTCAAAAAATCTGGAATTGATGCAGATGGAAGATATTTTTAGTCTTCAATGCAAGCTGCTGCATCATCAATCTGCTCCCTTGAAACGGTGGAAGATATTTTGGCATTAAATGCGAGCAACTTGCGTGTCTACCTTCAACCATGACTGTATGCAACATCTGGAAAAAAAGGTGGTGGAGAGATATCTTTTATCATCAATGTGAGATGCTCCCAACCTACAGCAATGAATGCAAGAAATATCTGCATCTGCCCCAAAATGGTCACTAAAATGTCAACTCAACCAACATGCAAATCCAAATCCAAAACTGAAAGTGAGAAAAAACCTCCTAAAAACCCCACCAAATGAAGGAGGCAAAAATAAGCACTTTTGCCTCTTGCAGCATGTGAAAATTTGCTAGGATGGAGGAGATACAAGCGGTCAAAGTTTTGGTCAACCGCCTGTATATATCGCTTTGCATCTGTGTGTATATCGCTATTTGAAAACTGCATTTGAATGTGCAAAGTGCCTTGTTTCGAGCTGTTGGAATGACCTTCAGGCGAGCCACCGATGTATGAAGTCGTGCCAAAATTTCTTTTGTATATGCTCTACTCTTGGCACCTAAACGCTCTTTTGAAAATGCCCTGTAGAATATGCATTTGAATCCGTCCTTGTATGCTTCTCCTTATGAGGGATATGATGGTGACGTCACCATCATGGATGGACCTTATTGAAAACATGATAGGATGGCGTCATCATCATATCGAGGTGATATTGAAAGATAGGGTGATATCTGGAAGGTAGGGTGATATTCTGGAGATAGGGTGATATTCCGGAGATAGGGTGATATTTGGAAGGTAGGGTGATATTCTAGAGATAGGGTGATATTCCGGAGGTAGGGTGATATTCGAAAGGTAGGGTGATATTCCGGAGATAGGGTGATATTCCAGAGATAGGGTGATATTTGGAAGGTAGGGTGATATTCCAAAGATAGGGTGATATTCTAGAGATAGGGTGATATTTGGAAGGTAGGGTGATATTCCAGAGATTGGGTGATATTACAAATATCACCCGATGCTCAGAATATCACCCGATGCTCGAAATATCACCTGACATTTCAGAAGATGACCCCCCATGGAAAAATGACCCAATATTTCAGAAGATGACCCCCTCGCTTGGAAAAAAGACCTGATATTTGGAATATCATGATGATGCCATCCTGTAAGATCAGGTTTGAACAGATCATGACCATACATAACTCCCTTATTTTAACAAATTTTAGGGTGATGTAAAAAGAAAACTTGCCTATTTTTTCAAGCTCTATAACATGGTAAGCTTCTTCAGGAAAGATTCAGATCTTGAGATTTGGGTTCAGACTTCAAGATCACAAACATAGCTTACATTGGGGATATGCACACTAACTGATGTTGCTTGAACTATTTGGCTCTGGACAGAGAAAAATGGGTCAACAATTTGGCGACTTCTATGGGATGTTTGCCTACTAAACAATTAGATCAGTGGCCTTGAGCATCCATTGGGCATGGGGCCATACATAGACTAAAATATATAGATATTTCCTAACCTTAGCAACTCAGCACAACAGTGAAGAACATTGGAAGACCCACCCAAGACAGAAAATGTTGAAAGCAACCCCCTCAACTGTGCTAGACGGCACTTAGGGAAAGCAAAAGGGATCTAAACTAATGTGCAACAACACTTATTGGAAACATAGAGACCTAATCTACTGATTTACAAAGCACTCATACCTCAAAACACCTCTTTAGGTGTATCCCATTGACTGGGATAGGCAAATTTTGTCCATCCATACTTGATAACTAAAATGCATTGTGCTCTCTGCATTCAGTAATGAGAAATGGGCCACTCCACATGCTATCAAACTTGGAATGCTTTCCTAGTCTGCTTTTCAATTCATCCCATTTGAGCACCATATCACCCCTTCTAAAAATTTTGGGGGTGGCCTTCCTATCAAAATTTCTTTTTGTTTGAAGCTGATGATACTCCATAGCTTTCATGGCTTTATCTCTACTCTCTTCAAGCTCCATAAGCTGAGCATATCTAATAGCCATGGGGCCCTCTGCTTCAAACAATTCCAGTTGATTGATAATGTCTAGTGCTAGCAGTTCCATAGACATAGGCAACCTTGCCTCTTTTCCATACACTAGCAGATACGGGGAGTTCCCAATAGACCTCTTGGGAGTTATTTTGTCTGCCCATAGAGTAAATTTCAATTTAGTGTGCCAAGTCCTCTGGTTGTCCTCCATTGATCTTTTAATAATCCTTATGAGATTTTTGTTTCTAGATTCAGCCAAACCATTACTCTGTGGGTAATAGTTTGATGAAGTATTCAGATAGATCCCACTCTTAACAGCCCAGTCAGTTATCTTTAGGCCAACAAAGGCCAAAGCATTGTCAAAGATGATTGACTTAGGCACTCCAAATATGGATATCAAATCTTGATAAAAATTCAAAACAATATTTTGATTTGATTCCTTCAGAGCCACTGCTTCAGTCCACCTTGTGAAATAATATGTAGCTATAAGTATCCACCTGTGGCCTGCACTTGATGGTGGGTTAATAAAACCTATAAAATCAATGCCCCATCTCATAAAGGGCTACTCTACCTGAATTGGCTGCAGAGGTAAAGCTGGCATCCTTTCTTTGCCTTCAAAAATGGCACACTTTATACATTTTCTAGCCCATGCATGGGCATCCTTAAATAAGCTGAGCCAGTAGTAGCCGGCTCTCATTATTTTCCAAGCAGTAGTCCTTGGGGAAAAATGACCCCCTGCTGTTCCATCATGAAATTCATGAAGCACCTTGTCAGTCTGATCTTTATCAATGCACCTTAACAATACACGATTAAAGTCCTTTATGAAAAGGATGCTATTTATTAAAACATATGGCATGGATTGCAGTCTAAAGTATCTTCTCTTGGTTCTATCTAGACCTGCTGGGCATTTACCAGTTTGCAAAAATTGAGTCATGTCATTAACCCAACTGGTGACTACTACTGCCGTATCATTCTGATGCTCCTCCTCAATGATCAAAAGTACCTTTTCTTCCTTTTCTACCACATTCTTAGAACTGGTAGCAAGTTGCTCACTGAGTCCTCTACCTCTGACAAGCTTGGTTATCTAAATATCCACATCATATTCCATGACTTTAGTGATCCAACCAGCCCTTTTCTCATTAAGATCTTTACTCAACAAGAACTCCTTTATGCTAGGGTGAGCGACCATCAAATGTATCTTGTTATTAGAAACAAGATAACTGAACTTTTTTAGACTCCTTACCACTGTAAGGACATGCTTTTCAATGAAGCTATACTTCTGCTCATACTCCTCCAACCCCTGACTAAAGAAAGTGATTGGCTGCTCAAAACCCTCACTCTGTTGCTGTACCAAAATCACAGAGATTGTATCCAGGCTGCCATAAACATACAAGATAAAGTCTTTGGAGAAATCAGGATTTACCAGCGTTGGTATAGTCGCTAATGCCTCCTTGATGGCCCCAAAACTAAGTTTGGCCTCCTTCGTCCAACTGAAAGTTGTATTCTTCTTCAACATAGACATCAAAGGCTTTAATAGAGTTGCAATGTTGGGTATGAATCTTCGCAGAAAATTAATTCTACCAATAAGCTTTGTAGTCCCTTCTTGTGACTGGGTAAAGGTAGCTCCAGAATAGCTCTTACCCTTTCACCATCAATGGTAATTCCATCCTTTGAGACAACGTGCCCTAGCAACTTGCCTTCATGCACAATGAATATGCACTTCCCGAGATTGAGAGATATACCGAAGTCTTTGCATCTTTCAAATACTAACCTCAAATGAGACAAATGCTCAGATGCATTCTTGGAAAAGACTGTTATGTCATCAAGGTATAACAGCACCAATTTATACAACAAACCCTTGAAGGTCATATCCATGGCTCTCTAGAAAGTAGAGCCAGCATTTGAGAGGCCGAAAGGCATCCTTTTGTAGGCCATGGTACCCCATTTGGTGTTGAAAGCGGTCTTGAACTGATCCTCCTCCTTGACTAACACCTGATTGTAACCAGAAAATCTATCAAGCAAAGAAAACCTTTCTGAGCCAGCCACAACCTGCATAATTTTCTCCATTGAAGGCAATGGGTAGTGATCTTTTAGTGAGGCTCTGTTGAGTTCTCTGAAGTCGACACACAGCCTAATCTCTCCATTCTTCTTCCTCACAGGGACAAGGTTGGAGACTGAAGAAGTGTGCTTGATTGGGAAAATGATTTTCCCTTCAATCAGTTTGGTCAACTCTTTAATCATTAGAGGCTCAAGCTTTGGATGTAAAGGTCTTTGCTTCTGCCTCACAGGTTTAGTATTTGGTTCTAATTCTATGGTATGCTAGGCAATATGAGGGTTGAACCCCTTCAGGTCTGAATAATCCCAAGCAAACACATCTTTAAACTCTTGACAAAGAGCAATAAAAGCTCTTCTGTCCTCAGCTGAGTAGATTTTACCGATTTTAAGAAGCTTACCTTTGAAAATTTTTAGCTCCTCATAATGCTCCTCTTTTATCTGCATGCTAGTCTTGCTTTTCTTAAGCTGATCATCTGTGCTAAAAATAGACTCCAAGGTTACAAATCCCTTGGGCAACTTATTTGTTCTCAACTAAACAATTTGTTCATTGCCATACTGTTGTTTGAGTTTATCCTGATTCATCATGGAAAACTCATCCTCCTCCAACAGCAAACGTAGAATCTGCTCATCACTTTCAAAAACTTGCCAATGAATGTTGTTATCAGGGATAGAGGGCCTATCAACTATTTTTACATGAGGTTGTACCTTCTCCCTTTGAATATCACTGGGGATGTCAAACTGAGCCCCAATTGCAGCTAACCTATCAACATGATAGTTCTGACTTCTTGGAATAGAGATCAGGTTGAAAGCATCAAATTCTTTAATCATATCCTAGACCCTATGTTTGTAGCATTTTAGAACATCACTTTTTGTAAGATGGAGTCCTCTTACCTGATTCACAATGAGTTCACTGTCACCATAGACCCTCAAATAGCCTATTTTCCTCTTTCTTGTCCACTGCAAACCTTAGATTAATCCTTCATATTCAGCAGTGTTACTTGTACATGCAAAGGAAAAATGGAAAGAATAATATTTTTCACCTTGTGGTGACACCAGCATTGCACCACCTCTGGATCCATTTTTGTTCCTTGAGCCATCAAAGTACATCTTCCATACTTCATTATGCTGCTCTGCACCCTTTACAATGCTTGGCATTGTTGTTTTAGGTTCATGCAGTATGTAAACCCCCATACCAGTTTTGGATGTGTCCTTCAGGATCATCCACATTATTTTCTAAGGCCCACTCCCTTAAGAGTACCTCTGGTATGCTTTCATCTTGTAGTTCTTGAGAAGCAACAAGTTTGGGGTCATCAAAAATAATGCAATTTGCATTAACAACACTTGGTGTGTAAGGCTCAATGTGATGGTTTGAAAGCAACTCAGATTTTAAAGTTACTTTGGTGCCATATCTGGTCCTGAAAAACATGTGGGACCAGTCTGAGGACAAATATCCTCCTATCTTGGCTGTAAATTCTCTTGATAAGCACATGGCAAAGTAAGGAGGTAAATCTATGATGAACAGCTCTTGGGAAATGGAAACATTTGGACAGGTATGTAGAGTGAGACCCACGTCTTTTATCACACCCACAGTATTAATAGATGTGCCATCTAATTGGAGTACACCCTTCTCAAGGGGCTGGTACTTGAGCCCTAATTGGTCTGCAATCTACTTAGGCATCACAAAACTGCTTGCTCCACTATCCACCATGCAATTATGTACTAATTTGTCCCCAATTATTAATGATACATAAAATGGGAGTGGTTTGACACTTTTGTTGAGTTGTTTGCTGTTATCCTGGGATGAATTGGTAAGGACAACCCTATTTGGGTCTATAGTTGTATCATTGGATATTTTCAAATCAGATCAGGCAGACTGCAACATCTTTTTTTGGCCAGGGATGGCTAGGGAATCCCACATGGACATTGTCACATTCATCTTCTTCATATTTTCAATAATATTGAAGGGTGGAAAGGCACTTACCTTCTGATTTGATTTTGTAGCAACAGTTTTAGCCTGCAAATGAGGCATTTCCCTTGCCGTTGTTGAAGTGTTTCTTTGTAAAATATGGGGAATTTGAGATGTAGAAGCACCAACATGTCCTTTCTCTTTATTTGTTGCTTGCTCTATCTCATAACCCCTCTTCTTGGCCCTTGTATTTGGTGCTACTAGAGTATTATTGCTATTTACACCAAGAATTCACCTTCCTGCCAGTTCATGAAAACAGAATCACTCTGAGGTTGCTCTTGTTGTTGTGCAGCTCCATCATTTGGTGTGTTTGACTGTGAGACTGCCACATTTTGCACCATTAAAGCCTGATTTATCACTCCATTCAAACAGGTTGCTTGACTATGTGGCTGATTACATGGATAACACCATTCATACTCAACTGCAAGGTTGTTTTGAGCAGGGACAAGGTCCCTTACTGCATTAATAGGTGCTGGATTATAAGGCTGAAAAGGCCTTTGATTCACATTTTGCCTGGCACCTTGGTAGCTGCTTTGATAAGGTGGCCTATTAGCTTGGTAAGCTGATTTTGGCCTTGATATGGCTATTGATTTTACCCTTGAGATTGTGGCTGATAAGGTTGTCTAGGCTAGGATTGTTGTTTTTTTATGTTTACCAACTCGTTCCCAAAAGTTTGTAGAATGCTTTCTATCTTTTATTGGCTAGTTTTAATCTCTTTCAGCTCTTGAGATGAACTAGAGGCAGCAGGTTCAAAATTGGCAGTGCTTGGTAATGCTACCACAATGGGTAAAGGGGCAAAATATGGAATTGATAAAGGCATTGAAGCCTAAATTTCAGGGAAGATGGGCACTGGTGGTCTGGGTGTTATTTTCCCAGCCTGAATTAGATTATTCTCTGCCCTTATAGCTATTTCATAAGCATCAGGTAAACTAGTACCTCCTAATGATTGTATCATCACTGAAATATCACTATTTAGAGCTTTCAAAAAATATAAGAATGCATATTCAGCTGGAGGTCTTACCATGGCAGGGATTCTATCCCATGTCTTCTAAAATCTGAAGTTAAAATCCATCATTTGCTCCTGAGGAGCTCTCTTTATAGTGGTCATCTATTCAACCAATGATAGATTATCTGATTTATCTTGGAACTGTTTGTTTAATTGATCTCCTAGATCATCCCAGGTTCCTATAGTCTACACTGGTAGGATCCTGAACCATTGCAATGTCTTCCCTTTGAATGAGGCAGCCAGCAGCCTGATGGCTACATTCTCCTGAGTGACATGATGTACACCACACAGAGATGCTATGTCTCTAATGTGCTCAATAGGGGTAGTTTGATTTTCCCCATAAAATATGGCAGACTCTTCAAAGCTGCCATGGGTATAACATCATGTACTGTTAGGTTTAAAGGGTTGCCCCCATCAAAAGTCACGAATGGCTGATTTCTTGCCATCTGAACAGCTAGGGGTAGATTTGCTTGAGTTGCTACAGGGACTACAAAGGCAACTGGTTTGAAATTTGGTGGAGTTGATTGTATCCTTTTAAAAACTAGAGTCCTTACTATAGCTCTACTCTGCCTTCTAGGCGGAGATAGCTGTAAATAATCAAATGAGCTTGAACTCCTGGTTTGAATCTTTCTCATAAAAATTTATCAACAAAACTGATCTGCTTGTTCCTCCTCAGTGTGAGTCACCAGATATGCAAGTTTAACCTCTTACAGGTCTAAAAATCACTGGTTGCACATCAAAACCAGTAATAAAGTTGTATGGTCCCACCAGGCATGTAGGAAACTGTTGTCACATGAAATTTCACCCTGCTTAGAAGGATTCCAAGCATTCCAATGACACAATGGGAATAATCTCGAAGTGTGGGACCTTGCTTAGAGAGATCAGACCTCTGGAGAAGGCTGGCTTCTTTGCCTGATTATCACCTAAAACTACTAAACTTTGGGGGAAAAGGGAGAAGGAATGCTTTAAAATGAAGATGAAAACTTGAAAGCAAAGGGTGATGCACCAAACAAATTAAAAGAGACTTCCACAACACTGAGAAAATGCACAATATAATCAGACACAACAAGTAAATATACACAAATTAGACGATTCTAGCAGAGGTAAGGAGCAATAGGGTTGAGAGGAACACAATGTTCACAGGCAACCTCATGCAGATTCACATAGAACTAGAAAATCAGTAAAGGAGGTAAAATAACTTGCATATATCCAATGAAAAGGCAAGGTTACAGTATACGAAAACTCTATTTGGAAATAGAAAGACCAGAATGCCCAAAAATTTCCAACCCTATTTACATCATAAGCCTTAGCTTATATAGCATTTCAACCTAACCTAAGTCGGTTACCAAAATCGCTCAGAGAGCTGCCACAGAAAATATCTCCAAAGGGACATCCTGGCTGCCGGAGTAATGGTGTCAAAAAATCTAGAATTGATACAGATGGAAGCTATTTTCAGTCTTCAATGCACGTTGCTGCATCATCAATTTGCTCCCTTGAAATGGTGGAAGATATTTTGGCATTAAATGTGAGCAGCTTGCGTGTCTATCTTCAACCATGACTATATGCAGCATCTGGAAAAAAGGCGGTGGAGAGATATCTTTTATCATCAATGTGAACTGCTCCCTCAACCTGTAGCAATGAATGCAAGAAATATCTGCATCTGCCCCAAAATGGTCGCTAAAATGTCAACTTGACCAACATGCAGATCCAGATCCAAAACTAAAAGTGAGAAAAAACCTCCTGAAAACCCCACCAAATGAAGGAGGCAAAAATAAGCACTTTTGCCTCTTGCAGCATGTGAAAATTTGCTAGGATGGAGGAGATACAGGCGGTCAAAGTTTTGGTCAACCGCATGTATATATCGCTTTGCATCTGTGTGTATATCGCTATCTAAAAACTGCATTTGAATGTGCAAAGCGCCTTGTATCGGGCTGTCGGAATGACCTTCAGGTGAGCCGCCGATGTATGAAGTCGTGCCAAAATTTCTTTTGTATATGCTCTGCTCTTGGCGCTTAAACGCTCTTTTGAAAATGCCCTATATAATATGCATTTGAATCCATCTTTGTATGCTTCTCCTTATGAGGGATATGATGGTGACGTCACCATCATGGACGGACCTTATTGAAAACGTGACAGGATGGCGTCATCATCATATCGGGGTGATATTGAAAGATAGGGTGATATTTGGAAGGTAGGGTGTGTTGGCACTCGTTTTGACCTGGAGGCTGAGCTTGTTTGTTGGAGGGTTTCTTCCTTCAAACCCTAGGTGTTCCTGTTCATCGGCAAGAGCTTGGTCTATCGACGAAGGATATTGTTGTTCTACCGATGGTGTTGGTCTTGCCGACAGGGGTAAGTCATGTATTCATCGGCAGGAGTGGGAGCTATTGGGTGAGCGGTCAGATGTTGGGCCGACAGTGTAGTGTCTGGCCGATAAGATTCATCGGCGTGTGTCTTACCGAGGAAAGTGGGGTTGACGTTTGGCATCGGTAAGACTACTGTGATCGGCAGGAGATTTGTGGGGTTGGCCGATGGCCTAAGTCTTGGCGATGGGTATTTGGCGGATGGTCGTGTGTCGAGCGTAGCAAAAGGCGCTCGACACCTATTATGTGTGCGGCCCCATTTTTAAACTAATGAAGGAGTCTCCTCACCGTGAATGTGGGATTATTCCCTTGTATATTTTGAACCCGCGGTTGAACGCGTTTTGGCGGGAATTCCTTTTTGAATGCAGCGACAGTTTTTCAGGTGACCGCGGGTGGTTGAGACCCTTAATGGCGACGGTGCAGGGATGTGGACAATGGTACACACGGTCAGGTTGCCCAATTTTTGAGCAGAGGCTCCAGATAATGGCGCATGGCTCGAGGCTCCTCTTTGTCTGCTGCATTTACATTTTCTAAGCGCCATTCCTTCTGAGGGCTGTATCTGGCAGATTTTTGTCAAAGCCATGTAATTAATTGCTGTAGTACACTACCTGGCTGTTATAAACAGGAAGTGTTACTCATTTCTAAGTTGTTGAAAGTTGAAGATTTTTGGCTCTGTAATTCAAAACAAGCTGATCTGGTTGCTCTGTACAGCTAAACCTGTGAGTCTATGTATCTCTTGTTGTATGTTTTGGCATGAACCCATTGATTTCATGATTAATCTTATATGAGAAATGCTATCTTAGCATGTGTTTTGTTAATTCTGTCTCCAGTATTGCATGTATCTTTCTTCTGAGTCTGGATATTTAAGCAATATTTGAGACTCTAGAACATAGAATTCCTATGTTGAATGTCTGATCTTTTAACTTCTACTCAAGGGGTAGATTAAACTGTTTTTAGGTTGAACATTAGGAAGGGTATACTACAGTAGGGATGCCATAAGTAGAGATAACTTAACACTCTGTATTGGGAGATATCTGTAAGGCAGGTATCATATATATCCCCCTGAAATCCAGTTTTAGCTGTTCATGCTAATCATTCACAGGTGTATGTCTACTGACTCCAGGCCCTGGATAGGCACCAATCTTGCTTTGTGTTTGTGTTACAACCATGTCCAGCTTTGCATCCAAACTTAAAATCATAATCAAACTCTAAAACAACCATTAGGACATTAGAATTAGTTTTAGGATCCTCAGTCCTCTGTCTACAACTGCAAATAGGCCCAAAGCTAGCCCCTTTGCTCTTATCTTTCAGTTTTGGTCTACTTACAGGAGGACTCATCTGCTTTCTGTCAGCATCCCAGCCTTAGTATGCACATTATCATGGGTGTTGAGTAGGGAATACCCCCCTAGGTTTTGCAGAGCCTAAAGAAGAAGAGGAGATAAAATATAGAGTCTATCTCCTACACTGTTGGCCCCTGGCCCAGAGATCCTGTTGATCACTGATGGCTACCTTGTAGGGAAATCTAGGAATAAGAATCCAGTCTGGGAAAAAACCAACAGAAATTGGCGACTCTGCTGGGGATGGTGATTTGAAAATTGTTATTTTTGAAAGAACCCTGATTTACAAAAAGAAAACAGTTCCTAGTAATAGGTGGCGACTCCGAAGTAATCTCCCAACCGGTCAAAGTAAAATTTATATGCAGGGGAGAAGATCCCAACAAAATCCTTTATTTGAAGAGTTACCAGTAATAAGAAGAATGATGTACAGAAGAAAGGGAGCTGTCTCAGTCAGTCGTGAGGGTTCCCCCAGAAAAAATGATGATATGCAAGACAATCCAAGGTCTTCAGACAAGACAGTACCTTACTTTTCAAATGCAAAAGCTGATATTCAGGGTGCGTATGAGAGGCAACAGGGTGGTAACATGAGAATGAGGTCAGAGGTGTTCCAAGAACGCCCATTTCTAGACCCTAGTGAAAGGTTTAAAGAGGCCGAGTCTCTGAGGGATGATGAAGATGATGATCAGAATATGGTAAAACCATCCTCCTCTAGGCCCAGCGAGGAAGAACTAGCTGATGAAATTAGGAGCTTAAGGGCCGAGTTTGAATATCAGCAGGCAATATCAATCAGAGATGACTTGAGGAAGAAAGTGCAAGCTTTGAGGACTGCCCAGAATAATTCAATTCCTACCCTTGAGAATGCAAATGTGCAGAGACATCAACAGAGAAATGAAGTGCAACATCAGCATAATGATGAGAGACAAAATGTGAATGATGCTAGGATACCACTGAACAATGTAAGAAACCAGAATGCAAACAGAAATATTAATGTTAATCAGTTAAACAGACAGCCAATGCAACTAGATAGATTCAGACAGCTGGTATTTGATGGTATTCCTGGGTATCCTAACCCTATTGATAAGCATCTGAGGCTGCAAGTGCCTAAATTTTTAGGAAACAACACTGTGTCAGGAGAAGATCATCTAAAAGCCTTTCAAAATATCATGGATAACTTTGAGGTTGAACATGAGGATGTTTTCATGAAGTCATTCATGCAATCCTTAATAGATGAGGCAAGGGAATGGTACAAGAATCTGCCTGACAGGAGTATTTCATCATGGGATGATTTTAAAAGGATGTTCAAGGAGCAATATGGTGACAAAACTGACCCTAGCTTTTTTGTGAATGAGTTCACCAGTATCACTAAAGGGTCAAATGAGCAGGTTGCAGATTTTAATGCAAGATTTACTAAAGTGTTAAACAAATTGCCACATCACATGAGGCCAAATGAACCAATGTGCATAATATTGTATATCAATGCCTTTGATGCAAAAACTGCATATGGATTAAGAGATAAAGGTCCTGCTACTCTCAGGGATGCTTTCAGAATTGCAGTGAATATTGAAAACAACAGGAAAGCATCGGGCAAGACAAATAGAAGGGATGATATAAAAATTCTACAGAATCCAAACAAGCCTCAGAACACTCAAGGTAATACATCTGCCCCTGAAGATAAGATAGACAAATTGGCAAATGTTGTTAAGGACCTAAGCTATAGATTAGCTAGAAGTGAAAAAGGGATAGGTCCTGATAGGCAAGTCTATCAAAGGCAGGAAAAGAGGCCATCATTGCATGATATGCCTTATAATACCAACTGGCATGATGGTAAACCTATATTCCCACGTAACAACACAAATCAAAGAGCTCAACATGTCAAAGAAACTCCTGATCCTCTAAAGAAAGCTGTAAATATTGTTGATGATGCTCCATGGTGTATAATTTGTCAGATGCCACATTCACAGTCACAGTGTATGATTGCTCAGTCCTTGTGTGATAATACTACGTCTTGTAATGAATGCAATGAGCCACATTATGTGCAAGATGATGATGTAAATATGATGTCCATAAGCAATGGATACACTCTTTATGATGCTGATGAGAGTACAAATGATGGAACTCAGGGCTGCCAACAGTTCCCATATGATGAAGATGAGGAAGTTAACTATGCCTATGCTCAGAACTCACACAATTTTCTAAGTAACTTACAACGACCTTCTGATGAGGAAATTAGGGCCTTCACAGCTGCAGCAGTTGCTCAAGTCAAGAGCAACTACAATCTCAGAGGTAAAAATCAGGTAAACAGCCCACATCAGCCAAAAGATGTTACTATAGGACAGAGAGTGCATGGTAATAAGGGGATGGAATTACAAAAAAGGCAGTGGGTTAATAATAAACAGAATTTCAGACATAGAACAGGTCATGAATCCCAAGGACCAGAAAATAGAATCCCTCAGGCTGAAGATCAAGGTAAAGGTTCCCAAGACAAGAATGATGATCAGGGAACTATGAAAGTAAAAGCTAAATCAGTGCAGGATAAGAGTAAGATTGTGGAGCAAGCTACAACTGTTATACAAAATTATGTTCCATTTGATATAGCTCAAGTCCTCTCCCAGGTAAAAGTCTCTGTTCCACTTATGGAACTCATGAAAGTGGAAGAAATCAAGAATAGGACAATATCCCTAATTTCAGGGGTACCTTTTCAAGCTAAACAAAATGCTCAGACCCAGGGTGAGAAACATGTCATATGTAATGAAGAAGATGAGGCTCCTGAGGTTTATTTAGGAATGACTATGACAAAGTGTCCTTCACAAGTGGAACCATTTTATGTATCCCTGGTTATAAATGGAAAAATAATCAGAAATTGTATGCTTGACTCTGGAGCATCTACAAATGTCATGCCTTTAACCGTGATGCAACAAGCTGGATTGAAAATCGACAAGGCATGTGGAAAATGTTATGCTATGGATGCCAGAGAGGTGCCGGTTATTGGAATCATGAAAGATGTAGATTTCAAACTGGCAGCATTTCCTGAAAAGAGATATAAAATGAATATAACAATGGTTGACATCAAGCCACAGTATGGTATGTTGTTGTCAAGAAGATGGGCAGCACTAATTGGTGGAAGTATGCAGCTGGACCTGTCATATGCCATGATTCCAATGAATGGCAGGGATGTTAAGCTAATCAGAGAACAAAGATCATCAGAGACAGTGGAAGACCAAGAAGCAGAGGAACAGATATGCTTTGTAAACACTGACTGTGATAACTTCAAGGTTGTCTCAGATGATAGAGAAGATAAAAAAAAAATGTCTGCATTGAAGAATTGGATCAGCAAGGTTTGTGGACCATGTTTTTTGATGGAGCTTGTGCAAAAGAAGGCTCTGGAGCTGGAGTTGTTTTCCTGTCTCCAACTAGTAAGGTCCTCAAATTCTCTTTCTTGCTGAGGTTTGTTTGCACAAACAACATTGCAGAATATGAGGCTTTACTCTTAGGCCTAAATATTGCTCTCAAACATGGAATCAAAATGCTAAGAGTATTTAGGGATTCTGAGCTGATTGTATCCCAAATTAGAGATAGGTATGCTTCAAAAAACAAAAGATTGAAACAATACAAGCATGCTGTTTGGGATACCATTGAACTATTTGATGCATTTTCAATAGGCTGGGTAGAGAGGTCAAAGAATGTTATGGCTGATTTCTTAGCTAATGTTGCAATAAGGCCAGATGACATCACTCTGTCAGATGTTACAAATGTAGAAGTTAAAATTAGGCCTGCAGTACCAGAAAATATATGCAGTTGGCAAGTGTTTAATGATGATAGGGACTTGTTAAAATTTTTGCACTGCATAGATGAATATGAGAATCAAGAAATTGATTTCCAAGTTTTTGTAGAGACTATAGATGGAAAAGAAACTCTTGTGGGAAAGGAGATAATTCAGTTGAAGACTAATAAAATCCCCAGAGGATTAGTAGCTTTGGAAAGAGCTTTTGACAGTAGAGATAAATTGGTCACAAGGATATCTCCCACAAATAAGGAAGATTTAGAAGAGATAAATTTGGGGACATCTCAGGCCCCTCAGAAGGTATACATTGGTAAACAGCTCAAACCACACATTAGGAGTATGCTGATTGCATTACTGAAAAAGTATAAACATTTTTTGCTTAGTCATATGAGGACCTAAAAGCCTATAGGGAAGATTTATTCCAGCATGAGATCCCATTGAAGCCTGGAGCTAAGCCATTTAGACAGAGGCAAAGACCTATTAATCCTACCTTGGCTCCAAAGATGCAAGAAGAACTCAAAAGGCTGAGGGAAGCTAGAATAATTGTGCCAATCAGGCATTCAACTTGGGTGTCTAACCTTGTCCCAGTCAGAAAAAAGAATGGTGATATTAGGCTTTGTGTTGATTTCAGGAACTTGAATGTATCCTCTTTAAAGGATAACTATTTACTGCCTAATATGGAAGCTATGTTGCAGAGAGTGACTGGTTGTGAACTCTTGTCCATGATGGACGGATTTTCAGGATATAATCAGGTGAAGGTGAAGGAATCAGAACAGTATAAGACTGCCTTCACCACTCCATGGGGAACTTAAGTGTATGTTAGAATGCCCTTCGGACTAACCAATGCAGGTGCTACATTTCAAAGAGCAATGGATGTTGCTTTTGCAAGGTTAATTGATTCAATCCTAGCTGTATATCAGGATGACTTGACTGCTTACTCAAAGAAAGAAGAGCAGCATTGTTTGCATTTGGAGCAGATTTTCATAAGAGCACTAGAATATGGTATTTCTTTAAATCCAAAGAAGTGTGCTTTTGGGGTGGTTGAAGGAAAACTCCTAGGGCATATTGTTTCCAAGGATGGAGTCAGGATAGATCCAGAGAGAGTGGCTACTATTGACAGAATTCAAATGCCAAAAACTGTAAAAGGAGTTCAGTCCTTCTTTGGACAGATAAATTTTGTTAGGAGATTTGTTCCCAACTTTGCAGAAACCACAAGGAACATTTCCAAGATGATGAAGAAGGATGCAACTGTCCACTGGGAAAGTGAAGCAATTGAATCATTTCAGAGTATCAAAGAGGCAATCAAAATGGCCCCTGTTCTTAAATCTCCTGATTTTTCTAGGCCATTCCAATTGTTTTCATTTGCTTCCTTTCACACTGTTGCTGCATGTTTGCTACAGAAAAATGAAGATGGTTTTGAACAGCCCATCGCTTTCTTCAGTATGTCCTTGCAGGCCTCTGAGTTGAAGTATGATATTATGGAAAAACAGGCATATGCACTAGTCAGAGCCATCAAAAGTTTCAGACCATACTTGGTAGGATCATATATAATTGCATATGTACCCCATGCAGCAGTCAAAGACATATTCACTCAGCGGGAGGTGACTAGAAGAAGGTGCAGATGGATAAACAAACTGCAAGAGTTTAACATAGACATACAAATTACCAAGTTGGTAAGAGGGCAAGGATTAGCCAAGATGATGGCACAGTCAAACTTGGAAGCATGCCAAGTTAATGCAGTCCAAAATGAGAGTGTAAATGTATCAAGATCTAAATGGTATAAGGATATTATCTACTACTTGCAAAATCTGAATTGTCCTTCCCATTTCAGTGACAGTCAAAAAAGGACTTTAAAATTACATGCAATCAGGTATGTTATTGTTCAAGGTGAGCTATACTGGAAAAACCCTGATGGTGTGCTGCTGAGATGTGTGGATGAAGATGTAGCTAACAATGTTTTGAATGATATGCATAAAGGATTGTGTGGTGGACATTATACTGCCCAAACAACAGCTCATAAGATTCTCAGAGCAGGATATTGGTGGCCTACTCTCTTTTCAGATGCACAAAGGTTAGTGAGGAAGTGTGACCCTTGCCAAAGATTTTCAGGAAAGTTGAAATATGATGGTGCTTTACCCCTCAGGACTGTAACTGTGGATGCTCCATTTCAGCAATGGGGAATTGACTTCATAGGGGAAATTGCAGACAAATCAAGTGGGGGACACAGTTGGATTTTGGTGGCAACTGATTACTTTACCAAATGGATCGAGGCCATTCCAACTAAGAGAGCTACAAGTAAGGTGGTGACAGATTTCATGCTAGAAAATATTATCATCAGGTTTGGAGTACCATTCAAGGTAGTCACTGATAATGCTATGTGCTTCAGATCAGGTGAATTTGTTGATTTTTGCAACAAATATGGGATAAATCTATCATATGCATCACCATATCACCCACAAGGGAATGGTCAAGCAGAATCAAGCAATAAAAGCATCATAAAAATTATCAAGAGGATACTGGACAAGAACAAGAGAGCTTGGGACTCAAAATTGAACTTAGCAATATGGGCTAACAGAGTGACAGTAAAAAAGGCTATTGGAATGTCACCCTTTGAGCTAGTATATGGTGCATCAGCCAGATTGCCCATAAACAATCTCCTACCAGTTTACAGATTCATCCAGGAAAATGATGAGGAGATTGAAGATTCCATGACAGAAAGAGTGAATCAGCTGGTTGCACTGGATGAAGACAGAAGGAAAGCCCACCAGATCAATCTCAAGAGACAACAAGAGGTGAAATATCAGTTTGACAGGAGAGCTACTAAAAGGAAATTTCAAGTCAATGATCTGGTGCTCATATGGAATGCAAAAGATCAGGACAAGGGTAAACATGGTAAATTCAAACCCTTATGGATGGGCCCATATCAGATTTGCAGCACTCATGGGGAGGATTCTTATTTCCTCCAGGCCCTAGATGGTGAAGTTCTGGAATTGCCTGTGCATGGCCAATTCCTTAAGTTCTATTTTGCATAGATGACTTGTCGCTATGCACATTTGTAAAAACATGTATATAGTGTAAATGTCTTGTGCAGTTCATGCTTTTTGGTTTTTTGCCTGGTCTGCCCGGAGATCTGGTTCTCGCTGCAGGTTTTCACCTGCACGTCCCCATTCGGAGCCAGTGTTGGCACTCGTTTTGACCTGGAGGCTGAGCTTGTTTGTTGGAGGGTTTCTTCCTTCAAACCCTAGGTGTTCCTGTTCATCGGCAAGAGCTTGGTCTATCGGCGAAGGATATTGTTGTCCTACCGATGGTGTTGGTCTTGCCGACAGGGGTAAGTCATGTATTCATCGGCAGGAGTGGGAGCTATCGGGTGAGCGGTCAGATGTTGGGCCGACAGTGTAGTGTCTGGCCGATAAGATTCATCGGCGTGTGTCTTACCGAGGAAAGTGGGGTTGACGTTTGGCATCGGTAAGACTACTGTGATCGGCAGGAGATTTGTGGGGTTGGCCGATGGCCTAAGTCTTGGCGATGGGTATTTGGCGGATGGTCGTGTGTCGAGCGTAGCAAAAGGCGCTCGACACCTATTATGTGTGCGGCCCCATTTTTAAACTAATGAAGGAGTCTCCTCACTGTGAATGTGGGATTATTCCCTTGTATATTTTGAACCCGCGGTTGAACGCGTTTTGGTGGGAATTCCTTTTTGAATGCAGTGACAGTTTTTCAGGTGACCGCAGGTGGTTGAGACCCTTAATGGCGACGGTGCAGGGATGTGGACAATGGTACACACGGTCAGGTTGCCCAATTTTTGAGCAGAGGCTCCAGATAATGGCGCATGGCTCGAGGCTCCTCTTTGTCTGCTGCATTTACATTTTCTAAGCGCCATTCCTTCTGAGGGCTGTATTTGGCGGATTTTTGTCAAAGCCATGTAATTAATTGCTGTAGTACACTACCTGGCTGTTATAAACAGGAAGTGTTACTCATTTCTAAGTTGTTGAAAGTTGAAGATTTTTTGCTCTGTAATTCAAAACAAGCTGATCTGGTTGCTCTGTACAGCTAAACCTGTGAGTCTATGTATCTCTTGTTGTATGTTTTGGCATGAACCCATTGATTTCATGATTAATCTTATATGAGAAATGCTATCTTAGCATGTGTTTTGTTAATTCTGTCTCCAGTATTGCATGTATCTTTCTTCTGAGTCTGGATATTTAAGCAATATTTGAGACTCTAGAACATAGAATTCCTATGTTGAATGTCTGATCTTTTAACTTCTGCTCAAGGGGTAGATTAAACTGTTTTTAGGTTGAACATTGGGAAGGGTATACTGCAGTAGGGATGCCATAAGTAGAGATAACTTAACACTCTGTATTGGGAGATATCTGTAAGGCAGGTATCATATATATCCCCCTGAAATCTAGTTTTAGCTGTTCATGCTGATCATTCACAGGTGTATGTCTACTGACTCCAGGCCCTGGATAGGCACCAATCTTGCTTTGTGTTTGTGTTACAACCATGTCCAGCTTTGCATCCAAACTTAAAATCATAATCAAACTCTAAAACAACCATTAGGACATTAGAATTAGTTTTAGGATCCTCAGTCCTCTGTCTACAACTGCAAATAGGCCCAAAGCTAGGCCCTTTGCTCTTATCTTTCAGTTTTGGTCTACTTACAGGAGGACTCATCTGCTTTCTGTCAGCATCCCAGCCTTAGTATGCACATTATCATGGGTGTTGAGTAGGGAATACCCCCCTAGGTTTTGCAGAGCCTGAAGAAGAAGAGGAGATAAAATATAGAGTCTATCTCCTACACTGTTGGCCCCTGGCCCAGAGATCTTGTTGATCACTGATGGCTACCTTGTAGGGAAATCTGGGAATAAGCATCCAGTCTGGGAAAAAACCAACAGGGTGATATTTGGAAGGTAGGGTGGATATTCTGGAAGATAGGGTGATATTCCAGAGATAGGGTGATATTCTGAAGGTAGGGTGATAATCTAGAGATAGGGTGATATTCGGAAGGTAGGGTGATATTCCAGAGATAGGGTGATATTCTAGAGATAGGGTGATATTTGGAAGGTAGGGTGATATTTGGAAGGTAGGGTGATATTCTGGAAGGTAGGGTGATATTCCAGAGATAGGGTGATATTCGGAAGGTAGGGTGATATTTGGAAGGTGGGGTGATATTCCAGAGATTAGGTGATATTACAAATATCACCCGATGCTCAGATATCACCTGATGCTCAGAATATCACCCAACATTTCAAAAGATGACCCCCCTTGGAAAAATGACCTGATATTTGGAATATCATGATGACACTATCCTATAAGATTAGGTTTGAATAGATCATGACCATATATAACTCCCTTATTTTAGCAAATTTTAGGGTGATGTAAAAAGCAAACTTGCCTATTTTTTCAAGCTCTATAACATGGTAAGCTTCTTCAGGTAAGATTTAGATCTTGAGATTTGGGTTCAGACTTCAAGATCACAAACATAGCTTACATTGGGGATATGCACACTGACTGATGCTGCTTGAACTATTTGGCTCTGGACAAAGAAAAATGGGTCAACAGTTATGCTGAGCAAAATTGGCTTTACACATGCCAATTGCATTTGCTTAAAAGTTTCTAAAGCCTTTTCAACCAATCTATTTTTTGCATATCTTGCGATCATTGCATTCCATTGCAGAACATCTCTATGAGGTGTTGTGTCAGTCAATTGACATGTCTTGTCTATGCTTCCACACTTTACATACATGTCTACAAGGGCACCTGCACTTCCTACCGTCTCTCTCACTCTCTACTTCCCTCCCCTCTCTACCTCCTACCCTCTCTCTGAGTCTCTGCTTCCCTCACCTCTCTACCTCCTACCCTCTCTCTGAATCTCTGCTTCCCTCCCCTCTCTACCTCCTACCTTCTCTCTCACTCTCTTCTTCCCTCCCCTCTCTACCTTCTACCCTCTCTCTCACTCTCTACTTCCCTCCCTTGTCTACCTCCTACCCTCTTTCTGCATCTCTGCTTCCCTTGCATCTCTACCTCCTACATTCTCTCTCACTCTCTTCTCCCCCCTCTCTACCTCCGACCCTCTCTCTCACTCTCTACTTCCCTCCCCTCTCTACCTCCTACCCTCTCTCTTAGTCTCTACTTCCCTCCCCTCTATACCTCCTACCCTCTCTCTCACTCTCTTCTTCCTTCCCGTATCTACCTCCTACCCTCTCACACTCTCTACTTCTCTCCCATCTCTACCTCCTACCCTCTCTCTCTCACTCTCTACTTCCTCCCCTTTCCACATCTCTGCATCATTCTTCCCATCCAATGAAATTTCATAAATTATCTTGTTTCCATTTCATCATCCCAATTTATATCCTCATCCCTCTTTGC